>CM060689.1:9770000-10520000 GCA_030686995.1 Artemisia argyi | reverse complement strand
AAGTATTTTTTAGTGTTGATAAGAGTGACTTAATCGTATATTTTGGATATGTTAAGTAACATAAATGTCGCATTTTTACAAGTTCAGTGTTGTTTATGAATATTTTTTATAAGTTCAGAGACCTCAAATGTCAAATTTTATAAGTTCAGTAACACAAGTGAATAAAATAAAAGTTCAATAATTTAGGCGAACTTTTTTAGAAAGCTTAGTAACATATTTGTATATTAACCCTTAGCTATTGTGCTTAATTAAGACTATAAGTAAATAAACATTGAAATATATTAGACTGTACAAAAAGCTCTGTGAGCCCATAGTGGCCAACATTCGGCTTAAGTAGCTTATTTTTTGAAAAAATAAGCATGGTCTCTTCATAATATTTCATAATCTGGTGCGCCAAACACACCCAAATACCCAAGGGGTATTTTAGGAGAAAACAATTATCTTATTAGACAAGATAATTATCTTTTTAAATACGGTATTTATCTTATTTAAATACAGAGCTTATCTCTTTATTAAAATTTAGAGATTAACGTTGTGTACTTTGACAATATTAAGTTTTATTTTATGTCTTTTTAGTAATGTATAGACATCAATTCTATTAATCTTTGAACTGTTAAGGTATATCATCATTCTTAAGGCATATCATCAAAAAGGTTAAAAAAAACAACTTTTTTTCCGTGAATGTCCAATGCTTTTGATGTGTATAGTGTCCATTAAAGTAAATACGGATTCAATACATTAACTTTAAAATGCAAAACCAATAGTTACTAATATACGAAACACAGCCCGTTTGACAAACGTTTGTACTATCCTAACCAAGGTTTTCAAGATTGCGATCCTAGCTAGGATCATTTTCGTCCTTGCAAGATCGGATCGGGATCCTAAGATCCTACTATAATGCTATTTTTTAATGATCTTTGTAATACTATTCAAATCTAAACAAATATCTTCGCTTAATAAACAATTTATTAAGAACATTTTTTATCTAAAGAAAAATACGTTAACGATAATTATAAGTCATGCAATGATCCACAATAATTTACTTATATATTATTTATCGATAACTAATACCTTCGTATTAATATATCTTACTATTCAAAAAGTAATACACTCAAAGAATAATCACAAGTCATGCCCGCCCATCGGGCGGGCTTCAAAAGCTAGTATGTATATATATATATATATTTGAACGGCTTGTGAGTTGTTAGTGGTTCAGATAGCAATGACATCCAATTGGGCAGTATGTTGACCCTGAACTATGCCTGTACTTCCTCATATTCCGCCTGTAGGGGTAAAAGTCTCGTGTGGGACTCGAATCTGAGACCTCCCCTACCTAAAACTCTGTTGGGATATGAAGATTAAAGTACTTCTGGAAGTTCAAAGTACTACTTGTGTCAAAGTGCTGCTCATGGTCAAAGTACTGCTTGTGCATGAAGAATATTCAAAGTACTTCTAAGATAAAGGACTGATATGCAATATCATTTAAGGATTGTAATGTAATATTATTATAAGATTCTAGAATTGTTTAGAGTTAGTTTACTTGTCGTTCAAGTATTGTAAACCGACTTAAGGTTTTTCTTATGCCTATAAAAGGAGCCTTAGGAGGTATTAGACGTAAGTGATTTTATGAATTAGAGAATACAATATCTAGTGACAAGTTCGATATTAGAGAGTTAGGGATTGTTAGTGAATCTGTATACAAAGAAGGGAGAATATCTAGTGACAGAAGTTGCACTAGTTCCTTCCATCACCTTAATCAGAATTCCTATTGTCAAGAAGGGAGAATATGATCTATGGAGCATGAAGATGACGCAGTACATTGCTATCACAGACCATGCTCTATGGGATGTGATTGTCAATGGTAATATGGATATTGAAGAACCAGTTGAAATCCCATGACAACCTAAACCACCTAAGCCAACCATACCAGCAGTTACAAAGAGAAATCAAGACAAGGCTCTCAACATACTGTTGTCTGCTATTCCTGATGATCACCTACTAAAGTTTCATGATGCTCAGGATGCAAAACAATTATGGGCTGCAATTAAGACAAGATTTGGAGGTAATGATGCTTCAAAGAAGATGCATAGAAACTTGTTGAAGCAACAGTTTGAAACATTCACTGTTGGTGAAAGAGAAGGTCTTGATTCTGCCTATGATAGATTCCAAAATCTTCTGAGTATGCTTGAGTTGTATGGAGCAGAGGCATCTGTTGAAGATGCAAACTTGAAGTTCTTAAGAAGTTTACCATCAGCATGGCATGTGGTTGCTACAATGATCAGAGGACAACCTGGTTTGGATTCTATAGACTTTAATGATCTCTACAATAATTTGAAGGTGTATGAGCATGAGATGAATGGTAACACAAGTTCAAGTTCTCATCAGAAAACCCAAAACATTGCCTTTGTGTCTTCTAAAAACAGAAGCAGTAATTCCACTAAAAGTACTGCTTATCAAAGTACTGCTGTTGAGAAACAGCACCCTTGCACAACCATGACTACTACCACTTCATCACCATCAAACAACACCAACTCAGATGATGTTATATGTTCCTTCTTTGCTCAGCAAGCCACTTTACCTGTTACTTATCAAGAAGATGTTTTGCAAATTGATGAGGATGCTCTTGAAGAAATTGACATAAGATGGCAAGTTGCAATGATCACAGCAAGGATCAAGAAGTTCATGAACAAGACAGGAAGAGGTATTGATTTCAAGGCTAAACAGGGTATAGCATTTGATAAATCCAAGATTTAGCGCTTTAATTGTCAAAAGACTGGACACTTTGCAAAAGAATGCAAGTTTACAAAGTATCAGGCAAATAGACTTATGGAGAAACCCAAGGTTGAGAGAAAGGAAGTTCCTATTACTGATTCAAAACCAAAAGCTTTGGTGGCTCAAGAAAATCTATCAGAGGTTGACTGGACCAATGAATTTGATGATGAACCTGTAACCTATTCTATGGTTGCATTGGAAGATTGGAGCACAACTTTTGATGAGGAACTAGGATATGCTGCTTTGGAATCAAGTAATGATCTAGGAAGCTTTGATTGGAGCATGGAATTTTAAAAAGAACATGTTCAGCATGCTATGGTAGCTACTTCACCAAGTTCATCCACTATCTCTGAGGAATGCTCTAAATGTAATGGCTTTTATCAAAAGTTTCTTAATGAATATGTGACTAAAAGAGATAATTATAGAAGGGCTAGGTCTGAGATAGCTAGTTACCAATTGACTTTAGAGTCAATGGAAGCCAAGATAATCAATCATGAAAATAATGAAGTAGCTTGGGCAGAAAAATATGAGCAACAGGATTATCAATTAAAGTTGAGTGAATGGAAGTTAGGATATAAGGTTTCTGAACTAGAAAAAGTCACTAAAGAAAGGGATAAGTTGTTAGAAAAACTTGCTAGTTGGAATGAATCAGGTCTGTCACATGTTAGTTTTGTTGAGAAACAAAGAACAACAAACATTAAAACTGGCTTAGGTTATGATGATAGTAGTTCAGAAGAGATTCCAATTAGGAATAAGGAACTAATTCTTTCAGAAGACACCTCAACTAGTGATGAAGAATTCATAAGCTTAGAGGAAAACACATCTAGTGATGAGGAATCACCTAGTTCAACACCTACTGAATTTAAGAAAGACAAGGGTTACAATGAAGTTCCCCTACCCACAGGTAGTTTTCAACCACCTAGGACAGATGTTTCTTGTTTTGGAGTAGACAATTTGGAGTTTAGGAAAAAGCTTAAAGGACAATCTAATTCAAGCTAATCTAGTTCTGAGTCCTTAAGGGAAACTAGGGATGATAACAAGGGTTCAGGGTGTGATAAAGTCTTTTCAAAACAAGCAGTACTTCCAAAAACTTCTCAAAGTACTGTTGATCATTCAGCAGTACCTTCAAGAAAATCTTTTCAAAATACTGCTAATTTTAGAAAACCTTTTGGAAGAGGATTTGGGAATCTGGGTCCAAAATTATGTTATGTATGCTATAGTCCTCACCATTTGATTAAGGACTGTGATTATCACTCAGAATACTTAAGCAAATTCCCAAAGACCACATCTGTAAATCATAAGCACAGGGAGAATAAACCAATGGAGAATAAACTAGTTTGGAATCACTCAAATAGGGTTAACCATAGAAATTTCTCTAAAGACTATAGGTACCCTCACCAGAAAAGACCTTTTTCCAAACCACCAGTACCCTCAAAAGATACTTTTCAAAGTACTGGTGAAACAGTACCTTCTAAAAGTACTGCTAGGTTTTCACCCAACCAAGGTACTTCTAGCACTTTTTCAAAAGAAAGACCAAGAAAGTTCAATTACTATAAACCTATAAGGTCTTACACCTCAAGAAGAGTACCTAGCTCAAAGAACACAACACAAATTGTTAAAACTAAATAGGTTAAGAAAGAAAGTACTGCTGGGGAAGAAACAGTACTTTCAGAAAGCAAAAGTGAAAAAGGGAATGTTGTTGAGAATTCAACACAAGTTTTGGAATCAAAAACAAAAATTCTTGATAATGTTTTCAAAAACAATGGTGATTACATACTTAAAGAATTTGAGTATGTCACTCCACAAGGGGAATACAAGTTAGTAATGGCTTGGGCTCCTAAAAGAAACTAACCTTTTTCATTTTTATGCAGGGCAACCCAGAAGAGGAGCTTAAAGATCATATTATCATTGATAGTGGTTGCTCTGGAAGCATGACAGGAGACAAGGAGCTTTTGTCAGATTTTAAGGCTTATTTTGGAGGAATAGTTGCTTTTGGGAATGATCCTGATGGAGGGAGAATTACTGGCAAAGGAACCATCAAGACTGGATCTATTAATTTTGAGAATGTTAGATATATGAAGGATCTTAAATTCAATCTGTTGTCAGTATCTCAGATTTGTGACAAGAAATATCCTGTGTTATTTCTTGACACATAATGTCTTATTCTCTCCCCTGAGTTCGAGTTAGTTGATGATAGCTTGGTAATACTGAGAGCACCAAGAACCAATGATGTGTATAGCTTAGATTTGAAGAACATCAATGCTACTGAAAGAGCAACATGTTTAGTAGCAAAGGCAACAATGGAAAAAGCACATCTATGGCACAGAAGATTAGGGCATGTGAATTTCAAGAATATCAACAAGTTGGTCAAAGGAAATTTAGTTAGAGGTTTACCTTCTAAAACATACAAGAATGATCACTCATGTCTGGCTTCCAATAAGGGTAAACAACACAAGGCTTCATGTAAAAATATTGAAGAAAGAACTATTAGAGAGCCTTTGGAATTGTTGCATGTGGATCTGTTTGGACCTGTTTCTGTTGCAAGTTTAAACAAGAAGAAGTACTATTTGGTTATAACAGATGATTGTAGCAGATTTAGTTGGGTCTTTTTCTTGGGATTTAAAGATGAAACCTTTGATGCTATTCATGATCTTATAATAGCACTTGAAAATCAGTTGAGACTCAAAGTAAGATCCATTAGATGTGATAATGGGACTGAATTCAAGAATAAGCTTATGGATGATTTTTGTGCCAACAAAGGAATTAAAAGGGAGTTTAGTATTGCTAGAACTCCACAGCAGAATGGAGTTACAGAAAGGAAAAATAGAACTTTGATAGAAGCAGCTAGAACAATGCTTGCAGATTCTCAATTACCTGTTCCATTTTGGGCTGAAGCTGTAAGTGCTGCTTGTTATGTGCTAAATAGAGTATCAGTGACAAAACCTCATCCATGAATTATGTGCCTGTTAGAGAAGAAAATCAAGTTGTTCACAATGAAGAAGAATTACAATACATTGTTCATGTAGTCAATATGAGATCTGAAGATGTTCTTGATGAAGAATCCATTGAAAAGAAGAAAAGTACTTTTGAACCTCAAAGTACTGTTGAACCTTAAAGTACTGTTGAACCACAAAGTACTATTCAACCAAAATCCACAGTATCTTATGAAGACCAAGCTATCCAAGATGAACTTAATAGGATGCTTCTTCAAGAAACTCTTGCAAAATCCAATGAAAATGATCAAAGGAGAGCTTATGAAGCAGAAAAGAAGAAAGCTAAAGTCACAGATGACTCTGACAGTACTTTTCAACAAAGTACTACTGAACCATTTGAAAGTACTTCTAGTGTTTTAGATACATCAAATTGGGTCAATGCTGATGATTTGAATGATCCAAACATGTTTGAATTAGAAGATACTGATGAAGAGTTGGAGAAAGAAGGCATTTTCTCAGATTCAAATGAAGATCCTGATTTCACAAATTTGGAAGACAATCTTGTTGTTTCACCAACCCCTACCTTAAGAGTTCATAAAGATCATCCTACTAGTAAGATTATTGGACCTTCCACTTCAGGAGTGCTCACAAGAACAAAAGCTAATAATCTCTCTCAGCAACATACTTCTTTACTTAGCTTTGTTTATAAACAAAACATGGTGAATCACAAGGATCAACAATTGTGCTTATTTGCTTGCTTTCTGTCTCAAGAGGAACCTAAGACAGTATCTCAAGGATTAGCTAAAGAGAGTTGGATTGAAGCCATGCAAGAAGAACTTTTATAATTCAAGCTTCAAGAAGTTTGGGTATTATGTGATTTGCCAGATGGTAAGAGACTAATTGGTACAAAATGGGTCTTCAGAGTTAAGAGAGATGAAAGAGGGAATGTCATCAAGAATAAAGCAAGATTGGTTGCTCAAGGCTACAGACAAGAAGAAGGGGTAGACTATGATGAAGTGTTTGCTCTTGTGGCAAGAATTGAAGCTGTAAGGTTGTTTTTGGATTTTGCATCATATATGGGCTTTCCTGTATATCAAATGGATGTAAAAAGTGTTTTTCTTTATGGCACTATCACAGAGGAAGTCTATGTTAAACAACCTACAGGTTTTGAAGATCCTGCACATCCAAACAAAGTCTACAAGGTTATTAAGGCTCTATATGGCCTCCATCAAGCCCCTAGAGCTTGGTATGAAAGACTCTCCACTTTTCTATTGCAACATGGTTACAAGAGAGGTGCCATTGATAAAACTTTGTTTATCAAAAGAGACAAAAAGGATATCATGCTTGTCCAAGTGTATGTGGATGATATTATTTTTGGAGCCACAAAACAGTCTATGGTGAAAGAGTTTGAATAGCTCATGCAAAAAGAATTTCAAATGAGTTCCATGGGTGAATTAACTTTCTTTTTGGGGCTTCAAGTTCAACAATCAAGCAGTGGAATTTTTATTAGTCAAGATAAGTATGTCTCTGACATTCTTAAGAGGTTTAATTTCACCACTGTCAAGCCTGCCTCCATACCCATTGATGCTAACAAACCATTGGGAAAAGATGAAGATGGAGAAGATGTTGATGTTAAGCTATATAGATCCATGATTGGCTGTCTAATGTATTTGACTGCATCTAGACCTGACATTACTTTTGCTGTGTGTTTATGTGCAAGATATCATGTTAATGCTAAAGTTTCTCATTTGAATGCTGTCAAGAGGATTTTTAGGTATCTCAGGCAACAACCTAAGCTAGGGTTGTGGTATCCTAGGGAGTCTCCTTTTCATTTGGAAGCCTTTTCAGACAGTGACTATGCTGGTGACAATTATGACAGAAGATCAACTACTGGAGGATGTCAATATCTTGGAAGAAGATTAGTTTCATGGTAGTGCAAGAAGCAAACAATTGCAGCAACATCATCTACAGAAGCAGAATATGTGGCTACTGCAAGTTGTTTTGGCCAAGTGCTTTGGTTGCAAAATCAACGTTTGGACTATGGATTCAATTTCAAGAATACTCCTATCAACATTGATAATGAGAGTACAATTTGTATTGTGAAGAATCCTGTTTACCATTCCAAGACCAAGCACATTCAGATTAGGCATCACTTTATCCGAGATTGTTATGAGCACAGACTTATAAATGTGGTTAAAGTTCACACAGATGATAATGTAGCTGATTTACTCATAAAGGGCTTTGATGTTTCAAGATTTAATCATTTAGTGGTGAGTATTGGGATGATCAATAATTAAGCTACATTTGAGGGGAGGCATTAGTAGTTATTCTTTATTTGAGAGGAGGCTACATTAAATGATAAACAGAAGTGTAACTTTATTCATCATAAACAGAGTTACATTAAACATTAAAGAGAGTCACATCATCCAAAACAACAAAACACATATCCTAACAACCCACACCCTACACTAGCTACTCCATTGGCCTCTTGCCTTTTCCCTGGTAGTCATGCTTTGCCTTCTGAGCACTTTTCCTTTTGTTATCAAAGGTTGATTGCTTCCTTAGGCAAGCAAGACCTAGCACTTGTTTTGGAGGCTTTTGGAATCTTGCAGGCTTCTCTGGGGCAGGCCACTTCATGTTTGTCAATGCTGATTCCAGGGCTTGTGTCAATGCCTATGGTAACTCCTTGGAAAGGGTGTATGGCTTATCATCATCATCAGAAGAACTGGAGTAGAACTCAAGAGATGGTGCAGTAGCAGGGGTAGAAATCTTCTTCTTTGGCTTCATTGTTGTTGTGCTTGAAGCACATGGAGGAAAGTAGTCACCCCATCCGGAAGATTCTTCTGCAGAGTCAGAACAATAGCTTATCTCTTCATCAGAAGAATCATCTGAAGAGATGTAGATCAGTGGAAAATGGCTCATGATGCTAATAGGGTTTGTGATGGTAAAGAAAAGGTTTTGGTGAAGATTTGTGTTGATCCGAGTCCTTTTTATAGGAAAAGTCAATCCCAAGGGATAATTATGAAGGGTATTAACTCCTGCCAGTTTTGGTAGATTTGGGAAGTAAATATGGATAGTATTTATTATATCGGGTTGACTTTAGTTGGTAGATTTGAGAAGATATTTTTAGTGGCTTGGTCAAAAAGTCAATTTGGTTAGATATTTTGGTGGAAAGTACTTTTAGGCAAAGTACTGCTTCATATTTGAATGAAAGTACTACTCAGTATTATATGGGAAAGTACTGTTTGGCACTTAGTGGAAAGTATTGTTCTGTCAGAAGTACTGTTCCAACGGTCAAAAAGAGGGGTTAACAACTTTGCACAATATACAGAGGAGATAAATGCCAAAAATAACGATATATGCATTTATTGTGCCGAGATTTTTTGAATATCATCTCTCTTTGTGATTATCTCTTCCATCTTTATATACCCTCATCATCATTACTGTTCATCGATTCAAACACTAACACCTTCATCATCGATCATCATCCTCATTCACAAACACAAACAATGGAAAACCTTCCAACAATTAGCAAACACAACATGATTGCCAACTTGGATAAGACGCAAAGGAATGTTGATTTTCATGGCATCATTGATTTTCTCACTGGGTCATCCATCAATTATTCTCTTTTGGTCAATCTAGAAATCATTGGCCCCTGGATTCAAGAGTTTTGGAATACTGCTAGATCTGGTTTGGAAGAAGGAGAAGATGTTAGTCACGCTACAGTTGCAGGGAGACCTATTCGTATCACTGAAGCCACAATAAGGGAAGCTTTATTATTCAATGATGAAGAAGGTACTGTTCTTTTTGACAAACAAGTTATCTGGGATGAACTCAGAGAGATAGGCTATGAAGGTGCTCTCAATAAGCTTACTTTTCAAAAGGCATTGGTCAGTCCTCATTGGAAGTACCTTATCCACGTTTTACTTCATTGTCTAAGTCCCAAAAGTACTGCTTGGGATCAATTTGGACACAATATAGCCTCTGCATTAGTTGGGTTAGCTACCAATAAACAATTCAATTTCTCATATATGATTCTTGATGGTATGCTTGGTCACATCAAAGCTGGTTCATCATTTTTTATGTATCCTAGGTTTGTTCAACTATTTTTAGACAAACAACTTGAGGATGTTCCAAAACCTCAAAATTTTGTACCTACTGTTGTACTTCCACCCAAGGTGTTCACTTTTATGTCTAACAAGAGTGCTAAGCTTTCTGGGAGAAATACACCTTTGACAGCTCATATTTTGGAGGTAGCACAAGCTGTTAGGGATGAAGTTAATGAAGCTAGTAGTTCTGAACATTCTGAGTATTCTGCATCAGCACATACTCCAACACCACCTTTTGCATCACCTCAGTAAGTTGTTTCAAGTGAAAGAACTCCTTCAGTACCAGTTCATGTTTCAAGGGAAAAGACTGTTTCTAGAGAAAGTACTTCTCAACATACTGTTTCAAAGGAAAGTACTTCTCTGCAAGGTACTGCTCCTTCTGACTCAGAGCATGATATGGATAAACCACCATCTCTCAATGATTATACTTCAACAGATGGGTCTCAAACATCTGGAGGAGATGAAGGAGATGTAGGAAAGCTGGATACTTATGTTTTAACCAGAGAATTCAGAAGGATAAAGAAAGTGGTTAATGCTCAAGCTAATATGATTCTGAAGTTGAAAAACAAATTCAAGAGATTGAAGAGATTTTTTTGGCCACTGGTTACCCATCACAGGTTATGGGTGAAGCAACAAAGAAGGAGTGGTCAGCAATCCAAGAAGGCTACTAAATCTAAAAAGAGCAAGAAGAAGTCATCATCGTTCAAATTGGGGAGGAATCAGAATGATAATCTGAATGAAGATGATGTTGTGCCTCAAGATCCATATAAAGAAGCTCATTTTATGGATTATGAAGACATTGCTCAAAGTTCTGTTGAAAGAAAACTTGATGAAGTTGAGCAAATTATTGAAGAAGAGAATATTGTTGTTGAGCAAGATAAGACTAGAGATTTAGAAGGTACTGGAGATCAAGATGATAATATTCAAGGTACTGCTGATCAAAATATTGATATTGAAGCTACTGATCCTTAAAGTACTGGTGTGCAAAGTACTTTGGATCAAGGAGATCAAGGTACTGCTGCCTTGAATGTTGATGCAGCTGGACCTTCTACAAGTATTTTTGATGAAGAAGCAGGTCCTTCCAATCTAATTCAGCAAGAAGAAATAAAGGAGCATACAACTAGTGATGATGAGACTATAGCTCAAATTATGCTTAATATGTCAAGTTCCAGAGGGTTAAGAATTCCTGGTGTTGAACAGGCTCAAGTCTCAGAATCTTCTTCTGAATCTGAAGAATTAGATCCTAATGACAAAGGAAAAGGGATCATGAAAGTCTCCAAGAAGAAGAAGAAGAAGTTCAATCTGGCACAGCTAAGAGAGTTTGAAATAGCTAAGAATGAAGAAGCTGCCGGAAAGTTGCAAGCTGGTTATATTGCTGAGTTCTTAAGGGAATCAAGGAAACCAGTTGTTGAAACAAGAAGACCTCTATCTAAAGCTCAAGAAAGAAATTCTATGATAAGTTTTCTGAAAAGAAGAGGATTTAAAAATCTACAAAGGTTAAGATATCCACAGGTGAAAGAACTATATGACAGTGTTCAAGAGTCAATTAGAAGAGAGTTGGATAGTTTTGTGCCTATGGATTCTGAGAAAGAAAAGAATATGGAAGAACAAAGAAAAGAATTAGATGAGAAAAGAAAATTAAAAAGGAAGAGAGCAACTCAAGATGATCAGTTATCAAAGAGACTCAAGATGCTGAGATCAGATACTTTTGATGAGCTGAGGAACTATCTTAGAGTTGTGGATTTTGAGAATCCAAAGAAAACAGAAAATGCTGAGAAGAAGTCTAAGATATCTACATTTTCTGTGGTAGAATCATCTGATGGAGATTATCTCATTTTTCATAGAGAGGATGAAAGCTTTACAGTATTCAATATGCTATGGGATATACTACACATGATAGATAGAGAAGATCTATACTTTTTGTATCTACAATTACAAGCTTACTTTGAGAATACTGAGCCAACAGGAGTGGGATTGATCTTATTGGGTGATTTAATAACCATCTGGGAGACTGATGAAACAAGTAGTGATGCTCTGTGGAATGATCAAGAGAACTGGGAGATAACAAGATGGAGATTCTTTGAGTCGTCAGGAGTACACTTACTTGAAATGGAAAATGGAGCCATGGTTCATATGCTAGCAGAGAGACAATATCCTCTGATAAGGGAACTTATGGTCAAAATGTTGGACCATGGTATGGAAGTTGAGAATGAGACTGAAGTATCATTGATGGTGATTGAACTGTTCATCAATTGGACTACTTCAGATGATGATAATGCATAAATACTGGTATGATTTATATTATATAAATCTTTTTGAATAACAACTACTTTTCTCAAAGTACTGCTAGACAAACAATACTTTATCAAAGTACTGCTTGCTGCATAAAACCAGTAAAGTCTTTTTGAAGCATAAGATAACATCAATAAAAGGATTTGAGAGTAATACATGGTGTTAGTACTTGTACTACACAACAAATGGTAATCAACTCACCATGTTTAACAGACAAGAAAGAGTTTGACTCATCATGAGGGTACGACTCTGATGTGATAATCAAACCCGTTTTTAGTTGACAATTTACTAAAAATTGTATGGTTTTCAACTCACCATATCTGTAAAAGTGAAAGAGTTGGCTAGCTCACAAGAAAATGGCTTGTGGTAAAGGCTATGGAAAAACCATTTGTTTGGTAATTAGTTCACCATGGTTGTGATAAAAGAACTAACTAGTCCAAAAGCAAATGGCTCTTGGTAAAGACTAAACAAATCCGTTGATAGCTGATGATTTGCTAAAAATCGTATGGTTATCAATGTACCATGGTTTTTGTGTTTAAACTTAAACATTGGCTACTCCAGAGTTAATGGCTTTGGTAAAGAGACATGAAAATCCATTAAAATTCAATGATTTACCTCTCACAGGAGTTTATACACCTGGAAGTGATGAGAATGGTATGAAACTTTAAAGATTTGATGTATACTTTGTCAAAATGTTGCTGAGTTGCTGAAAAGGTTTGTTGCTGTAAAGATATCATCTGAAGCTGATAAAGAGTACTTTGACACACAATTCTGATAAAAGATAAAGATACAATTTTTCTTGAAGATAAAGATGTTGAAGATTAAAAGATAACAAAGAAACTTGAAATCAAGCAAGTAGAATTCAAGTTAGGGGAGGATTGTTGGGATATGAAGATCAAAGTACTTCTGGAAGTTCAAAGTACTGCTTGTGTCAAAGTGCTGCTCATGGTCAAAGTACTGCTCGTGCATGAAGAATATTCAAAGTAATTCTAAGATAAAGGACTGATATCCAATATCGTTTAAGGATTGTAATGTAATATTATTAGTATATTCTAGAATTGTTTAGAGTTAGTTTACTTGTCGTTCAAGTATTGTAAACCGACTTAAGGTTTTCCTTATGCCTATAAAAGGAGCCTTAGGAGGTATTATACATAAGTGAGTTTATGAATTAGAGAATACAATATCTAGTGACAAGTTCGATATTAGAGAGTTAGGGATTGTTAGTGAATCTAAATACAAAGCAGATTCAAAGTTTGGTTCAATATAAAGTTATTCTTCTTAGCTTTGTGTTAGTAGATTCCGCATACTTTACAAGGTTATATCAGTGTTTCAATATTAATAGTTTTGGAGTCATTCAAGATTGTTAAAACCTTACAAGCTACAAAGTAGTTTGGTCAGAGTATATCGATCCAACAAACTCCCCTCCCCAAGCCCCTAAGGAATCTTGGTGGCCAATAGAGATAACCCAGCTGGTTTCTTTCTTGCATATATTGACATGATCGATAACCAATATTGAATTTGCATAATGAAATTCTCCATAAGTCTTCTACTTAGTGTTAGAGGAGATATTCGACCACAAACCCACAAGTCCGGCCCAAGCCTGACTTGTGGGTTAGTGGTCCATTAGGGTTTAGTTTAGGTTGCTTATTATCAAAGCTATGTATTTAATATAAATACATAGGCTATCTTCCATGTAATGCAACTCAATCAATAAATACTATCTTACACTTAGCATTACAAATTTTAATGAACTGAAGAGGTTAAATATTTTCAAAAATAGTCAACATATGACAATGAACCATTTCAGAAGTGTGGTTACTAAATAAGGACGTTTTTCTATGTTTAGGTTACTAGAAGAATCCGAGCTTTTGACTCAGATGTACGTAGCTTAATTACGGGGCATTTCTGTGACCGTTTGTGACCTTTTCATGACAACCACCAAGCGACCTTTTCATGACCACTACCAAATGCGTAACTAGTAAGATTTGAATCTTTAACTTCTAGTGAAGATGTAAAGTGACTTGTCATTAGACCAACTGGTACCTTAGCACTGGGCCTTTTGTCAGAAGTGTAATTACTAAAACGTTCCTATTTCTCAATGGTATTGCGAATATTAGGAAACAAGCTGACTAGTCATTAGTCAATTACAATCAAATATCTCAAAAATGTTTATTCAGTTTAAAGAAATGCTTAGTGCATCCAAACTGTGATCTTAAACAACTTCTAATTGTGTAATATCTTCCTAGTAAATAGTTTGACGTTAACCTAAGTGTACACGGGTGTTAACGGTTCATCACATAACTACATACTTCCTTTTGTTGGTAATTTTAGTGTTATCAACTTATTTTATGTATTTGTGTTTTACATGAGACCAATGGCCTTATTCAAGTTTAGCTCAAGACAGGTTAGGAGGTGCGCCCCCTTGCGGATTCAAGGGGCAGAGCTGCTTGCGGGGTCAAGGATTTACCAGTTTTCCCGCCAAAAACCCAACCGACACATCATTTGTCAACCAACACAATAGTTGGTAAATAACCAAAAAAAATTGTTTTGGTTGGTGGTTATTTAACCACATTCCTGATCTCATTTGCAGAATATAACAACAATAATACTCTAATGTTTTCTGATTGATTTCTCGTGCCTTAGATTTCAATTGCACAATCTGTCTTATCCGATTAAGGATTTCGTAAATGATGCGTGGGGATTGCACCAGGCTTTACCTCTCAAGGGACCTCGAGAAGCTTACAACCCCCACCAGGCAGTGTACCTGATCGTTGTAGTATAGTGTAGTGACAAGTACCGGGGGATTGATCGTTCAGCTAGGAATAGTGTCGCTAGGATTAGAAAACCTGATTACTAGTGCTAAAGATGAGAGATGATTATTTTTGTATTTTTATATTTTTTAGAAAGCAAGTAAATTCTCGGGTTTGAAGGATTTTGGGGCGGAATTAGTTGCTAGTCAACTAACCCAATACTAAGATGCAATCAAAATAAAATACTAGAAATGAAAATAAATCTAAATTAACTAAGGTTGTGAGCAATAAGTGGAGAAATTGTGTTTACTTAGATTTCACTACTCCCTAGATATCTTTTACACGTTAATTACTTGTTATAGTTGCGTGGATGACGGATTGTATTCCTTAATACCATTCATGGGGTGGCGCACTTAACTCCCCAATCCTATGAGTGCCTACTTCACTCCTATGTCGAGCCGGCTAAGAAGCTCCTAACATGGGATCATTAGAATTTACTCATGCATTAAATACAACCAATAAAACCTAGTGCACATCGGTTCATGTTTCCTAAGACGTTCAAGCATGTTACCATTTGGAGATCTGCCAGTTTTCTTAAGCCTAACATTGAAATCATTCATCCAATACAACCATAAACAAGTAATCAACACATAATTAACATCTAGGTTTCATTAGATCTAAGCAAACACAAGATAGATCTAGCCTAGCATGGTGGAATCAAGACAAGAACAAGATATAGACAACCAACACATAGACATATTGATTGAATTAAAAGAACACTTATCTCAATTACACTTGTAAGGTTTCAAGGGTTGAAAACCCTTGAAAAATCTGTAAAATTCGTAATAGGTTCGGCCTTAGGGTTTCTCCAAAACTTCCTCCTTTTTTAATGTGTGAAAATTAGAAAACTATATATAGGAAATAGAGGCTGACGGCATCAAGACCAAATAGGTGACGCCGTCATCTCGCCGCCAAAATACTTCTCGGACTGCCTTGATCTACATCTGACGCCGTCATGTGTTAGGTTCTTCTAGGCCGTCACGTGTTAACTCTTGACGCTCTTCCTCGTGACGCCTTCATGTTTGTACTGGGCCGTCATGCAATTTACTCTTGACGCCGTCAGGATGATACTCTTGACGCCGTCACCTACTGTTCCCAGCAAGGAAAATTAAGACTTTGGCGTTTTCTTCACTTTTATGCCCCAAAAACGTCCGAATTGCTTCCTTTTCCAGATTTCACTCCCAAAGTACCTAAAATCACAAAAGGAACGATTTAGGGCAATATTTGATCAAATAAATTCAATTCCGGGCTTAAATGACCCCCTAAAAGTGGTTCATTTTTCGCCTCATCATATACCCTTACACTTGAGATTTGCTTGTCCTCAAGCAAATGCGCTTTTATTCTACTCAAAATACAAGTTAGGGGTCATTTAACACTAATAAAAAAGTAATTACAACAAATAATCGTTCCACTAAAGACCAAAGACAAGCACGGAGGTTATACGCTAGCACCTCACAAATAGTGTTTAGATACTCACATCTCTCGGGTGTAATAAAGTATAAATTACAATATGGAAACGGAAGATATCTCTCACTACCTGTCATAGCAAAATAGATTACCATAGGCTTGGGAAAGGATCAAACGTCCACCACATGGCGTAAGCACCTAGGATAAACTATCAAAGAGGTCTTTTAAAAGGGTTGTAACGTTAGGTGTAGGGATATGAAATACACGGTTTTGTTGGATATAGGCAGTCTTTACTGGTGGCGAGTTAGCAATCTTGGTTAATTACATGTACAATATGGCATTGCTAAACAAAAACATAAAATGAACATAGAATAAAAAGGGATGGTAGTCCGTATGTTTTTTTTTTTTTTCTTTTCTTTTTCTATTTTTTTTTTCTTTTTCTTGATTTTTCGATTTTTTTTTTTTTTTTTTTTTTTTTTTTTTTTTTTGTGCATACACTCTTACCCTACCATCCAAAATAATACATCATAGGGAATAAACATTCCCCTTACACTTGAATCTTTACATACTTTACAATAAACTAATCTAATGACTCGAATTAAGAAAATCAAAACACTTGGAGTACTTTTAAGATTAACGTACATATGGGGGGGGGGGGGGGTAATAATATGATGTTCTTCCCCATTACTCCATAAAATAAGTACTTTACCCATGAGTCCCAATCGTCCCAAAACAATATGTACAAGGATATGACTTGACTTAGCAACCATGTAATCAATTAGATAGTTAACTTAGGGTTTAACAAATAACAATAATGCACTAAAAATGAGCGCATACACGGAAGGCTAAGGCGATTTGGGTGTACATTTAAGCAGGGTGCAACAAATTCTTCCTTTCAGTAAAATGCTTAAAGTTAGAAACGAAAAGATAGGCTCGGAGGGGTGTACTAGGGGTTTCTTGTACTAAAAATAAGTACAACGCTAAGGGTGTGGGAAAAATTAATTGACTTAACTAGCCAAGTAATATGACTTAAATGGTCAAGTAATTATGATACGGGTTTAACACAAGGGTGATCCTAATGCCTCTTATCATGTAGTAAATCATACTACACGAATGTAGTCTCACTAGCGGTCTCGGGATACATCACTAACGCAAGTTCTAGAATCTAAATGCTACCGGTACACTCATAAGCACTAATAGTAAATGCTTTTCCTATCAAATCTAAAGGCGAACCTCACATATTTGGGTGGAAAATTTTTCTGAATATACGGTTATGTGCTAGTCATACAATCTCCTATGCATGAGACGCTTGCTATGGCTAAAGTTTCACTCCTAAATGTTGTAAAAAATTTTAAATTTGGCGCTAAAATTGCACTAACAAGTATTTCTCATAGTTTTATTACACATCTACCATTAAACAAAGCAAACTCAAGCAAAAGTGTATTTGTAAGGTATCATCATTTTACCCTCCCCTTACACATAAGATGAAAATTGTCCCCAATGTTCAAGTAAAGAATGTAAAAGTGAAATAAGTAAAACAAATGAAATCAAATACTCCCCTGATTCGCTCGGTATGGATAATAAGGTAGCCAGGTTAGATCTTCCTCCAAGAAAATGAACAATCAAAGCTTCCCTTCCAGAAAAATAAATCATCTTCTTGTCATACATAACTTGTAAATCCTGAGAAAACAGACAAGACAACCTCGCATAAAATTGGCAGCAACCTAAATAAGTTACTAAATCCTAGAAAACAAAGTAAGATATAATGCTTGTGGAATGAAGTTTGCAGATTTCCTGGAGATTATAAAACTTAATAATTAAGCAAAAACTTTAAGATTCCGTTAGAAAAACAAAACCGGTAAAATTTCCAGATTTTTACACGTGGCGCCGTCAGGAGTAAACTCGTGACGCCGTCAGAAGTGACCTGCAGAAATTCTTATGTTAAGTTTCCGGAAAATTTCTAGAAAAACTTGGTCCTACTTCCTGGAAAATCCTGCAAAACTTCATTATGACTCAATACAAGCATTTGACTCTAACAAATACGAATACACATGTTCATTTAATATTGTGGAGAATCATGATCGGTTTGTTTCTTAAAAACATATTTGGGGTTTCCCCCTTACACTTATATTTTGCAAAAATACCTTTAGGTGGAGTTAAGACTAGGCCAAAACAACAAAGTAAAGTATTTCCACTTTTTAGTTAGAAACATGATCTACCAACAATAAAAATAAAGCATGCATACGGAAGCAAATAACAAACAAACAAAAATAAAATCACACAAAGCATGGGTTACCTCCCAAGAAGCGCTTTTCTTTATTTACGAATCTTGTAGCTAGACTCAAGGTCATGGGTTACTACGTGACCTCATCATCAAACGTTACATCTTCCTCACCAATCATTTCATTATTATTTTCTTGATAATGTTTTACATGTTGAATGTTAACAGTAAATTCCCTACCTTCATCGTCTAATAACACAACGGCTCCAGTTTTAGAGGAGCTTCTGACCGTAAATGGTCCATACCATCTAGACTTCAGTTTTCCCGGAAATAATCTCAACCGAGAATTATACAATAGGACTTTGTCTCCTTCTGAAAATTCTTTGGGTTTCTTAATTCTCTGGCCAAGCCATCTTTTTGCTCTCTCATTGTATGTGATGGAAGATTCATAGGCTTCTAACCTAAGCTCATCAAGCTCGTGTAATTGCAAGAACCTATTAGTTCCGGCAATTGTATAGTCTAAGTTACATGCCTTAAGCGCCCAATAAGCTTTATGTTCTAATTCAACTGGCAAATGACATGCCTTACCATACACCATGCGAAACGAGGTCGTTCCAATAGGTGTCTTGTAGGCGGTTCGGAATGCCCATAAGGCTTCGTCGAGTTTAAATGACTAGTCTTTTCTATTCTGACTAACCTTTTCTTCAAGTATTCTTTTAATAGCTCTATTTGTGTTTTCGACCTGGCCATTGGTTTGTGGATGATAGGCTGTGGAAAATCGATGGGATACTCCATACCTCTTCATGACCTTTTCCATTTGCGCATTGCAAAAGTGGGTTCCCCTATCACTGATGAGGGCTTTAGGAATCCCGAATCTAGCGAAAAGCTTTTTCAGGAAATGAATAACTACCCTGGCATCATTGGTCCTAAGGGCTTGTGCCTCAACCCATTTTGAAACATAATCGATGGCAACTAAAATGTATTCGTTCCCCCCTGAAGATGGAAAGGGTCCCATGAAGTCAATTCCCCAAACATCGAAGACCTCACATACTTGTATAAAATTCTGAGGCGCTTCATCCCTATGTGATATGTTCCCGGCCCGTTGACATGCATCGCATGCCTGTACCATTTCTTTGACATCACGGAAAATTGTGGGCCAATAGAATCCCGCGTCGAAAATCTTTCGGGCGGTGGTGCTTATCCCATGATGCCCTCCAGAAGGACCAGAGTGACATTCCCTCATAATCTTTACTGCCTCACTTTCCGAAACACAACGTCTTATTATTTGGTCAGGACACCTTCGGAATAAAAATGGTTCATCCCAAAAGTAGTATTTTAACAGAGAAAAGAACCTTTTTCTTTCGTATCTAGTCAGGTGTTCAGGAACGATTCTGCTTGCGAGATAATTGGCAAAATCGGTGTACCAAGGCTCCGAATCAATCATTAACATGAGTTGTTCGTCAGGAAATGAATCCCTAATCTCACTTCTATCGTGCTCACCTAAGGGGTTTTCAAGACGAGATAGATGATCTGCGGCCAGATTTTCTGCCCCCCCTCTTATCACAAATCTCAACATCAAATTCTTGTAACAACAAGATCCACCGAATTAGTCGTGGCTTAGCATCCTGCTTAGCAAAAAGATATCGAAGAGCCGAGTGATCAGTAAAAACAACTGTCTTTGAAAGGACAAGATATTGCCGGAATTTATCGAATGCGAACACTACGGCTAACAATTCCTTTTTGGTGGTGGAGTAATTCTCTTGAGCGGGATTCATGGTTTTGCTAGCGTAGTAAATAGGTTGGAATAGCTTGTCACGTCGTTGGCCCAGTACAGCCCCGACAGCGAAATCGCTAGCGTCACACATGATTTCAAACGGTAACTCCCAATTGGGTGTAATCATGATTGGAGCTTGTGTGAGCTCCTTTTTTAAGATATCGAACGCGTCCTTGCATTCTTGGGAGAAATCGAATGGAGCATCCTTCACGAGCAATTGAGTCATTGGCCGAGCTATTTTGGAGAAGTCTTTGATGAATCTCCGATAAAACCCGGCGTGCCCCAAGAAGCTGCGTATTGCTTTAACAGTCGTGGGGTATGGTAACTTAGATATAGCTTCAACTTTAGCTTGGTCCACCTCTATCCCATTCCTTGAGATCTTATGCCCTAACAGAATCCCTTCTTTTACCATGAAATGACACTTTTCCCAGTTTAACACCAAGTTGGTTTTCTCACAGCGTTTAAGCATCTTTTCTAGATTATCAAGACAGCGGTCGAAGGAGTCCCCGAAGACTGAAAAGTCATCCATGAACACTTCCATGATGTCTTCCATAAGTTCGTGAAAGATTGCGGTCATGCATCGTTGGAAAGTGGCGGGGGCATTACATAGCCCAAAAGGCATTCTTTTGTAGGCGAACGTTCCATAAGGGCAAGTAAACGTGGTCTTTTCTTGGTCCTCAGGTGCTATGGGAATCTGAAAATACCCTGAGAATCCATCCAAGAAACAATAATATTCGTGCCCAGACAATCTCTCTAATATTTGGTCAATGAATGGTAAGGGAAAGTGATCTTTCCTCGTGGCATCATTGAGCTTTCTATAATCGATGCATACCCACCATCCAGTAACTGTTCTCTGGGGTATCATCTCACCCTTGTCATTCTTAACTACAGTCATTCCACCCTTCTTTGGTACAACCTGTACAGGACTGACCCATGGGCTATCCGAGATTGGGTAAATCAATCCTGCATCCAGAAGTTTGATGACTTCTTTCTTCACCACTTCCTTAATATTGGAGTTCACTCGCCTTTGGGGTTGCACGGTAGGTTTATAATCTTCTTCCATGAGAATCTTATGTGTGCAAAAAGTTGAGTCAATCCCCTTAATGTCGGCTACACTCCATGCAAGCACTCCCTTATATTTCTTTAGGACCTCTAAGAGTTTACCTTTTTGTTCATGTTTGAGGGAAGAGTTTATGATTACCGGCAGTTGGTCCTCTCCCTGAAGGAAGCCATACTCTAAGTGGTTAGGAAGTTCCTTAAGATCTAGCTCAGGAGGTTCGATAATAGAAGGCTTAAGCTTGTTTTCGGGCTTTCAGAGCTCGAGATGCTCCGTGGCCTCTTGTCTAGGGTAGAAGGATACTGCACCAACATCCTCCATCTTTTCCACCTCTAGCAGAGGTAGAAAACTCTCATCCCGTAATCAGCCTTCCTCGATTTGTTCATCAACACAGCTATCAATGACATCCGTGAGTTCATCGACCTCCCCAATGAAATAGAGCCAGTTAGCTGCTTCGAGGGAGAGATCCATAGAGTCCTTAATGTCGAAGGTTATGCTATCGGTTCCCACTCACAAGGTTAACTTGCCGTCATAAACATCAATGACTACACGAGCGGTAGCACGAAATGGTCTCCCTAAGATGATGGGTACCAAGTCATCCTCCTCCATATCTAGGATTACGAAGTCGACCGGGAATTTGAATTTCCCAACTTTTACTAGCACATTCTCGCATATCCCTACGGGGTACTTGACTGATCTATCGGCTAGTTGGATGTTCATACGAGTGGGCTTTAATCCAGAGTATCCTAATTTAAGGAACATGGAGTGAGGCATGAGGTTGATACTAGCCCCTAAATCGGCAAGTGCATTCTTTATTGATAGAGATCCTATGGAGCAAGGCAAGGTGATGCTGCCTGGATCGTCTACCTTTTTTGGTAGCCCTCGATGGGTCACCACCGAACATTCTTCCCCCAGGGTCACAAGACCCTCGAGTTTCTTTCGGTTAGCGAGTAATTTTTTAAAGTACGCGTTGTACTTTGGCATGTAATAACATGCATCAAGGAGGGGTATGGCGACTACTGAGTCTTTTAGATATGACAGGAATCTTTTACTATCATTCTCAGTTTTCTGGTTTTTTAATCGGGATGGGAACGGGATTCTCACAGGTCGGTTAGGTGGGGTTGATGGGGAAGGGGTCGTCAAGGGAGGTTGGTTGGAAGTTTTGATGCCCACATCCTCCTCCTCTTCGCGAGGTTGGTTTGGATCGGGATTGATGGGGGATGAGCTCGGGTAAGGAGGGTCCTTGGTTGTTGTTCCAGTTCGAGTGGTTATCGCGAGCATGGGATCTTTTTTGCTTACTGATGGCATTTCAAGGTTATCAAGGGCTTAGTTAAGCTTGTTGAACCATTCTCCAATGTCATTCTGCTGCTCATCAACAAGTTCATTAAGACCCTTTAATTGTAAGCCCTTTTCTTGAGTGAAGTGACCAAGGTCATCTTCAAAAGTGCTCCTGATTTTGAATTCAGGACCTTCCTCTCCTTCTTTTCTTTTCACCAGATTTCCCCAGAGGGTGTAATCGTCATTTTGGTAAAAAGGCAAAAGGGAGGGATCAGCATAGATGTCACATCCTGACAAACATGCATGTTCAGTCGTGGCTTTTCCTCCGCATTCCTCTATCTCATGCGGGCCCCCACAATAGTTGCAGATCAAGTAAGGATTTGAAAGTTGCTTAGGTAACTGCGACCCAGCTAGGTAATCCACTCTTTTGTGAATTTTTCTTAACCGATCTGAAGTGATTTCAGAAATGCTAACAGTCGACTCAGGTTCATCCCAAGTGTCATCCTGGTCTTGAGCATATTCTTCAATCCTATCCCATCCTTCTTCGGCACTAAGATTGGCTAATCTCCCTTTTCTAGAATTGTTGATTTCGTTCCGATCACTTAAGGAGACATTGTCATAGAAGATTTGGACCAAAAGCCAGAGTTTGATGCCATGATGGGGAACTTGTCTTATTAAATCCTTGAATCTAATCCACGATTTATGGAAGGGTTCATCCTTCCCTTTTCAGAAACAGAGGATCCTATCTCTAAACGCTGAGGTTTTTCCAGGTGGAAAGAACTTTTCATAGAACTTGGATATGAGTTGCTCCCAGGTGAAAATAGATTCAGAAGGAAGTTTATCATACCATTCTTGAGCTTTTTCATATAGGGTGAAAGGGAAGAATCGTAATCGGTACGTGTCTCTAGTAGCCCCATCCGTATGGAGGGTGTCTACTATTTTCCAAAAGTCTTTAATGTGTTGAATTGGATTTTCCTCATCTAATCCACAAAACTTACACACACTTTGGACAAGCCAAACATCGGGCGCATGCAAGACCTCACTGGTGTGTTCGTTTGGGTAGACAATGGCATTTGAGAAGCCACGAGGGGTTGGGGAGGAGTAGTCCTTAAGGCGCTTAAGAGTAGGAGTTACGGGGGTACTCATCTCGTTGTTGGGTTGGGAGCTAGAGGTTGTAACGTGATTTTTTGAATTTTCCTCAGAAAGGGGTGCATCAAAATCGATAGCAACGCTAGATGGTTCAGGAGTTGAGTGAGATCGTCTTAACCTACACATTTCTTGTGGAAAACTAGAAGGGGGGGTTGAATAGTTTTACGTCTTTTTAATTAGTTGTAAAAATAGTTTTAGTGTTTTAAAACTTAGATTCGATAATATGTGATCTCAAGTCTTGCACAATATAAACAAGTATCAATACGAAATATATAATAATGATAAGTAACAATAATAAGTAAGAGATGGAAAGATCGAACCGCGAGACAAGAGATTTATAGTGGTTCGGCTACAAGGACACCTTCCTTGCCCTACTCCACTCCCCGAGCACCTAACTCGAGAGTTTTCTTCACTATATCAACAAGCTCCCTTATGGCGGAGAAAACCTTACACACCAATTTACACACCAATATTCACACCAATCTACACACCAATTTACACACCAATCTACACACCAATAATCACACCACAACACCTTCACACCTAAGTCACACCTTCTACACACCTTCTTCAAATCAATCTACTTCACACCTAGCTTCTTCACACCAATAGATTTCCTAGCTTATCTTCTTCACACCAAGCTATCAACTAATCACACAATCTATATCTAACACAACTATTTACAAGCAAGTATTCACAACAATCTTCACAAAGAATATGTAAATAATCTTGATGTTACACCAACAACTTGGATGTGGAGATCACAACAAGTTGTAATACTTCTTGTCTAGGAAGATAGAAGTATTCTTCTTTTGCACTTGAGAGGATGGAAATTGGATCACTTTGAAACAAAGAATATATATACACTTATGATCAAAGGATGAGAGAATAGAGAAATAGATCTGGATCAGAAAGTTTAGGAGTGCAAAAGGTGAGGAAAAAGTGTGAACTGATCCAGTATTTAAAGGGAAGAAAAACACTGTTCTGGAGCGTGGCCGGTCCCCTTAATTAGTGGCCGGTCCCCTTAATGATTAAGGGGGCCGCCTAGTAACATTAAGGGGGCCGCCCTCCTGAACGTTGGTTTTTCTTGTCTTTTAGTGGGGAATATTTTTCTGGATAGAATTTGCCATTTTTGGTTGGAAATTTGAAATCATATATTTATTATGAATTAAACATATTCTTTTAATTCCAAAAGTAATTTTGTAAAAGATATAAGATGTTTAATACATTTTATAAAAATTCTAGTGATTAGAAAAATTTCCTTTGATCATGAAATGTAATAAACCCTTTGTTTATTCATACCTTAAGTGATATGGAAGCAAAGACAAATATTAATCACTAAAAACTTGTTTACGTCATAAGTTTTAGATTAATGAGTTTATACTTTGTAATTATCAAAACATAGAGACATTGTTAATAAGCTAACAATGTTTTAAGACATTATTTATGTCAACAATCTCCCCCTTTTTGATGATTACAAAACCTTAAACTCATTAGGTCTAAAAATTAATTTTTAGACAAGAATTTAGAGTTTAACATTCTCTTCTCCCCCTTTTTGTAAAATCAAAAAGGTTAAAGCTCCCCCTTGATGTATACTCCCCCTCATTTGAGAGCACCAAGGAGATGAGCTATGGAAATCTTGGCTACACAAAATATTAGAAGAGAGCAAGGAAAATATACATGCAAAGCAATAAAAAAAAATAGATTCATTCAAGCATCATAGAAAGCATTACAACATTTAATATGCTTAAGGCATATTAATCATAATAAAACAAATGAAAAGACATAGTCCTATATTGCCTAGAAAGAGCACTTGGACTTGCTTGCAACTCATGGTTGATTGTTTTATTTGCTTGAAGGATAACATAAGCATGAAGCTTAGTTGTGAGATGGAGAGGGATATGGGGTGGAGTATGGAGCGGAAGAGGTGGATCTCACGATGTTGTATCGTGTTAAGGGTGGTATTGGATGATTACGAGTGAGAAGATATTCAATCCAAGAAATATCTTCACTCAAGTAGAGGATTTGTTTTTGAAGGAATATGCAACAAGGGCAAAAGTGAGTGTGGTTGGTAACTTGATCCAAATTGAGAGAGTGGGGAAGGCAATTTGCATAGGGTGATGATGGAGGTTGCCCTTTGTTGCGTTGTGCAAGATGCATAGCAAGGAGATCACTAAGATCATGGATTTGGTTTATTTCATCACGGAACTTTTGCTTTTCCGTGGCAATGTGAATAGGATCATAGGTTTGGTATGGATGGTTTGGATTTGTGTAGTTGGAATTGTAGTTTGATGGTTGGCCAATGTTGTATGGTTTGTAAAGAGGATCAAATGAATGACCTTGTGGGTTTGAGGGAAAGTTTGGGAAGTAAGAAGTTGGAGGTGTTGAATGATTTCTAATCTCATTGGTTATGATGGATTTGTTTCGAGGGCTTTTTCTTCGCCAAACGGGTTTTTCCGTCATCCTTGCTAGCCTTGAGGCTTTTGATCTTGGTTTGTTTGGAGAGTTCATGATGGGATGAATGGATGGTTTTGAGGATTGGGGATATTTATAGTGTAAGATTTGTGTGTTTAAGGATGGATAAGGTTTGTTGGAAGATTGGGACAAAGTGTGTTGGTTAAAATTGGGAAATGTAGGTTGAAATGGGCTAAAAAGCAGAAAAGATTCTGTAAACCCGACCATCAGATGGCCGGTCCCCTTAATTAGGGGGCGGTCCCCTTAATGATTAAGGGGGCCGCCTTACAAAATTAAGGGGGCCGCCCATCTGGTGATTTCCAGGTTGCCAGAATTGGGTTTTTGGCAGAAAATTTGCAGAAAAGGTTATGTGTTTGCATTAGAATTCAAGCAAGTTCAATTCTCTTAGGCAATATAGAATCTAAGCTAATCAAGATATAGCATGCATGCAAAAACATATAATCAAAAGAGCAAATAATCAACACATAATGAGCAATAGAAGGTAAATAAAGACAAGCACACTTAAGCTTCCTAAGACACCTATCTTAGATTGAAGGCAAGGATCTTAGTGAGTGAAAAACTAGTGATGGATCAAGATGACACTATTATTAGTGAATTTGTCCTAGTGAGTGTCTATATGCAACAAATGTGGAGTTGTGATTGTTTCGACTCCTAGAAGCAAAAAGAAATGGCGATCCTAAGAAACAATCCAAATGATCTCCTTGATTTAATATTTGCTCGATCATGAATGTCAAAGACATATATTAGATTATATACCTTGACAATTTATGTGAGAGTTTATGCATGATTTTGAAATACAATGTTTTTAGAATTAGTCAACAATGCAAGGAAAATAATCTTCATGTGATTCCTAGATTGTGAGAATAATTTTTAGAGAAAATTGATTGAGTTAAAAAATTTTATGCAAAGCAAATAAATTTTCCCAATCTTTAGTTTTGTGCGAAATGGATTCCTAGACTCAGAAAAGGTAAAATGGAAGAAAGAAAATAAATTTCATGCAAGTATTAATTTGAAATAATTCAATATAATTTAGTCAACTTGTTCCATCATTCCTAATCCTAAACGCAAGTGGTTGAATAATTCACGCTTAAGGGGTTTTGTGAATATATCCGCAATGTTATCTTCCGATGCAACCTTTTCTATAGATATATTTCCTTTTTGTACATTATCCCTAAGAAAATGGTGACGTATTTCTATGTGTTTAGTCCTAGAGTGTTGCACCGGATTTTTACTTAAATCTATCGCACCTTTGTTATCACACATAATGGGGACATTTTCTAACCTAATGCCATAGTCTACGAGAGCTTGTTTCATCCATAGTGCTTGTTGGCATGCCTTTCCGGCGCTTACATATTCGGCTTCGGTGGTAGAAATAGCAAGAGCGGTTTGCTTCTTCAAAAACCAAGACGTTAGACAACATCCCATAAACGTGCAAATACCGCTAGTGCTCTTTCTATCTACGTAGTCTCCCGCATGATCCGAATCCGCATATACAATGGTTTCTATGCCGGATTCCTTAGGATACCATAATCCTAAGTGTATAGTGCCTTTAATGTATCGGAAGATACGCTTAACCGCTTCTAGGTGAGAGGTTTTGGGATCCTCTTGAAAACGGGCACAAAGGCAGACACTAAACATGATATCGGGTCTACTTGTCGTCAAGTATAGTAAACTACCTATCATTCCTCTATACTTGGAGTTATCTACGGACTCACCTTCATCGTCCTTTGTGAGCTTTACCTCCGTAGACATGGGTGTTTTTATGGGTTTTGAGTCTTCTAGGCCAAATTTCTTAAGCATTTCCTTAATGTACTTAGATTGGTTAAAGAATATTCCATCTTCTAATTGTTTTATTTGTAATCCTAGGAAGAAGTTAAGTTCACCCATCATACTCATCTCAAACTCATCATGCATGATTTTGGCAAATTCATCACACATGTCTTGACAAGTCGATCCAAATATAATGTCATCAACATATATTTGAACAATGATGAGATTAGGGTCTTTCCGTTTAGTGAAAAGAGTGTTATCTACCATTCCCATGGAATAATCATGTTTAATAAGAAAAGCTTTTAATCGATCATACCAAGCTTTGGGAGCTTGTTTGAGTCCATACAAAGCTTTCTTTAACTTATAAACATAATCAGGTTTTGCGAAGTCAATGAATCCTGGAGGTTGTGCCACATATACCTCCTCATTGATAAAACCGTTAAGGAATGCACTTTTCACATCCATTTGGAATAACTTAAAATCTAGGGAGCAAGCATAGGCAAGTAATATCCTAATTGATTCTAGTCTAGCTACGGGGGCATAAGTTTCATCATAATCAATTCCTTCTTGTTGATTATAACCTTGGGCAACTAACCTAGCTTTATTTCTAGTAACTATTCCATTCTCGTCTAACTTGTTCCTATATACCCATTTGGTTCCTATGATAGTTATATCCTTTGGATTTGGGACTAGTTCCCAAACATCAGTTGCCTTAAATTGATTTAATTCTTCTTGCATAGCTATAATCCAACTTTCATCCTTTAAAGCTTCGCTAATATTCTTAGGTTCTATTGCCGAGAGGAAACAAAAGAAGTTGTTTTTATCTTGGGCTTGTGACCTAAGGGTTCTTTGGTTAAGATGTCCTATTATATTATCCAAAGGATGTGATCTAGATTCTTTAATATTAACGGTTTCGTTATTTTCTAAGTGAGTTTCTTCATTATCATTTCCTATGGGTTTTGTTTTACTAACCTCAATGGCTTCATCTTCGACTAAATCATCATCTTCTAAAGGTAGCGTTTTAGGAGGTGGTGGTGTTTCATCAAATGTTACATTTAGTGATTCCTCTACTTTCATTGAGTGTTTGTTAAGTATTATATATGCTTTACTATTTTGTGAGTATCCTAAAAATATTCCTTCATATGATTTTGGATCAAACTTAGTGAGGTAATCCTTAGTGTTTAAGATATAGCATTTACTTCCAAATACTCTAAAGTAGCTTAAGTTAGGTTTTCTATTTCTTAATAACTCATAAGGAGTTTTTCCTAGAATTCTTCTAATTGATACCCTATTTAGAATATAAGTCGATGTATCTACGGCGTGACACCAAAATTTTTGTGGAATGGATTGTTCATTTAACATAGTTCTACTCATTTCTTGTAGTGACCTATTTTTTCTTTCTACTACCCCATTTGATTGAGGAGTACGAGGAGCGGAGAAATTATGAGATATTCCATTTAACTCACAATATTTTCCGAATTGTACTTCGTTATCAAATTCCCTTCCATGGTCTGTCCTAATGGCAACTATTGAGCATCCTAACTTATTTTGAATCATTTTACTAAATATTTCGAATTTTTCAAAGGCTTGGGTTTTGTCACTTAAAAACCTAGTCCACGTGTATCGTGAGTAGTCATCTACTATTACTAAGGTATACTTGTTTCCTCCATAGCTCCGCACAGCGGATGGACCAAAAAGATCCATATGTAATAATTCTAGGCACCTAGTAGTGGATACTATATTCTTAGCTTTGTGGCTAGCATGAGCTTGTTTTCCAACTTTACATGCATCACAAAAATGTTTGTCATATTTTAGATTAGGCAAGTTTCTAACTAATTCCTTAGAGGCCAAAGATTGTATTTGTTGCATGTTAGCATGTCCTAATCTCCTATGCCACAATGTGGAGTTTTCGTCTAGGGTCGTTAGGCATATCCTATCTTCAGGTTTGTTTCCTAGTTTCATAACATATACACCTCCTTTCCTAATACCTCTACCTATAATTTTTCCATTCTTAACTATTTCGCTATCTTCTTCGGAAAAGATAACTTTACATTTATTATCGCATATTTGGCCTACACTAAGTAAGTTATATGTTAAATTATTAACATGTTCAACATTTTCAATAGTAAGTGAGTCTTGAGAAATCGTACCTTTGCCAATAATTTTTCCACGCAAGTCACTACCAAAAATAACGTTACCTCCATTGTATGCCTTATATGTAGAGAATAGCTTTCGGTTCCCTGTCATGTGCCTTGAGCATCCACTATCCTTGATCCATTCGTCAGGCTCCAAGTCAATTCCAAGGCATATTTCGTCGGTTGCTTTTGCCATGAAACACCTTTCTTCTCTTGGTTTTTCCACTTCTTCTTTGTCACTATCACTCCATGTTCTACTAACAAATGCACCTTGATTGTCATAACTCGGCGGCTTTAGACATTCACCAACGAGATGATTTGGACTTCCACATCTAAAGCATTTTCTTTTCACGTAATTGTCACTTCTATTTCTTTGGAACGATTTTCTATCGTCATGTGATGATCTAGTGAATCTTCCTCGTTTCTTGAAGAATTTCTTGAATTCTCTTACGGCCATTGCATATTCTTCATCTTCACTCTCGTCACTTGAGTCACTATCATCACAAAGTTCCTTTTTGGCTTTTAGAGCAACGGATTTGACTTGTTCTTTCTTGACTTTAACCGTTTCCAAATCTTTTCTTATAATTTCTTCATGGACCTTCAAGTTGCCAATAAGCTCATCTAGTGACAATGTCATCAAATTCTTTGATTCTTCAATAGCCGTGACTTTAGCTCGCCATTTCGGATGCAATGCCCTAAGAAATTTCCTAACACAATTTTTACTAGAAAATGTCTCATCAAGTGCTTTTAAACTTGTGATAATGGTGTTAAATTTAGCAAAAGCATTATCAATTGATTCCTCTTCCGGGATCGTAAATTGTTCATATTGTTGTACAAGAAGATCTATTTTGTTATCTTTAACTTGACTATTACCTTGGTGAGTGATTAGTAAAGAATCCCAAATTTCTTTTGCGGTTTTACACATAAAAATTCTTTCATATTCTATGCGTGGTAACGCATTATAAATAACCATTTTAGCCTCATTATTTTTTGCTAGTTTCTTTTTCAAATCATCATTTTGTTTTTCAAAAGCTACAATTTCATCCATTTTAGTTTCAACATTATATTGAATAGGGGGAAAATCACCAAAGGTAATAATATGCCAAAGATCAAGATCTTTTGATTTCACATATGTTTCGAATCTATTTTTCCAATATAAAAATCCATCACTTTCAAATAGTGGTGGTCTTTGCATAGATTTCCCTTCTAAATATTTTAAAGATTCCATAGATCGTTACAAGTTTTAAAATACAATATATTTTAAAATTCTTGCTAGACGTGGCTCTTGATACCAATTGTGGAAAACTAGAAGGGGGGGTTGAATAGTTTTACTTCTTTTTAATTAGTTGTAAAAATAGTTTTAGTGTTTTAAAACTTAGATTCGATAATATGTGATCTCAAGTCTTGCACAATATAAACAAGTATCAATACGAAATATATAATAATGATAAGTAACAATAATAAGTAAGAGATGGAAAGATCGAACCGCGAGACAAAAGATTTATAGTGGTTCGGCTACAAGGACACCTTCCTTGCCCTACTCCACTCCCCGAGCACCTAACTCGAGAGTTTTCTTCACTATATCAACAAGCTCCCTTATGGCGGAGAAAACCTTACACACCAATTTACACACCAATATTCACACCAATCTACACACCAATTTACACACCAATCTACACACCAATAATCACACCACAACACCTTCACACCTAAGTCACACCTTCTACACACCTTCTTCAAATCAATCTACTTCACACCTAGCTTCTTCACACCAATAGATTTCCTAGCTTATCTTCTTCACACCAAGCTATCAACTAATCACACAATCTATATCTAACACAACTATTTACAAGCAAGTATTCACAACAATCTTCACAAAGAATATGTAAATAATCTTGATGTTACACCAACAACTTGGATGTGAAGATCACAACAAGTTGTAATACTTCTTGTCTAGGAAGATAGAAGTATTCTTCTCTTGCACTTGAGAGGATGGAAATTGGATCACTTTGAAACAAAGAATATATATACACTTATGATCAAAGGATGAGAGAATAGAGAAATAGATCTGGATCAGAAAGTTTAGGAGTGCAAAAGGTGAGGAAAAAGTGTGAACTGATCCAGTATTTAAAGGGAAGAAAAACACTGTTCTGGAGCGTGGCCGGTCCCCTTAATTAGTGGCCGGTCCCCTTAATGATTAAGGGGGCCGCCTAGTAATATTAAGGGGGCCGCCCTCCTGAACGTTGGTTTTTCTTGTCTTTTAGTGGGGAATATTTTTCTGGATAGAATTTGCCATTTTTGGTTGGAAATTTGAAATCATATATTTATTATGAATTAAACATATTCTTTTAATTCCAAAAGTAATTTTGTAAAAGATATAAGATGTTTAATACATTTTATAAAAATTCTAGTGATTAGAAAAATTTCCTTTGATCATGAAATGTAATAAACCCTTTGTTTATTCATACCTTAAGTGATATGGAAGCAAAGACAAATATTAATCACTAAAAACTTGTTTACGTCATAAGTTTTAGATTAATGAGTTTATGCTTTGTAATTATCAAAACATAGAGACATTGTTAATAAGCTAACAATGTTTTAAGACATTATTTATGTCAACATTTCTCTTTCGGGTTCTGCATAAGGCAAGACAAGGTCTCTAGTGGTACTACGACTCCTAGTGATCCTAAGGTTGGAGAATTCGTTGGTTGCCATAATGGCGGACGGTAGAGAGGTACAAACAAAAACACGGAGAATTAAGATAGACTAAAGAAACCTAAATAAAAATAAAATCTTACTAGAAAGGAATCTAGCAAGTAGCCCTAATAAAAAGAAATTCTAACCTAGACAATAACTATTCCCCGGCAGCGGCGCCAAAAACTTGATGCGTGGGGATGCACCAGGCTTTACCTCTCAAGGGACCTCGAGAAGCTTACAACCCCCACCAGGCAGTGTACCTGATCGTTGTAGTATAGTGTAGTGACAAGTACCGGGGGATTGATCGTTCAGCTAGGAATAGTGTCGCTAGGATTAGAAAACCTGATTACTAGTGCTAAAGATGAGAGATGATTATTTTTGTATTTTTATATTTTTTAGAAAGCAAGTAAATTCTCGGGTTTGAAGGATTTTGGGGCGGAATTAGTTGCTAGTCAACTAACCCAATACTAAGATGCAATCAAAATAAAATACTAGAAATGAAAATAAATCTAAATTAACTAAGGTTGTGAGCAATAAGTGGAGAAATTGTGTTTACTTAGATTTCACTACTCCCTAGATATCTTTTACACGTTAATTACTTGTTATAGTTGCGTGGATGATGGATTGTATTCCTTAATACCATTCATGGGGTGACGCACTTAACTCCCCAATCCTATGAGTGCCTACTTCACTTCTATGTCGAGCCGGCTAAGAAGCTCCTAACATGGGATCATTAGAATTTACTCATGCATTAAATACAACCAATAAAACCTAGTGCACATCGGTTCATGTTTCCTAAGACGTTCAAGCATGTTACCATTTGGAGATCTGCCAGTTTTCTTAAGCCTAACATTGAAATCATTCATCCAATACAACCATAAACAAGTAATCAACACATAATTAACATCTAGGTTTCATTAGATCTAAGCAAACACAAGATAGATCTAGCCTAGCATGGTGGAATCAAGACAAGAACAAGATATAGACAACTAACACATAGACATGTTGATTGAATTAAAAAAACACTTATCTCAATTACACTTGTAAGGTTTCAAGGGCTGAAAACCCTTGAAAAACCTGTAAAATTCGTAATAGGTTCGGCCTTATGGTTTCTCCAAAACTTCCTCCTTTTTTAATGTGTGAAAATTAGAAAACTATATATAGGAAATAGAGGCTGACGGTGTCAAGACCAAATAGGTGACGCCGTCATCTCGCCGCCAAAATACTTCTCAGACTGCCTTGATCTACATCTGACGCCGTCATATGTTAGGTTCTTCTAGGCCGTCAGGTGTTAACTCTTGACGCTCTTCCTCGTGACGCCTTCATGTTTGTACTGGGCCGTCATGCAATTTACTCTTGACGCCGTCAGGATGATACTCTTGATGCCGTCACCTACTGTTTCCAGCAAGGAAAATTAAGACTTTGGCGTTTTCTTCACTTTTATGCTCCAAAAACGTCCGAATTGCTTCCTTTTCCAGATTTCACTCCCAAAGTATCTAAAATCACAAAAGGAACGATTTAGGGCAATATTTGATCAAATAAATTCAATTCCGGACTTAAATGACCCTCTAAAAGTGGTTCATTTTTCGCCTCATCAGTAAACCCGAGACATATAAGGTCGAAATACTTTAATCTGAAATTACACGATTCAAATTGATATCCAGATTATAAACCATTCACACACCATTAGATTTTCCTACACCTTCTAGTTTTCAAGACTAGCTTTTTGCTTGATCTTCTTCTTATTAGAGGATAAATAGGATCAAGTCTGGTCTGTGGGTTTAGGGTATCTAAAATTTTACCATTATAAATAATGGACAGTAATAAAGTAATACGTACGGGTTTATTAAATGTCTAACACTTCTTGCCATAGTCGATTGCATTATGTATTTTGTGAGGTTTAATGTATTTCTCATAAAAGGATATACCTTAATCATGAAATATACAAATTGAACACTCAAAAGTCAAATTACCATGTGTTAGAAAGTGACATATACCATATTTGTTTGTTCCTTAGCTTGTCTCTCCATGTGATCGAAGGATGTCTCCTTGGATTTGTCATTGTGCACAACACCCTTCAATATGCGATCCATCCCTGGATCAATAAGTTACATATATATACTTAATGAAAGATTTATTGGATTTGAAACTTTTTCTTGTACGACTAAAAGTACATACAATGATGTGTTTATGTGTGATTAGGCTAATCAAAAGGAAGAAAGAGAAATTGTAGCAAAAGCTACCAATCAAACATAGCCACATCATTGTGTGAATTTTTTTGTGTAAAATTTATGTGGATGTAGCATTACTCAAAGAATAAATGTGTGTAGTGGTGTCTTTTGGAGATGTTCATGGCATGTTTTGTGCTCTCTGTAAAGTTCAGGGAAGTTCAGTTAGAATTCAGCACTATAATTATTTACTTATTATTACTACCTTTTTAGCTTTGATATAAGTTATAAACTTATAATACTAGACGAGTACCCGTGCATAGCAACAAGATTTTATAGCGATGGATAGTTTATTGATAAAAAAAAAATTTATAGGTTATAAACGAAAAATAATAAAAGTTTGAAGGTTTGGGAATTAAACATAATGTTTTGAAACCCGGTTCGACCCGAGTGATTCAACCGGTTGAACCGTTTTGGTCGAAAAATTGGTCGATTTAAACATGGTCAACTTGCTAGGTTGGGTCAAAAACGGGTCAAATTAAACCGAGTCAACCCGCCGGGTTTGAAGCATCTCGGGTCAACGCGTTAGAGTGGTGAGTGACATGAGTGAATGATGTTGAAATAATGTAAGGTTGGGTGAATAAGGATTACCAAAAGTTTAAAAACAAAAAGTTATGGACTTTTAGCAATGCAATGAGAGTTAGATCAAATAAGAAGAAAAATTAAGATAAGAATGGTGGAAAAAAAATCACAAACACACATTTTAAATGCACCTATAAAAGTAAATGCATCTAACAATAAAATTCACCCTCTTATTTAAAATGTGTAGCTAAAATTCTTTCTCATTCTTTTCATTTTATTTGTTCTTCTCACCGTTTCCCTTCCAGTAAACTTATTGAGATATATTTTACTCCGTAACATATAAGAATAAGATGATTGATTAATTACAATGCTCAATTATAGAAAACTGTGACACAAAAAGCTATGGAAATGATAAAGGTGGGTAAGAAAAAAACATGCATTCAGGAGATGTGCATGTGAGCTTTAGAGATGGATTGATATCATGTGGTGGTGGGGAAGGTTTTCAGTTTTTCAAAATTTTGCAAGCAACTTGCCGGCAAGTAACACCTAATTTGGTCAAGCAAGATTTCATATCTACTTTCTATACAAAGTTTTGATTGCCTGATTGGCATATTGTGTTTGTATTGGCATGAAATCATTAAATTTTTTCGAAAAAGTATAAGATTGTTTTTGTTTTAGGGGCATTTACATATATCATCAAGGAAACTTCAATATGTACATATTTCCGCTAAGCATGCTTTTATAGCATTGTATATTATGCATTGAAACCTTGTGTTTTGGAGAAATATGTAATTCCTCCTTCGTTTTACTAAATACCACACAAACGTACTATATGTCTCCATCGAGACTTGAACTAAAACTCAAGTATATTCACATTCATGTCGGCCTAAAACAATACGTATTTGTCAATACTCTATACCACACCGTCACCGATACCAAAATTAAAGGCAGGTAACATTGGGCCCAGAGTGGCTCCATGGGCTTACCTGTAATCACATAAAGATTTACTCCGTACTATTTCTTTATCGATGCAATAATACTGTATTATATTTTGTTGATTTGCCTTTTCTAAACGTGACATCTAATCAAAGTTATAGGTAGAGTTCATGAAAATTTCATGACTATATATGCATTATTACTTTATGCATTTTTATTGAGCTTTTTCCTTTCAAACGGAACTCATTTTATCAGTTTCTAATGCTTATAATCAACATGAAACTTTTAATGTGTCTACTTATCCTAGTTCACACGATGTGTCATGCACTAATTCTCTCTTTCTGCATAACTCGAAAGGAATATCATTTTTTCCAATTGCATAACTCGAAAATAAACAAGTTTGAGTGCATAGTTGTTCGGGTTCTGAATCCTAAGCAGAAGAAACCCATCACGACAGCTCAATCATATCAGACAATGAATGTGTTCCCATTTGACATTTTCTACTTCACTTCCATTGTCAACTCTCTTATTTTTCTTCAAAATATTATTCTTCTAATACAATTGTATTTATAAAAATAATTTGCACTGATTTCTTGGAGATATGACATATAAACAACTATATCTTCAGGTCATAAAGATAGAATAAAATCTGTTGTATTGCTTAATTTGGCTATTTTGGCATGCAAATAATTCTACCAAAATATAAACTAGCTCTTTATCAAAAAATATAATCATAAATAGTATAATGAACCTTTTATAATAAAATAAAACTATATTTCCCATTTGTACTCAAGATGTCATTTTTACTGTGAGAGACAAATAAAACTATTTTATATTTATATTACTCGAACCTCTTTTTACAAAATAACAACCAATATTATTTCATTCAGATTTAGACATTTTCACCTCAGATTCATATTCACGTGTGCGAATCAGATTTTGATTCCAAGTCTCTTAAATAAACAAACAACACCTTAATCAAGCGGGTAAATTAATCGAACATACAGAGGAACCGTAAACTTTAGGTTGCAACGAAAATTTGATACATAAGGTAGACCAAAACTCAGTTTTATCATGTAGCTTAACTCTTCTCATTTGTTAAACATATATGAAACATAACTATACTCTGGGGCTGAGCAGACCTGACACCGACCGAGACCGAGAAAATTGACTGGACCGACCAAATCGAAGGACTATTGGTCTGGTCTCGGTCCAGTTAGGTCTGGTCCAGTCCTGACCGGTCTTACGTAAAAACTGACCATTATACCTTCTTAGACTGGACCGATCGAAATTCGGTCCGGTCCTCGATCTAGGGTTTTGGTCGAATTCGGTCTCAGTACATAATCCGATTTTGATCGGTCCGGTCCGATTATGGACCGATGCTCACCCTTACTATACTCAATTCAAATCATTAAAAAATGATGATCATATTACCTTCATCCCTAGTTTTTACATTATTCTCGTGTACAAAATAACAAGTATGTAGGCCTACTACAGTACTACTTACCCTCACTATCAATGACATATCAAAATCTCAAAAATTAATGTTGTTTTTGCATTAATGTTGTTAGGTTGTACGTAAAATTAATGTTGTTTTTGCATTAATGTTGTTAGGTTGTACGTAATCCTTCACGATGAAGTTGTGTACATCCATTATGCTATGGCTCACATCACACGTGAAACGCATGCTTCTATTTACACGTGGCATCATAGTACTGGTTCATTTTCCACCACCAATATCTACGTGGCATATCACAATTTCGTAAGTTTTTTTTATTTTAACTTGATAGTATGATACTTGTTTATTTAGACATTACCGTTTTTTGTGCTGAGACCAAACATCCTCTGCACCATTCCCATACTTGTATTATAAAATGAAGGTTAACAATGAAGATAAAACAATCATATTGGTGTCAAACAAATCGATTAAACGTGTCTGATCAAGTAATTATTGATAAAACTAAAACAACAACAATACCCAATTCTGCCGGAGCAAGGAATGAGAGTGGTGAGATGTAGACAGTCACACTCCTACCCGATGGTAAAAAGACTACTTCTAGAAAAATAATTGATAAAAACGTACGATAATCATAGCTACATGAGCTACTTAAAGGGAACTGACCTTCTGGCAGCCCTTACGGACCGGTCTCACAGCTAATATATGTACATAAGCTACTTAATGGTACAACAAGTTTATTAACCGAGAGGGCTTTGAAAATGTGATACTTTACTCCATTGATAAAACATGTGTAGTGATCGAGTTATAGAGATGAACTAATAAGAAAGTATTACAATGATAGAGTACTAGGTAAAAGGTTTATCCATGTAAAACCAAAAATACAACATATATTAGCTTATGATGTGCTTATAATCAATTTGAAATTTCACTTCGGGTCATGATCTTTAATATTCTGGCTCCCATGCAATTCCAAAACTCATTTAATCATCGATCTAGCATGCATGTGCGATCTTTTAATCTCATTTTTTGTACCCTTCGACAAAATTCATAAATTTTAATACTTGCTTCGAATAGCACATGTATCTTAATTAAACGGGGTATGGGCAAGTGGGCAAGTCTCCAACTTCCATGAATCTGTATTTATGACAATGTCAACGACGTTTCTATAAAAAGACAAACAACTTCTAATAGTTCCATGAATCTAGAACACTGTATTTGCCTACTTCATGAACTGAATCGCTGAAAACACATTAATGTAGACCCGTACCATGGGGACCTCGACATCTTGCCACACGGGGATATAAAGCGACGAGAAAAATAATATGAATGGGACAAAGAGACAAACGAATAAATGAATAATTCACGTTCTTGATGTTGAAATGAAACTAGTCATTAAATATTAGGATTTAGAGTTGCAAAATAAGTTGGACAATTTATTGACATATATGTCAACCCAAATAATTGTATTTGGTTGATCCATTTAACAATCTATATTATAGAGAAAATTTTGAAACTTGCCTAAATGACTTTGTATTCCTTATTTCCTTTTGCTCTCATAATCAAAGTAATTAAAGTAAATTATTTCGTAAAATCTGTATTTTAGTTATGAACCAAGTTTAGCGGATTCATTTTATATATGATCATAAATTACCATGGACTTCCAAATGAAAGTAACATACTACTGGAATGTAACTTTTGCACTCATGTGAAGCCTACAAAAGTTTTAATTTTAGTATATTTTAGCATATTTTGTAGTATCGATTCAATTATTTTTTATTTTTTTATTTTTTTTAAACTTCATATTTACCCATGTTTGATCTTTTTTTGAACTTAACCCATGTTTGATCTTGATGCCAAAAGGTTTGCAAATAGTATGAATCCGGATACATTAGCTAAGCTGTTAGGCCTAAAGCCCTAAACTAAATAGGGGTGTTCATTGGTTCGGTTAGTTCGGTTAATTTTTTTTTTGGTAAAACCGAAAATCGAACTAAACCAAACCGAATTAAAATTTAATTAAACCAAACTGAATAACCCAAAATTATTAATTTTAATTAATTAATTAATTATTCATTTATATAGATTTTTAGCAACAATTTTTTTTTTCAAGTTTAAAAAATGTTATATTTATACTATGAAAGAGTTTTAATAGTCATATATATATATATATATATATATATATATATATATATATATATATATATATAGAGAGAGAGAGAGAGAGAGAGAGAGAGAAAAGTGCATTTTAGTAGAAAAGTGAGAAAATAACTATGAAGTCGGTGTTCGGTTCGACTTGGTTTCAGGTTAGATTGAAAAACCATATCAAAACCGAAAATTGAATATTTAATTCGGTTCTGTTCGACTTTAACAAATTCGATTCGGTCACAAATTCAGTTCAATATTTTTCCGTTCAACTCAATTTCAATTTTTGGTTCCTTTGAGTATTACCCGAATTCTGAACACCCCTAAAACTAAATTGGTTATCCAAATTCGTTAGCCCATTTATTATTACAATAAAAGCCCAACTACTATTGAAGGTTTTTAAGATTGTGACCCAGTATTATACCCACCTCAACTAATATATTACCCATCATTCCACCAAGTTACCAACTCGATTGCGCACTACACTAGAAAAAAGCCAACAAATATTTTCGTTTCTGAATTATACTAGAAACATGCCTAGCTTACTTTATACTGGCAACTTTAAACCATAATCAAAACATCTCATGCCCTTCCGATTTTGGTCATATTTTAGCTTTTCAATTTTGGTAAAAGCTATAAACGATTAATATACTTATCATTTGAACTCTTTATGTTTTCTCAACTTTTTATATTGTCATTTTATTTAACAATGATTTACATCTGTTGTCATTATGCTTAATTAAATGTTTCTCTCTCATTCAAAAAGCATAATTTTGGTTTTATTACAATTTAATTTCATTGTTACTCTTAACGGTATTGTAGGCCCATTTATATATTTTGCATTGTTTAATGGGATTTTCTAACGTGTGCCATGATGACACAAGCTTTTAATTATTCAACAAACCGAGATTACTGAATTTACATGTTAGTTGATATTAACACTAAAAATTATATGAGCCTACAATAACATATGGCTAGCTTCATGATTTTAATATCAATTTTTTATTTTGTCTTTTTCTATTTTAGCGAAATTTTATTTTGAAGTTAAAAAATTCCATCTTGATAAATATTGTTACATGCATATGAAAATTTGAAATATTGAAATTTAAGAAAACCATAACTGGTATTTTCCTCTATTTATTAGAAAAGCTAAAGAACAACTTTCATAAATGTTTTGTTTCTATTTTACAGAATTTGGGCTACACATTGCATATGCAAAAGCTAACGGTTAATTTGAATGAACCAGATTGAGAAACCATTATATTTCACCACACATTATATGCATTTTGGAGCTTCTCAAAAAGAAAGTCTAAAAATATTAAGTAACACACTTATTTATTATGACAAATTTTAATAAGTATAGTTATAATAGCATTAGTAGCAACACTTTAAAACATTTTTTGTAAACATGTTTTAGAAAAACTAATTAAAAAATACAATGTAATTTAGAATAAGAAAAGCAAAAAATGTCTATAACAATAACTATGAAATAAATGTAATAAAACACTTCTATGTAGTAAAATTAAAAATATATGTTATTATACAAAATAATAAAACACATTAAATTTCGTACAATTTATATATAAGCAAGTTGATGGTACAATGGTTTTAAAAACTGGACCGAACCAACGGGTTCAACCAATTTAACTGGAAACCGGAGTCGTCACCGGTTCAGCTAGCCAATAAAAGTTGTTCGAAAACTAATCTGAGTGGACCGTCTGAACAGGTAAAAATTGGTGAACCGGGGCAAACCGGTATCATTTTCTTCTTGTTTTTCTCAAGTTAATCAGCTCGTAATTGTTATTTTGTTCATGTCGAGACTTTAATCACAGTGTAACTACCGCCGCAACGCCCGGTACCCTACTGGTAAGCTAAAATGAGCTAAGCGCTGCAAAGTAAAGTGTTTTTTGTAAGTTAAAACTTAATTAGTTCAAGGACTATTTATGCAAAAGTCACGGTACGTATAAAAGTTAAAACGTACAAATAGTGATTTGTTACGTACTTTAAGAGGTACGATGTTTACAAACAACATATGTATATTTGATATGATACAGATTTTTCGCAAAAAGATTGGCTCTGTCAGTTCCATGTATTTCGAGGAATGTACGTACGAATGTACGATTCATATTGTGAGCACTTGTAACCGTACCCCAATTCAGCAGATGTTCAGGAACAAAACTCTAGAGACTCAGTCATACTCAATCTCCATATATATATGATCATCATTCAGTTACCTTAAAATATGTTGTATGTGATCCCATCATACATTATTTGTGTTTTTTCATCAGTGATAACACATTGGTTTTTTGAGAAAACAGTGACATAAATGGCGAACGTAAAAGATGAAGGAAAAAAGATGGATCCATTGTTTCCAAGGCTTCATATTAGTGATGCCGAAAAAGGTGGTATAAGAACACCTCCTAGGAATAAAATATCGTTTAACGTACCATCAGAAAGGTGTATGTCTGGATCTGTATCGCCGATTTTACCTCTTTCGAAAAGCAATGGTGGTACCTTGGCTCCTCCCGCGTCTTCTTATCAAGTGAGTTTAACTACTTTTTTTTTTGGTTACATGATCGACTTTTGTAGTAGTATAATCAGTTTTTTCACTCTGTTATGACTAATAATCACACAATTATTCTTACAACATACTCCAATTATGAGTGATTATAACCGATTGAGGGATTTGTCTACCATATGTATTGTTTGACGTTGTCGTTTAAAAGTGATTACGTATGTAAAATAGTTTGTGATAATCAACTATAACATAATATGTTACACAAGCTAGACAATGTTTGATGTTTAGATTTTTTTTTTTTTTTTTTTTTTTAAATAGATCTACATCTAAAATGAACACTATAAGTAATCAAATGAATCATTCTTGTTGCAATTAGGGAGAGAAAAAGATATTTTTTTGTACAGTACGCGAAAGTCATTTTTTTGGCAAGTATTGTACATTATTAAAGATTTTTCCCTTAGCTTTAATTAGATTATCACTTATGAACAATGTCATACGCACCCAAGCTAATCTTCTGAAGTGTTCTTAGTTGTATGCTCTATTTATCCTACTCATGTTTTTGTGTTTTGTGATAACTCAATGGCGATATAGGACACAAGCTACAAAAGAAGTGTGTTTTCGTCTTTTGGGCACTCACGTGGATCAACAAGAATGGCCACAAGGCTTGATTCTTATCACTCGAATGGCGTCAATTTGAATATCTCATTAACGACAGTGAAACAAACCATAGAAACTACAAAATGTCAAACTTTATGCAATACGGGACAATTGAAACGTGGTGATTTTTCTTTGTTTAAACCTCAAGATTTTAGAAGTGCAAGGAACTCTTCAATACAAAAGATTGAAGATGAGGACGATTACTTGCTTCCAAGTTTATCATTTGGGACTCGTCTACACAATACCAAACATATAACCTCTTGTCAAAAACAATTGAAACTAACTGATAAGGAAACAACCCAAGAGAACAATGTACATAGTACAACTATTAAGGATATTGATGAAGAACCGGTGACCCATAATTCTAATGGAGTTCGGTATTCAGAAATGTTAAGCCGAGAACTTTCTCCCCCGAACCCAAGAAAAATAAGTATCTCTATAGATGAACCACATATGCTACATGATCCCAGCATTAGGTTGCCACTTAAGAGAAAAAGTTATCAAGAAAACATGGCCTACAACTACAAAGATGGTACAAAAACTATGAATGATAGAAGTACTCATGAAGTTATTGCTCCTATCAATAAATGTCAAGAAGATCATCTCTCTTTAAATCTTGAAGATTCGGAGAAAATTGGAGATGCGTTAGAGATAAACAATGTATCGGGTTGTAGTAATATAACCCCCGAGGAAGTTTCCGAAATAATTGGTCCAGAAGAATATTGCAGAGCAAGAAGAGTTATCATTCAGTAAGTATTTCTAATTCAAGTGCATTTTTTCCATTTTACTTATAAAAAACTTAATTGATTTTGGGGTGTTTGGTTTTGTGTTTTAAGTGTGACTTAAACTTTTGATTGATATTTTCGTTGGCCATGATATTTCAGACAACAAAGAGAGTTTCAGTCACAACTCTTCGAGCTGCATAGATTGATCAAGGTATGTCACATGTCATGAACATAAACATAACCCTTTAAATGAACCGTTTTCTCATAGTTTAAGGTTTGAATACTAAGCATTTTATTAACTTGAACAGGTACAAAAGCTACTTGCGGAATCACCTGATCTCTTACTCAAAGACAATTTTCACAAACGAAAAAAGTACCCTTCAGAAGAAATTTATCCACATATCAATCATCACAAAAAAGAAAGTTACCTTAGTTTCCCAATAGATGGTACAATTATAAAAGATATGGACAAAAGATACACCCCGAATCTAATTGACCTCCCTCCACCACCTCTCCCCACTAGCCCCAAACAATCACCATGGTGTTTCCTACCTCCACCCGGAAACCAATGGTTAGTACCAGTTAGATCACCATCTGAGGGACTAGTATACAAGCCATACACCGGGCCCATACCTCCACCCGTTGGTCTAATGACCCCGGTCTATGGCATGACCTTACCACCCTCAAATAGTGATTTCCTAACCAACACTTACAACATCACTCCTACATCTTATAACCAAGGGATTAGTGTGTTTCCTAGTACTCCACTTTTTACATCATATGGATTACCAACAATAGAAGACGCGATTAAGTATAATGCACCTATTAAAACTACTTGTAAAGAAAATGATTTGCAAGTAAGTAAAGATGAACTTCCTCTATTTCCTACCACACCAATGGTTCAAGATACCGATAAATGTAGAGATGAAAAGGGGTTCGATGAACGAATAAAAGTGATCAAAGTTGTACCACGCAACCCAAAATTGGCATCTGAATCAACTGCTCGTATATTTCAGTTCATACAAGAGGAAAGGAAACATACTGAATAGAGATGTATATTAGTATCATTTTTGTTAGTATAGTGAGAATGAGAATTGTTTTAAAATAATTTTTTCATACGTGAGATTAATATAGAGGTTTCATTCATTTTACATCAAATAAATTGTGTAATGCACCATTCAAATTGTTTGGCCCATTAGCTCGCTTGCATTTTTAGTTTTCAACTTTTAAGGTGATATATGGCTACATAGCTTTGGCATGTATCTTTAATGTTTACTAATCATAACTTATCTTTTACTACATAGCACTACACCATTTAGGACATCTCGCGAAGGGGTATCTATAGCGACGGCGGATGTCGTCACTATAGGTCCACTCAACGACAAAATTCCACATTGTGGCCCTGTCTTTGACCAAAACTTTTAGCAACGACGTCAAGACCTTTACTATGTAGTCGCTAAAGGTTAGCTAGATGACAAAAATTCCACGTCTTAAATATTTGACTTTGACTATAACCTATAGTAACCACGGTGCGGTCGCTATAGGTTTCGCGATGACGAAACTTTTACCCGCGTTCAAGATTTTATTTCCTACCGAGGGAAAATTTACTCGCAAACCTATAACGATGACATGTGGTCGCTATGAGTCGTTGTTATAGGCAGTGGCGGACTCAGAAATGTTGAGGGCGGGGGCCAATTTTTTTTTTTTTTTTTTAATTTTTTTTTTTGACAAAAGTCATTGTGCACATAAAAATAAAGGTAAAAAGACATTGTGCACAGAAAAATAAAAGATAGAAATATAAAGTTTTTACATTGTTTGGCTTGAAGGTGGGGGCAATTTGATTTTGTAAGGGGGTGCACTTTAATAAAAAAAAGTCCATTTTTTTAATACTAAAATATGATTTTTTTTTTTTGGGCGAATCGTGGAGGGCATCGCCCCCTCCATAATCTATATGTAGTTCTGCTCCCGGGTATAAGTTTGAGTAATTTAATTTAATTTTTAAATTATTTTAAATTAACTATAAATAATTAAGATTAATTTAAATTAATTATAAATAATTTAAATTAAATATAAATGATTTAAAATAATTCAAATAAATTATAAATAATTTAAAAATAATTTAAGTTAATTATACATGATTTAAAAATAATTTAAATTCACCTTATAAATAATTTAAGTTACTTTTAAATGATTTAAAAATAATTTAAATTAATTATAAATCTTAACGTGTTAAATTCTAACGAAGTCACATAGTCGTCCACTCGCACTGATCTATTTTAAGAAGCTGAATTCTTTGGGGGAGAGCAACAAAACCGAAAAACCGAACCAAAACCAGAAAACCGCCCAAAAAAAAACAAATCCAATTCTAAAACCGATTGTGCGGTTTTGGTTTTTAAAAAACCAAAAGTTTTGGTTCGGTTTTCGGTTTTATATGAAAATCCAAATCAAAAAAACCGAACCACCACATACTAATATTCATAAAACTAATGAAAAATGTATACGCATTAGTTTTGATACAAGTAATCACCAAAGTAAAAAAAGTAAGAGATTAGATATTCGTAACATGTGTTTATTCGTAACAGGTGTTTATATAGTTTTCTTTATTTCTTATATGCTCGCACATTTCATCTTTATATACATGTTGTGTAATCTTATTATTTTACGACATAATATTTAACTTACATTCTAGGATTTCTTAATTTACGTTTTGGATGTTCAAAAAATATCCGTATTTTGATGTTTGAAAAATTGATCAAAATTTGTTAAAAGGTTGGGTTTTATGAAATGTCAGTTTGGAACTTATATAAAAGTTTTCCGAAAATTATAGATATTTGAATATTCGGATATATAAAACTGTTATCCGAAATTTCGAATATCCTAATTTAAAGAACTTAGCTAAAATAATGGGTATAACATAAACCATCAACTCAAATTTCGGATATCCAAACACCAAACCATAAAAACCAAAAACCAAACCGAACTTTTGATGCGAGGTTTAGTTTTAAAAAACTTAAAAATGAATCTTCGGTTCGAGTTTGGTTTTAGCCAAAAATCGCCCCATGCTCACTCTAGAATTCTTTCTTAGCTTTTTCACCACCCATTGATTTTGGGCTACTTTGAAACTTTACTTCTTTTTAATATGTTCACAACCTTAATTAGGTCTATTTTGCCATTGTGGTCTTAAAGATTCTATTACTTACTATATATATAACTAGCCCAACCCGTGAGTGTTTTACCAGGTGGGGACCACTCATCCGGTTGGCAACACCGAGCTGTGTTTCGGTGTGCCTAGAGTGGTGGTTCTATGAGATCATGATAATAATATGCGGGCTCTTGGTGGACCCCAAGGCAACAGTAGCGTCTATGGGTGTTTAAATACAAACAACTGCTTTTTTGTATGTTTTTCCATCGTCACTTGGGTTTGCGGTTTCCACTCGGGTTGGAAATGAGCTTGGGGCAAGCCGCCCCGGTAAAGCCCGAATCACGGCTGTAGTGTCCATATTCTTGGCGGGCCTAATGAGCTTATCAACTTTGATATTCACAACATCAGTGAGAAACAAATGGGCCCGAATGTTTACCAGTGATTCATATATACTACGGCTAACGTGGGAACTGTCTACAAACAATCGGATGCGGGGTCGTGCGTGGAATTGCATGACCCACAACAGCAGCCAATGTAAACCTTGGGGCATTCTATATTATTAGAACAGAAGATGCTGAGAAACGCAACAAAGCAGCAAAGAAAAAAAAACCCTAATGGTAATTGCCCTTCGATGATGATCGAAAGTTGAGGCGGTGTAGATAAATTTGGAAAAGTGAGTGTCGGTTTAGTATGATAAAAGCGTTTAGCAATTCAAAGTTCATGATAAGTTAACACAATTTGGTATCCCACTGGACCTGGGCCACAGTGGGCTAATTGTTGGGCTCCTGGTTGTGATGTCAAATTGACGCAACCAATGAAAGCAGCGAATGAGAAGCCACCGAATTGATGGTATATTATATATACGAGAATGGCGCCGACCGCCGCATTGCGGGTGGGCCTGTTTTTTTTCCGAAATTATGATAAGCCGAAATTAAGCTGAAAACGTACCCACTTAACACACCCATTGCAGCATCCAAACACACCCATTTCATCCCCCGTTTGTGCATCCAAACTCACCTGTTTCAGCTTCCAATTCAACGTCCAAACTGACACCCACTTAAGGTCCCAAATCCACTTGTTTCAGCAGTGAAAGCTACCCATTTCAGCACACAAATGAATCTATTTCAGCCATGCCTCAGCCCCCAAACAGATAAGCACACAAAATAAGCAATTGAAAACCAAACAGCTCGTAAAAAGCTTATCCGTCTAGCTATTAACTCACTTTTTAGTGAAAAATGGAAACCAAACAGTCCCTGTTTTGACACTAAAAACAACCACCAAATAATCCTTATATTGACAGCACAAACAGCAACCCAAAAGCCTATTTTGACAGAAAAAGAAAACACTTTTTGACAATAAAAAAAGCAACCAAAGAACCCTTTCGACAGCAAATAACGAAACATCCCTTTTGAGTAAGAACAACACCGAAACACCCATAGAACAAAAGAATTATAATTAAATGGAATGTTAATAAATATCAAGTACCTGAAGCTTAGTTAAAGTTGTAGAAAAGGATGTGAAGATCAGCCGTGAAATAGTATGCTTCACTGTCCCAAAAGTGACTGCCCATGCATTATAGCTAAATATCTTAAGCTATATGATTAAGATTTGAGACAAATAATAAATGCAAGGGACATTTTTGATCATTATGACTACTCCAATATAAATATGACCTCGCTTCGTTACTAACAGCTTCAGACCACAGTTGTGATCATTAGGAGACCGCATACCTTGAAGCGCGGCCACAAGGCGATGATCGGCTGGTGAGTATTTGAGGGTTACCACCGTTGTAATTAACTGTCGTCGCATGCTGTTGCATAGATAGTGAGTCATGCGAAGGTTGCATAGCTATTTATGAATAAATGAGCATACCATAAGACAACAACCATATTAAAAAAATGAAATTATTCACTTAAAAAAGAGTTCAACTCTTGCCTTCATTGCTAACAAAAGCATTGTGAGTTTGACTGTGGATAGTTGATTCGCTTGTACCCTGAAGCTGCAAAAGACGGTTTGTCAATCGTCGTGTTCCAAACTCTGAAGAATCAACAATCTCTGGTGGCAAGAACGCGTCTGCATAAACTAAGTCACAAAAGCACATATGGAAAACATATTTCAGAAGAAAGAAAAATTACCCTGCATGATCAGCCGACGATCCTTATACTTTATATATAATTTATCCAGAATGCAATCCGAGCATTAATTTTCATTACATTGAACATAATAACACCACAATAGGTCATAATATAACTTTCTACAAAAGTATACCTTATGTGTCAATGGATAGGATCGTGCTGACTTTTTTCATCAATCTTGTGAGCTTCTAATAAGCCTGCCGGATTTTTTTAGCTTCTATCTCCTGAATCAGCCCCTGATCTTAGGAGGACGAAAAGTTAGTTTTCACCCTTTTATTTTTCTTAAGAAACAGATAAGAGTCGTTATTATAACTAACTCACCTTGTGTTGCATCAGAACCAATTGTGATTGTCTCGCCATCATCTCGAACAGAAAGAAGGCCAATCAAAGCCTTTCTTTTCCCTCTACCAAAGTCCTTCTTTCACCAATTTCACACTATATTATCACGACAAATTGGTAAAAGTAACTCATTTTTTAAAAGTAATTCTCAATATACTCGCAGTTAGATTCTGAATGTCAACTCTATTAGGTTAAATTCCAATTTAAAAATAAAAAAGATATTTACCGGGTATTTTGCATTACGGGCGTTATCAGGTCAAAAGATGCACAGCGATCACATTATTGTAACATTGCTTGATAAATTTTAAAGTGGGTATGACCACAAAATGATTAACACGATAAGCATCATCAACAGCACCAAGAAACTCAACAAAGCAAATAATGAACCTCTTTGCTATGGGTAAGGTTACAAACGTTATGTAAATGAATTTTCATGAGTAGATGTCTACATACCTTTGGTACATGTGCTTGTGTACGTCTGTGTTTTACCAAAAATTAATGTCATGCGAGCTTCAGTACAACTGGTTGCCTATCGTCCAGATGTTTTTCCTAAACACCAATTCCAGATATACAAATTTAACACAAAGTCTAATGTACTCTGGGTCAGATCAGTAAATCCAAATGTGGAACTAAAGACTCGCCATGGCTGCAACTATAACTAAATTACGGCAAACTACTCTGTGAAGTTCAAAAAATTAGGCTCAGATTGGAATATACATATATACTCGAAGCTGGCAAACCATACTGGCTGCAACCTATAGGTTGCCTCGCCAAGGTACCATCCATCATCATCGCCATAATGATTCAGTCTTAGAAAAAAAGGCCCAATGTCAATGGGCAGAAACCCAAATCATAATTTAGGCTTGAGATCCGAGAAAGCAGAAAGCATACCAGATACTTGTCATGGCTGCAACCACAATGAAGTTGTGACTGCCCCGGCAAGATATATTATTACTTGTGTTAAACGACACGGTATTGTTCATAGGCATTCAATTAGGCCAGAAATGGCAAATGAGCCTCAACCTTCGTTGTGGGCGCAAATATCATATATATATATATATATATATATATATATATATATATATATATATATATATATATATATATATATATATATCAAAATGCCATAAAGTATGTCCTGGCTGCATTAAAATGCGATAAAGCACATATATTATTTGGAATGCCAAATTCAACCGTTACAGCTGTTACAGAAACCTTTTGAATGTCAACTGCAAGTTCACCCTTGGAAAGGATACATTTCCAGAGTTCCATAACCCAACTAATAACTTCTGTGCAAAAAACTACAGCAGCGAGCCTCAGATAGCTACGACTCGAAAAACAGGATACAGCCGCCATGGCTGCAAACATAGCATGTTGCCCCACCAAGATACGGACAGTCTCAAGTTTTTTCGGACCCACCAACATTCATCACTGGCTCTTACAATGGAGTCCCATAGTGATCCGTTTGTCTATTTATTAATCGCTTCTCGTTAGGATCTAAGGCAATAACAACCTCAATTACATTTTGCGATCAAGATCTTAAAGTTAAACTAAAATATGGTAGGTAAAACAAACCAAAGCCAATAATTCATTACCTTTCAGCTAAACATTATAAGTATATATTAAAGCAGCACACGACGGCGCCATTTTTGTTGCGTTATTCTAGCAAGAAAGCAAAAGCGTGAGGTGTCATCATGTTTAAACAATCAACAACTACGATTTTTGATGTACATAGCAATGATGGTCGTCGTTGCTGCAAAAAACATATGATCAGAACAAAACAACTTACCATTTTTGATGTTGTTAAGTTGAAGAATCATGTAATGAAGACAATTAATGTAACTTGTGATTGAGATATCAGAAGGACTAACCCTTTTTAAGATATCAGAAGTAATGTGTGTACCACGGGTGATCTCAGCTTTATCTACTTCACTCAGGTGCATCACAGGCCACACGTGCACAGTTTTGAAATTCCATCTATTTTTTTATTCATGAGAAATGGCTGTATAAGGCAAAGACCAAAAGGCAAGCCTTGGCTCAGACACGTGAACAATCGACTAAAGAGGATACGCTTGCCATGTCTGCAACCATAATAAGCTGCCATGCCAAGATGAGAATCACAACTTTAGCGAATTCACTAAGAAAGTAAGAATCATCACAGCCTAGTACAATCGTTATCACCATCACTCGCATCTCGTATAAGCAGAATTCACAAAAATAAGGAATGCCAAACAGCCTCTAAAACTGTAACAAATAATTTTGCTCATTAGAGCGTGTGCGTGTGTATATAACTGGCTATGTCATTTGTCATGTTATCCAACTGCCTCAGGCCAACATAAGGCCACTCACGGCAAAACTTAGGTCACAACAATAAACATTATTTTAATCTGAGTTTAGCGGGTAAAATGACAATGTTTTAAATCTCCACAAAAATAATATTTGCCTTACTAATTTACCTTACTAATGATATATGATATATGACCAGCCTAAAACATAAAATTTACCTTACTAATGATGTATAATTGTAAATGTTTTTGCCCCTTTCACCACCACCATCTTTACCCCCAAATCCAATTCCTAAGGTTCCATCACAAAACCCAAACCCTATATCAACCAATCAAATCATGTACTACAACTTCAACAGTAATGGTTGTTGAAAAAGTTTTTCCAATTAGGAGGTGCTACTGTGGTTGTGTTTCATCTTCTTTTCATAAATCATATGAATAATCAACCAAAAAAAAAACTCCAACATTAATCAAAGTACATACCTTTTTTAATTTCCGTAGTTCTCTTCGAATATCCCGACCATCTCCTGAATCAGGAACGCCACAACCCCAATCGTCACTGCTGCTGCCAATTTTGTGTGGCGTGGAATGTTATAGAAAGCCGTAGAATCTCTATCCTATATCGGAAACAAAACACAAACCAAACCCAGTCAATACGGATCAATCGAAGCAGATCAAAAGTGGCCCAAAAAATATAGCGGGAAAAGCCCAAGGCGAAACGGCACCGTTCGCACATGGTGTAATATATACTTATAACTAGCAGGGTACCTGCGCGTTGCAGTGGCGGGTACCCTGAAATTAAATTTTCCGGTGAATCATGTATTTTAGTTTATTATGTTTTTTTTTACAATAGATTTACGGATATCAAGAATTTCGTTTAGGCCGTGCTCGTTCGGGTTCGAGCCTGTTTGGCCCGCACCCATTCGGGCTCAAACCCATTAGGCCCGTTGCCCGTTCGGGCCTGAATATTTGTATAATATGCTTTATTATTTGTATTAGTGACGTTTAATGTAGGAATTGCATTTAATTTGGTTGTACAATATGCTTGATAATTTGTATTTGTAATGTAAGGGGTGTTTTAATAATTGTATTAATTGTATTTATTGATCAATTAAATAATTCACTATATTAAATATTATTAATGTGGTTTTTTTTAATATGTGCATTAAAGTGGTGTACATTATGTTTCTTGTCTTGTAAGTCTGAAAATTATGTGCATTAAAGTGGTGTACTTTTGTATTAAAGAAATATTTTTGGTCTTAAACATTTTAAGACTTCTAAATATAGATGTCCTAAATACATTATAAGGTAGTATAGATAATATAGTAATGTAAGGGCAAAAACGACACACCAGTGTCATTTAGGCTTCACATGTTTTTAGCCCAGCCCATTGTTAATTGAAAGTCCAGATGTGTAACAAGCCCATTTGATCCCACTGGTCAAAAAGTAACCGACGACTATATATAAAAAAAATATTCATTCAACAATCACGGAACCCTAGACAACAACTGCTGATCACCGGAACATTCACACAGGTATCATCGTAATCCTCCAATTGAATTTTATTTTATACATGATCATCGTGTTGTAAATTTTTATATATTCTGTAAGTTGACTCTCTTATTAATTGACCAGTTGTTTTATTTTTGTTATTTACATGTTTAAATTTATATAAATATTAGTGATTATATAAATGAAATTGTTTCACGTTAGCGCCACGTCAGCTTACACCGCAACAATCACTGCCTACTTTTTATAATAAAGACAAAGACCCACCTCGAGAAAATTCTTTTAAGGGGGTGTTTGTTTAAGATTATATGTGGGTTTACGAGCTTATTTGATTTCGCCTTATATTTCATAAGCCCTAATTTTCTGGTTTATTTTGAGACTTGTGGGCTTATATAATAAACTTATATAAGCCCATATAAGCTCATGAAATATAAGCCTGAAAATTGGGCCTTATGAAATATAAGGCGAAATCAAATAAGCTCATAAGCCCACATATAAGCTTAAACAAACACCCCCTTAATTTATATTAAGAAAATTAGTGGTCTTAGAATATTATTGTGTGAAAGTGTCTTACTTTTGACTAACATATTAAGATTAGTTACTGCGCCGGTTTTTTAATTTTAAGATAGTGATGTAAAATGTTTAGACCGGCCGTAATATGGGCAAGACGACCGAGTCGTGGGCACCCAAGATGCGTCTTCCCCTGTTAGGTTTACCCCATGGCACGCGTCTTCAACGCCAAAAATGGAGGACTTAGTCGATTGCAAGACTGAGTCGTGAGTGTGTGTTTTGGTGGGGTATATTTTGGTGGTGAATTTGGTTGTCTTATAACACTAAGTTGGTGATGAAGACATGAAGTTGGTTGTAGAGAGAAAGCTGAGGTGGCACCGATAAGCTTAAACAAACACCCCCTTAGTCTTATGTTGCCAAATTGTACAACTTTTGGCCTACATATTGAATTTAGTGATATTATGTATGTTATGTGCGAAGTGCAATGAGGTTATATAGTTATGGTTGATTGATTAGCAATAGGATTATATGTGGTGTTATGACATGAGTTTTATATATTTGTCAACATCCAGGTTGAACGTAGTATCGGCTGAATATGTCTAGATAGTTTAATAAACATGTTTACGAAAACCGGGCGGCTGATTATTGATATGCAAAAGAAGCGAAAATTATCTGCCAATAAGAAGCTGTTAATGATCGACAGGAAGAAGAAGCAGAAAACAGAACATTTGTCTGATTTGGACGATCGAGTGGGGTCTAGTGAAAAGGCGGCTGTACAAATTGTTGATAATGGTGTAGATGGAGTTTTAGTTAGGGAGTCGAAGAGGAAACTTTCGTCTATTATTAGGAAGGTGATCAGGTGTAGAAAGAAGCGAAAGATGGAGAAGGTAGATAAAATGGATGAAGTAGTTGAACCGACAGATGAGATTTCTGAATTGCCCGATCTTGTTATCCACCGCATTCTCTCATTTCTGCGTTGCCCTAAAGATGTTACTCGAATCACTGTTTTGTCTAAGAAGTGGAGATCTATATGGGCGTCATTCATCTCATTTGACTTTGACCAGAAAAAGTTTAAAGCATCAGAAGGGTATCATATCGATAAGTTTATAACTTACGTTGATAACACATTAGCAACCAAACTCGAGTCAATGCATATAATACAGAAGTTTAGGCTTTCCTTGTGCGAAACTAGTAAAAAGTTGAATCTTCGTATAAATGATTGGTTAAGTGCTGCTATAAATAAGCACGTCAGAGAACTTGAGATTCATGTGGAAGAGAAAAGAAAGAAGCATTATATGGTACCTGATATTGTCTTTACCGCTAAGAAACTAACTTCACTGAAGTTGTATGGTTGCAAGTTCCGTAGTACTATCGTTTTTGATCTTGGTAAATTAAAAGAGCTTTCGATTAAAAACTCTCATATAAATGGAGATGTGATGCATAGTTTCATTTTAGGTTGCCCTTTAGTTGAGGATCTGAGATTAGTACATTGCGCTGGGATAGGTCAATTGAATATTTCAACTCTTGATAAGCTTAGTACGCTTGAGATACATGAATGTCATGGTCTCAGGCTGGTCAACGTTAACTTACCTAACCTTGTAAGTTTCTTGCACTGGGGGAAAGAAACGTGGGAATGTGACATAACTTTGGATGGTTGTGAAAATCTGAAAAATCTGACGTTTAAAAGTTCTTGTTTGACCGATGAGTTGTTTCATGATACAATGATAAAGTTCCCAAACCTTGAAAAAATAGCTCTCAGAGAATGTAACAGGCTCGGAAGGATAACCATATTGAGCTCTAAAGTTAAGGAACTATCGGTTGTTAAATGCAAAAACTTTGAGGATGCCGTTATTGATGCGCCAAACTTATCTACATTGGAGTATGTTGGTGAAAAGATGCCTTTTTCTCTCATGAATGTTGCAAGTTTGCATGAAGCAAATCTACATTTACATATTAGAAAATGCAAGTCTGTCGTCACAAAAGAGTTGCTGATCCTTTTACAGAAGTTTGCGATCAATGGAGGTTGGAAGCTGATACTTAAATCTAATAAGGTAATAAATGTATTTCTTTTACGATATCAATTATTGTTTTGTGAATCAATCTTTTTCTGAATATTAAATTTGCTTCCTATTGTTGTTGAAGAATATAACGATACATGAAGAATTGACGGAAATCCCACATCTGTCATATGATGATATGAAGCTACAACTTATCAAGTCTCCTATGAAGGTGAAGGCGTATATTGATCATTTACTGCGAATGTCTCGACCAAAGGCTTTGTCGTTGGTGTCATCTTCCGGTAGTGATTTACTGAAGGTAACGTGACGTACCTGTTTTTGTGATCTAATTATTCTGTCTTCTGTGATCTTTTTTTGTTTATTAAATATAACGTCTTGTAAATTGATAATTTTAAATTTTGAGGTTGAAACATGGGCAGGTTGGGTGACTAGTCAAAGCGGGTTGTTCAAAATCCTTCTTTAAAAATAGTTTGTAAACAGTTAGTGTGGTAACTACTATTTTATACCCTTTGATATTATCTAATTATTTAGTCTTTTGTTGTTAAGAATAACGTCTTGCTAATTTTGTAATTCTAGAGGTTGAAAAATGGGCGGGTTGGGTGACTAGTCAAAGCGGGTTGTGTTGTCCAAATTACTTCTGTCAGATAAGTTTGTAAACAATTATTGCATAACTGCTGTTTCAAAAACTTTATTATTACAATATTAGTATAATACTATAATCTCTATTATAAAACGATCTACTAGGTGGTATACATCAAAAATATACTTTGTGGGTACTTTTGGCCCGTTTGACCCATTTTCTTTTTATTTAAAATTTATTATTTTTTATATCACACATGTTACATGTTAGATAAATACATAACCCAAATTGACCCATTCATAGGTAAGTGGGTCTTGGTTGTCACCTCCACCTAGTTCTATTGCATCTTATCCTGTTGCTGAACTTTTATTGTCACTGTTCCGTTTTACCTTGCTTTGACCGTTTGGTTTTATTATCTTAGTTCATGAAGGAGAAAATAATGTCAAGAGAAGAGAATCCACATTGTTGTACATATTACTCGAAGAAGTGCTGGCTTCATCACATTAAAGATGTACAAATGGTAGGTTCTAAAAGGGGAGATGAAATTGGAGAAACATCTCAAATAGTCGAACAGACTACTTTCATATTCAACTGGAAATCTTTGAATCTTCACAACACACAAGACATACCGCTTTGATTATTACCGGAAAATGGAAGAATTGAAGCTTAGAGTCAAATTCGTAGTTAGATAGATGCAAGTATAGATAGAGCTTATGATACATTCAGTTTGCTGTTATTCATAGACTAAAATTTCCTTTGGGTGATGTCAAACATTTTTATTAACCTTTACTTTATGGTGCACATTTAATTGCATTCATTAAAGTAAAATTAATGGCGCGTGTTCCTGATGTTTCCATCTTTTTTTTTTTTTTTTTTTTTTTTACCCCACTAAGGCACTAACTAAAGTGGTTGTTATAACTGTTGGAGCGGAATTGGAATCAGTTCATGTTTTCTGTATGTGGGTATAGAACGAAGACCACTGTTGGAATGTAATCAGGATCAGATGCTTAGCATTGTAGCACTCCACTTGCTCTTTATATCAACAACACAATGTGCGAAAAAATCATAAACAACTACGTTACATACTCACCACATCTTTCGTTGCAGGTAGAGGTGGCAATTTGTGCCCAAAATCAAAAAACTGGGCTAAATGGGCAAATTTTTAAAAGATTTGGATACATTTGGTCCCTCTCTTTTTTTTTTGAAATAGGCATATATTGCCCATTTAGAAATTAAATGGGCAACATGGACACATGTTTTTCTCTCGCATTAAATTGTTTTTAATGAAAAACTTACGGATATAATATATTTAGTTACTTAAATATAAATGAGGTGTTACGTTTGAAGAATTTTTTTTGTTGTTTTAGGTCTTTTTTAAGACGATTCGTATAACATGCGCCCGTTTGACCCGCGCCCGTTTAGCCCGTGCCCGTTTAGCCCATAGTCCGTTTAGCCCGTAGCCCGTTTAGCCCGTAGCCCGTGCCCGCCCGGTCCGCCCGTTTTGCCACCTCTAGTTGCAGGCTTCTCTTTATAGCAAGTTTTTGAACTCATCATGGTATAAACTTTCTACTGCTTATCTTTTGTTATAAAACTAAATCCATTTTATGATCTGTAAGAAGCGAGCCTTCTGAGCAGGTAGATTTTGTGGATCTTTAACATGATCACATTGATATTTGGATACAACAGGGTAACACTCTACTACTTGGACCATGGGGAGGAAATGGAGGGAATCATTGGGATGATGGAGTACACACCGGAGTTAGAGAAATAACTCTTATATATGGCAGTTGCATCGACTCAATCCAAATAACATATGATAACTATGGTAGACCCTTTCCCGCTGAAAAACATGGTGGCGTGGGAGGAACCAAAACTGTTCAGGTACATTCTCGCTAAGTCTTGGTGAAATATATCACAGTATATGTGTTATCAATTTTTATTTTCTTTTGTATTATTAAATTCCTTGTGGGTCACTTTCAGATTAAGCTGCATTTTCCGGAGGAGGTTTTGGTAAGTGTTAGTGGGAATTATTGCCCTGTGGTCTATGGATTTGGCCCTGTTATTCGCTCACTCACTTTTAAGAGCAACCAAAGGACATATGGACCATTTGGGGTTGAAGAAGGAACACCATTTAATTTTTTGACAAATGGAGGCCACATTGTAGGTTTTTATGGAAGAAGTGGGTGGCATCTAGATTCTCTAGGGTTCTGTTTAACACCTAAAATAAGCCTCTTCCACAGAATCCATATGATGTTTAGAGGATTTCATCCTTTTTCTATGAAAGATAACGAGCATCAGAAAAACAAGGGATCGAAGGGTTATAGTTGGGGCATATGAGTATTCATGTACCTGTGTTTGTGAAGTCGGTGTGATTGTTTCTTTAATGTTCTGGTCAAGTTATAATTGCTAAATAAATGAATATATCGCTGCTCGATTGTTGTAGCTTTATATATATATATATATATATATATATATATATATATATATATATATATATATATATATATATATATATATATATATATATATATATATATATTATGTTTTTAATGACTTCGCAATCATGCAATGAACAGAATGTAGAATTAATTTGACAATTTATTAATGTTGTTAAATCACCAAACTAATACAATTCTCAGAAAAAACAAACGATGGTACTAATTGAATTTCAAACTGGTGCATATCGTATGATCCAGAACTACTTATACATGTACGTATCATGTCCTTGGCAAAAGAAATACTCGTAACAGCTAATCAAAATCATGTGGACACATTGTTTGTTGCCAAATACAAGGTTTTACAAGCAATTATGCAGATGACTTAATTTCCAGCAGCAGAATTGTTGTAAGATGCAACACAAAAGATGCTTTGAAAAATATATATATTTCGATAGTCCAACTTATGCGAGTAGATAGACTTTCTTTTTATTCATTTAAGTTAACATCCTTAATATTTGCAGAAATAAACTTTTGTAGGCTAAATGCCAGTTGGGTCTAGTCAGTGTGGTTGTATTCAATCTTCATGGCATGGTGTGGCTTGGCATGTTAGAAAATGTTATATCCTTCTCACCTTTGTAATTCATCCTCCTAATCATACAAGTCATTCACTGATCCTCACTCCCCATCCATTCTTGATTTCTCCTTGCATCATGAGCATATGCTTATTGAACTTTTAGGACAAATTTTAAGATGATAATCATTTCTCAATGAATATTTGGTGGTGATTTGAGCATTCTAGCTACACAAAACTAAGAATAGGTAAACATTTACTAACAATTTTACATAAAGTTACACCACCTTCCTATGTAACATCTTTATGAACAGAAACAAGTACTACAGTCAAAGCAAGTTAAGTGGACTGATTTAGCCACGTGATTGACATTGTTTGTGAATGAGTTTTTGATCATGCATGTGTTTATGATCCTCAGATTTTGTGGATTTAAAAGAAAAGCAAGGTTTATGAGCAGGATGTTCTGGAAGGTAATTTTTCTCCCTTATTAATCCACAAATATGGTGCATGCATGTTTTATGTAACAAACACCTGTGTTGGAAAATGGAATAAGAATTATTGCATGTTTTAATTATGCTTAGCATTAAACAAACACCTTTGTGTTAGACTGTAATCGGATGCTAAGCACGGTAGTACTTTCTTTGCACTTTATATTTACTGTCAGCAATTTGGGCTCAAAACAAATAAACAATAACACCAGTACTTCATACAAGCTACAGCATTTGCATATTTCATATCAGGCTTCTCATTCACTCAATTATTTTTATTTATTTATTTTTTTTACTCGCAATGGTTTGAATTCCCTCCCCTTTCTGTGTGCTTAAAATTTTTAAGTGTCTATGATCTTACTGATATATATACAACAGGATAAGAGCATAATGCTATCGGGACCATGGGGAGGAAATGGAGGGGATCAATGGGATGATGGCATACAGTGGGATTAGAGAGATCACTCTTGTATACGGTAGTTGCATAGACTATTTGTGTGACATATGATAACAATGTTAAATCTTTACTGGCTGAAAAACATGGAGGCATGGGTGGAACCAAAAGTTTGCAGGTATAACGTTCTGCCAAATCTTACTGTATGTTATTGTAAACTGTATATGGAATAATGCAGTTTATTATGGCTCAATTTCAGATTAAGCTGAAATTTCATGAGGAGGTTTTGATAAGTGTTAGTAGGCACTATTGTCCCATGGTCTAAGGAGGAGGCCCTGTGATTCGATCACTCACTTTCAAGAGCAACCAACGGACATACATTTGGGGTTGAAGAAGGAACATCCTTCAATTTCTTGACAAATGGAAGCTACATTGTAGGTCTGTTTAGAAGAAGCGGGTGGTATCTTGATTCACTCGGGTTTTACTTATCACCCCCTAAACCAACAATTTTACAAAGAATCCAGATGGTGTTTAAAGGATTTAACCCTTTTGCTATCAAAAATAGTGTCAAAAGGCTCGAAAAGTTATCGAGTTGTGGCATGTTATCATCTACATATCATATAATATGTTGTTGATGTAGCCTTTTTTGTGACATAAATTCCTTAATATTGTAACAATATCTAGTCTAAAAGCGTAGACACTGAATAAAAGAATCTCTCAATATTTGGCTGCAGGGGTCAAGTTTTCTTTTACACTTTGTATGCAATGATTCTGCTTATAAAACAGATTTTGTGGCATAAATTCCTTAATATTGTAACAATATCTAGTCTAAAAGCATAAACACTAAATGAAAGAATCTCTCAATATTTGGCTGCAGGGTCAAGTTTTCATCTACACTCTGTATGCAATGACTCTGCTTATATATAATAAAACAGATCCTAGAATCTACTTTTCATTGTCATAGAATTACCGAACAACAATTCTAAATAAATAAATAAATAAAATAAACGATATCACGTATCGTCATCTGAAATCCAAATACAATATTCACATATCATGTCCTGCGTTGAACCATATAACTATTTGCTATAGCTCTTTGCTACAAGTTAGCAATGCGTTTTTAAATTTGACTGCAGTTATCAAAATCAAAAGAGCTGTTTGTATAGTGATTGGACATGGTTCACTAACTTAAGGTTTGATAATCAGTTCCCAAATTCATCAAAATTCAACGGTAGCTCACTTGTATAAGAATCTCAAAATAATCAGGATTCAATTTTGATGCAGCTACCCTAAAGTGATTATTTTACCAACAAAAGTCTTTTTCACTATACTCAAATACTTCAAACACATTAATTGAAATAGACAAAAAATTTAAGGTAGATGTTTCGGTACTTCAATATGTTTAATACGAGTTGATTATTAATTCACAGGTACAAGCTAGTTGAAATCACCTAAAAAATGATTGATGTAGTCAGGACTTCTTGACGATGTACCAGGTTGCATACTTTGTTTTTTCTTCGGCTGATGAACCTCATGCAGGCATTGATGTAAATCGCAACCGCTAGGATGTAAAAGCATACATATATGAATGGTGTTTGGGCCCAACGGGGTATGTTTGGTGGAAGCACAAAAGAAAGAGGTGAAAGAACCGTAAGAGATTCACTCCAATGGATGCGATAATGGCTCGTGTGTTTGAGATTTGATTGAGAAGAGCACACATATTTCCAAAGGAAGCGATATAATACTAAGATCCCGCCAAAGATTACACATATGATCGATAACACAATCCAGTTGAGGTGGTCATGGGGCAGGAATACGACAACCCCAAGTGAGAAAAGTGCAAGCATTGCGAAGAAGCAACCAGTACTTTTCAAGATGGTGTAATGGATATCCTTCATCCAAGTCTGTAGGAAAAAGCTTGAAAAGATCAAAATACAAGATGCTAGCACCACCATAGACACTGAGGCGATGGTCATCGTCATAAAGAAACTGTAGAAAGGAGTTTGCCTTTTGTTTTCAAGCATGTATGGAGCTACAATTAATGGAAGTATCATAAGAGCAGTGATGGAATACAGAATGTAGAAGTACATAAATGACCTGAAACAAACATCAAAGTACGTGTTGTTAACATCATATAATTGGATTAAAAAAAAAAAAAAAAAGAAAGAAAAAAAAACACTAATTAAATCTAACAATCATCCAAAAGCTAGCTGTAAGAAAGAACAAGATAAACAAAAATTGATGCAGTTGTCAAATTAAGATATAGGTGTGTTTAAGGTACTAATCTTATTTTATTTTATGTTGCAATGTTACCCATACCGTACAAAAGCTAGGCCGTCATTATTTGAGTTACATGGCATACATCACTGACGTCAATCATACACAAACACCATCTCGATCTATGTCAACCATTCAGACCTCCCTCAAGCACATACAATTGAAGGTTTCAACTCAGTTTTTGGGGTGGATGTGTATAGAGTGTTTTGTTTCTAAAGTTTACACTAATTAAATTAATAATTTTAATATTAAGAAAATATGCTTGTTTCCAGAAGCAATCCCTTTACCGTTCGGGTAGGGATTGTGGATTGTTGTTGTTGTCGCGTGAAACGTTCTAACTTGTCAAAGATGGTAACCGGTTAGAACTTTTAAAGTGACAGGAAAGCTATTTGATTGCAAATGCAAAGATTTATACCTTAAACTCTAAGTCGAAAACAGCATATAAATTGATTAAAAAAAACCCCAAAAACAAAATTATACTAATCGAAACAACAATGATAAAACCCCAAAAAAATCTGGTTATAAATTATTTCAGATTAATTAGGTCAAAAAGGTAGCTTACTGTGGATTGGCAAGACGCACTTCTTCTTCTTCTTCTTCTTCTTCCTTAGATCTTACCGAAATCACATCCTGCTCACCTTCACTTACCATACAGGTACCAGTAGCTTTTTTCCACCCCATGTATGCGACACCTACGATGATAGTTACTTCGACACTTTCTAGAGAGAGAGACGTCAAATATATAGGTACCAGTAGATTTACCCTAGGTTTTGTTATCATTATTATATATAGGGCGGGAATCCATGGGCCGTTTCTTACGTGGGTTTGGATCAGGACGCGGTTTTGATTTTAAGTTTTGTAAAATGTTATTCAAATTTAATAAAGAAGTTACAAAGGAAGGTGGTGTCTAAAGGAGTTGAACATGTAGAAATCTCATAAATCTTGGCAAGATTTGTATCCAAAAGAAAAGCAAGATTTGTGAACAAGGTATTTATTTAGGGTGCTGATAAATTCACGGCAACATTTTATAAGTTCACGGAAATTCATAGTGAGTTTACAGTTTTGCCCTTGTAATTTATTTGCCTATTTTTTCACAAACTCAATGTTTCTTCACTTTCTTCTAACGGTTCCACTAACATGTCATCATCACCTTTAACCGCATATTGTCTCTACCTCACTTCAACTGCTTATTGTCACAACTCACATGTAATAATGCTATCGAATAAATCAGTGTGTTAGACTTTTATGTAAATCTCATTTAAGTAATTATCGGTAATGACTAACAAAAGTACAAATGTCGTAGAAAATATAGGTTTTAGATTTATGGTGTGATCAGGTTGCTTGAAATCGGTATGATAGATTGATGGTAGAGGTGTATATTATTGTATTCCAATTTGAAAGAACCAAAAAAGGAACTGAACCAGAGTCGGATATATTGGATGATGAACGTTGCACACACAGGTCTTGGCACAATCAACAAGCACAAGATTTGAACAAGAATGATTCATTATTAATAACAACATAATCTGATTACATTGTATTAAGACACACTATAAAACGTTTACACATGACCCCTATATATAAGGTTCTGATTGAACCATCATGACTGTTCATGAATCGGTATAACCGAATCATAACTACCTTCTAACTACCATAACTAACTAACCATAATAACTAACTTAACCGCTATTCGGGTGTAAACTATCTAACTAACAAGTTCAATCCCTTGTCTTTCGTTTGCTGTAGTACTTTGAACCTTGTCCAACAAGATTTTACAATTATGGTCCAACAATTCCCCCCTAATTGTTTAAGTCTTGTTTTTCGAATCTTCACGCCTTTCTACACGGACTCTTCCTTTCTTGTCGACTTCGATTCAGTCCACAAACGAGTTCCTTCTTTTTCTTTCCGGTGTTACTAACTTGTTTCTCACGTTGGTGTTTCCTTTTGTGTGTCGACTTGAATTCTTCTTTCTCAAACCGTGCCCTAGAACTTCTTGTTCTCGGTTTCCTTCAAAACAATCAAATAATGTTTTGTTGTTGTTGTTTCTTTTATTTTGAATTCCAAGTCTCTTTTCACACAAAATACTTGAATACTTCTCTCGGTATCTTTCCAAAACAAACGAGTGTTTGTTTTTTTCTTTCATTGTTGTTGTTGTTGTTGTTGTTGTTGTTGTTGTTGTTTTTGTATTGCTAACGTTTTCCTTCTTGTCGAACAATCCTAGATTGTTTTCTTCTTGGTATCCTTTCAACCGTATCCACAACAACCATGAATATCTTTCGGTATTCTTTCTCCAAACAAACGGTCTATTTTTTCTTTCACATTGCCTTTTAATCCTGACTCCAAACTGGTTCCTGTTGTTCATTCCTTCATCTTGTGACTCATCTCTTACTGCATCATCCTCTTTGCCTTGTGGGTCTTTTGCAGGCCTACTGCATTCTCCCACTTCTTCTCTTGGCTTCTCAAACCAGGGTACTCTTGCAGTGTCATGGTACACTTGTATCATATCAATGAACTTCTTATAGCAATCTCTTATTGCTTCTTCTTCACCATCTGTCAGGCCTTGTAAACTTGCAACGGTCTTCCATTTGTCACTGGTCTTTCATTTGCCACCTAGTCTCTTCCGTTCCCAACGTGTTTCCCTTGGTGTCTTTTAAGTTGAATCAAACTTGTAATCTTGTAACCCTTCACTCTTGATTCGTTTTTCCAGGTTTTGAACCTTTGGCTCTGATGCCACTGATGCACGTTGTACACACAGGTCTTGGCACAATCAACAAGCACAAGATTTGAACAAGAATGATTCATTATTAATAACAACATAATCTAATTACATTGTATTAAGACACACTATCAAACATTTACATATGACCCCTATATATAAGGTTCTGATTGAACCATCATGACTGTTCATGAATCGGTATAACCGAATCATAACTACCTTCTAACTACCATAACTAACTAACCATAATAACTAACTTAACCGCTATTCGATTGTAAACTATCTAACTAACAAGTTTAGTCCCTTGTCTTTCGTTTGCTGTACTTTGAACCTTGTCCAACAAGACTTTTACAATTATGGTCGAACATTGGAACCGAAACAAAATTTGATACAATTATCATGTACTCCATTATTGGTCACATTTGATTCAGTTGTGAATTTACTAATGATTTACTCAAACACGCCAATGTAGCCAAATTGATAGATTTGTTGAATGCTCACATTTAAGCACTATTTTTAATCAGAAAGAGAAGTAACAAAATTGTGTTTGAATGAATTCCAAGGGTATAATCATAATCTCACTTGTGTTTGCTGTGGATTAATAGAATGGAGCCGTGAATGCATCAGCTCCCATTTATTTATGGTGTTCTGGAAGGTAACTTTTCTCCCTTATAAATCCGGCCACAAATATATGGTGCATGCATGTTTCATGTAACAAACACCTGTGTCAGAAATATTGAATAAAAAATAATGCACGTTTTAAGTTTGCTTAGTATTAAACAAGTACCTTTTTGTCAGACTGGAATCGGATGCTTAGCACTGTAGTACTTTCTCTGCTCTTTATATACACTGTCAGGGCATAAAACAAATAAACAATAACGAACACAATACTTGATACAAGCTACAGCATTTCCATATTTCGTATCAGGCTTGTCGTTCACTCCACTTTTTTTTTTTTTTTTTTTACTCGCAATGGTATGAATTCTCTCCCCTTTCTGTGTGCTTAAATTTTTTTAGTGTTCATGATCTTACTGGTATAAATAAAACAGGATAAGAGCATCATGCTATCGGGACCATGGGGAGGAAATGGAGGTAATCAATGGGATGATGGCATACACAGTGGGATTAGAGAGATCACTCTTGTATACAGTAGTTGCATAGACTCTATCCGTGTGACATACGATAACCATGTTAAACCTTTACTGGCTGAAAAACATGGAGGCATTGGTGGAACCAAAAATGCGCAGGTATAACATTCTGGCCAAATCTTAGTGTATGTTATTCTAAACTGTATCTATACTACTATATAATGTATTTGGGACTATTCTATAATTAGAAAGGCTTAAAAATTCAGACTTTTACTTACTAATTATGGAAACAACCACCCCTAACAATCACCCACAACAATTTATAACCACTTCAACAACCACCCCAACAATTTATAACCACCTCAACAACCCCCCCCAACAATTTATAACCACTTCAACAACCACCCCAACAACCAATTTCCACCACCCCACCTCCCTCCTCTTGACCCCAATAATCCGCCCTCGCATCGCGCGGGCACCTTTCTAGTATAGAATAATGCAGTTTCTTATGGATCAATTTCAGATTAAGCTGCAGTTTCCTGAGGAGGTTTTGATAAGTGTTAGTGGGCACTATTGTCCCGTGGTCTATGGAGGAAGCCCTGTGATTCGATCACTCAGTTTCAAGAGCAATAAAAGGATGTATGGGCCGTATGGGGTTGAAGAAGGAACACCCTTCTATTTATTGACAAATGGCTACATTGTAGGTCTGTTTGGAAGAAGCGGGTGGTTTCTAGATTCACTCGGGTTTTACTTATCGCCCCCTAAACCAACACTTTTTCAAAGAATCCAGACGGTGTTTAAAGGATTTAACCCTTTTGCTATAAAAAATTGTGCCAAAAGGTTCGAAAGGTTATAGAGTTATGGCATATTAGCATCTACATATCATATATGTGGTTGGTGTGATGTGTTCTTTAGCCTTTTTCATGTATTGCTTAAGTTCCTTTCTATTGTAACAATATCTTAGTCTGAAAACATAAAGACACTAAATAAAAGAATCTCTCAATATTCGGTTGCAGGGTCAAATTATCATATACTCTTTCTAAGCAATGATTCTGCTGATATACAATAAACCTGATCCTGGAATCTAATTTTCATTGATATCGAATCATGAAACAACAATTCTAAATAAAAGTACCATATTCACATATCATGCCCTAGGTTGAACCATTTGCAATAGCTCTTTGCTACAGTTTAGCATTGCATTTTAAATTTGACTATGTAACATGCAATAATCAGCATTAAAAAAGAGCTGTTTGGATAGTGATTGGACGTGCTTCACTGTTTGAAGTTCAATAATATGATCAGTTCTCACTATTTGTCAAATTTCAATACTAGTTCACATGTAAAAGAACCTAAAAATAATCTGGATTCAATTTTGTTGCAACTACCCCTGAAGAGTGAAGTATTGTATCATACAATCAAAATCTGTTTTTAACTATGCTCAAACACTTTGAAGAAATTATCAGCTACTTGAAAACGCGCCTTTTAATGAAAATTTTAAACACCACATTATGTAAATTCATTAGTTTTCACTTTCATGTGGCATAAAAGTTAAACACCTTATTTGTGCTTTGCTGATGACCTTCTGGTGTTATGTAATTGAGATATAGAATATGTGAAAGTCATACAAAGCTCTTTTGAAACATTCAGAAAATGGTCTGGCCTTCATCCTAACCTGGGGAAGAGCACTATTTTCTTTAGGAATCTAAAAGAAGGAGAAAAACAGGATATTCTTCAAATTATGTCTTTCTGTGTAGGAAAATTGCCAATGAAATACTTGGGAGTTCCTTTGCTTGCTAGAAGACTGAATGTAGATGACTACAAAGGACCTGTTGATAAAGTCAAAAGGAAAGTTCAAGACTGGAAAAACAGAGCTTTATCCTATGCTGGAAGGCTTCAACTAATATCTTTTGTTCAATCATTTATGCAAGTGTACTGGGCTGCTGTGTGCCAAATTCCAAAGAATGTGATAAAAGAGATTAACACTATCCTTAAAAACTTCCTTTCGAGTCAAGGAGAGTATAAACAAGGTCAGGCTAAGGTAGCATGGAAATTAGTGTGCAGGCCAAAAAGCCAAGGTGGTCTGGAATTAAGCCATTAAATCTTTAGAATGAAGCACTGCTATCCAAACACTTGTGTAGCATTGTAGAATGAATCATTGCTATCCAAACACTTGTGGAACATTGCAGCTAAAAAAGAAACATTGTAGGTCAAATGGGTCAATGTAGTAAAACATAAAGGAAGGAGTATATGTGACTTAGAGGGAAAATAAGACCTCATGTAATGTTTCAGATAGGAGATGGAAAGATACCATCTGCATGGTATGATAAATGGTGTGTGCAGGTCCCTTTATGTGAGATGATCTTAAAAAGGGATGTATATGATGCAAGACTTAAAGATGACTGTGTGATGGGTGAGTTGTAAGCAGAACCTTATAGAGGGACTGCTATATTTCTCTTTGTATTGTACTTGACTTGAATCCGTGTTGGGGACAAGTCTACCGTGTTTATCGTTATAATGAAAGAATAGATCACCAAAGGGGTGGTTGGTTGGGTGATTACATCTTGTGTTTAATGGTTTTGTTACCATTTTAACAATTAATGAAGAAATTTATTTAGAATTTAGTATCAATCTTCGTAATAATTTATTTTGAATACTCTGTGAATTTGTTTCATGAAAGTTTGTGGTGCATGTATCACTGTTAGCTCACCATTGCCAGCCACCACCCAAATCTGAGATTCATAAACAAATGCGGAAAAGGTAAATCACGTGGCTTCGAATCACTTCCTTGATTTGATTGAAGTATTTGTTTTTATTATAAAAGATGTTACATAGGAAGTTGGTGTGGTGTCTAAAGGAGCTTAAACTGGAAATATCTCAGGAATCTTGACTTGATTTGTATTCAAAAGAAAATAATCATTTATGAGCAGGGTGTTCTGGAATGTAACTTTTTTCCCTTTTTAATCTACAAATATGGTGCATGTTTAAAGAAAAGAAATCAGATCGAAACAGTGCATGTTTTATGTAGAGGAATCAGATCGAAACAGTGCGCATGTTTTATGTAATGGAATCAGAAACAGTGCATGTTTTATGTAATGGAATCAGAAACAGTACGTGCATGTTTTATGTATGCTTAACATTAAACAAACACCTTTGCGTTTGAGCAGAATCAAATGCTTACCTCGATAGTGCTTTCTCTGCTCTTTATATATGTACTAAGTAAGTGGGTGCAAAACAATTAAACCTAAATATTTGGTACAAGCCACATTTGGCTACATCGGTCTTTGAAGGCTACATCGTTCAGACAACAAATAAATTTTTTGACTCACCATGGTATGATATCCCTCACCATATGCTTAATTTGATCTAGAACTTGTTTTAATGCCTTACTAACCACCTTCTTTTCAAAATTTTCAAATACGGTCTCATTTGTTTAGATACACCAAGAGATGAGCATACTATATGGACCATGGGGAGGAAAGTGCGGGAATCATTGGGATGATGGCGAACATGATGGAATTAGAGAGATCACTCTTATATACAGTAGTTGCATAGACTCGATCCGTGTGACATATGATGACAATGTTAAACCCTTACTGGCTGGAAAACATGGAGGCATGGGTGGAACCAAAAGTGCGCAGGTACAAAATTCTGGCCAAATCTTGGTATACTTATCTTAAGTTGTATATGAAATGATGTAAATTCTTATGAATTAACTTCAGATTAAGCTGCGATTTCCTGAAGAGGTTCTAATAAGTGTAAGTGGGCACTATTGTCCTGTGGTCTATGGAGCTGGCCCTGTCATTCGATCTCTCACATTTAAGACCAACCAAAGGACATATGGGCCATTTGGGGTTGAGGCAGGGACACCCTTCAATTTCTTGACAAATGGAGGCTACATCGTCGGTCTTTATGGAAGAAGCGGGTGGTTTCTGGATTCACTCGGGATTTACGTATCGCCCCCTAAACTAACGCTTTCCAAAAGAATCCAGATGAAGTTTAAAGGATCTGACCATAGCAAAGATGGTAAATATAACAGAACCAAGAGGCTCGAAAGGTTATAAAGTTAGGGCATATGAGCATCTATGTATCATATATGCATTTGGTGTTGTGGTTTCTTTAGCCTTTTTCATGTATTGCATAAGTTCCTTACTATTGTAGCAATATCTAGAAACATAAAGACACTAAATAAGAGAATCTTATATTGTTCGATTGCAGAAGCTGCGGCAAATTTTTTATCTACACTTTGTAATGATTGTACGAACATACCATAAACTCAATTCTAGAATCTGTAAGTATTTGTTATCGAATCACCAAACAACAATTCTATATAAAAATAATGACATCACCAGCGGAATGTAACATCATCTGAACCCAAATACAATATATATATCCACATATCATGTCCCAAGGAGACTAAACTAACTATTCCGAATAACCACTTACTATGATATATCCATTTCAACTGTAATTAACAAGCAATAGTCAAAATCAAACAAGCTGTTTAAATAATGATGCGGTAATCAAAATCACTACAGTATACTTCGTATTTTTGTTGCAGGCACCCTTAATGTGGTTATCCAAAAGCGATAATATAATATGACCCTGTCAATAATCATATACAGAAATCAAAATTGGTTTCACCATGCTCAGACTGATCTCAACTACCTAAACACGCAACTTATGAACCAAATTTCAAACACGACATATATGCAAGTTCACTAGTTCTAAGTATCAGAAAATGTAAATGGCAAATCAAATTTCCAAATTTACATAAAACTGTACTCAATCCAAAAAAGCACAAATCCAAAATCAGAAACAACCATAAATTTACTCCCGGCTTGAATCTCAGCAAGTCGCCTAACCAAATTATCCTCCTCTCCCACAACAACTTTCTCAGTCCCGTTCACCACTTGCCCAGCCGCTTTCGGCAACCCAACCGACACTTCCAAACCATACTCCTCCGCAACTTGCTGCATTAAAATATTAACCTCTCCTTCCGGAGTACTCGAACTCATACTACCTGGCTTCCAACCATCCAACTCTCCATAAACTCAGCCTGCACTTCCATATTCACTAACTGTTTCTCAAACTGATCCATAGCCTCACTCATCTTTTGCAGATAAGAGCAGTTTTAGACACATCGATATCATACAAGGGCTTTGCCATCCTACCGCCCAAAGCAATCATATATACACTGTAACGAAACAAATTTTAAATAGTTCAAAATTAAAAAGCAAACCTGATGTTAAACCGTTGTGAAATAAATAAATACTTCAAAATAACATCTTTTGCAACAATAAACATAAATAAAAAAGGGATAATTCCGAAAATGCCCCAGTTGTCCAATGCTTTTGCTTTTTTAGACGGAATCTTTTGGTTTTGCTTTTTTAGACCAGGGTAAGCTGTACTTTTTGGGCAACTAAAATCCGTAAGTGACAAGTGTGCTTTACGGATTACAAGGTAGGGAAATTTGTGTACTTTTTGGGCAACTGGTGTATTTCATGTCGGACAAGTGGCGACACATGGTTGGCTAAAGCAAGTTGCCCAGAGCACCTTGTCTAGAAAATCAAAGGCAAAATATTCTGTCCAGAAAAGAAAAAGCATTGGGCTACTGGGGCATTTTCGGAATTATCCCAATACAAAAAACTTGGGTAGTGAAATAACAACTCTTTTATAAATTTTAACAAAATAATTTAGGTTGTTGTATCAAGTATTAATTGATAATGGACCTTGGGGTACTTTCAAACTGTTTTCTTTTTAGCTAAACTTTTTATTCGATCCATTTGAGATTAATCTGTTAGAACTTACACTTTTAGTATATACTAATGATTTATACCGAATACTTACCATTGCCAGCCACCATTTCCAAGAAATCTGAGAATCGTAAACAAATGCATGAACGAAAACTCATTCATGAACGAGGTCAATCACGTGGCTACATCAGTCCACTTACCTTGCTTTGACTGTGGTACTTGTTTCTGTTCATAAAGATGTTACAAAAGAAGGTGGTGTCTAAAGGAGCTGAACTTGGAAATATCTCAGAATCTTGCCAAGATTTGTATGCAAAAGAAAAGCAAGATTCTTGAACAGGGTGTTTAAAAGTGTTCTGGAAGGTAACTTTTGTCCCTTGCTAATCCATAAATACGGTCCATGCATGTTTTATGTAACAAACACCTGCATGTGTTGGCAAAATGGAATCAGAATCAGTGCATGTTTTAAGTATGTTTAGCATTAAACAAATACCTTTATGTCAGACTGGAATCGGATGCTTAGCACTGTAGTACTTTCTCTGCTCTTTATATACACTGTCAGGGCATAAAACAAATAAACAATAACGAACACAATACTTGATACAAGCTACAGCATTTCCATATTTCGTATCAGGCTTGTCGTTCACTCCACTTTTTTTTTTTTTTTTTTTTTTTTTTACTCGCAATGGTATGAATTCTCTCCCCTTTCTGTGTGCTTAAATTTTTTTAGTGTTCATGATCTTACTGGTATAAATAAAACAGGATAAGAGCATCATGCTATCGGGACCATGGGGAGGAAATGGAGGTAATCAATGGGATGATGGCATACACAGTGGGATTAGAGAGATCACTCTTGTATACAGTAGTTGCATAGACTCTATCCGTGTGACATACGATAACCATGTTAAACCTTTACTGGCTGAAAAACATGGAGGCATTGGTGGAACCAAAAATGCGCAGGTATAACATTCTGGCCAAATCTTAGTGTATGTTATTCTAAACTGTATATAGAATAATGCCGTTTATTATGGATCAATTTCAGATTAAGCTGCAATTTCCTGAGGAGGTTTTGATAAGTGTTAGTGGGCACTATTGTCCTGTGGTCTAAGGAGGAGGCCCTGTGATTCGATCACTCACTTTCCAGAGCAATAAAAGGACTTATGGTCCGTTTGGGATTGAAGAAGGAACACCCTTCAATTTCTTGACAAATGGAGGCTACATAGCAGGTCTGTTTGGAAGAAGCGGGTGGTTTCTAGATTCACTCGGGTTTTACTTATCACCCCCTAAACAAACCTTTTTGCAATGAATCCAGATGATGTTTAAAGGATTTAACCCTTTTGCTATGCAAAATGGTGCCAAAAGGCTTGAAAGGTTATAAAGTTAGGGCATATTAGCATCTACATATCGTATATGTGGTTGGTGTGATGTTTTCTTTAGCCTTTTTCATGTATCGCATAAGTTCTTTTCTATTGTAACAGTATCTTAGTCTAAAAGCAGACAATAAATAAAAGAATCTCTCAATATTCGGTTGCAGCGTCAAATTATCATATACACTTTCTATGCAATGATTCTGCTAATATACAATAAACCAGATCCTGGAATCTAATTTTCATTGATATCGAATCACGAAACAGCAATTCTTAAAAAAAAAAATACCATTTTCACATATCATTGCCCTGGGTTGAACTATTTGCAATGGCTCTTTGCTACTGTATATTGCATTTTAAATTTGACTACGTAACATGCAATAATCAGCATTAAAAGAGATGTTGGATAGTGATTGGACGTGCTCCACTGTTTGAAGTTCGATAATATGATCAGTTCTCACTATTCGTCAAATTTCGATACTAGTTCACCTGTAAAAGAACCTCAAAATAATCAGAATTCAATTTTGTTGCAGCTACCCTTGAAGTGATTATTTGACCCCTCACTGATCATACAATAAAAATTTGTTTCACTATACTCAAATACTTCAAACAAATTATCAACTACTTGAAAATGCGCCTTATCAATACAATTTCAGACACCACATATACGTACATTCATTAGTTTCCGCTTATAGGTGGCATAAAAGCTAAAGACCATACGAAACATCGATTAATTAAATCCAAATTATATAAACACAATGTGAAAACATATATAGTAAATCATACGTAATTAACAACCCTATCTCAGAACAAACATAAATTTACCCAACAGGCTTTAAGAGCTGCAAGTCTCCTATCCAAATCATCCACCTCAACTTTCTCACTCCTATTCACAGCAACTGTATGCCCCATTTCCAGCGGCAACCCAACCAACACTTCCAAACCACAATCATCAGACACAAGCTTTATTAAACTATTAACCTCCCATTCTAGAGTCGATAAAACTGCACTTTCCGCTATTGAACTCTCAATTAACTCAGCATGCACTTCCATATTCACAAACTGCTTTCAAACTGATGCATTTCACTCATCTTTTGCAAATTAACGTCATTCAAATTCGATTCAAGTATCTTCACAATCAATCCCATAGACCGAGCTACTAACTGTTGTCAGTTTTGCTTTACTGTCGAGACGCGTAACAACCACGTTGCGGCAATAGGATAATCGGGGGTAACTCATTTGTTCAACGGATTAATTTTTATACTTTAATTTTGCATTTATCATGATCATATGCTTAGAAGAGTTTCAGAACTAATTTTAGGATGATAAATCATTTGTCAATGAATATTCGGTGATTGTGTGAGTTTTATACTCAAAACTAAGAATATGAAAAACATTTGCTAAAGACTACACAAATTTAGAAACTGTGTTGATTAATGTAGGACTTTGTTCAAAATTTATTTAAAAGTTATCTAAACTTTGTCTTAGTATTAATCTTAGTAATAATTATTTTGAATACTCTGTGATCTTGTTTCATGAAAGTTTTATGTGTATCACTGTTAGCTCACCATTACCAGCTACCACTTCCAATCACCACCCAAATCTTAGAATCATAAACAGATGCAGAAAAAATCATTCATAAAAAAAATGTAAATCACTTGGCGACTTCAATCCACGTACCTTTTTTTGATTGTAGTATTTGTTTCTGTTCATAATGAAATTACAAAGGAAGGTGGTGTGGTGTCTAAAGGAGTTGAAACTTGAAATATCTCAGAATTTTGGCAAGATTTGTATACAAAAGAAAAGCGAGATTTATGAGCAGGGTGTTCTGGAAGGTAACTATTCTTCCTGTTCAATCCACAAATATGGTGCATGTGTTATATAATGGAATTAGTAATAATGCATGTTTTATGTAATGGAATTAGTAATAATGCATGTTTTGTGTATGCTTAGCATTAAACAAATACCTTTGCATTTGACTGGAATTGGATGCTTACCTCGATAGTACTTTCTTTGCTCTTTATATATATAGTAAGGAATCAGATACTTAGCTTGGCAGTACTTTTCTCTTTATATATATACTAAGCAATTGGGTGCCAAACAATCAAACAGAAATATCTGGTACAAGCTACACGTAGCTACATCGTTCTTTGAAGGCTACTCTTTTAGACATTAAGGGTTCGTTTGGTAGGACGTAATGAAATGTTAAATGAATGTAATAAGCGACGTAATGGAATGAATGATGTAATGTAATAATTCATTACCCTTATTAATAATGTTTGGTTGGTATGATAGGAAGGAATGCAATCGATAAGAAAAAGACAAAAATGGTCATAGTTAATAAGAAGTGTATTTAATATGGTTAGTTAATAGTGAGCTTTTATGTAATTTTGATTACATTACGGGCGTAATGAAAAAAAAGAAGGGAGCCTCTATGGAATGAAAATGATGGTTTTTTATGTAATGAGTGATTACATGTAATGAATCATTGCATTCCGTAATTAAAAACAAACATAATTTTTTCATTCCGTCGTAATGTTCTTTTCCATTCCTACTCTTATTACGATGTACCAAACACTATGTAAATTTTTTGACTCGCCATGGTATGATATACCTTACCATATGCTTAATTTGATCTACAACTTACTAGAATCCCCCTACTAACCAAATTTTTCATAAATTTAAATGCATGATCTCGATCATTTGTTTAGATACAGAAGGAGAAGAGCATACTATTTGGACCATGGGGAGGAAACTTCGGGAATCATTGGGATGATGGAGAACACGATGGAATTAGAGAGATCTCTCTTATATACAGCAGTTGCATAGACTCGATCCGTGTGACATATGATGACAATGTTAAACCCTTACTTGCTGAAAAACATGGAGGCATGGGTGGAACCAAAAGTGCTCAGGTACAACACTCCCGACAAATCTTAGTATACTTTATCATCAATTAATATGAAAAATAATTTTTTGGAAAGGCTTTATATGAAATAATGTGATTTCTTATGGATTAATTTCAGATTAAGCTGCGATTTCCTGAGGAGGTTTTGTTAGGTGTTAGTGGGCACTATTCTCCTGTGGTCTATGGAGCCGGCCCTGTGATTCGATCACTCACATTTAAGACCAATCAAAGGACATATGGGCCATTTGGGGTTGAGTCAGGGACACCCTTCAATTTCTTGACAAAAGGAAGCTACATTGTAGGTCTTTATGGAAGAAGCGGGTGGTTTCTGGATTCACTCGGATTTTACGTATCGCCCCCTAAACTAACCCTTTGCCAAAGAATCAAGATGAAGTTTAAAGGATTTAACCATAGCAAAGGTGGTAAACATAACAGAACCAAGAGGCTCGAAAGGTTATAGAGCTAGGGCATATGAGCATCTAAATATCATATATGCGTTTGGTGTTGTGTTTTCTTTTAGCCTTTTTCATATATTGCATAATTCCTTTCTATTGTAAGAAAATCTAGAAACATAAAGACACTAAATAAAAGAACCTCTCATTGTTCGATTGCAGAAGATAAGGTCAATTTTAGAATCTAATTTTTATTGTTATCGAATCACCAAACAGCAATTCTAAATAAAATAAATGATATTAGCGGCAGCATGTATCATCATCTGAACTCCAAATACAATACTCTGTATCATGTGCTGGGCACACTAGATAAGAATTTATTAGCATTGCATTTTGAAAGCAATCACGTGACATGGAATAATCAATATCAGAAGATGATAACTGTAACAAAACGAGCTTTAAGATAGTGTTTGGATACATATCTCTGCTGATTCTAATCATTTAGTAGTTTACATTGAACTAATCAGAACATATCGTAGTCGCAGCTACCCCTAAAGCAATTATTCGTCTCCTAGATAATCATATAATCAAAATCAGTTTTGCTACACGCTGCTACTAATTATCAACCACTTTAAAACGCACCTTATAATAAAGGAAACTTTAAGCCCCAAACTAAAGATAAACCCGTCAAATCCTAAAAAAACACAAATTTACTCAATCGCTTTGTAGGACCTTAGATCTAACTCTATGTGGCACTTAGGTGACTTGAGATATGCATAGTTTAGAGAGAGAAACTAGAGAAATAAAGATGGAAGAGTATCATAACTAAAACACACACACAATACACACTCAAGCACACACCTCAAATGACTCATTTGAGGCATTTATAGTTCCTTACATGTTGCCCTAAAAGTCTTGGATCATGGGCTTTGTTTATGGATTGGATTTGACTTATATTACATACATGACTTAATACTAAATACTAATCTATTAGATTAGTCCAAACCATAAGCTCATTGACTATTCTATTAAATATATTCTATGACACATTACAAAGTTCCTAATTGAGAATGGCCATCACTTCTTTATACATTTCTTTAATGCTAACAATCTCCCCCTAAGGGGTGGTCATTCGAATGATGCACCACGTGATTAGGTCTTCTGTCTTCATTGTCTTGAACTTTGTGTGTCGTTGTAGAATAGTCTTGATTCTTTGTTCCTTCATGCTTTGTGATCTTTGAAGTAACTTCTTTTGATCTTCCTTACCTTTGATCAACATCTTCACAGATTTGCAGTGTAGTATTTTCCAACATACTCATACTTCTTGGTAATACTTTGAACTTCATACTTATGTCTTCCTCATTTGATACTTGAACTTGTTCTTGACTATCTTGCTTAGCTCTTGACTTTGACGTAACTCATTGTCTTTTAGCTTGATCTTTTGTCTTTGAGCATTCTTTACTTGAGCTTGTTGAGGATGAATTTCATAAGTATGAGTATGCGGAGGTGATGATGTTGATGTATATGATGGTGTACAGTCTTTCACCAAGGGGACTTTCGTCAGTACCTGCATTAAAATAGTTAGCAATAAAATATCCAGTATTTATAGGTTCGGAATTAGAGGTTGTTAACAGCATAGTGTGAAAACTCTCTCTAATCCTAGCCAAGGCCTTTCCTGAATCAGATACCCCCGAAAGGGCTTACAAGATCCACCGAAGTACATCAATGATTCAGGTGAGTTGCTGGAGATCACCCCACAACTGTAGACCGTTTGAGACATAGTAACCACCATAATATGTAAAGCAAGATCCGTAGATCATATAAGACTCTTACAACTTGTGTCCTTTTGGCGAACAAAAGTGTATGCAATTGAAAGTGTATCCTAAGAGATCTTTTGATGAATCTCATGGATCTAGACTCGATTACGTGCGTTTTGGTTTTAGTAGTCGGAGGCATGGAGCAGAGTGCCACCTTTTTCAATATCAACACATCTCGGAGTGAGAGGGCGATAGATTATGCAAGGTTCTTCGTGAGAATGAAACAAATATCTTTTAAGAGATACCTGAGTGGCTAGGAGGGTTAAGTGCAGTGCGTCACTGGGTCCATGATGTCTTATCTTCAATACCGATGTCACCTTAGTAACAACCAGTAGCATATGAATTGAACCCGGTTTCCGCCCTAAGGTTGAACATTTGGAGGGCTATTTCTTTTCACCCTTTTTCATAACTTTTCTTTTTAATTCTTCAACCCCTTCTTTCTCTTTTCTTATTTACTCCTTTTTTTCAATCATACCTAAGGACTTCTAATTATATTCTATTGGAATTGTCCTTGGGTAGATCCCTCTGGCTCTGGCGGATCATTGGACATAAACCTAACATTAATCACCTTATTACTCCATGATTATCCTAGATTTATTGATCATATGCCATAAAACCTTTTGTGAAAATCTCTCAAAGTGTTTATGATAATAAAACATATTGTTGTTACCACTTTGAGAGTTTTGCAATTTTAGAAATACTCCCCCTCCACATGTGCTTATATGATTTAAAGACAAACTTGCACATGTTGGGTAGAGTTCGCACTTTTTGAATTAATTGATTTTCAGTGAACATGACCTATTCAAGACACGCTTACATCACTAGTTAGACTAGCTTGAAATTATTATGCATCCTGGTCAAGTCCAAAGAAAGTCTCTCGAGACGGTACACTCTACTTAGACAAGTCCTATTCGAGACAAGCTTACATCACTTGTTAGACTAGTTTGAAATTATTACTTGTCCAGGACAAGTCTTTTCGATTAATGACATTTAAGCTTCGTCAATTCATTGGTAATATGTGGGTCGAGATCTTTTGAGATTCAACTACGCTCTTTAATTATTTATGATCATATTTTAATCATGTCTTCTCCCCCTCAAAAATAGCATATCGTGATATTTTTTATATCAACTAATTAAGAAAAAAAACTTTTGGAGAGAAAGACACATTTGTTTTTGCATGAAATCGAAACATTTTTGTTTTTATGCTCCCCCTTAATGATAGCACATTTTAAATTCAATTAAGGGTTTGGAGGGAGTTATCTTGAGCACTAATTTAAGAGATTTTGAAAAATCTTTTGAACAATCTTGAAAAAGTGCTCAAGAATTCTGTTTAGAAAACGAGTTTATGTTTGAAATTTTTTTCGTTTGTTTATACTCGAACTTTTTGAAAACGATTTTGTCCTTGAAAATATGAGTCCTTGATTTGAAATAATCAGAAGTCATCATTTAGGTTCGGGTTTCATACTGAAATTTACGAAAGCCACAGTGAAGAAACTTTTGAGAAATGACATGTATTAGAAAAACATTTTAGAGAACTCCCTCTCAAGCATCTGTACATGTCCGTATCATTGTTGAATGACATTTCTAGAAACGTACAGAATATTGATTTATACGAGAGACATGTCGTGAGAAGAATATTTTTGGATTTTTTAATTTTATATTGTTTTTGGATTTTTTAAAATTTTCTATTTTTGTATTTTGTTTTTGTTGGTTTTTCAAATTTTATATTTTGTTTTTCAAAAATATTTACAACGAAGCAATTTTGAAAACATTTTTCAAGAAGATTCGAGAAGACGTTCTAACTCCTCAGGGGTTAGGCTTCGCATGCCAATTCGTTCAACTAAATCGCCAAATTGTCAAACATTTTTCAACAAGATTCGATAATATGACCCTGTCAATAATCTTATACAGAAATCAAAATTGGTTTTACCATGCTCAGAGTCTCAACTACCTAAACACGCAACTTATGAACCAAATTTCAAACACGACATATATGCAAATTCACTAGTTCTAATTCCGGGCCCTAAATCACCCGGGAAGGACATAGATATTTACTTGAGGCCTTTGATTGAAGACCTTAAGACTTTATGGAAAGATGGGGTTTTAACTACGGACGCTGTTACAGGCACTGAATTATGTATGAAAGCAACGCTTTTATGGACTATCAATGACTTTTCCGCTCGAAGTAGTTTGTCTGGGTGGAGTGGGCAAAGTTACAGGGCATGTCCGACGTGTAATATAGACACTCCAGCTATTCGCGTGTTACGCAAAACCACTTATGTTGGTCACAGAAGACTCTTAAAACCGAACAATAGATGGCGGAAGAACAGAAGGGCATTCTATACTCCGGTCGACGACAAACCACCTCCTAAAAAATTTACCAGTGATGACATCTTGACTCAACTTGGGAGATTGCCTATACGTATCCCTGGGAAACATCCAAGTTTTGGGGGTGCGAAGAAAAAACGTGATCCTGATCGCGAATTGAATTGGACCAAAGTATCTATTTTCTACGAGCTATAGTATTGGTCTTTTCTTACACTAAAACACAATTTAGATGTCATGCATACCGAAAAAATGTGTGTGAAAGTGTGTTGGGTACTTTGTTAATGAATGACAAATCAAAAGACACCAACAAGGCAAGACAAGACTTACAGAATTTGAAAATTCGTGATGCTTTGTGGCTCGAGTACAAAGGAAATGGGAAGTGCCCTAAACCTCATCCCACGTACTCTTTCACAACTGAAGAAAGAAAACTTTTTTGTCAATTCATCAAAGGTACACGTTTTATTTCAAAATTTATTTGTTCCAATTCAATTCGCGTATTCATTTCAAAGACTTATTCTAATATCATGATTTTTTTTGTCAATTCATCAAAGGTGTTAAACTACCCGATGGGTTCGGATCTAACTTCAAGCATAAAGTGACAGACAGTGATAAGAACATAACAGGCTTGAAGGCTCATGACAGTCATATAATGATGCAGCGGTTACTTCCTGCTGGACTTCAAAATTACTTAAAGGACCAAACCACTGCAACACCAATAATCGAGCTTTGTTCATTCTTCAAACAAATATGCGCTCGAACTTTGATGGTGGATGACATGTTGAAAGCTAAAGAACAGCTCATCAATATTTTGTGCAGTTTCGAGCAAATCTATCCTCCAGATTTTTTTGACATTATTATTCACTTGGTTATTCATCTACCCGAAGAGGCTATTCAAGGCGGGCCTATTTACATGAGGTGGATGTATCCATTTGAAAGGTACATGAAAAAGCTCAAAAATTATGTCAGAAATAAAGCTAAGCCTGAAGGTTCAATAGCGGAGGGTTATATTACTGATGAAGCATTAACTTTCTGTTCGCATTATTTTTGGGGTGTTGAGACGAGATTTAATCGTCCTGATCGGAATGAGGACGGTCCAAGCCCAACAAGTCTATTTCAAGTGTTTCGATCAGCCTATAAACTGAATGGTAAAAAATCATTAATTCGGCTTGAACCGGACACAATGCAGAAAGTAGTATGGTATGTACTACACAACAGTCATGAAATTGACCCGTACATGAACGAGTACAAGAGGTACACGTTTTATTTCACAATTTTGTTTTACGTAAGTTATTATTTGACGACTTATTCTAATATCATGAACATTTATAGGGCATTTCCTGGCAATGACATACAAGAAGGATTTCCTTGCTGGTTTGGTAACAAGGTAGACTTATTGTATGTATTACCCTATAAAAATAACGACTATTACTCATCTATATCTATTCTTAACTTTTTTTCATAGATTCGTGAATTAAAAGTAAAGGACGACCCAAGTTGTACTTCCGAGTTGTTCGCTTTGGCTAATGGACCATCATGTACTTCAGTCTGAGTCGAATCTTGCATAGTGAACGGTGTGAAGTTTATTGTACACGACCGTGATTTACGTCGTTCAACCCAAAACAGCAGAATTTCAACTCCTAATTCTAGCATAGGAATATATTATGGCCAGCTTGAAGAAATTCTCGAGCTTGAATATATTCCGTTCAAGGTTGTGTTGTTCAAAGTTAAATGGATCGACACTAATAACAATGGTCGCATAAAACGTTGTACGTATAGAAACAACATTACACAAATTATGACAGATCATGTATCATTTGAAAGTGAACCATACATTCTTGCAACACAAGCAACACAAGTCTTTTACCTTGATTTCCCGGGTAAACGTGGTAATGTCAAGGCCGTCCAAGATTCTTATCATCAAAAGATTTAGAACCCGGATATCATCGTGGTAGAAGACAATCAGGATGTTGTACATGACAACACCTCATATTGTTCTCATCACATGTCACACTCTCTGCTGAGTTGGATACGTTGAATTATGACACCATAAATAGAGATGTTGAGCCAGCATAAGTTGAGGCACCACCACAACCAATTATCACTGATGTCGACGACGACGACGATGATATTGATTATGATGACCACGTTCCTCATGATTTGGCATCTGATGGTGAAAACCATGTCGATCGTGAAGAAGAAGCTAGTGAAGACCACATCGATCGTGAAGATGAAGCTAACACTAATAATGAGGGTTTTTATCTTAGTGATGAGGGACATTTATCTCAAATTGTAATTTGTTAAACGACACTTATTTGAATGAAATTGTTATTGAGTGGTTAAATGTGTTTATTTATTTAATTATTTATTGTTATTTTATTTTGTATAAATTGTTATTTATTTGAATGTGTGTATATGCGTATATGTGTTTCTTCACTAATTATATGTTCTTGTGCTAATACGTTTACAGATGGTAGATGTTGTTGCTAGAAGCTACGGTGGCGATGGAGGCAATGAGCCACCCCAACCTCCGAGGAGGCTAGGCACTAACTATCAGCGTAAGAATTTCTTGATTATTTTAATTAAACTTGATCATTATTTGAAATTGATAACTTGTTATTTTATGTCATCATCACTTGACTTTGATTACTTGTAGGCTCTAGATCCAGACCTCCCAAACCTCCCAAGCCCAATGCCAAAATTGGGAAAGGCGGGAAGGTGGTGCGTAGTCCTACAAAGAACACGAAGCTCCGCACTGTGAGGACTGACGCGGGTCATCCGGTAACAATCAGATTCGAGAAGAATGCTGAAGGGATGTACGAGCAAGTGGGCAATCACGCTAGGTGGTTCTCCAACTTGGTCGGGGAGTTGTTACGGACATCAATTCCCATGCATTTCAATTCCTAGAGAGATGTTCCCGCTACTGCGAAGGCCCACATCGATAACCAGCTGCATGTAAGTTTATATTATCTTTTATTTTTTTAATTATTGTGTTTATTTATTTTAAGTGTGTTATTTATTTAAATTTGATTGTTTATTCAAATTTGAATATTTATTTTAATTATATTTTATTGCAGTATTTCTTTGATCTTGGCGAGCACCTTGCCGGTCCAAATGGAAAGGATATTGTCGATAGTATCGAAGCTTATCTCCAAAAGCGATACGACGACAACAGGTACAAATACAAAAAGAAGAATTTTACTGAGCAAGGTGGGGTTGAGAAACTGGACGAGATCAAGGATAATCGTCCGGAGAACATGGCAGAGGATGTGTGGGAAAAATATGTAAATTTCCGGATCCACACTTATTATTATTATTATTATTATTATTATTATTATTATTATTATTATTATTATTATTATTATTATTATTATTATTATTATTATTATTATTATTATTATTATTATTATTATTAATAATAATAATAATAATAATAATAATAATAATAATAATAATAATAATAATAATAATTCATTTATATAACATTTATTATTTATAATAAGCAGGTGAACAAATGGTGATCAGACCCGAACAATTTGAAGAGAGCGGCGACCAACAGGCAGAACCGGCTCGCGAATACGAGTGTTAGCCTTCATGGGTCGCATTCGTTAGCTGTTATACGTGATAACTTCGTAAGACGCTTTTTAATCATTTCATTTTTATATATAGTGTTTGGTGAGTCGTTATTGATTTTATTATTAAACAGTTGAGGATCCCCACCGACTCCGTGGATGGTGGAGACTTGATCGAGCTTTACGGACACAACCATACGAGAGATGGCGTCTTTGAGTCTTCAATGTCCGAGGCTAGATACGTAAGTATAATTTATTTCCAAAAACTCACCCATATTAATGCAATGTAATAAATCACGACTTATATATTACTTTTCTTGCTTTTTTGTAACTTAACAGAATCAGATGATATGGATGCGGATAGAGAGCACCTCCGGGGGGACGACAATGTCTGACCTCGACATTATGTGCCACGTGATCGGTGGCAAGCAGCGAGGTCTTACCCGGCGGTGGTCGTCAGACGACCTTCAGCGCCGAACGAGCTCGTGAAGAAGCCTCAGCGTCCTCGCTCCACGAAACTGTTCAAAAGCAGTCCCAGGAGGTGTCCCAGCAAAGGACCATCCTTGATATGTTGGTGGGGTGGGTTAAGACACAGCCGGGTTTCCCCCAGGAGCTAGCGACTCTGGCGACAACATCGGGATCCCACGAGGCTACAGAAGGTGAGTCTAGAGATACCCAAGAGGGGATTCGGGCTAGTGGGGGGAGTGGAGGGACTCAGGAGTAGCGTATGGGTTGTTTGTGTTGATTTATATTTGTTTTGGTGTTATGGACAAATGTTTGGATATTTCATGGATTATTATGTGTTTATGTAGTTTAACATGTTAGGATTACCGCTACATTGTTCCCGCGTATAGTTTTGTAGCTTATGGCAGATAGCTAACTTAATTAGGTATAGTTTTGTAGATGATCATGTGATAACGGTTTTTGAACCATTTTTGGCGAATTTGGATACAAATGCATGATTATGTAAACTTTTAGCGAATTTGGATATGTATAATATTATGTTTGGCGAATTTGTGATGTGAGTGTCTTTTGTGGTGTTGTAGCATTATTATATACAGGTTGTAATGTTGTGGATTTTTTTCAGAAAAAATCTGAAAATTACCCATTTTGCAGCAATATGCTTCAAAATGGGTCAGATGTTTTTAGCAGGGACATGTCCCCGCCAAAAGTATGGTCAGATTATAGGTGCCACGGTTTTTAGCGGGGACATGTCCCCGCAAAAAGTATGGTCAGAGTATGGGTGTCACGGTTTTTAGCGGGGACATGTCCCCGTCAAAAATATGGTCAGAGTACTGTGGATGCACTTTTCTGCGGGGACATGTCCCCGCCAAAAGTGTGTTTAATATTAATTATATTAGTGTTTAAGACACTAATTGTAATCAGTGTAAACTACTTATGTCCCCGCCAAAATGTTGTGCCACGCTGGCAACGTTTGACCAGACCAAAATGTCCACACTGGTAGTGTGGGTCCCACATTTCCCCGCCAAAAAACGAAACTGTCCCCGCCGAAAGGTAACAGCGAGGGGGTTTTGGCGGGGAATTTTCGGCGGGGACACGGCCCCGTGGAAAGTGATTGGCGGGGAGAAGTCCCCGCAGAAAGGGGCAGTTTTGTCCCCGCCAAAAGTAGTCCATGTTGTAGTGATATTATTGTATTCCAATTTTAAAGAACCAAAAAAGGAACCGAACCAGAGTCGGATATATTGGAACCGAAACAAAATTTGATACAATTATCATGTACTCCATTATTGGTCACATTTGATTCAGTTGTGAATTTACTAATGATTTACTCAAACACGCCAATGTAGCCGAATTGATAGATTTGTTGAATGCTCACATTTAAACACTATTTTTAATCAGAAAGAGAAGTAACAAAATTTTGTTTGAATGAATTCCAAGGGTATAATCGTAATCTCACTTGTGTTTGCTGTGGATTAACAGAATGGAGCCGTGAATGCATCAGCTCCCACTTATTTATGGTGTTCTGGAAGTTAACTTTTCTCCCTTATTAATCCGGCCACAAATATATGGTGCATGCATGTTTTATATAACAAACACCTGTGTCAGAAATATTGAATAAAAAGTAATGCACGTTTTAAGTTTGCTTAGTACTCCGTATTAAACAAGTACCTTTTTGTTAGACTGGAATCGTATGCTTAGCACTGTAGTACTTTCTTTGCTCTTTATATATACTGTCAGGGCATAAAACAAATAAACAATAACGTACACAATACACTATACAAGCTACAGCATTTGCATATTTCGTATCAGGCTTGTCGTTCACTCCACTTTTTTTTTTACTCGCAATGGTATGAATTCTCTCCCCTTTCTGTGTGCTTAAATTTTTTTAGTGTTCATGATCTTACTGGTATAATTAAAACAGGATAAGAGCATCATGCTATCGGGACCATGGGGAGGAAATGGAGGTAATCAATGGGATGATGGCATACACAGTGGGATTAGAGAAATCACTCTTGTATACAGTAGTTGCATAGACTCTATCCGTGTGACATACGATAACCATGTTAAACCTTTACTGGCTGAAAAACATGGCGGCATTGGTGGAACCAAAAATGCGCAGGTATAACATTCTGGCCAAATCTTAGTGTACGTTATTCTAAACTGTATATAGAATAATGCAGTTTCTTATGGATCAATTTCAGATTAAGCTGCAGTTTCCTGAGGAGGTTTTGATAAGTGTTAGTGGGCACTATTGTCCCGTGGTCTATGGAGGAAGCCCTGTGATTCGATCACTCAGTTTCAAGAGCAATAAAAGGACGTATGGGCCGTATGGGGTTGAAGAAGGAACACCCTTCTATTTATTGACAAATGGCTACATTGTAGGTCTGTTTGGAAGAAGTGGGTGGTTTCTAGATTCACTCGGGTTTTACTTATCGCCCCCTAAACCAACACTTTTTCAAAGAATCCAGACGGTGTTTAAAGGATTTAACCCTTTTGCTATAAAAAATTGTGCCAAAAGGCTCGGAAGGTTATAGAGTTATGGCATATTACATCTACATATCATATATGTGGTTGTTGTGATGTGTTCTTTAGCCTTTTTCATGTATTGCATACGTTCCTTTCTATTGTAACAATATCTTAGTCTAAAAACATAAAGACACTAAATAAAAGAATCTCTCAATATTCGGTTGCAGGGTCAAATTATCATATACTCTTTCTAAGCAATGATTCTGCTGATATACAATAAACCAGATCCTGGAATCTAATTTTCATTGATATCGAATCACAAAACAACAATTCTAAATAAAAGTACCATACCACATATCATGCCCTAGGTTGAACTATTTGCAATAGCTCTTTGCTACAGTTTAGCATTGCATTTTAAATTTGACTATGTAACATGCAATAATCAGCATTAAAAAAGAGCTGTTTGGATAGTGATTGGACGTGCTTCACTGTTTGAAGTTCAATAATATGATCAGTTCTCACTATTTGTCAAATTTCAATACTAGTTCACATGTAAAAGAACCTAAAAATAATCTGGATTCAATTTTGTTGCAACTACCCCTGAAGAGTGAAGTATTGTATCATACAATCAAAATCTGTTTTTAACTATGCTCAAACACTTTGAAGAAATTATCAGCTACTTGAAAACGCGCCTTTTAATGAAAATTTTAAACACCACATTATGTAAATTCATTAGTTTTCACTTTCATGTGGCATAAAAGTTAAACACCTTATTTGTGCTTTGCTGATGACCTTCTGGTGTTATGTAATTGAGATATAGAATATGTGAAAGTCATACAAAGCTCTTTTGAAACATTCAGAAAATGGTCTGGCCTTCATCCTAACCTGGGGAAGAGCACTATTTTCTTTAGGAGTCTAAAAGAAGGAGAAAAACAGGATATTCTTCAAATTATGTCTTTCTGTGTAGGAAAATTGCCAATGAAATACTTGGGAGTTCCTTTGCTTGCTAGAAGACTGAATGTAGATGACTACAAAGGACCTGTTGATAAAGTCAAAAGGAAAGTTCAAGACTGGAAAAACAGAGCTTTATCCTATGCTGGAAGGCTTCAACTAATATCTTTTGTTCAATCATTTATGCAAGTGTACTGGGCTGCTGTGTGCCAAATTCCAAAGAATGTGATAAAAGAGATTAACACTATCCTTAAAAACTTCCTTTCGAGTCAAGGAGAGTATAAACAAGGTCAGGCTAAGGTAGCATGGAAATTAGTGTGCAGGCCAAAAAGCCAAGGTGGTCTGGAATTAAGCCATTAAATCTTTAGAATGAAGCACTGCTATCCAAACACTTGTGTAGCATTGTAGAATGAATCATTGCTATCCAAACACTTGTGGAACATTGCAGCTAAAAAAGAAACATTGTAGGTCAAATGGGTCAATGTAGTAAAACATAAAGGAAGGAGTATATGTGACTTAGAGGGAAAATAAGACCTCATGTAATGTTTCAGATAGGAGATGGAAAGATACCATCTGCATGGTATGATAAATGGTGTGTGCAGGTCCCTTTATGTGAGATGATCTTAAAAAGGGATGTATATGATGCAAGACTTAAAGATGACTGTGTGATGGGTGAGTTGTAAGCAGAACCTTATAGAGGGACTGCTATATTTCTCTTTGTATTGTACTTGACTTGAATCCGTGTTGGGGACAAGTCTACCGTGTTTATCGTTATAATGAAAGAATAGATCACCAAAGGGGTGGTTGGTTGGGTGATTACATCTTGTGTTTAATGGTTTTGTTACCATTTTAACAATTAATGAAGAAATTTATTTAGAATTTAGTATCAATCTTCGTAATAATTTATTTTGAATACTCTGTGAATTTGTTTCATGAAAGTTTGTGGTGCATGTATCACTGTTAGCTCACCATTGCCAGCCACCACCCAAATCTGAGATTCATAAACAAATGCGGAAAAGGTAAATCACGTGGCTTCGAATCACTTCCTTGATTTGATTGAAGTATTTGTTTTTATTATAAAAGATGTTACATAGGAAGTTGGTGTGGTGTCTAAAGGAGCTTAAACTGGAAATATCTCAGGAATCTTGACTTGATTTGTATTCAAAAGAAAATAATCATTTATGAGCAGGGTGTTCTGGAATGTAACTTTTTTCCCTTTTTAATCTACAAATATGGTGCATGTTTAAAGAAAAGAAATCAGATCGAAACAGTGCATGTTTTATGTAGAGGAATCAGATCGAAACAGTGCGCATGTTTTATGTAATGGAATCAGAAACAGTGCATGTTTTATGTAATGGAATCAGAAACAGTACCTGCATGTTTTATGTATGCTTAACATTAAACAAACACCTTTGCGTTTGAGCAGAATCAAATGCTTACCTCGATAGTGCTTTCTCTGCTCTTTATATATGTACTAAGTAAGTGGGTGCAAAACAATTAAACCTAAATATTTGGTACAAGCCACATTTGGCTACATCGGTCTTTGAAGGCTACATCGTTCAGACAACAAATAAATTTTTTGACTCACCATGGTATGATATCCCTCACCATATGCTTAATTTGATCTAGAACTTGTTTTAATGCCTTACTAACCACCTTCTTTTCAAAATTTTCAAATACGGTCTCATTTGTTTAGATACACCAAGAGATGAGCATACTATATGGACCATGGGGAGGAAAGTGCGGGAATCATTGGGATGATGGCGAACATGATGGAATTAGAGAGATCACTCTTATATACAGTAGTTGCATAGACTCGATCCGTGTGACATATGATGACAATGTTAAACCCTTACTGGCTGGAAAACATGGAGGCATGGGTGGAACCAAAAGTGCGCAGGTACAAAATTCTGGCCAAATCTTGGTATACTTATCTTAAGTTGTATATGAAATGATGTAAATTCTTATGAATTAACTTCAGATTAAGCTGCGATTTCCTGAAGAGGTTCTAATAAGTGTAAGTGGGCACTATTGTCCTGTGGTCTATGGAGCTGGCCCTGTCATTCGATCTCTCACATTTAAGACCAACCAAAGGACATATGGGCCATTTGGGGTTGAGGCAGGGACACCCTTCAATTTCTTGACAAATGGAGGCTACATCGTCGGTCTTTATGGAAGAAGCGGGTGGTTTCTGGATTCACTCGGGATTTACGTATCGCCCCCTAAACTAACGCTTTCCAAAAGAATCCAGATGAAGTTTAAAGGATCTGACCATAGCAAAGATGGTAAATATAACATAACCAAGAGGCTCGAAAGGTTATAAAGTTAGGGCATATGAGCATCTATGTATCATATATGCATTTGGTGTTGTGTTTTCTTTAGCCTTTTTCATGTATTGCATAAGTTCCTTACTATTGTAGCAATATCTAGAAACATAAAGACACTAAATAAGAGAATCTTTTATTGTTCGATTGCTGAAGCTGCGGCAAATTTTTTATCTACACTTTGTAATGATTGTACGAACATACCATAAACTCAATTCTAGAATCTGTAAGTATTTGTTATCGAATCACCAAACAACAATTCTATATAAAAATAATGACATCACCAGCGGAATGTAACATCATCTGAACCCAAATACAATATATATATCCACATATCATGTCCCAAGGAGACAAACTAATCACTTACTATGATATATCCATTTTAACTGTAATTAACAAGCAATGTTGGTCCCATCCGGATCTTCTTTTGTTACGAATCAAACATGGTCTATGAACAAACATACAATACACAACCTCACGCTTTTTGTATATAATGAATCTGTTGTTGAACCTTATAAAGGATGTTTTATTGATTGAAAAGGTTAATGTTTACAATGATCCTAAGCCTATATATAATGAATAAAACGTTGCCTCCAAAAGACATGTCGCTTCATCATTAACCGTTGTAACCCTATACTAAACGTTGTAACCTAATAACTACTAACTGTCATCATATGGGCTGGGTTGGTTTAACCCAATTCGACCCATAAACAACTTTACATTACTGACCCATACTCTAATAATACATTCGACTTATCATACTATCTAAAAGTCTTAAAACCTAAATACATAAACACTAATTACAACAGCCCTTGAACACGGATTGATGAATTATCATCCAACATTCCTCCCTAATTTATTAATCCGTGTCTTCAACATCTTCATGTCTTCAATTCGATCTTTTGTCTTTGATGTTTCTGGACTTCTGGTACATAATCAACACAGCAACGATCTCCTTTTGCAACTTTAAGTTCTCTTTTCCTTCTTCCTTCAATCTTCTTGTTGCTTTCTTGTTTTCTTCAAAACTTGGTGTTGATTTCTTCACGACTTTATTTTGTTCTTCAATTCTGACATCAATATAACTTTCTCTGCATTTGTTTCTCAAATGCTACTTCTCTTTCTCTGAATCATCGATCCTCTGATCGCTTTCTATCTCTTCTATGTTCTCTTCTCTTCTCTATTCTCTTGATTATTCAATCCATCACAGATTGTCCCCTTGGATAATTGCTTCACACAATTTTCTTCATAATCTATCACAGATTCTTCTCTTTGCGGTTGCTTCACACAACATGGCTTCACACCGTCTTCACCTTGATCACTCACTGATCTGTTCTTCTTTCTATTGATTGATTCCCTGAATCAATCGTCTCTATTTCTCTTCTTTGGAACGATTCCCTGAATCGTTATTGAAACTTGATTCCCTGAACCAAGTTGTTCTTCTCTCTGGTGTTTCCTGTTTTGTTTCTTGCAAATCGTTGCACTCCTATGATCGCCTTTGTGAAACACAAACTGAACACCGGGTTTGATTCGAACTTTTGATGCTCTGATACCAATGTTGGTCCCATCCGGATCTTCTTTTGTTACGAATCAAACATGGTCTATGAACAAACACACAATACACAACCTCACGCTTTTTGTATATAATGAATCTGTTGTTGAACCTTATAAAGGATGTTTTATTGATTGAAAAGGTTAATGTTTACAATGATCCTAAGCCTATATATAATGAATAAAATGTTGCCTCCAAAAGACATGTCGCTTCATCATTAACCGTTGTAACCCTATACTAAACGTTGTAACCTAATAACTACTAACTGTCATCATATGGGCTGGGTTGGTTTAACCCAATTCGACCCATAAACAACTTTACATTACTGACCCATACTCTAATAATACATTCGACTTATCATACTATCTAAAAGTCTTAAAACCTAAATACATAAACACTAATTACAACAGCCCTTGAACACGGATTGATGAATTATCATCCAACAAAACAAGCTGTTTAAATAATGATGCAGTAATCAAAATCACTACTGTATACTTCGTATTTTTGTTGCAGGCACCCTTAATGTGGTTATCCAAAAGCGATAATATGACCCTGCCAATAATCATATACAGAAATCAAAATTGGTTTCACCATGCTCAGACTGATCTCAACTACCTAAACACGCAACTTATGAACCAAATTTCAAACACGACATATATGCAAGTTCACTAGTTGTAAGTATCAGAAAATATAAATGGCAAATCAAATTTCCAAATTTACATAAAACTATACTCAATCCAAAAAAGCACAAATCCAAAATCAGAAACAACCATAAATTTACTCCCGGCTTGAATCTCAGCAAGTCGCCTACCCAAATTATCCTCCTCTCCCACAACAACTTTCTCAGTCCCGTTCACCACTTGCCCAACCGCTTTCGGCAACCCAACCGACACTTCCAAACCATACTCCTCCGCAACTTGCTGCATTAAAATATTAACCTCTCCTTCCGGAGTACTCGAACTCATACTACCTGGCTTCCAACCATCCAACTCTCCATAAACTCAGCCTGCACTTCCATATTCACTAATTGTTTCTCAAACTGATCCATAGCCTCACTCATCTTTTACAGATAAGAGCAGTTTTAGACACATCGATATCTACAAGGGCTTTGCCATCCTACTGTTAGTAGATATATTAGAGTCCATGTCATATTTGTATGGGCTAAGGCCTAGGTCTAGAATGTTCATTGTAAACATTTATATACCGGTTTGGTATTGATAATAACACACGTTTTACCCATTATCCTACATGGTATCACAGCCACAACCTTAACCGATCCTATAAACAAACCCTAATTTTTTTTCTAAGTTTTATTCCCAGTCGATCGTTGGTTTTGTTTGATAACCAGTCGTCTGGTGTTGGTGTTCTTGAAAAGTCGATCGTTGGTGTTGTGTTTGATCACCAGTCGACCCATCTTTGTCTACTTTCTTTGTTGGTTTTCCTGTTGTACGCTACTTTACTTTTCCAAGCCCTAAAATATAACCTTCCAAAGTTACTGTTACATTCAATATTTACTTAAACCGTAGCTATCACATTACTGTTACATTCATCACATACACATCGACACCATGACAGGATCCAACCCCCCATAACCCGTTATTCTTTTGTCCGACAAGCTCATGACAATCAATAACATTCCCACCCTCGTTCTGGTAAAGTTAGATGTTGAAGAGATGAATTACTCATCTTGGACTTATTTTCTCAAACATATTTGCAAAGGTCACTCCATCTTGGATCACTTACTAGGCAAATCTTTCGATGATGCAACTTCAAGTGCTCCCGATGCTGAATGGTTAAAAATTGACACCATTGTCCTTTCTTGGATTTTCATTACTTTGTCACCAACGCTTCAACAACGCCTTGTTAATGAAGATCCTCAAACAGCCAAGGAGGCTTGGGACATGCTTGCTTCAATTTTCAATGACAATAAGCGCTCTCGCTCCATTGCGTTGAAGGCCGAACTACGTGCTCTAAAACTTAGGGACTTAAGTATTGATGCATATTTTCGGAAGATTGAGAACATGGCTTCTATTCTATCAAGTTTGGGTTCTCTGGTTAACAATGATGATATTGTTACCTTTGCTTTGGAAGGATTGCCCGCGAAGTATGACAACGTCTCTACTATCATTGCTCATCGCGAAGTTTTCCCGGACCTTAAAACGGTTCGTTCTATGCTCACCACGGAAGAGATGCGGTTAAAGTCTCGTGCTCAAGATACTCTTGTTGATTCTACCTCTTCCTCACCTATGGTATTATTGGCTAATTCAAATACCAATACAAGGCGTTCTATAAACTCTAATGAAAAGGTAAACAAACCTTGTTTCCTTTTTGCTCAAGGTTTTTGTCGGTTTGGTGTGCATTGTAAATTTCTTCACGATGGTACTCACAACAATCCTTCGAAACGCCCATCTCATGCTCCGCTCCCTACGGGTACTTCTTTGTCTTCCAATGATATGGTGACTCTTCAATCACTTTTGGCCAAGCTTGGTGTTCAAGGGAATATACATGTGGCTACTACTCCTGTGTCGAATATCACTCAACAACCTGTGGCATGTTATACGAGTACACCACCTGGTTTTGGCCCAATGCCTTCGGCCCAAAATATGTTTCTCAATCAGCAGGCCTTTCACAATGGAGGGGGTTCTTTTATGCCTCCCAATACTCCATATCAGGGGGGTTCGTTTGTTTATCAGGGGTTGCCTCAGGGGGTTCACTTTAATACTACAGGGGGTTCGCCACAGCCAGGGGGTTCGCAACAGCCAGGGGGTTCGCAACAGTCAGGGAGTTCGTTTGTTTGTCATGGGTCGCATCAGGGGGTTCCCTTTCACACTTCAGGGGGTTCACAACAGCGGGGTCAATTTATTACACAAGGGGGTTCTCCAACTTTAACTAGTTCCACGCAAGGGGTTTCTATGCCGGGCCAGGAAACCACTTTACCTCATACTTTTACTGCTGAAACTCTTACCGCTCCTGCTGATGGTAATTGGAACATGGATACAGGTGCGTCATCTCATATTAATGAAGATATTAATTGTCTAAATGATGTTTTTAATTCGTGCATTTACCCCTCTGTTGCGGTTGGTGATGGGCATTCTATTCCTGTCATTAACTCTGGCCATAGCATTTTGTCAACTCCTACATGCCTTCTTCATTTAAATAATGTGTTAATTACTCCTAATATTGTAAAACATTTAATCTCGGTTGGTCAATTTGTTCATGATAATTATTGTACAGTTGAGTTTGACCCCTTTGGTTTTTCTGTTAAGGAGTTTCAAACGCGTCGGGTGTTGCTCCGCTATGATAGCAATGGAGATCTTTATCCAGTCACTCAACCTTCCACCATTCCGCATGCTTTTCTAGTGAGTCAGTATACGTGGCATCAACGTATTGGACATCCAGGAAGTGAAGTGCTACGTCGTGTCCTTTCAAGTAGTTCTATTTCATGTAATAAAGAGAAGTCTCCCATTCTTTGTCATGCTTGTCAGCTTGGCAAACACATGAAACTTCCATTTGTTAGTTCTCATAGTTTGGTTCATTTGTCATTTGATATTGTACACTCGGACTTGTGGACTTCCCCAGTTCCGAGTCTTTCTGGTTTCAAATATTATGTCTTGTTCTTGGATCATTATTCCCAGTTTGTTTGGGTTTATCCTTTAGTTAATAAATCGGATGTTTTGTCTAAATTTACTTTGTTTCGTAGCTTTGTTCGTACTCAATTTAACTATGAAATTAAGTCTTTTTAGTGTGACCATGGTGGGGAATTAGATAACCACGCCTTTCATAAACTCTTTTCAGATAATGGGATTCAATTTCGATTTTCTTGTCCTCGCACTTCTCAACAAAACGGGAAATCCGAAAGGATGATTAGAACTATTAATAACCTTATTCGTACCTTGTTATTTCAAGCACATCTTCGTTCTAATTATTGGACTGAGGCTCTTAATATGGCTGTTTATCTTTTAAATATCTTACCATCACGTGCTATTGACAATGAAGTCCCATTTACTCGCCTTTTTGGTTTAAAACCTGACTTTAGTCTTTTACGTACTTTTGGGTGTCTTTGTTATCCCCACATTGATACTAATCACAAACTTGGCGCACGGGCCACACCTTCACTTTTCTTAGGGCATGCTACCAATCATCGTGGTTATCGTTGTTTAGATTTGCACACCAATAAAATTATTCTTTCACGACATGTTACCTTTGATGAGACTCTTTTCCCATTTGCCACATCAACATCCCCTACCACCACCACTCCCACTATCAGTTCTTCTTATGAATTTTTGGATGATTCATCTAATGTCATTTCTAATATTCTAAGATTCTCTCCTACCACTACACCTACCGCTCCTATACCTGATGCACCTGTTGAGCCTCTCAGTCCTTCTCCTGCACCTACACCAACTAATCAAACACCCCAAACACCTGATTCACCAAACCCACAAATGCCACAGACACCTGATGTAACACCCCCAATTCATGGTTGCAGCGGAATCCGAACTGGGTGTTACTCGACGGCACAATAGTCACAATAATAGAAAACGAACTCCAATTGAGTCGTTTTAAAAGATGTATCATTCAAAATATATAAATATCAGAGATTATAAAATGAGGTCCCAATTGGTTCCATGTTTACAAATCACATTAAGTGAGTTTTGAATGATAATAAAATTTATAGCCCTCTTGAGTATCCGTGTCCTTCCGTGCCATCCTTGATCGTCATGAACCTGAAATACATGCTTGAGAGGTCAACACAAAGGTTGAGTGATATTCATAGAGTTTGTTTAATGTTTGAACACAATATGTTGGTAGTGTGAGTTATAGGCTCACACCAATGTTTGGAAAACAAATATGGGCCACGTTGTTACATGCCCGGAACAGTTATTATCAAATACTAAGCTTATGACACCAAAACGTTAACGGGTACCAATATCAATCGGCGGAGTTATCCCGGTAGGTACTTTGCCGTCATACCTAATGTCTCAAATATTAATGCATTTGTTTGAACTTAGTCAATACAAATGGGATTCGTCAATCCCAATAGGCCTATTCACAATATTCGCGCTCACTTGCAAGTAACCCTCGCAAGTGATTAAATGGTTCATAATATGGGATCTCGGTTTGGCAAGGATGGTACTTAGTGATAATAAAACAATCAGGCAAGCATACAATTTAAAAACATTATGCTCGGTTAAAAATAGCATGTATTCCCCCCAAGGGTTTGTAAAACAATGAAGTAATGTAAAGTGGGGCTATGAACTCACCTTGTGTTGGATGATGTATAATGAGAATGATGGATATGCCGTAAGAACTTCTACGAGCAACCTAGAATAATTGTTGCAACTTAGGTTTGGAATAATGTCTAAGGAAACATAAACATGCCAATATATGTATGTCTTGCACTTAGTCCATGATGTGGTATGATGTATAATATAAGTCCTTGAAAGGAAAGATTCATGAAACATGTATGTTTTGTATATCGTTTACTACCGTTCGGGCCGACATAATTCAGAAGTCATGTTAGTAAGCGTTCGAGGAGCCAGGACACTTTAACTCGTAAATCCACAACTCAACTCGACGGCTTACATAATGAACTCCTCACATGAGGCTCCCTACTATTGTAGTAGTTGATGAAATATATAGATATAAGTTTTGATCCGAAAGGTTACATGTCCGATATTTGAATAAACTTAGGAAAGTTTATTTGTACATGAAGATTGTTATTAGGGTATGTTTCATAAGTTTTGTATGACCATTTTCTCTTGGTAATATCTCATGGTTCCCTTAGATGAAGTAGATCCAAATTGTATGTTCAAGTTATCGCCAACTTCTCTAGTTCATGTATTTGCCTTGGTAAGCTTGTATGGTCATTTCGTCATGGCCTAGCCATGACCTTTGGTCATTGTTCCATGGTCTTGAGACTCAACCTTGGCTCTAGCCATGGTTGTGGTCTTGATTCTAGGTCATAAGACCCCTTTGGTCTTCATAAACCATAACTTATATGTAATGACTTTGGTCTAAAAATGGGCTGTTAAGATTTTGAATAATTTATCACTCAAAAAGCGTTTTCAGGGCTCAAGCTTCTTTGTTCCTGAACGAAAACGTCGTTCCGGACAACTTTCGTGTTTTAACTTTTTGATGAATCGGACCAGAAGTGGGACTTTCAAAAAGTCAGAATGCGATTCAGTAAGGTTTAGGCAGTTTTGCCGGAAATCTTTGGTAACTTCAAATGGGCGTAACTTTTGACTCGTATACTCGTTTTAGGTGGTTCAAATTGCTATGGTTTCCTTGTTAAGTCCTCTACTGTAATATGTAATGATCCAATATCATAATTTTACCATTTTGGTCGTGGTTTTCCAAGAAAGTCACTAGTTTACTTGTTTGAATAACATAAGTTACATATATGTATCAATACTTGTTTTACTCACTTTTATACATCATGGACATAACTACAAGACATAATATAGCAAGAATAACATGTAAATAACATGAACATGATTATTTAACAAGAATCAAGTTAGGGTTTGGCTCACAACTTTTGGCTTTCAAAGATGAAAGGAAGTTAACATGTAAGGATAGGACATTGATAGACTTGCTTCAACCCACTTCTCTTCATGCAATCTTTCTACCCTTGGTATTCTTGAAAGAGATGCAATGAAAGTTGAGGTGAATTGAGTGGATTTAAACTCAAGAGAAATCACCAAGTATATTAGGGATTGGAAGAGTTTTGGTGAATGATATTCTAACTAGGGTTTCTACCTTGTTTAAGCTCTTGATTCTTTTGGATAATACTTGGAGTGAATTAGAAAATGGAATGGTGTTTGTGTGTGTGTTGTGGACGTTCAAGGAGAGGCAAGGAGGCTTTATATGGCCTTGAGGAGGTTAGAAGTGTTGACTTGTCAACACTTGATCACCAAGTTTAACACATGGATGCAATCTAAGAGTACTTAGCATGAGATCATGCCACAAGTGTGAATCCTCCCCCCTAGAGGCGGTTCACAACCCTTGGAGAACAAGTGTGGACTTTTGATGGTATTATCCAAGATATCTAGTGTGTTTTGACTCCGAAAACTGCAAACCGTAAGTTGTTACGCCTCAAAACGTAAAACCGGGTGTCGTAAAATTATGGAATTTGAAAGTATTGATAAACATGTCAATAAGTTCCATAATAAAATATAAAATGAGTGGTAGGTTCCATTTGGGTGTAAAACCCTGCTAAAAACTGGAAACACGGGTCTAAAACGCGTAATTCGCGTAAAACGCTGAATATTGCGTAAAATTGAGAAAAGTAAAATGTTACTTTTCTAATGTTATAAAAATGATTTAAAATGACTTATAATGTCTAGACCGGGCTCAGTCTAGTGTCGGTTGGTATTAAATGTCTTTTAGACATCAAACCGTAAGCCTAAAAATACGAAATGACTTATAACATCAAGGGATCATTTTTGGTCAATGGAGGAGGGAAAGAATATGTTGACTTTTTCTAATAAGTTGAAAACTCAAATCTTCTTAGAAACGCGTTTTGTGATCTAACGGTTAATCGCCCAAACGGTTAAGCGTGCTCATGCGGGATTAGTACAGGCTTGGATGACCTGCTGGGAAGTTTTTGGTCATATTTTTCTCAGTCACGATTAATTCTCAAATAAATCATGAGTGTGTAAAATATTTTACTGATGTGGGGTCACCTGACGGGGTTGAATTTCGTCGTGCGTAGAATTTCTGAATGACGTTTTACCCTAAAACGTGTAATTCCTTAATAACTTTCACGAAAATGATCTGACGAATGTCAAACATTTAATTTGCCATGGAAATGATTTATCACTCGAGAATATCAAATAAAAATCAACTTTCGGGAAAGTTTCGGGAAAAATGAATAGTAAAAGTGAATAGTGAAATTTTCTGGGAAAAATTAATTAACCTGAAAATGCGAATTGTTACTGTCTCTACCCCTTACGGGGAACTTCGTCCCGAAGTTCTATGTGTATCATATGTTGGAGTGGTGTCGATGAAAAGGTGTGGTTACTTATGAGGACTAAAGTCTGGGATTACCGGTGATGTAACTTGATTTGTCATTTCAGTGTATGGTATAGGATGAGGCTTACTTTTATATAGGAAAGGTATGGTAATAGTCGAATATCAAAGGAAATTGATATAGCAGTCGAATATTAATAGGAATTGATATAGTAGTTGAATATCAAAATAGAACTTGATATAGTTGTCAAGTATCAATAGCAATTGATATAAGAATCGAATCATGGAATAAGCGTTGAACATGTGGTTGGACCAAGTCCTGTTTGAATTGTACGGCTGCCCATGCATATGGCTACATGGCTTCGCAATGAGTTTGGTACGACTGCGCATGCGTATGGTTACATGGCCCCGTAATGAGTTTGGTACGACTGCACATGCATATGGTTACATGGCCTCGCAATGAGTTTGTTTGTTATTGCACTATCATTATGAAAACCAAAATGTAAACCTCGTACTAATGGAAATTGGGATAGTCGTTGCAATCATAGCCTAGTAGGTAATCTGTTGTTGTATCTAGTGTTTATTGACTTCATACTTATGTTATTTCGGATATAATTAAGCCCACTTGTTTATAATTCTTTATTTACATAGAGAGGCATCCCAAACAATGTAACTAAAGGAATATAAACGTATGGTTCGATGATTTATAATTTCTTTATTTAAATGAAAAGGCATCCCAATCCATTCAAATAAGGACATTATAAATCATCCTACTCAAGAATTCCCGACACAACATTCATACTTAGCCGGTGAGTTACAAGGTAGTGTATTACGAGATGATACTGGTGTTCCAAAAGTACAAGATGAATATTCAATCTTGTAAAGCTGATAAGGGTGCTTGTGGTGTAACTAAGGATGATTTGAGCTTTAAAAGTGCATCAAGATCTGTTAATGAGCTTGTGTTTGTAACGGTTGTGAAGATAATGATGTGATATGTTGATGAACAAAAGTGTGTAGTGTATGCTTAACATTAATACTCTTAGGTATCGATGTTGAGTTTGCTTTAAAAATCTTAAGAGATTTTTAAAAGTTTATGACGGAATGGTATCCTAAACAGGATGGTACTTCCACGGGATGAAGAGAAGAATTGATAACTATCCCAAGATAGTCGTTCGGATTATCTCATAAATGAAAATTTTCAAGAATGAATTTAGATCATACAAATAAGGTGTTAAGATCTTGCTGAGTGGTAAGGCACTATCGTGTCTCTAGATTGTTTTAATGTATTCTGGTGGTTTATCGTGTTCATGTAGGAAATCAATCTAAACATAACCCTAGTACAACTATTCTCAGTATTTGAAAATTCTAAGTCGAATATAGTTAGTCAGACTATATTCCACTGTCCCTAGGTTAAATATAGGTGACTAGTCTATATTTAGCCAAGGTTCGATAAAATTTTCAAATACCTAAACTAGGTATACTTTTGATATGTCCGTTGCTTTCGGGAAACTGTCCACTAAACAAAGGCGATGTCAAACCCTTAAGTTGCAAGTCCCGTCTATACAAGACTTGTAACGTATGTTTTCATATTCCATTGCATAGAAGGTAGTAAGGGTAGATACGTATGGAAAGGAAGTTTTAAGTAGTTCTAAAATAGAACATACTTGGCCAGGATCACGAACTTTTAATAATGAAGGTTTCATAAGAAAACTTTGATGAATGTAGAGAAAGTTCAGCTTTTGTCGATGATGGATTAGTTTGTCCTTTAGAAATCTCATATTTCTTGTTTTGAAATCGATAGATTGTGACGGGTTTTTGATATCATAAGAAATGATATTGATGATGTGATGGAATAATTCTAGAGACCATTTGCACAAAACACAATGTCTCGGAAGTAGGTTAGACCATTGTGCAATTCACAATGTCTGGGAAGTAGGTTAGGTCATTGTGTGACTCAAAACATTTGAGAAATGATTAAGACCATTGTATCATACAATGTCTTGGGAAATGAATGAGACCATTGTATCTCACAATGTCTTGGAAAATGAATGAGGCCATTGTATCTCACAATGTCTTGAAAAATGAATGAGACCATTGTATCTCACAATGTCTTGAAAAATGAATGATGAGACCATTGTATCTCACAATGTCTTGAAAAATAGGAAAGACCATTGCAATCAGTTACAATGTATTGGACATATAATGTTGGAGTAGGAACATGATTGGGAGAGTGTGGCTGTGCCGAAATGCCTTAGAATAGGCATACACAGATATGTTTAGTCCATTGTTTTGATAAATGATTGAAAATAAACCGAGTTTATATATCAATATATTAATATGTTCATGTAGCATAAAATGCCTAGTGTGTATATATCAATATACTTACATGTGTTCATGTAGCATAAAATGCTTAGTGTGTATATATCAATATACTTATATGTGTTCATGTAGCATAAAATGCTTAGTGTGTATATATCAATATACTTATATGTTCATGTAGCATAAAATGCCTAGTGTGTATATATCAATATACTTATATGTTCATGTAGCATAAAATGCCTAGTGTGTATATATCAATATACTTATATGTTCATGTAGCATAAAATGCTTACGGGGAAATGCCCAATTATGTTAAGGGTACATATATCAATATGCAATTATGTTTGTGTAGCATAAAAATGTCTACGGGGAAATGCTCAAAATGGGTATATATGAATATACTAATATGTTTGTGTATCATAACATGCTTACTAAGTCCATAATCGTCTGGAGGATGGAAGACACGGAGAGCGGAAGGCTATAAAAATGGTTTTGCTTGTAGTTGTAGTTATAGTTTAGGTCTCAATTAGACCCGTTTCTCTATAACCATGGCTCTGGTACCAATCTGTAACACCCCCAATTCATGGTTGTAGCGGAATCCGAACTGGGTGTTACTCGACGGCACAATAGTCACAATAATAGAAAACGAACTCCAATTGAGTCGTTTTAAAAGATGTATCATTCAAAATATATAAATATCAGAGATTATAAAATGAGGTCCCAATTGGTTCCATGTTTACAAATCACATTAAGTGAGTTTTGAATGATAATAAAATTTATAGCCCTCTTGAGTATCCGTGTCCTTCCGTGCCATCCTTGATCGTCATGAACCTGAAATACATGCTTGAGAGGTCAACACAAAGGTTGAGTGATATTCATAGAGTTTGTTTAATGTTTGAACACAATATGTTGGTAGTGTGAGTTATAGGCTCACACCAATGTTTGGAAAACAAATATGGGCCACGTTGTTACATGCCCGGAACAGTTATTATCAAATACTAAGCTTATGACACCAAAACGTTAACGGGTACCAATATCAATCGGCGGAGTTATCCCGATAGGTACTTTGCCGTCATACCTAATGTCTCAAATATTAATGCATTTGTTTGAACTTAGTCAATACAAATGGGATTCGTCAATCCCAATAGGCCTATTCACAATATTCGCGCTCACTTGCAAGTAACCCTCGCAAGTGATTAAATGGTTCATAATATGGGATCTCGGTTTGGCAAGGATGGTACTTAGTGATAATAAAACAATCAGGCAAGCATACAATTTAAAAACATTATGCTCGGTTAAAAATAGCATGTATTCCCCCCAAGGGTTTGTAAAACAATGAAGTAATGTAAAGTGGGGCTATGAACTCACCTTGTGTTGGATGATGTATAATGAGAATGATGGATATGCCGTAAGAACTTCTACGAGCAACCTAGAATAATTGTTGCAACTTAGGTTTGGAATAATGTCTAAGGAAACATAAACATGCCAATATATGTATGTCTTGCACTTAGTCCATGATGTGGTATGATGTATAATATAAGTCCTTGAAAGGAAAGATTCATGAAACATGTATGTTTTGTATATCGTTTACTACCGTTCGGGCCGACATAATTCAGAAGTCATGTTAGTAAGCGTTCGAGGAGCCAGGACACTTTAACTCGTAAATCCACAACTCAACTCGACGGCTTACATAATGAACTCCTCACATGAGGCTCCCTACTATTGTAGTAGTTGATGAAATATATAGATATAAGTTTTGATCCGAAAGGTTACATGTCCGATATTTGAATAAACTTAGGAAAGTTTATTTGTACATGAAGATTGTTATTAGGGTATGTTTCATAAGTTTTGTATGACCATTTTCTCTTGGTAATATCTCATGGTTCCCTTAGATGAAGTAGATCCAAATTGTATGTTCAAGTTATCGCCAACTTCTCTAGTTCATGTATTTGCCTTGGTAAGCTTGTATGGTCATTTCGTCATGGCCTAGCCATGACCTTTGGTCATTGTTCCATGGTCTTGAGACTCAACCTTGGCTCTAGCCATGGTTGTGGTCTTGATTCTAGGTCATAAGACCCCTTTGGTCTTCATAAACCATAACTTATATGTAATGACTTTGGTCTAAAAATGGGCTGTTAAGATTTTGAATAATTTATCACTCAAAAAGCGTTTTCAGGGCTCAAGCTTCTTTGTTCCTGAACGAAAACGTCGTTCCGGACAACTTTCGTGTTTTAACTTTTTGATGAATCGGACCAGAAGTGGGACTTTCAAAAAGTCAGAATGCGATTCAGTAAGGTTTAGGCAGTTTTGCCGGAAATCTTTGGTAACTTCAAATGGGCGTAACTTTTGACTCGTATACTCGTTTTAGGTGGTTCAAATTGCTATGGTTTCCTTGTTAAGTCCTCTACTGTAATATGTAATGATCCAATATCATAATTTTACCATTTTGGTCGTGGTTTTCCAAGAAAGTCACTAGTTTACTTGTTTGAATAACATAAGTTACATATATGTATCAATACTTGTTTTACTCACTTTTATACATCATGGACATAACTACAAGACATAATATAGCAAGAATAACATGTAAATAACATGAACATGATTATTTAACAAGAATCAAGTTAGGGTTTGGCTCACAACTTTTGGCTTTCAAAGATGAAAGGAAGTTAACATGTAAGGATAGGACATTGATAGACTTGCTTCAACCCACTTCTCTTCATGCAATCTTTCTACCCTTGGTATTCTTGAAAGAGATGCAATGAAAGTTGAGGTGAATTGAGTGGATTTAAACTCAAGAGAAATCACCAAGTATATTAGGGATTGGAAGAGTTTTGGTGAATGATATTCTAACTAGGGTTTCTACCTTGTTTAAGCTCTTGATTCTTTTGGATAATACTTGGAGTGAATTAGAAAATGGAATGGTGTTTGTGTGTGTGTTGTGGACGTTCAAGGAGAGGCAAGGAGGCTTTATATGGCCTTGAGGAGGTTAGAAGTGTTGACTTGTCAACACTTGATCACCAAGTTTAACACATGGATGCAATCTAAGAGTACTTAGCATGAGATCATGCCACAAGTGTGAATCCTCCCCCCTAGAGGCGGTTCACAACCCTTGGAGAACAAGTGTGGACTTTTGATGGTATTATCCAAGATATCTAGTGTGTTTTGACTCCGAAAACTGCAAACCGTAAGTTGTTACGCCTCAAAACGTAAAACCGGGTGTCGTAAAATTATGGAATTTGAAAGTATTGATAAACATGTCAATAAGTTCCATAATAAAATATAAAATGAGTGGTAGGTTCCATTTGGGTGTAAAACCCTGCTAAAAACTGGAAACACGGGTCTAAAACGCGTAATTCGCGTAAAACGCTGAATATTGCGTAAAATTGAGAAAAGTAAAATGTTACTTTTCTAATGTTATAAAAATGATTTAAAATGACTTATAATGTCTAGACCGGGCTCAGTCTAGTGTCGGTTGGTATTAAATGTCTTTTAGACATCAAACCGTAAGCCTAAAAATACGAAATGACTTATAACATCAAGGGATCATTTTTGGTCAATGGAGGAGGGAAAGAATATGTTGACTTTTTCTAATAAGTTGAAAACTCAAATCTTCTTAGAAACGCGTTTTGTGATCTAACGGTTAATCGCCCAAACGGTTAAGCGTGCTCATGCGGGATTAGTACAGGCTTGGATGACCTGCTGGGAAGTTTTTGGTCATATTTTTCTCAGTCACGATTAATTCTCAAATAAATCATGAGTGTGTAAAATATTTTACTGATGTGGGGTCACCTGACGGGGTTGAATTTCGTCGTGCGTAGAATTTCTGAATGACGTTTTACCCTAAAACGTGTAATTCCTTAATAACTTTCACGAAAATGATCTGACGAATGTCAAACATTTAATTTGCCATGGAAATGATTTATCACTCGAGAATATCAAATAAAAATCAACTTTCGGGAAAGTTTCGGGAAAAATGAATAGTAAAAGTGAATAGTGAAATTTTCTGGGAAAAATTAATTAACCTGAAAATGCGAATTGTTACTGTCTCTACCCCTTACGGGGAACTTCGTCCCGAAGTTCTATGTGTATCATATGTTGGAGTGGTGTCGATGAAAAGGTGTGGTTACTTATGAGGACTAAAGTCTGGGATTACCGGTGATGTAACTTGATTTGTCATTTCAGTGTATGGTATAGGATGAGGCTTACTTTTATATAGGAAAGGTATGGTAATAGTCGAATATCAAAGGAAATTGATATAGCAGTCGAATATTAATAGGAATTGATATAGTAGTTGAATATCAAAATAGAACTTGATATAGTTGTCAAGTATCAATAGCAATTGATATAAGAATCGAATCATGGAATAAGCGTTGAACATGTGGTTGGACCAAGTCCTGTTTGAATTGTACGGCTGCCCATGCATATGGCTACATGGCTTCGCAATGAGTTTGGTACGACTGCGCATGCGTATGGTTACATGGCCCCGTAATGAGTTTGGTACGACTGCACATGCATATGGTTACATGGCCTCGCAATGAGTTTGTTTGTTATTGCACTATCATTATGAAAACCAAAATGTAAACCTCGTACTAATGGAAATTGGGATAGTCGTTGCAATCATAGCCTAGTAGGTAATCTGTTGTTGTATCTAGTGTTTATTGACTTCATACTTATGTTATTTCGGATATAATTAAGCCCACTTGTTTATAATTCTTTATTTACATAGAGAGGCATCCCAAACAATGTAACTAAAGGAATATAAACGTATGGTTCGATGATTTATAATTTCTTTATTTAAATGAAAAGGCATCCCAATCCATTCAAATAAGGACATTATAAATCATCCTACTCAAGAATTCCCGACACAACATTCATACTTAGCCGGTGAGTTACAAGGTAGTGTATTACGAGATGATACTGGTGTTCCAAAAGTACAAGATGAATATTCAATCTTGTAAAGCTGATAAGGGTGCTTGTGGTGTAACTAAGGATGATTTGAGCTTTAAAAGTGCATCAAGATCTGTTAATGAGCTTGTGTTTGTAACGGTTGTGAAGATAATGATGTGATATGTTGATGAACAAAAGTGTGTAGTGTATGCTTAACATTAATACTCTTAGGTATCGATGTTGAGTTTGCTTTAAAAATCTTAAGAGATTTTTAAAAGTTTATGACGGAATGGTATCCTAAACAGGATGGTACTTCCACGGGATGAAGAGAAGAATTGATAACTATCCCAAGATAGTCGTTCGGATTATCTCATAAATGAAAATTTTCAAGAATGAATTTAGATCATACAAATAAGGTGTTAAGATCTTGCTGAGTGGTAAGGCACTATCGTGTCTCTAGATTGTTTTAATGTATTCTGGTGGTTTATCGTGTTCATGTAGGAAATCAATCTAAACATAACCCTAGTACAACTATTCTCAGTATTTGAAAATTCTAAGTCGAATATAGTTAGTCAGACTATATTCCACTGTCCCTAGGTTAAATATAGGTGACTAGTCTATATTTAGCCAAGGTTCGATAAAATTTTCAAATACCTAAACTAGGTATACTTTTGATATGTCCGTTGCTTTCGGGAAACTGTCCACTAAACAAAGGCGATGTCAAACCCTTAAGTTGCAAGTCCCGTCTATACAAGACTTGTAACGTATGTTTTCATATTCCATTGCATAGAAGGTAGTAAGGGTAGATACGTATGGAAAGGAAGTTTTAAGTAGTTCTAAAATAGAACATACTTGGCCAGGATCACGAACTTTTAATAATGAAGGTTTCATAAGAAAACTTTGATGAATGTAGAGAAAGTTCAGCTTTTGTCGATGATGGATTAGTTTGTCCTTTAGAAATCTCATATTTCTTGTTTTGAAATCGATAGATTGTGACGGGTTTTTGATATCATAAGAAATGATATTGATGATGTGATGGAATAATTCTAGAGACCATTTGCACAAAACACAATGTCTCGGAAGTAGGTTAGACCATTGTGCAATTCACAATGTCTGGGAAGTAGGTTAGGTCATTGTGTGACTCAAAACATTTGAGAAATGATTAAGACCATTGTATCATACAATGTCTTGGGAAATGAATGAGACCATTGTATCTCACAATGTCTTGGAAAATGAATGAGGCCATTGTATCTCACAATGTCTTGAAAAATGAATGAGACCATTGTATCTCACAATGTCTTGAAAAATGAATGATGAGACCATTGTATCTCACAATGTCTTGAAAAATAGGAAAGACCATTGCAATCAGTTACAATGTATTGGACATATAATGTTGGAGTAGGAACATGATTGGGAGAGTGTGGCTGTGCCGAAATGCCTTAGAATAGGCATACACAGATATGTTTAGTCCATTGTTTTGATAAATGATTGAAAATAAACCGAGTTTATATATCAATATATTAATATGTTCATGTAGCATAAAATGCCTAGTGTGTATATATCAATATACTTACATGTGTTCATGTAGCATAAAATGCTTAGTGTGTATATATCAATATACTTATATGTGTTCATGTAGCATAAAATGCTTAGTGTGTATATATCAATATACTTATATGTTCATGTAGCATAAAATGCCTAGTGTGTATATATCAATATACTTATATGTTCATGTAGCATAAAATGCCTAGTGTGTATATATCAATATACTTATATGTTCATGTAGCATAAAATGCTTACGGGGAAATGCCCAATTATGTTAAGGGTACATATATCAATATGCAATTATGTTTGTGTAGCATAAAAATGTCTACGGGGAAATGCTCAAAATGGGTATATATGAATATACTAATATGTTTGTGTATCATAACATGCTTACTAAGTCCATAATCGTCTGGAGGATGGAAGACACGGAGAGCGGAAGGCTATAAAAATGGTTTTGCTTGTAGTTGTAGTTATAGTTTAGGTCTCAATTAGACCCGTTTCTCTATAACCATGGCTCTGGTACCAATCTGTAACACCCCCAATTCATGGTTGTAGCGGAATCCGAACTGGGTGTTACTCGACGGCACAATAGTCACAATAATAGAAAACGAACTCCAATTGAGTCGTTTTAAAAGATGTATCATTCAAAATATATAAATATCAGAGATTATAAAATGAGGTCCCAATTGGTTCCATGTTTACAAATCACATTAAGTGAGTTTTGAATGATAATAAAATTTATAGCCCTCTTGAGTATCCGTGTCCTTCCGTGCCATCCTTGATCGTCATGAACCTGAAATACATGCTTGAGAGGTCAACACAAAGGTTGAGTGATATTCATAGAGTTTGTTTAATGTTTGAACACAATATGTTGGTAGTGTGAGTTATAGGCTCACACCAATGTTTGGAAAACAAATATGGGCCACGTTGTTACATGCCCGGAACAGTTATTATCAAATACTAAGCTTATGACACCAAAACGTTAACGGGTACCAATATCAATCGGCGGAGTTATCCCGATAGGTACTTTGCCGTCATACCTAATGTCTCAAATATTAATGCATTTGTTTGAACTTAGTCAATACAAATGGGATTCGTCAATCCCAATAGGCCTATTCACAATATTCGCGCTCACTTGCAAGTAACCCTCGCAAGTGATTAAATGGTTCATAATATGGGATCTCGGTTTGGCAAGGATGGTACTTAGTGATAATAAAACAATCAGGCAAGCATACAATTTAAAAACATTATGCTCGGTTAAAAATAGCATGTATTCCCCCCAAGGGTTTGTAAAACAATGAAGTAATGTAAAGTGGGGCTATGAACTCACCTTGTGTTGGATGATGTATAATGAGAATGATGGATATGCCGTAAGAACTTCTACGAGCAACCTAGAATAATTGTTGCAACTTAGGTTTGGAATAATGTCTAAGGAAACATAAACATGCCAATATATGTATGTCTTGCACTTAGTCCATGATGTGGTATGATGTATAATATAAGTCCTTGAAAGGAAAGATTCATGAAACATGTATGTTTTGTATATCGTTTACTACCGTTCGGGCCGACATAATTCAGAAGTCATGTTAGTAAGCGTTCGAGGAGCCAGGACACTTTAACTCGTAAATCCACAACTCAACTCGACGGCTTACATAATGAACTCCTCACATGAGGCTCCCTACTATTGTAGTAGTTGATGAAATATATAGATATAAGTTTTGATCCGAAAGGTTACATGTCCGATATTTGAATAAACTTAGGAAAGTTTATTTGTACATGAAGATTGTTATTAGGGTATGTTTCATAAGTTTTGTATGACCATTTTCTCTTGGTAATATCTCATGGTTCCCTTAGATGAAGTAGATCCAAATTGTATGTTCAAGTTATCGCCAACTTCTCTAGTTCATGTATTTGCCTTGGTAAGCTTGTATGGTCATTTCGTCATGGCCTAGCCATGACCTTTGGTCATTGTTCCATGGTCTTGAGACTCAACCTTGGCTCTAGCCATGGTTGTGGTCTTGATTCTAGGTCATAAGACCCCTTTGGTCTTCATAAACCATAACTTATATGTAATGACTTTGGTCTAAAAATGGGCTGTTAAGATTTTGAATAATTTATCACTCAAAAAGCGTTTTCAGGGCTCAAGCTTCTTTGTTCCTGAACGAAAACGTCGTTCCGGACAACTTTCGTGTTTTAACTTTTTGATGAATCGGACCAGAAGTGGGACTTTCAAAAAGTCAGAATGCGATTCAGTAAGGTTTAGGCAGTTTTGCCGGAAATCTTTGGTAACTTCAAATGGGCGTAACTTTTGACTCGTATACTCGTTTTAGGTGGTTCAAATTGCTATGGTTTCCTTGTTAAGTCCTCTACTGTAATATGTAATGATCCAATATCATAATTTTACCATTTTGGTCGTGGTTTTCCAAGAAAGTCACTAGTTTACTTGTTTGAATAACATAAGTTACATATATGTATCAATACTTGTTTTACTCACTTTTATACATCATGGACATAACTACAAGACATAATATAGCAAGAATAACATGTAAATAACATGAACATGATTATTTAACAAGAATCAAGTTAGGGTTTGGCTCACAACTTTTGGCTTTCAAAGATGAAAGGAAGTTAACATGTAAGGATAGGACATTGATAGACTTGCTTCAACCCACTTCTCTTCATGCAATCTTTCTACCCTTGGTATTCTTGAAAGAGATGCAATGAAAGTTGAGGTGAATTGAGTGGATTTAAACTCAAGAGAAATCACCAAGTATATTAGGGATTGGAAGAGTTTTGGTGAATGATATTCTAACTAGGGTTTCTACCTTGTTTAAGCTCTTGATTCTTTTGGATAATACTTGGAGTGAATTAGAAAATGGAATGGTGTTTGTGTGTGTGTTGTGGACGTTCAAGGAGAGGCAAGGAGGCTTTATATGGCCTTGAGGAGGTTAGAAGTGTTGACTTGTCAACACTTGATCACCAAGTTTAACACATGGATGCAATCTAAGAGTACTTAGCATGAGATCATGCCACAAGTGTGAATCCTCCCCCCTAGAGGCGGTTCACAACCCTTGGAGAACAAGTGTGGACTTTTGATGGTATTATCCAAGATATCTAGTGTGTTTTGACTCCGAAAACTGCAAACCGTAAGTTGTTACGCCTCAAAACGTAAAACCGGGTGTCGTAAAATTATGGAATTTGAAAGTATTGATAAACATGTCAATAAGTTCCATAATAAAATATAAAATGAGTGGTAGGTTCCATTTGGGTGTAAAACCCTGCTAAAAACTGGAAACACGGGTCTAAAACGCGTAATTCGCGTAAAACGCTGAATATTGCGTAAAATTGAGAAAAGTAAAATGTTACTTTTCTAATGTTATAAAAATGATTTAAAATGACTTATAATGTCTAGACCGGGCTCAGTCTAGTGTCGGTTGGTATTAAATGTCTTTTAGACATCAAACCGTAAGCCTAAAAATACGAAATGACTTATAACATCAAGGGATCATTTTTGGTCAATGGAGGAGGGAAAGAATATGTTGACTTTTTCTAATAAGTTGAAAACTCAAATCTTCTTAGAAACGCGTTTTGTGATCTAACGGTTAATCGCCCAAACGGTTAAGCGTGCTCATGCGGGATTAGTACAGGCTTGGATGACCTGCTGGGAAGTTTTTGGTCATATTTTTCTCAGTCACGATTAATTCTCAAATAAATCATGAGTGTGTAAAATATTTTACTGATGTGGGGTCACCTGACGGGGTTGAATTTCGTCGTGCGTAGAATTTCTGAATGACGTTTTACCCTAAAACGTGTAATTCCTTAATAACTTTCACGAAAATGATCTGACGAATGTCAAACATTTAATTTGCCATGGAAATGATTTATCACTCGAGAATATCAAATAAAAATCAACTTTCGGGAAAAATGAATAGTAAAAGTGAATAGTGAAATTTTCTGGGAAAAATTAATTAACCTGAAAATGCGAATTGTTACACCTGATCCACCAATTCCACAGCCTACTAGTTCGATTCACCCCTTGGTCACACGTGCTCGTGTCGGGATTACTCGTCCCAATCCTCGTTATGTTGGTCATGTGTCTACGATTTCTCCTTTACCTCGGTCTCCTAGTGATGCATTTCGTAATCCCAACTGGCAAATGCTATGTGTGATGAGCATGATGCACTTATTAAAAACAAAACTTGGACTCTTGTACCAAAACCCCCAGATGCGAATGTTATCCGTAGTATGTGGCTGTTTCGTCACAAGTTTTTAGCATATGGTAGTAATCAGATAGAGGGTGTGGATGTAGATGAGACTTTTAGCCTGGTTGTTAAACCTGGAACTATTCGGACGGTTCTTAGTTTAGCTATTTCTCGACATTGGCCAGTACATCAGCTGGATGTCAAGAATGCTTTTTTACATGGGGATTTGGCAGAAACAGTTTATATGTATCAGCCATCTGGATTTCGTGATCCCGTTCATCCTGATTATGTTTGTTTATTGCAGCGTTCACTGTATGGTCTTAAACAGGCTCCTCGGGCCTGGTTTCAGCGCTTTGCAAATTACATCACTACTGTTGGATTTTCTACTAGTCGTTGTGACTCCTAGTTATTTATTTATAAACAGGGTGATGATAATGCATTTTTATTACTCTATGTGGATGATATTGTGCTCACTGCTTCGTCTGATGGTTTATTACAGCAGATCATTGTTTCTTTACATAAGGAGTTTGCTATGACAGATTTGGGTGCTCTTAATTATTTCTTGGGTGTTTCAGTTATGCGTGATTCTTCAGGTATGTTTTTGTCACAGCGAAAGTATGCTATGGAGATATTGGAGCGTGCACATATGGTTGGTTGTAACCCTTCTCAGACTCCTGTTGACATGGAGTCTAAATTGGGTGATGATGGTGACCCGGTTTCTGATTCTAAGTTATATCGGAGTCTTGCTGGTTCTCTACAGTATCTTACCTTTACTAGGCCTGATATTTCATATGCTGTGCAGCAAGTTTGTCTTTTCATGCATCTTGAGGTATGTTCGGGGTACCTTAGACTATGGTTTGCAGTTGTTTTCATCCTCCACTTCTTCATTGGTTGCTTATTCTGATGCTGATTGGGCTGGATGCCCTACTACTCGGAGATCCACTTCCGGCTATTGTGTTTTTCTGGGTAACAATCTCCTCTCCTAGTCCTCTAAGCGTCAACCGACGCTTTCTCATTCCTGAGGCTGAGTATCGTGGGGTTGCCAATGCTGTTGCTGAGACTTGTTGGTTGCGGAATCTTTTACGTGAGTTACACACACCTTTGTCTTTTGCTACGCTAGTTTACTGTGATAATGTTAGTGCAGTTTACTTATCTTCTAATCCCGTTCAACATCAACGTACGAAGTATATAGAGATTGATATTCATTTTGTACGGGATTTGGTTGCTGCTGGTCAAGTTAGAGTGCTCCATGTACCGTCCCGTTATCAGTAGATATTTTTACTAAAGGTTTACCGTATGCTTTGTTTCAGGAATTTAGAACCAGTTTGAGTGTTCGGTGTCCTCCCGCTCCAACTGAGGGGGAGTGTTAGTCGATATATTAGAGTCCATGTCATATTTGCATGGGCTAAGGCCCAGGTCTAGAATGTTCATTGTAAACATTTATATACCGGTTTGGTATTTGATAATAACACACGTTTTACCCATTATCCTACACCTACCGCCCAAAGCAAAATAGTTCAAAATTAAAAAGCAAACCTGCTATTAAACCGTAGTGAAATAAATAAATACTTCAAAATAACATCTTTTGCAACAATAAACATAAATAAAAAAGGGATAATTCCGAAAATGCCCAAGTTGTCCAAGGCTTTTGCTTTTTTAGACGGAATATTTTGGTTTTGCTTTTTTAGACCAAGGTAAGCTGTACTTTTTGGGCAACTAAAATCCGTAAGTGACAAGTGTGCTTTACGGATTACAAGGTAGGGAAATTTGTGTACTTTTTTGGCAACTGGTGTACTTTTTGGGCAACTGGTGTATTTCATGTCAGACAAGTGGCGACACATGGTTGGCTAAAGCAAGTTGCCCAGAGAAACTGGTCTAGAAAAGCAAAGGCAAAATATTCCGTCCAGAAAAGAAAAAGCATTGGGCTACTGGGGCATTTTCGGAATTATCCCAATACAAAAAACTTGGGTAGTGAAATAACAACTCTTTTATAAATTTTAACAAAATAATTTAGGTTGTTCTATCAAGTATTAATTGATAATGGACCTTGGGGTACTTTCAAACTGTTTTCTTTTTAGCTAAACTTTTTATTCGATCCATTTGAGATTAATCTGTTAGAACTTACACTTTTAGTATATACTAATGATTTATACCGAATACTTACCATTGCCAGCCACCATTTCCAAGAAATCTGAGAATCATAAACAAATGCATGAACGAAAACTCATTCATGAACGAGGTCAATCACGTGGCTACATCAGTCCACTTACCTTGCTTTGACTGTGGTACTAGTTTCTGTTCATAAAGATGTTACAAAAGAAGGTGGTGTCTAAAGGAGCCGAACTTGGAAATATCTCAGAATCTTGCCAAGATTTGTATGCAAAAGAAAAGCAAGATTCTTGAACAGGGTGTTTAAAAGTGTTCTGGAAGGTAACTTTTGTCCCTTGCTAATCCATAAATACGGTCCATGCATGTTTTATGTAACAAACACCTGCATGTGTTGGCAAAATGGAATCAGAATCAGTGCATGTTTTAAGTATGTTTAGCATTAAACAAATACCTTTATGTTAGACTGGTATCCGATGCTTAGAACTGTAGTACTTTGTTTGCTCTTGCTCTTTATATATATTGTCAGCAATTTGGGCCCAAAACAATAACGTTACACACACCATTACTTGCTACAAGCTACAGCATTTGCTTATTTCGTATCAGGCTTCTCTTTCACTCAACTTTTTTTTTTTTTTTTTTTTTTTTTTTTTTTTTTTTTTTTTTTACTCGCAATGGTAAGAATTCCCTCCCCTTTCTGTGTGCTTAAATTTTTTTAGAGTCCATGAACTTACTGATATAAATACAACAGGATAAGAGCATCATGCTGTCGGGACCATGGGGAGGAAATGGAGGGAATCAATGGGATGATGGCATGCACAGTGGGATTAGAGAGCATAGACTCTATCCAAGTGACATACGATAACAATGTTAAACCTTTACTGGCTGAAAAACATGGAGGCATTGGTGGAACCAAAAATGATCAGGTACAACATTTTGGCCAAATCTTAGTGTACATTATTCTAAACTGTACATAGAATAATGCAGTTTATTATGGATCAATTTCAGATTAAGCTGCAATTTCCTGAGGAGGTTTTGATAAGTGTTAGTGGGCACTACTGTCCTGTGGTCTATGGAGGAGGCCCTGTGATTCGATCACTCACTTTCCAGAGCAATAAAAGGACTTATGGTCCGTTTGGGGTTGAAGAAGGAACACCCTTCAATTTCTTGACAAATGGAGGCTACATAGCAGGTCTGTTTGGAAGAAGCGGGTGGTTTCTAGATTCACTCGGGTTTTACTTATCACCCCCTAAACAAACCTTTTTGCAACGAATCCAGATGATGTTTAAAGGATTTAACCCTTTTGCTATGCAAAATGGTGCCAAAAGGCTTGAAAGGTTATAAAGTTAAGGCATATCAGCATCTACATATCATATATGTGGTTGGTGTGATGTTTTCTTTAGCCTTTTTCATGTATCGCATAAGTTCCTTTCTATTGTAACAATATCTTAGTCTAAAAGCAGACAATAAATAAAAGAATCTCTCAATATTCGGTTGCAGCGTCAAATTATCATATACACTTTCTATGCAATGATTCTGCTAACATACAATAAACCAGATCCTGGAATCTAATTTTCGTTGATATCGAATCACGAAACAGCATTTCTTAAAAAAAAAAAAAAAAATACCATTTTCACATATCATTGCCCTGGGTTGAACTATTTGCAATGGCTCTTTGCTACTGTATATTGCATTTTAAATTTGACTATGTAACATGCAATAATCAGCATTAAAAGAGATGTTGGATAGTGATTGGACGTGCTCCACTGTTTGAAGTTCGATAATATGATCAGTTCTCACTATTCGTCAAATTTCAATACTAGTTCACCAGTAGAAGAACCTCAAAATAATCAGAATTCAATTTTGTTGCAGCTAACCTTGAAGTGATTATTTGACCCCTCACTGATCATACAATCAAAATTTGTTTCACTATACTCAAATACTTCAAACAAATTATCAATTACTTGAAAACGCTCCTTATCAATACAATTTCAAACACCACATATATGTAAATTCATTAGTTTCTGCTTATAGGTGGCATAAAAGCTAAAGACCATACGAAATATCGATTAATCAAATGCAAATTCTATAAACACAATGTGAAAACATGTATAGTAAATCATAATTAACAACCCTATCTCAGAACAAACATAAATTTACCCAACAGGCTTTAAGAGCTGCAAGTCTCCTATCCAAATCATCCACCTCAACCTTCTCACTCCTATTCACAGCAACTGTATGCCCCATGTCCAGCGGCAACCCAACCAACACTTCCAAACCATAATCATCAGACACGAGCTGCATTAAACTATTAACCTCCCATTCTAGAGTCGATAAACTTGCATTTTCCGCTATTGAACTTTCAATTAACTCAGCATTTACTTCCATATTCACAAACTGCTTTCAAACTGATGCATAGTTTCACTCATCATTTGCAAATTAACATCATTCAAATTCAAATCAAGTATCTTCACAATCGATCCCATAGACCGAGTTACTAACTGTTGTCATTTTTGCTTTACTGTCGATACGCGTAACAACCGCGTTGCGGCAAGAGGATAATCGGGGGTAACTCATTTGTTCAACTGATTGCTTTTTATACCTTAATTTTGCAGTTATCATGATCATATGCTCAGAAGAGTTTTAGATGTTGGAAGTTTTAAGATCAATCAACCTTAAATCTGTTTTAAAACTTAGTTATTTTAGTATAAACATTATTATATAAATATTTGTAATGTTTGCAGCCATGTACATGTATAAATAAGGCTGCATATTTTCGTTTGGTTAGATTATGACAGTTAAAGTTAGTTAGTTACAGTTATAGGCAGTTTATGTATGAAGGGGCATGTCTATTGGTTTTTTTGGGTAAAAGGTCAACGACCCGGTAAATATATTACTCCAAAAAGCATTTAAGTACAACGGATATGGGTGAATCCCATATCTCAGCCCGTTACATAGGCGAAAAGCTTACATAACAAGATACTTCCTATTTTCAAAACAAGAAAACAAACCACTAACCACATGATAACAAAACACTCTGACAAAAATATAGACTACTTCCTGCGACCTTGGAGATTAAAGCCATAAATGGCATTAAGAGCATCCAAGTTCCCTGGAAGATCATAAATTTGCTTCGAATAATCATCATAGTCGTCAAACTCATCTTCACGCTCATGACCACCACCAAAAAGATTTGTTGATTCTTCGAAAGTATTAAGAACCTCATCATCATCACTATCAGAAACCACAACCTCACCCACCTTTGAAAATGGGTTAGCCCTCTTAATGGAAGAGGTAGACGGAATAGGATGGCCATCATCATCCACAAGCTTAGCTTTCCCATCAATAAGTAGCTTTTCAAGCTTCCCAATTTTCTCAACGATAGGAGTAGAACCAACTTCCATTGTTCCCATTAAATCACTCACAAGCGGTTCTTGTGATCCATTACCATTTAACGACTCATCCATATTAACTTCCATTGTACGACCAGAATCCACATCCTTGTTGGTGTCAATAGTAGGAATACCAAAAGCATCCGTATCATCCATATTAAGAGCATCAAATTGGTTAGATGTAGAAATCTTCGTTCCACTAGAACTAGCCACATCAGAATTCTTCTTCTTAGTGTAACAATTCACAATTTCAGGTTAATTACTTTTCCCGGAAAATTTCACTATTCACTTTTACTATTCATTTTTTCCGAAACTTTTCCGAAAGTTGATTTTTATTTGATATTCTCAAATGATAAATCATTTCCATGACAAATTAAAAGTTTAACTTTCATAAGCTCATTTTCGTGAAAGTTATTAAGGAATTACACGTTTTAGGGTAAAACGTCATTCAGAAATTCTACGCACAACGAAATTCGATCCCGTCAGGTGACCCCACATCGGAAATGTTTGACACGCTCATGATTTATTTGAGAATTAATCGTGACAGAGAAAAACATGACCAAAGACTTCCCGGCAGGTCACCCAAGCCTGTACTACTCTCGCATGAGCACGCTTAACCATTTGGGCGATTAACCGTGAGACCACAAAACGCGTTTCTAAGACTTTTTGAGTTTTCAACTTATTAGAAAAAGTCAACATATTTTTCCCTCCTCCATTGACCAAAAATCATCCCTTGATGTTATAAGTCATTCCTTGATTTTTAGACTTACGGTTTGATGTCTAAAAGACATTTAATACCAACCGACACTAGACTGAGCCCAGTCTAGACATTATAAGTCATTTTAAATCATTTTTATCACATTAGAAAAGTAACATTTTACTTTTCTCAATTTTACGCAATATTCAGCGTTTTACGCGAATTACGCGTTTTAGACCCGTGTTTCCAGCTTCTAGCAGGGTTTTAGCACCCGATAGATCCTACCACTCATTTTATATTTTATTATGGACTATATGGACATGTTTAACAATACTTTCAAACTCCATAATTTTACGACACCCGGTTTCACGTTTTAAGGCCTAATCATTTACGACTGGCATTTCCCGGAGTCAAGTTTCATCCAAATAACCAAGGATAATACCAAGCCAAGCCACCTCCCCCTCTTATCCATGTTGAACCGCCATAGGGGGGGGGGGAGTCACCCCTTGTGTGGCTTAATCTCCTAACTTGTGCTCTAGGATAATTACATGTGTTCACCTTGGTCTCCAAGGTGTTGACTAGTCATGTTTTGTAACCTCCTCAAGACCCTATAAAAGCCCTTTCCCCCCTTCCTTGGCCGGCCATCACAACCCACCACAACACTTCACACTTAGCTTTATTTCTTCCTAGTTATAGCAAGGATCAAGTGCAAGTTCAAGATAGAAACCCTAGTTAGCTTATTATTCACCAAAACTCTTCCAAACCCTAACATACTTGGTGATTTCTCTTGAGTTTAAATCCACTCATTTCACCTCAATCTTCATCATCCATCTTTCAAGAATACCAAGGGTAGAAAGGTTGCTTGAAGTGAAAAAGGGTTGAAGCAAGTCTATCAAAGTCCATTTCCTTACTTGTTACTCCTTTCTTTAGTTAGAAAGCCAAAAGTTGTAAGCCTAAACCTAACATGTTTCTTGTTAAAATTTCATGTTCATATCATTTACATGTTATCTTTGCTATATTATGTGTTGTAATTATGTCCATGATGTATCATGATGAGTAAAAGATGTTGTTGTAATGAATTATTGAAACAAGTTACTAAAACAAGCAAACTAATGAATTTCTTGGTAAGACCTGATCAAAATGGTAAAAATATGATATTTGATTATTACATATTACAGTAGAGGACTTAACAAGGAAACCATAGCAATTTGAACCACCCAAAACGAGTATACGAGTCAAAAGTTATGGCGATTTGAAATTACCAAAGATTTCCGGCAAAACTGCCAAATAGCTTCCTGATCAAATTTAGGTTTTGAAAGTCCCACTTCTGGTCCGATTCATCAAAAAGTTAAAACACGAAAGTTGTCCGAAACGACGTTTTCGTTCAGGAACAAAGAAGCTCGAGACCTAAAAATGCTTTCCGAGTGATAAATTTCTTCAAATTCTAAACAGCCCATTTTTAGACAAAGTCATTACATATAGGTTATGGTTTATGAAGACCAAAGGGGTCTTATGACCTATAATCAAGACCACAACCATGGCTAGAGCCAAGGTTGTGTCTCATGACCTTGGAACAAGGACCAAAGGTCATGGCTAGGCCATGACGAAATGACCATACCAATTTACATAGGCGTAAACATGAAACAATGAATTAGGCGATAACATGAACAAGCAATTTGGATCTACTTCACTAAAAGGAAACCATGAGATATTACCAAGAGAAAATGGTCATTCAAGACTTATGAAACTACCCCTAATAACAATCTTCCTGTACTAATAAACTTTCCTAAGTTTATTCAAATATCGGACATGTAACTTTTCGGATCAAAACTTATATCTATATATTTCATCAACTACTACAATAGTAGGGAGCCTCATGTGAGGAGTTCATTATGTAAGCCGTCGAGTTGAGTTGTGGATTTACGAGTTAAAGTGTCCTGGCTCCTCGAACGCTTACTAACATGACTTCTGAATTATGTCGGCCCGAACGGTAGTGAACGATATACCAAAACATACATGTTTCATGAATCTTTCTTTCAAAGACTTACAATATACATCATACCACATCATGGACTAATGCAAGATATATATATAGGCACTACTTCATATTCTCTACTCCGATCCTAAGTCGCAACATTCTATTATAGGTTGCTCGTAGAAACCTTCGCGATTCGACCATCACATTCACTACTCACTACATAACTTAAGGTGAGTTCGTAGCCCCACTTTCTATTGTTTAACTATTTTACAAACCCATGGGGGGAATACATGCTATTATTTTCTACTCGAACACGATGCTTTCTAATGTATGCTTCACGACGATGTTTTATTATCACTAAGTAACGATTGCCATGTTCGAAGTCCCTATATCATGAACCATTAGTCACTATCTTTAGTGAGCGCGAATATTGTGAATAGATCTATTGGGATTGACGAATCCCATTTGTGTTGAACAACGATGAGTTCACACAAATGCACTATATTTGAGATTTAGCGGTATAACGGCAAAAGTACCTTGATAGGGCTTCTATAATGCCAATTTTGTTGGTTCGATGTTAACGCTTTGGTTGTATGAGCTTAGTGAGATAAATAACGATTTTGTTTTCTAACTATGAGTGTGAGTCTATAGCTCACACTACGATTATTGTGTTCAAACGATTTAACTAAACTCTACGAATTCCACTCAACCTTTGTGTTGACCTCTCAAGCATGTATTTCAGGTTCATGACGATCAAGGATGGCACGGAAGGACACGGATACTCAAGAGGGCTATAAATTTTATTATCATTCAAAACTCAATTAATGTAATTTGTAAACATGGAACCATTTGGGACCTCATTTCGAAATCTCTGATATCTATATAATTTGAATGATAAATCTTTTAAAACGACTCAATTGGAGTTCGTTTTCTATTATTGTGACTATTGTGCCGTCCAGTAACACCCAGTTCGAATTCCGCTGCGTCCATGAATTGGGGGTGTTACAGATTGGTATCAGAGCCATGGTTATAGAGAAACGGGTCTAATTGAGACCTAAACTATAACCACACTACAAGCAAAAACATTTTATAGCCTTCCGATCTTCGTGTCTTCCATCCTCCAGACGATTATGGACTTATTAAGCATTTTATGCTACATGAACATAAGTATATTCATATATACACACTAGGCATTTTCCACTACACGAACAAATACTAGTATATTTATATATACATTCGAGTTATTTTCAATCATTTTATCTAAACATATCTACACATGCCTATTCTATGGCATTTCGACACAACCACATTCTCCCAACCATGTTCCTACTCCAACATTTTATATCCAAGATATTGTAACGAATTACGATGGTCTTTTCTATTTCCCGAACATTGTATGACACAATGGTCTAATCTACTTCCGAGACATTGTGATTTGTGCAATGGTCTCTCGAATTATTCCACCACCTCATCAATATCATTTCATATGATATCAAAAACCCATCACAATCTATCGATTTCCAAACAAGAAATATGAGATTTCTAAAGGATAAACTAATCCATCATCGACAAAAGCTGAAGTTCAGCTCTACATTCATCAAAGTTTTCTTCTGAAACCTTCATTATTAAAAGTTTGTGATCCTGGCCAAGTATGTTCTATTTTAGAATTACTTCAACTTCCTTTCCACACATATCTACCCGTACTATCTTCTATGCAATGGAATGTGAAAACATACGTTACAAGTCTTGTATGGACGGGACTTGCAACTTAAGGGTTTGACATCGCCTTTGTTTAGTGGACAGTTTCCCGAAAGCAACGGACATATCAAAAGTATACCTAGTTTAGGTATTTGAAAATTTTATCGAACCTTGGCTAAATATAGACTAGTCACCTATATTTAACCTAGGGACAGTGGAATATAGTCTGACTAACTATATTCGACTTAAAATTTTCAAATACTGAGAGTAGTTGTACTAGGGTTATGTTTAGGTTGATTTCCTACTTGAACTCGATAAACCACCAGAATTCATTAAACGATCTAGAGACACGATAGTGTTTTACCACTCAGCGAAATCTTAACACCTTATTTGTACTACCTAATTTCATTCTTGAAAGTTTTCATTTATGAGATAATCCGAACTACTATCTTGGGATAGTTATCAATTATTCTCTACATCCTGTAGAAGTACAATCCTGTTTAGGTCCTAAGAATACCATTCCATCATAAACCTTTAAAATCTCTTAAGATTTTTAAAGCAAACTCAACATCTATACCTAAGAGTATTAATGTTAAGCATACACTACACACTTTTGTTCGTCAACATATCACATCATTATCTTTACAATCGTTGAAACCACAAGCTCATTAACAGATGTTGATGCACTTTTAAAGCTCAAATCATCTTTATCTACACCACAAGTACCCTAAACAGCTTTACAAGTTTGAATATTCATCTTGTACTTTTGCAACACCAGTATCATCTCGTAATACCCTACCTTGTAACTCACCGACTAAGTATGAATGTTGTGTAGGATGATTTGTAATTATTTGAATGGATTGGGATGCCTTTTCATTTAAATAAAGACATTGTAAATCACTAAACCATAAGTTTATATTTCCTTATCTACATTGTTTGGGATGCCTCTCTATGTAAATAAAGAATTATAAACAAGTGGGCTTATTTGTATCCGAAATAACATAAGTATGAAGTCAATAAACACTAGGTACAACAACCGATTACCTACTAGGCTATGATTGCAACTACGATCTCAATTCCTATTAAATATTCGACTGCTATATCAATTTCCTTTGTTATTCGACTATTACCATACCTTTCCTACATAAAAGTGAACCTCGTCCTACACCATACACTGAAACGACAAATCAAACTACACCACTGGTAATCCCAGACTATAGTCCACATAAGTAACCACACATTTTTATCGACACCACTCCAATATATGACACACAAAGAACTTCGGGACGAAGTTCCCCGTATGGGGTGGAGACTGTAACAATTCACAATTTCAGGTTAATTACTTTTCCCGGAAAATTTCACTATTCACTTTTACTATTCATTTTTTTCGAAACTTTTCCGAAAGTTGATTTTTATTTGATATTCTCAAATGATAAATCATTTCCATGACAAATTAAAAGTTTAACTTTCATAAGCTCATTTTCGTGAAAGTTATTAAGGAATTACACGTTTTAGGGTAAAACGTCATTCAGAAATTCTACGCACAACGAAATTCGATCCCGTCAGGTGACCCCACATCGGAAAAATGTTTGACACGCTCATGATTTATTTGAGAATTAATCGTGACAGAGAAAAACATGACCAAAGACTTCCCGGCAGGTCACCCAAGCCTGTACTACTCTCGCATGAGCACGCTTAACCATTTGGGCGATTAACCGTGAGACCACAAAACGCGTTTCTAAGACTTTTTGAGTTTTCAACTTATTAGAAAAAGTCAACATATTTTTCCCTCCTCCATTGACCAAAAATCATCCCTTGATGTTATAAGTCATTCCTTGATTTTTAGACTTACGGTTTGATGTCTAAAAGACATTTAATACCAACCGACACTAGACTGAGCCCAGTCTAGACATTATAAGTCATTTTAAATCATTTTTATCACATTAGAAAAGTAACATTTTACTTTTCTCAATTTTACGCAATATTCAGCGTTTTACGCGAATTACGCGTTTTAGACCCGTGTTTCCAGCTTCTAGCAGGGTTTTAGCACCCGATAGATCCTACCACTCATTTTATATTTTATTATGGACTATATGGACATGTTTAACAATACTTTCAAACTCCATAATTTTACGACACCCGGTTTCACGTTTTAAGGCCTAATCATTTACGACTGGCATTTCCCGGAGTCAAGTTTCATCCAAATAACCAAGGATAATACCAAGCCAAGCCACCTCCCCCTCTTATCCATGTTGAACCGCCATAGGGGGGGGGAGTCACCCCTTGTGTGGCTTAATCTCCTAACTTGTGCTCTAGGATCATTACATGTGTTCACCTTGGTCTCCAAGGTGTTGACTAGTCATGTTTTGTAACCTCCTCAAGACCCTATAAAAGCCCTTTCCCCCCTTCCTTGGCCGGCCATCACAACCCACCACAACACTTCACACTTAGCTTTATTTCTTCCTAGTTATAGCAAGGATCAAGTGCAAGTTCAAGATAGAAACCCTAGTTAGCTTATTATTCACCAAAACTCTTCCAAACCCTAACATACTTGGTGATTTCTCTTGAGTTTAAATCCACTCATTTCACCTCAATCTTCATCATCCATCTTTCAAGAATACCAAGGGTAGAAAGGTTGCTTGAAGTGAAAAAGGGTTGAAGCAAGTCTATCAAAGTCCATTTCCTTACTTGTTACTCCTTTCTTTAGTTAGAAAGCCAAAAGTTGTAAGCCTAAACCTAACATGTTTCTTGTTAAAATTTCATGTTCATATCATTTACATGTTATCTTTGCTATATTATGTGTTGTAATTATGTCCATGATGTATCATGATGAGTAAAAGATGTTGTTGTAATGAATTATTGAAACAAGTTACTAAAACAAGCAAACTAATGAATTTCTTGGTAAGACCTGATCAAAATGGTAAAAATATGATATTTGATTATTACATATTACAGTAGAGGACTTAACAAGGAAACCATAGCAATTTGAACCACCCAAAACGAGTATACGAGTCAAAAGTTATGGCGATTTGAAATTACCAAAGATTTCCGGCAAAACTGCCAAATAGCTTCCTGATCAAATTTAGGTTTTGAAAGTCCCACTTCTGGTCCGATTCATCAAAAAGTTAAAACACGAAAGTTGTCCGAAACGACGTTTTCGTTCAGGAACAAAGAAGCTCGAGACCTAAAAATGCTTTCCGAGTGATAAATTTCTTCAAATTCTAAACAGCCCATTTTTAGACAAAGTCATTACATATAGGTTATGGTTTATGAAGACCAAAGGGGTCTTATGACCTATAATCAAGACCACAACCATGGCTAGAGCCAAGGTTGTGTCTCATGACCTTGGAACAAGGACCAAAGGTCATGGCTAGGCCATGACGAAATGACCATACCAATTTACATAGGCGTAAACATGAAACAATGAATTAGGCGATAACATGAACAAGCAATTTGGATCTACTTCACTAAAAGGAAACCATGAGATATTACCAAGAGAAAATGGTCATTCAAGACTTATGAAACTACCCCTAATAACAATCTTCCTGTACTAATAAACTTTCCTAAGTTTATTCAAATATCGGACATGTAACTTTTCGGATCAAAACTTATATCTATATATTTCATCAACTACTACAATAGTAGGGAGCCTCATGTGAGGAGTTCATTATGTAAGCCGTCGAGTTGAGTTGTGGATTTACGAGTTAAAGTGTCCTGGCTCCTCGAACGCTTACTAACATGACTTCTGAATTATGTCGGCCCGAACGGTAGTGAACGATATACCAAAACATACATGTTTCATGAATCTTTCTTTCAAAGACTTACAATATACATCATACCACATCATGGACTAATGCAAGATATATATATAGGCACTACTTCATATTCTCTACTCCGATCCTAAGTCGCAACATTCTATTATAGGTTGCTCGTAGAAACCTTCGCGATTCGACCATCACATTCACTACTCACTACATAACTTAAGGTGAGTTCGTAGCCCCACTTTCTATTGTTTAACTATTTTACAAACCCATGGGGGGAATACATGCTATTATTTTCTACTCGAACACGATGCTTTCTAATGTATGCTTCACGACGATGTTTTATTATCACTAAGTAACGATTGCCATGTTCGAAGTCCCTATATCATGAACCATTAGTCACTATCTTTAGTGAGCGCGAATATTGTGAATAGATCTATTGGGATTGACGAATCCCATTTGTGTTGAACAACGATGAGTTCACACAAATGCACTATATTTGAGATTTAGCGGTATAACGGCAAAAGTACCTTGATAGGGCTTCTATAATGCCAATTTTGTTGGTTCGATGTTAACGCTTTGGTTGTATGAGCTTAGTGAGATAAATAACGATTTTGTTTTCTAACTATGAGTGTGAGTCTATAGCTCACACTACGATTATTGTGTTCAAACGATTTAACTAAACTCTACGAATTCCACTCAACCTTTGTGTTGACCTCTCAAGCATGTATTTCAGGTTCATGACGATCAAGGATGGCACGGAAGGACACGGATACTCAAGAGGGCTATAAATTTTATTATCATTCAAAACTCAATTAATGTAATTTGTAAACATGGAACCATTTGGGACCTCATTTCGAAATCTCTGATATCTATATAATTTGAATGATAAATCTTTTAAAACGACTCAATTGGAGTTCGTTTTCTATTATTGTGACTATTGTGCCGTCCAGTAACACCCAGTTCGAATTCCGCTGCGTCCATGAATTGGGGGTGTTACACTTAGTGCCATCCACTTTCTTAGGTTCAGGAGGAGTCTTTTTGGGTTGATACTGAAAGTGCTTACCCACAACAGGTTTAGTAAACCCTCCTTAGCCCGGAATTGTAGGACCACCTTGCTTTCCTTTCTTCTTGTTATTGACAGTCTTGAAACCATCATTAACAGGCTTAGTAGGTTGAACAGGAGGTATAACAACTTTAGGACATTCAGTCAGAGTATGACCAAATATCTTACACTTATCACAACGAGGTGGTTTCCACTCATATTCAACCCGTATCTTCTCAATAGTCACACCCGACCCATCAAGTAAAGGTATCTCAACAATGAGGCTATCCCTAAGCACCTCATCCGACTTTACTTCAGTCATGCATCTAGCAAAACTACTACGGCCCAATGATTCCTTGCACATTTGGCTGGTATAAGCATCTAACCGTTTGGGTGTACCAATCAATGTGGCAAGAAGACTAAGACCATCATCAGAAAACATAGAAAGAGGAACATCATGGAATTTAACCCACACTGGAATGTTAGTCAAATCCTCTTTAAGTAAATTGGTGTTCAATGTCCATGGTTTAAGAATAATAGGTACATTTCTAATTAACCAAGGACCGTTTTCAAGAACATCATCAACACCTTTCTTTGAATTGAACTTAAAGAAAAAGAAACCCTTCGCATTCATCATTACCTTATGGATACCATACTTAGCCCACGCATTACGTACAAAATAATCAAAAACAGGGAACGCAAGGCGTTGACCAAGGAAATACCTATACAAAGTATTCTCAAACCTAGTGTTCACCTCTTCAACCACTTTCATCGGGACAGAATGATCCACACCATTAGCTTTCTTACTACACTCCAATGTACGAAAGTTTGACGTGTGTTTCTTAGGTTCATCAGAAGTAACTATAGCACCCACAAAAGAAACCGTCTTCCCATTGGTAGTACTCGTAGTAGTAGGCTGTTTTAGAGTACTTGGAGTGTTTTTTAAAGCAGCACCCTGAGGTAACGAAGTAGAAAGAGCCTTAACATGATTTTCCTTAGCATTAAGGAAATCTTGGAAAGATTGATATTGTGCAGGCTCTATTGCACCCTCATTTAGAGATACACCCTTAGAGGCATCCATGGTAACATTAGCATACGAATCAAGTAAAACCGGCTTCACTTGTTCAGGAACATGTTCACGTACATCACATGGTAAAGGGGCTGTTTGTTCATCACCACCATTACCACCAAAAGAGTTAACCATGTTGCTCAAACTGGCCGAAGGGAACTCCGTTTCCATGGTCGAACGATCAACAACATCACCTGACCCACTACCCTTTTTCATCTTCTCATTATCACCCCCTCCACCTGAATCCAAGAAACCTGACTTCAACATAACAGCAGCACCATTATTCAGATCCGTACTCGCTCCATCCCCACCAGACACATCCTCCTTATACTTACTAGTAACATCAGATGTGTTCTTGTTCTTGGAAGCATCGGTTGCATCCTTTGAATTCAAGAAACCCTTATTCATCATCTCTCAATAACCCACTTACACATAAACCACAGACACAAAATCAATGGAAACCAGCACGCATGCAATCAAAGTCGAATGAATAAACCCTAATCGCACGATTAGGGTTTAGAAATTATACGCCCAAAGAAACTAACCTGCTCCCATATTAGTCGAAACAATATAATCAGATCAGGATAGCATGCAAACGTTACCAATAGGTATTGATCGAATATAATATTGATTAATTGGTTGTCAACATGCAAGTAAATACCCCAATCTATAAGAACACTGAAAGAGAATCTAGTAAAAGAGATATCACCGACCCACGATTGGAGATAACCAATTAAATTAATACTCTAACTCACGAATGAAACAGAATAAAAATTTTAAAGATTTGAAATCGATTCTAGGGAATCGTAGGAAGGTGGGGTTTCGGAATATCGCCAAAGGTATACCCTCTGTTGGTGTTCAAAGGGAAAATGTATAGGCATGTCTATTGGTTCTATTGAACCATCACAACCCTTGTATCATGCCTGTTCATGTAGTATTTATAGGATCATGTAATGACAGTTACGATATCAATTAACAGTTAGAATTTCATTTTACTTTTCCCTTGCATAATACTTCTGCACACACTCACTTTCTCAAACAATCACACTTGTTTATCACATCATGGTTAACACAAACACCTATATTGATGATAAATGGTCAAGACTGCAAAGAAAAGGATTTGGCCATTCTAATATTAGAATAATTTTAGGACGATAAATCATTTGTCAATGAATATTCGGTGATTATGTGAGTTTTATACTCAAAACAAAGAATATGAAAAACATTTGCAAAAGACTACACAAATTTAAAAATTGTGTTGATTAATGTGGACTTTATTCAAAATTTATTTAAAAGTTATCTAGACTTTAATTTGTCTTAGTATTAATCTTAGTAATACTTATTTTGGAATACTCTGTGATCTTGTTTCATGAAAGTTTTATGTGTATCACTGTTAGCTCACCATTACCAGCTACCACTTCCAATCACCACCCAAATCTTAGAATCATAAACAAATGCAGAAAAAATCATTCATAAAAAAATGTAAATCACTTGGCGACTTCAATCCACGTACCTTTCTTTGATTGTTGTATTTGTTTCTGTTCATAATGAAATTACAAAGGAAGGTGATGTGCTGTCTAAAAGAGTTGAAAGTTGAAATATCTCAGAATTTTGGCAAGATTTTTATGCAAAAGAAAAGCAAGATTATGAGCAGGGTGTTCTGGAAGGTAACTATTCTTCCTGTTCAATCCACAAATATGGTGCATGTGTTATATAATGGAATTACTAATAATGCATGTTTAATGTAATGGAATTAGTAATAATGCATGTTTTGTGTATGCTTAGCATTAAACAAATACCTTTGCATTTGACTGGAATCGGATGCTTACCTCGATAGTACTTTCTTTGCTCTTTATACATATAGAAAGGAATCAGATGCTTTCGGTAGTACTTTGCTCTTTATATATATACTAAGCAATTGGGTGCCAAACAATCAAACAGAAATATCTAGTACAAGCTACACGTAGCTACATCGTTCTTTGCAGGCTACTCTTTGAGACAATATATTTTTCGACTCGCCATGGTATAATATATCTTACCATATGCTTAATTTGATCTACAACTTACTAGAATCCCCCTACTAACCACCTTTTTCTTAAATTTTCATGCATGATCTTGATCATTTGTCTAGATACAGAAGGAGAAGAGCATACTATTTGGACCATGGGGAGGAAACTGCGGGAATCATTGGGATGATGGAGAACATGATGGAATTAGAGAGATCTCTCTTATATACAGCAGTTGCATAGACTCGATCCGTGTGACATATGATGACAATGTTAAACCCTTACTGGCTGAAAAACATGGAGGCATGGGTGGAACCAAAAGTGCTCAAGTATAACACTCCCCACAAATCTTAGTATACTTTATCATAAATTTTATATGAAATAATTTTTTTGAAAAGCTTTAAATGAAATAATGTGATTTCTTATGGATTAATTTCAGATTAAGCTGCGATTTCCTGAGGAGGTTTTGTTAGGTGTTAGTGGGCACTATTCTCCTGTGGTTTATGGAGCCGGCCCTGTGATTCGATCACTCACATTTAAGACCAACCAAAGGACAGTTGGGCCATTTGGGGTTGAGGAAGGAACACCCTTCAATTTCTTGACAAATGGAGGCCACATTGTAGGTCTTTATGGAAGAAGCGGGTGGTTTCTGGATTCGCTCGGGTTGTACTTGTCTTCCCCTAAACCAAACCTTTTCCAAAGAATCCAAATGAAGTTTAAAGGATTCAACGATAGCAGAGATGGTGAATATAACAAAACCAAGAGGCTCGAAAGGCTATAGAGTTGGGACATATGAACAGCTATATATCATATCTGTGTTTAGTGTAATGGTTATATAGCCTTTTTCATGTATTGCATAAGTTCCTTTCTATTGTAAAAATATCTAGAATCTTAAAGACACTAAATGAAAGAATCTCTCATTGTTCGATTGTACACTTTCTGTGCAATGATTCTGCTAATATAAAGTAAACCATATCCTAGAATCTAATTTTCATTATTAAATCACCAAACAACAATTCTAAATAAAAATAAACGGCATTATGTTTCATAATCTGAACTCTAAATACGATATTCGCATTTGCAATAGCTCTTTGCTACAATTTAGCATCGCATTTTAAATTTGACTATATATGTACATGCAAATACGCAATAATCAAATTCAAAAGAGCTGTTTGGATAGTGATTGGACGTGCTCCACTGTTTGATGTTCGATAATATAATCAGTTCTCACGATTCGTCAAATTTCAATATAGCTCACTTGTAAAAGAACCACAAAATAATCAGGATTCAATTTTGTTGCAACTACCCCTATGGACTATGCTGATGATTTGACCCTGTAATAATCATACAATAAAAATCTATTTCACTATACTCAAATACTTCAAACAAACTATCGACCTGAAAACACACCTTTTAATGAAAATTTTAAGCACCACATGTATCCAAATTCATTTGTTTTCACTTTCAAGTGGCATAGAAGTTAAACACCTTAGGAAGCATATATCAGTCAACTTCAAAGTTACATAAAGTCAATCCCAAAACAAATATAGTAAATCCTAAACAAGCATAATTCGAACAAACATAAATTAACCCACGGGCTTTAAGCTCAGCAAGTGATCTCCTACCCAAATCATACTCATCAACCTTCTCATTCCTCTTAAAAGCAACGGTATTCCTCATGACCTGTGGCAACTAAACCGACACTTTCAGACCATAATCATCAGCCACCTGTTGCATCAAACTAGTAACCTTCCCTTATGGAGTCTATAAACTTTCATTTCTCGCCATCAGACCCTCCATAATCTCAACTTGCACTACCATATTCATTAACTGATCCATATATAGTCTCACTCATCTTCTGCAAATTACCAGCATTTAAAGTCGATCCAAGTGACTTCATGTTAGTTATTATGTATTAACAAGTTCCCAGATTAGGGTTAAGATAATCAATAAGGTACCGGATATTCACTTGAAATCGTGGTATCACTTTCCAATAGAAACTATTCGACCCTATGCCTGGGTTACACGAATATCTCTATGGGATAAGACCAAGTGATGTTCTTGTTTTAGGCACAAATCAAGAACAAAGTTGTATTCAAGTGTTTAGGGTTTGTGTTGATAATCATATTCCATGCAGATGTATTATGACCTCTATTTATAATAGAGAATACTCAAACCCTAGCCCATGGAATTATGTATAATTAATGGCCCATTAATTATATCATAACACTTTCCATAATAGTATGAATCAGTGGTTAAAAACGAGCAGCATAATAAACTGATGCTATCAGCAGAATCAAACAACTAGCAGAAACAGATTCACACTAGCATAACCACTATTGAGTCAGGGGATTCAGTGACCAAATGGGTGTACACTCCGAACCTCCAAACCCATTACCAGGTGTGAATTAATCCCTCAAGTGCACTAAATTTTCCAACAATCCTCCCCAAATTTAGTTCACTTCCTTTGCATGAAAAATTAAACACAAAACAAAACATATGCATAAATGAAAATATCTTGAAGATTGAATTCTCATCTTAGTATATTACACGTTCAAATATTCGAGAATTAGGGTGTTCTAAGAATTGAATCCTTCAACCCATTTGAATACCTGAAGATAAAATACACATACATTTTCAAACACTTAAATAAACCTGACACTATACAAGCCATGTGTCCATATCCAATTCATAAATGTTGTAAAAGCTAAAAGTCCAAAGCTTCCTGAAGCGGCAAAACTTCAACATTTACATAGGTGGTTCCTCTTTATTCATGCTCCTGCTTAGCACTTTTTCAAAGAAATTAACCATTGAGAAGTAAAGACTTCATCCTCCTTTTCCAGCAGGTTCTAAGCACAACCTTGGGATGACAATAAAACATGTGCTCCAGTCCACTAAATGTTCAGCTTTCCACATTGAACTCAGCTCCCAAGTTTCCTCATGAGGGAGTTGGGTGTCTTTGCATTCAGTGACTATGTTGGACTTAAACTCATCCCTTTAACAGACTTCAAAACCAAGTCTCTAGCTAAACCCTTCATCAAGTGATCAGCTAAATTATGTTGAGATCTAACAAACTCTATAGATACCACCCCATTCATGATAAGCTCACGAATCATGCTATGTCTGACACCTAAATGTCTAGACTTCCCATTGTACATCTGGCTATAAGCCTTTGCCAATGTAACAGCACTATCACAACGGATAGAAATAGGTGCTATAGGTTTAGTGTCACACCTCGCCAAGGCGGAAACGCGAGTGTGTAACTTCATGGATATCATCACAACACATGGTGTATATATAGAGAATAACTACATGCAATAAAAATGGAAAAGTATAGACACAAAGTGTCATAACAATACCCGAAAGATAACAACATGATAAACTCCAAATGCACAGATAAACCACTTTCAATGCAACTAAGGTCTCGTCTAATCACATCCTTCTATCTTATCCTTAGAAAGCTCACCAGAAAATGATGCTTAAAACGTCAACATAATGTTGGTGAGATTCATAGGTTTGAGACTTATACACGCTAGGCAACCAAAATCACTGTGATTATAAAATATAGTTGGGCAAATAATTACTGTTATCATATAAGCTACATGTATTCACAAGGCAACATCACACATAAGGCAACCATCGGGCGGAATGTATCCCCCGCTCCAAAAAAAATGGGTAAATTAATACCCTCCGATCGGACCACACATAATAAAAGTGAGTAGGGCTGCTACTCTCCAATTAGGTCGTATGCACGAGCAACAGGGTAAGCACCCTCCCAATTGGACCACACAGAATCACACATCATATCATTACCGTTCACATATAGCATAAATACGATAACATTAAAAGTCCGAGCTCTTTAACACACATACACATAATTACAGTAATTCAAATCATTTAAGACAAGCATCATTCCCATCCCAAGTTTAAAACAAGTTAAAAAGTGGGACTATGAACTCACCATAAACTCCGCAGCTTCCACAAAAACAACTCACAATCTATAGCACACAAAAATAATCCACATTACACAAGGCCAAGCTAAAAGCTAGAACCCATGTAATACACATATGATGGAAGTCTAAGACTCATATGACCCACCATGGATCTCCTACACACCATAATCTAACACTCACTAAATCCCTTGCAATTTTAAAATCAGAAAACACAGAATTTTTGGGTACATTCACCCACATGAAATCATGACAAATAAAGCTCAAAAACTCACACCAAAAATTTACCATGGTCTCTCATAAGCATACAAGCTAATCCCAGAAGGCCATGGACCAATAACACACACAAGTACTCAAAAGAAAATCAAACTTGTCAACTACTCAAATTCGTGTCTGAACGCACACCAATAAGTTTTAATTAACATAATATACTTCCACAAGTTTTTATCGCAGATCCTTTTCGTGGTAGTCTAATATAACCTAATACTTAAATATTACAGAAGGGCTAGTCAAAATACCACTTTTACAACCACAACTCACCCTCAAACTTTTACCCAAATTCTGTCCTGGTTTGACAGCTTTGACACCTAAACAAAGAAAAATCAAAAGACCAACTTCCCGACCTTGAAATCAATCGTGGCTGGACTTTTTGGAAATCTCTTTCATTAAACTTCAATTTAGACCTAAAATTCGTGACTTAACTCCTCACCATCTTTTAATTACACTCACATCTTTACAGAACTACTTTTCTGTCCAAACCCTAACTCAATAACTAGCATGTTTTACGCTCAATTATCTTAACCAATCATCATACTATTATCATTAATTGATCCAAATATGTTTAATAACATTAGTTTACAGAAGTTAACACAAACCCTAATCCATCATACTTTATATTACATGAATTAGATCAATAACTAATTAATTGAATGAAAACTAGTATCGAAAATATACCTTGATCTTGATTTTAGCTTCAATAATAAAAACCCTAATTTTTCCTCTTCCCCTCTAGCTTTGGTTGATCATAATTTGCAGGAAAATAGAGTTATGGGTCGTTTGTATTGCTTATATGGGTCGGAGGTTGGGCTTATTTGGGCTGGACTAGGATTCCTTTTAATTAGGTGTTATAATTGGACTAAAATTCTGTTTCCTTTTTCCCTTTTTAAACCCTTTGGCCGATTTTATGCATACATGTATATATTTTATATTTTTTTTATTAAATTTACTTATTACACTCAAAACCTCATACTTTTCATATTTTATAAACTCCCAACACAAAACCTAACGTCTTTCGCGATAAACCTTAACTTTTACGACAACCGGAAAAATTATCATTTTCAAAACAAAGTTTTCAAAAATAGATTTTCACCCTTTATAAATGTATAACACATAAAAACAAACTCCTCGTAATTTGCTAACGCTCAAATACATGAACGAAGACTCGTTACGCAAAAACACAAAAACACCAAAACTTCACAAGTCATTTCTACACCACAAGGGCGATCAAAATGAACTTTCCCAAATAATCAACATTACTCACTCACAAAAACAACACCACGCAAAGGTATTTAGTGCTAAAACTCACCTATATCACACTTATATCACTTCAATCACCTAAGACACACCAAACAAACGTCAACCGAGTCAAGACTATCAGTCAAACTGACCTGCCAAAACCACGGTTGTTACATCATCCCCCACTTAGGGAAATCGCGTCCCGAGATTTCAACTACTATAGTCACCACTCACAACAGCAAAAGAAAATTTATGGATATTTAAGCGAAATAATACCACAACATAAAATCACAGAGAAAGAATCGCAAAAATGTGAACCGACTAAATACTCAAATTTACACGATAGAAAACATTCCGTCACTCCAACAATACACGCAAATGGATACACTCCCGATCAATAACACCAATAATCCAAACGACTTCTCACAGGTAGGTACGATACTCTCGAACCAAATGAAAAGCCAAATGATAACCGCAAGACGCACTCACAAATAACAGATACCCATAAAACAAAACATTTATGAACACCCCGCATCTAACATCCACGATCTAAATCCAACTACAAATGACCTGCTCACCAACCACATCCGCAAACAAATTTGTGTATTTAAATTTCATCTGATCCTCACATTCCCAAGTAAACTTAGGACCACGCTCAGAATCCCACCATACCTTTACCAACGTTATCTCACCACACTTCAACCCCTTAACAACTCGATCCATATTCTCAACAGGTTTCTCGACAAAACGAAGAGTCTTGTCAACCTTAATCTCATCTAATGGCACATCCAGACTATCATCTGCCAACCACTTCTTTCCATTAGATACATGAAACGTATCATGCACTCTACTTCACTCATCAGGCAAATTCAACCGATATGTCTCAAACCCAATCCTTTTCGTAAATCTCAAATGGTCCTACGTATCTCGGTGCTAGCTTGCCTTTCTTACCAAAACGCACAACACCCTTCCAAGGAGATACTTTTTAATCTCACAATATCACCAACACCAAATTCTAAGGGCTTACGGCAATAATCCACATAACTCTTTTGGCGATCTCTTGCTGCCCTAAATCTTTCTTTAGTTAGAAAACCTTATTCATTGTCTCTCATTCTAGTTCAGGACCAATTAATTGGCTTGTTCCAACCTTTGCCACAGAACATTCCATACAACTTTTCACACGACACATACTCCATACTAGAATGATAATTGTTGATATAGGAGAACTCAGCTAAGGGTATATGTATACCCCGGCTTCCTCCAAAATCAAACACACCTATGCTCTCAGCTCACCATCCAACGCCTGATTTGTACGCTCACTTAGTTCACTCATTAGAGAATGATAAGTCATACTCATCTACATACACATTCTCAAGACTCTATAACATGTTTACCACTATCGCGAAGTAAGTATTCCATCACTTTCTTTGATGATCACGCGACACTCCATGTCTCGTTACCAACTCATTAAATGAAAAGTCTCACCAATTCCTCCATCTTCGCCCCTTTCCATTTACTGGTCTAAACCAAGTAATCATTCTTCTTACATGTTCTCAACCTTGAGCCTCTCCCTCTAGGCTGTCAGTATCATCCTCTTAACTCCAAACTGGATTATCATAATCATTGCTCACAAACATCTAAGCTTCACTCGTTCATTCCTGCTCAGCGCTCTTACCACGATGTCCGCTCTTCCTTAACGGTAGCGAATAAGACAATCGTAGTCACTGAAAAAATTCAACACCCAACTTCTCTTCAACATATATTAACCTCTTGTCAAATATATGCTAACGGTTCTTACGATCTGTGAAGATAACGCTATTTGTTCCATACAACCATCGTCTCCAAGTTCTACTCCCAAACTCTAAGTCATGCATCACATAGTTCCTCTTATGGATCTTCCACCTCCGCGATGCCTACACAATCTACAGAAAGATAGAAATGAATCGTCAATAGTACTTGCCAATACTAAGGACAATCGTCTCTCAGATGGTGTCTTAGGTACTTTTCACGCTTCACTACTTTTATCTTACTAGTGTCAACAAACACTCGTTATCGTTGACAACCTTCCTGAAGAACGTACATCTTAAAGCTACACCTCTCACTTGAACAACTTGGCAAACACCCTCTTCTTCTTCGACGAACAAATTGATAACCAAAACGACAATCTATCCTAAGTAAACGATGCGAACCATGAAACAGGTCGAACTAAAACGTATATCAACGGACTCAAAAGGGGTACGAATTACCAACTAACGAAGTAACGAACATCAAAATCAAGCTGGAAAAAAACAATGAGAAAATTTTCCCAATATAAGTAGACACGGATAAAATGTTCATGAAAACCCATACAAAGAAAATATAAAATACACGTACCCAAAAAACATCCACAAGCGCACCTCAACGAAGGAAACACTCGATTGAACCAAATACATAACAAGTTTGGTAAATGAGAACCATAGACAGTTCTTATTCCCATACTCGACCTTCCCAAAAACAAATGAACACCGTTTTTCACAAGACTTATCTTAGACTTATACATTTTTTTTATAAAATATATATAAACCATTTTATGTAAGACATCAACATAACCATTTTTTTCCACACTTCCTTTTCACCATAAAATAATAGTTTCTAACAAATGACCTTGAAATACCCAAAACGAGTTTTAAAATACCATAAGGACTCCAACACAACCCCTTTACTGGATACGAAAAACACAGAAGAATCACATAATCAAAATAATCATCAAACGAATCTCATACCAGTGAACACTCACGCAAATGCATTGCAAACCAAACGATAAACTTACAGACTCATTCGTACAACGATCAAACCAAAATCATAGAAAAACACCGATACTAACAGGTCACAAAACATGTCACGAAATTCCATTGGTGTGTGTAAATGAGGGATCAAATATCCACACCAACTTGTCACGAACCAACAATACTTGAAGAATAGTATAACATTCATCCGAGGAATGAATGTAAGGAATAACCAAAGAAACGAACCAGTATCCAACAAAACGAAATCGATTACCCAACACCTATCACGACGTCAAAGAGAAAGAAAATGTAAATCACTTGGCGACTTTAATCCACGTACCTTTCTTTGATTGTAGTATTTGTTTCTGTTCATAATGAAATTACAAAGGAAGGTGGTGTGGTGTCTAAAGGAGTTGAAACTTGAAATATCTCAGAATTTTGGCAAGATTTGTAAGCAAAAGAAAAGCGAGATTTATGAGCAGGGTGTTCTGGAAGCCAAGGTAACTATTCTTCCTGTTCAATCCACAAATGTGGTGCATGTGTTATATAATGAAATTAGTAATAATGCATGTTTTAAACAAATACCTTTGCATTAAACAAATACATTTGCATTTGACTGGAATCGGATGCTTACCTCTGTTGGTGATTTTACATCACCAATATGATTTAAGTGTAATGGATTGACTTAGGTGATCAATGTGTAATCATGATAAATGTTCAACAAGTCGGGGTTGTGCGGAGTGCACACTTGTATGACGTTATTGTGATTATCGCCCCGAATCACAGGGTCCGGGGCAGCGCCCCCGGTAGCGGGGTTCCAGGGGCGGCAGGGTCCAAGGGCATTTTTTATTTTGTATAAAGTGCTATGTTAAAAACGCACTTTAAAATAAAATTACCGGTATTTTGGACATTAATTTTACCCGTTAAATTAACCATTTTGGTAGTTAAATAACTGCCATGGCAGTTACAACCGATTTTGGTTTTATTGGTCACATATTCATCATTTTTTGGTTCTGTTTTTCATAACATTAAAAGACACATTCTCGGTTCAAAAATCCGAGTTTTATCCGATTAAAGATTTCGATAGAACCATCGAAATACTTCGATCTGAAAGTGTATACACGACACTCAGATTACTGTGATCCAAATAATTCTAACAACCTCGATAGTACTTTCTTTGCTCTTTATATATATATTAAGGAATCAGATGCTTAGCTCATTAGTACTTTGCTCTTTATATATATATATATATATATATACTAAGCAATCGGGTGTCAAACAATCAAACAGAAATATTGGGTACAAGCTACACGTACCTACATCGTTCTTTGCAGGCTACTCTTTTAGACAATATATTTTTTGACTCGCCATGGTATGATATACCTTACTAAATGCTTAATTTGATCTAAAACTAACTAGAATCCCCCTACTAACCACCTTTTTCTTTAATTTTCATGCATGATTGTGACAACTGGCAAAATAGGGAGCCGTTTTATAAAACCCGCATTACATTGAAATTATAAATTTGGAATTTTTGAAAGTTTATTGTGACGAGATATTTTACGAACCTTGGTATTTGATTTTTAATCGTACGATGTTTATGAGATTAGTTATTTATTTATGGTTTGATTTGTTTCGGTTGTGATGATTTATTGTGAGATCGTTATCTTTGGCACTACATTGACTCCGGCACTAGATTAACCTAACGAATTTTTAATCTTTTACAAAACGGTAGCGATTCACCGTTAAATAAATATTATGTCTTTCATACATATCGATATATTTCGGGAAATGTTGTTGGGGAAAATCATTTATGACGTGTACGAATATGTTTGGCGAGAATTTAATACTTCTATGATCGAGTAATCGTCTTGTTGGAGAACCGTTTATTAATATTCACCTAAAACTAAAAGTATTTGTGGCTAGTTTTGGAAAAGGGAAACTTGAGGGACTAATATGTAAAATTAAGGTATTTAACCCTCTCCCCTAACCCTAACCCTCACATAATATCACCACACCCACCTCTCTTCTTCCCCCTCTCCCTAGCCGCCGGCTGCCACCCCGACACCATCACCACCGCCGACTTCCACACGACACCACCACCACCAAAACACTCCCCATCACCTTCTTGTTCTTGTGGTGTGAAACACGCGCGTTCCCCCTTCGTTTTTATTATTACCGCCGCACCACACACCACACGCCACCACATCATCATTTATCTTGGTTTTCATTCGATTTGGAGGTGAGAAAACATGAGTTTTGGGTCGGGTTTGACTATTTTGAGTCGAACCCGAATTGAATCTTGGTATTTTGGGATGTTTAAATTCGAAATGGAAATGGGTTTTGATATAAAAATGAGTTTGGTATCCTTGGGGGTCGATTCTTGATTATTGGTGCTCGGATTTGGATTTTTGTATGCGTTTGGTTTGGGTTTGTGGCTCGTATTGAGCTCGACCGAGACCCAAGGTCTCGGTGTGACACTCCTCGACTCGATTGAGAGTCTTGGAGGTGTTGTGGTTCTATTCTTCTTGATTCTTGATGATTTGGTTTAGTGCTAGTTGGAGTTTTGGTCGATTGTAACTCTCGACTTGATGTTGTTGTTGTTTTGATTCTCGGCCGACACCCCCTTCGCGGGCTGTTTGGGTCGAGAGGCTCTTTAGAGCTAGCCGAGACCAAGAGGTCTCGGGTGAGGTTATTTTTATGGTTTGTGGCCTCATAAGTTGACCCGGGTTTGACTTGGTAAGTCGACCCGTATAATTGGTATATTTTTGTTTTGATTCATATTGTGTTAATATTTCATGTTGTGGCATATGTTGGACCGAAGCATTGGGACATTGGTTTACTTGTATTGTGATTTGGAGTTGTGTTGACGAGTATGGAATTGGGGACCGATTGTGAGACGGTCAATTAGATGACGGAGATAGGTTAGTTGGGTGCCGTAGTCGGACCCTCATGTTGTAGCACGTGGATATGGGATTGTTTGGATGGAGTTGATTTATTATTGTGACTTGATTTTATTATTTGGACTTGGACTATGAGCCGAGGGTCATGACTCGGACATGTGACCAAATTCTATGACTCGATAAATATTTAAAAGTCGATATTAAAAATAATACTCGTAATAATATTATTAAGAATATAATCGTTTATAAACATATATATAGACGTGTTAAACGTATATATATATATATATATATATATATATATATATATATATATATATATATAAATGCGTATATTAATAATAAAACGATCACGAGTAAACGTATAATAATAAAACGATAGTTATTATACTATGCAAATAGTGTAATAAATGTCGGGATATTATTATAAATAATAATTATATAAATAATAGCGAAATATAAGTTGGGCAACGAATAATTAAAAATGTGATTTTGTTTATAAATTAGAAACTGATCGAGTTATACGAATTGTGGGTCTTTAAAGTCCAAGTGGGCTTATATTGTGACTTTTGTGTTGTCACGGATATATGACGATTAATATAAACATTTTATATATCGAATGACTTATTCTAGATCGAGTTATTGGACGATATAAAATGAGTATATTAATGGGCATCGTATCCCACGACGCCCATAGGATATGGTATATATTTTAGGGTAATGAATTACTATATGTCTCGTGGAATTTGGCCGATTCGACGATATATATAGGGAATTCATTGGACTACGACATATACCAAATAGAAACTTGTGTGCAATGTGCTTTAGGTTGGGTATAATTTTGGAACGATATATTACGTAAATAAATATGGGAGATTATCAAATCGACGGATTTAATAAACTTCGATAATTATTTAAATAATATGTTGGTCTAACATTAGACCTATAGTTGTCTTATCATTGCTCTTTGTTGTGGCTTCTTGGTTTGTGCTGTGCCGACCCTCCACCCGTATGGATACCAAACGTCGAATTTCAAATGAATATGAAGTTAATTCGAGAAATGGATATTTTCGGAAAGTAAAATGGAATACGTTTGGGAATGGGAATATTTGATTTTGAGGAAATGATTTCTGAACGGGTTTGATATTGTTAGGAAGTGCCGAGTCTGTAGTCGCCGTTACGTGAGTTGCTTGAGATTACTTACGTCTTTCTTCTATCGTTTCTTTTGAGGATTTCTGGACTTGAGGTGAGTCATAGCCCCACTTTTTCTCTTGAACTATGTTTTCAATACTTGGGGTGAGAAATGTGCAAATGTTTTATGTGGACTATTATCGCTTAGTTTATTTTAAAACTTGCTATGCTTATAGAACTAGGTAGGATTTAGCGAGGCCTAGTCCCGAACTAGGTATGCTTATAAAACTTGCTATGTATATAGAATAATGCAGTTTATTATGGATCAATTTCAGATTAAGCTGCAATTTCCTGAGGAGGTTTTGATAAGTGTTAGTGGGCACTACTGTCCTGTGGTCTATGGAGGAGGCCCTGTGATTCGATCACTCACTTTCCAGAGCAATAAAAGGACTTATGGTCCGTTTGGGGTTGAAGAAGGAACACCCTTCAATTTCTTGACAAATGGAGGCTACATAGCAGGTCTGTTTGGAAGAAGCGGGTGGTTTCTAGATTCACTCGGGTTTTACTTATCACCCCCTAAACAAACCTTTTTGCAACGAATCCAGATGATGTTTAAAGGATTTAACCCTTTTGCTATGCAAAATGGTGCCAAAAGGCTTGAAAGGTTATAAAGTTAAGGCATATCAGCATCTACATATCATATATGTGGTTGGTGTGATGTTTTCTTTAGCCTTTTTCATGTATCGCATAAGTTCCTTTCTATTGTAACAATATCTTAGTCTAAAAGCAGACAATAAATAAAAGAATCTCTCAATATTCGGTTGCAGCGTCAAATTATCATATACACTTTCTATGCAATGATTCTGCTAACATACAATAAACCAGATCCTGGAATCTAATTTTCGTTGATATCGAATCACGAAACAGCATTTCTTAAAAAAAAAAAAAAAATACCATTTTCACATATCATTGCCCTGGGTTGAACTATTTGCAATGGCTCTTTGCTACTGTATATTGCATTTTAAATTTGACTATGTAACGTGCAATAATCAGCATTAAAAGAGATGTTGGATAGTGATTGGACGTGCTCCACTGTTTGAAGTTCGATAATATGATCAGTTCTCACTATTCGTCAAATTTCAATACTAGTTCACCAGTAGAAGAACCTCAAAATAATCAGAATTCAATTTTGTTGCAGCTAACCTTGAAGTGATTATTTGACCCCTCACTGATCATACAATCAAAATTTGTTTCACTATACTCAAATACTTCAAACAAATTATCAATTACTTGAAAACGCTCCTTATCAATACAATTTCAAACACCACATATATGTAAATTCATTAGTTTCTGCTTATAGGTGGCATAAAAGCTAAAGACCATACGAAATATCGATTAATCAAATGCAAATTCTATAAACACAATGTGAAAACATGTATAGTAAATCATAATTAACAACCCTATCTCAGAACAAACATAAATTTACCCAACAGGCTTTAAGAGCTGCAAGTCTCCTATCCAAATCATCCACCTCAACCTTCTCACTCCTATTCACAGCAACTGTATGCCCCATGTCCAGCGGCAACCCAACCAACACTTCCAAACCATAATCATCAGACACGAGCTGCATTAAACTATTAACCTCCCATTCTAGAGTCGATAAACTTGCACTTTCCGCTATTGAACTTTCAATTAACTCAGCATTTACTTCTATATTCACAAACTGCTTTCAAACTGATGCATAGTTTCACTCATCATTTGCAAATTAACATCATTCAAATTCAAATCAAGTATCTTCACAATCGATCCCATAGACCGAGTTACTAACTGTTGTCATTTTTGCTTTACTGTCGATACGCGTAACAACCGCGTTGCGGCAAGAGGATAATCGGGGGTAACTCATTTGTTCAACTGATTGCTTTTTATACCTTAATTTTGCAGTTATCATGATCATATGCTCAGAAGAGTTTTAGATGTTGGAAGTTTTAAGATCAATCAACCTTAAATCTGTTTTAAAACTTAGTTATTTTAGTATAAACATTATTATATAAATATTTGTAATGTTTGCAGCCATGTACATGTATAAATAAGGCTGCATATTTTCGTTTGGTTAGATTATGACAGTTAAAGTTAGTTAGTTACAGTTATAGGCAGTTTATGTATGAAGGGGCATGTCTATTGGTTTTTTTGGGTAAAAGGTCAACGACCCGGTAAATATATTACTCCAAAAAGCATTTAAGTACAACGGATATGGGTGAATCCCATATCTCAGCCCGTTACATAGGCGAAAAGCTTACATAACAAGATACTTCCTATTTTCAAAACAAGAAAACAAACCACTAACCACATGATAACAAAACACTCTGACAAAAATATAGACTACTTCCTGCGACCTTGGAGATTAAAGCCATAAATGGCATTAAGAGCATCCAAGTTCCCTGGAAGATCATAAATTTGCTTCGAATAATCATCATAGTCGTCAAACTCATCTTCACGCTCATGACCACCACCAAAAAGATTTGTTGATTCTTCGAAAGTATTAAGAACCTCATCATCATCACTATCAGAAACCACAACCTCACCCACCTTTGAAAATGGGTTAGCCCTCTTAATGGAAGAGGTAGACGGAATAGGATGGCCATCATCATCCACAAGCTTAGCTTTCCCATCAATAAGTAGCTTTTCAAGCTTCCCAATTTTCTCAACGATAGGAGTAGAACCAACTTCCATTGTTCCCATTAAATCACTCACAAGCGGTTCTTGTGATCCATTACCATTTAAAGACTCATCCATATTAACTTCCATTGTACGACCAGAATCCACATCCTTGTTGGTGTCAATAATAGGAATACTGTATCTTCTCAATAGTCACTCATATTCAACCCGTATCTTCTCAATAGTCACACCCGACCCATCAAGTAAAGGTATCTCAACAATGAGGCTATCCCTAAGCACCTCATCCGACTTCATTTCAGTCATGCATCTAGCAAAACTACTACGGCCCCATGATTCCTTGCACATTTGGCTGGTATAAGCATCTAACCGTTTGGGTGTACCAATCAATGTGGCAAGAAGACTAAGACCATCATCAGAAAACATAGAAAGAGGAACATCATGGAATTTAACCCACACTGGAATGTTAATCAAATCCTCTTTAAGTAAATTGGTGTTCAATGTCCATGGTTTAAGAATAATAGGTACATTTCTAATTAACCAAGGACCGTTTTCAAGAACATCATCAACACCTTTCTTTGAATTGAACTTAAAGAAAAAGAAACCCTTCGCATTCATCATTACCTTATGGATACCATACTTAGCCCACGCATTACGTACAAAATAATCAAAAACAGGGAACGCAAGGCGTTGACCAAGGAAATACCCATACAAAGTATTCTCAAACCTAGTGTTCACCTCTTCAACCACTTTCATCGGGACAGAATGATCCACACCATTAGCTTTCTTACTACACTCCAATGTACGAAAGTTTGACGTGTGTTTCTTAGGTTCATCAGAAGTAACTATAGCACCCACAAAAGAAACCGTCTTCCCATTGGTAGTACTCGTAGTAGTAGGCTGTTTTAGAGTACTTGGAGTGTTTTTTAAAGCAGCACCCTGAGGTAACGAAGTAGAAAGAGCCTTAACATGATTTTCCTTAGCATTAAGGAAATCTTGGAAAGATTGATATTGTGCAGGCTCTATTGCACCCTCATTTAGAGATACACCCTTAGAGGCATCCATGGTAACATTAGCATACGAATCAAGTAAAACCGGCTTCACTTGTTCAGGAACATGTTCACGTACATCACATGGTAAAGGGGTTGTTTGTTCATCACCACCATTACCACCAAAAGAGTTAACCATGTTGCTCAAACTGGCCGAAGGGAACTCCGTTTCCATGGTCGAACGATCAACAACATCACCTGACCCACTACCCTTTTTCATCTTCTCAATATCATCCCCTCCACCTGAATCCAAGAAACCTAACTTCAACATAACAGCAACACTCGTTATTGTTGACAACTTTCCTGAAGAACGTACATCTTAAAGCTACACCTCTCACTTGAACAACTTGGCAAACACCCTCTTCTTCTTCGAAGAACAAATTGATAATCAAAACGACAATCTATCCTAAGTAAACGATGCGAACCATGAAACCGGTCGAACTAAAACGTATATCAACGGACTCAAAAGGGGTACGAATTACCGACTAACGAAGTAACGAACATCAAAATCAAGCTGGAAAAACACAATGAGAAAATTTTCCCAATATAAGTAGACACGGATAAAATGTTCATGAAAACCCATACAAAGAAAATATAAAATACACGTACCCAAAAAACATCCACAAGCGCACCTCAACGAAAGAAACACTCGATTGAACCAAATACATAACAAGTTTGGTAAATGAGAACCATAGACAGTTCTTATTCCCGTACTCGACCTTCCCAAAAACAAATGAACACCGTTTTTCACAAGACTTATCTTAGACTTATACATTTTTTTTATAAAATATATATAAACCATTTTATGTAAGACATCAACATAACCATTTGTTTTCCACACTTCCTTTTCACCATAAAATAATAGTTTCTAACAAATGACCTTGAAATACCCAAAACGAGTTTTAAAATACCATAAGGACTCCAACACAACCCCTTTACTGGATACGAAAAACACAGAAGAATCACATAATCAAAATAATCATCAAACGAATCTCATACCAGTGAACACTCACGCAAATGCATTGCAAACCAAACGATAAACTTACAGACTCATTCGTACAACGATCAAACCAAAATCATAGAAAAACACCGATACTAACAGGTCACAAAACATGTCACGAAATTCCATTGGTGTGTGTAAATGAGGGATCAAATATCCACACCAACTTGTCACGAACCAACAATACTTGAAGAATAGTATAACATTCATCCGAGGAATGAATGTAAGGAATAACCAAAGAAACGAACCAGTATCCAACAAAACGAATTCGATTACCCAACACCTATCACGATGTCAAAGAGAAAGAATATGGCAAATGTACCATCATGGTATGAATAGGAATGCCAACCAAAGAATTAGGTATACAAACGGAGCGTCTAGCAAACGAATCAACTTAAATACCACAACATAAGTATCCACCGATAATTGAGGTATCAACATATGATAGGTAGGATGGAATCTCACCACCTACATACCCCAACATATAACAACTGCCCTAACGGTTAAGAGAATACTTCTCTAACCATACAGCCATCAACAACATGATATCACATACCATCTACCACAACATATAACAACAAACATCAATCAATGCAATAATGGTCACAAGTCCACGTGTGTGATACCCTTATAATTATGTTCGTGACCATAGTTATAAGCCTATTCCACACGCATACTTACTTCCAAAACCACACATCTCAATGATAACGCACATATACCACATAGCACCTAATACACCATGCAATCCATGCCATCATACTTGTAAGTCCACTTGTGTTGTGACGCATGTATAATTATGTTGGCCACCATAATTATCTATTCCCCCTTTCATAAGTGTACTCCCTCCTATGACAACAATATCATGCAAACAATCATACAAACAAAAACAAAAGACGTCGCAAACACTCATCTCGCATGGAACAATTCCAACGATCACGTAAACTCCATAATCAAAATCACTTGGATAAGGTCGATCCAATACCCAAGAGTAATCACGCTCCAACATGGCTCCAGACGGCAAAAGACAATATACGAATTCCAAAACATAACACAAAACAAAAGACGTCACATAATGGTTTAAACTCCACTCTCCCACTTATTTCCCCACTCAGATCAATTCAACTTACTATTCGCTGTGGACTCTAGATCCGAATCCACACCATTCCATCCTAACTCCCCTTCTTCTTTACTCAACCACCCATTCCTGTTTCCTACATATATGTTGAGGTAATCGACAACATGCAAAACCATCTCTATTTCTTTCTTCCAATTCCGTATGATTCACAAGTGCATCCAAATCACGAGGTTTAGACTAAACCACCTCTCCTTCCTATGTGAAGTGAGGACACTACTAAGGGTATTTGGTAATGGCTCCATCTCCAGAAGTCACCGTGGTTCCAAACCTCTCCACTTCTTCTCCACCAACGTTTCGCATAAACGTCCTCTCCTTGTCCGAACATGGATACATGTTATCGAAAACTCGGATTCTGCGGTTACTCCGCTTCGTCCTACCACTTCTCTCGCATCCGATAGCGACAACAGTAGTCCAACGATGCATCTTACGTGCGGAAGACGATATAATAAAGTCGATATATACAATACTACGTATCGGGGATAGAATACACGTTCGAAACTCAATAAAACATCTCATAAATAAAGGAAAATAGACATATAAAATACTATACATACACATAGATCCTAAATGCAAATATATGAGGGACTCCTAAGTTATAGTCTAGGTTCAACCACCTAATTCTCTATAACCAAGGCTAAGATACCAATCTGTCACACCTCGCCAAGGCAGAAATGCGAGTGTGTAACTTCATGGATATCATCACAACACATGGTGTCTATATAGAGAATAACAACATGCAATAAAAATGGCAAAGTATAGACACAAAGTGTCATAACAATACCCGAAAGATAACAACATGATAAACTCCAAACGCACAGATAAACCACTTCCAATGCAACTAAGGTCTCGTCTAATCACATCATTCTATCTTATCCTTAGAAAGCTCACCTGAAAATGATGCTTAAAACGTCAACATAATGTTGGTGAGATTCATAGGTTTAAGACTCATACACGCTAGGCAACCAAAATCACTGTGATTATAAAATATAGCTGGACAAATAATTACTGTTATCATATAAGCTACATGTATTCATAAGGAAACATCACACATAAGGCAACCATTGGGCGGAACGTGCCCATCGATCCAAATTCACAACATACCGGGCCGGAACGTGACCCCCGCTCCAAAAAAATGGGTAAATTAATACCCTCCGATCGAACCACACAGAATAAAAGTGAGTAGGGTTGCTACTCTCCAATTAGGTCGTATGCACGAGCAACAGGGTAAGCACCCTCCCAATTGGACCACACAGAATCACACATCATATCATTACCGTTCACATATAGCATAAATACGATAACATTAAAATCCGAGCTCTTTAACACACATACACATAATCACAGTAATTCAAATCATTTAAGACAAGCATCATTCCCATCCCAAGTTTAAAACAAGTTAAAAAGTGGGACTATGAACTCACCTTAAACTCCGCAGCTTCCACAAAAACAACTCACAATCTATAGCACACAAAAATAATCCACATTACACAAGGCCAAGCTAAAAGCTACAACCCATGTAATACACATATGATGAATGTCTAAGACTCATATGACCCAGCATGGATCTCCTAGACACCATACTAACCATTACCATAATCTAACACTCACTAAATCCCTTGCACTTTTAAAATCAGAAAACGCAGAATTTTTAGGTACATTCGCCCACATAAAATCATGACAAATAAAGCTCAAAAACTCACACCAAAAATTTACCATGGTCTCTCATAAGCATACAAGCTAATCCCAGAAGGCCATGGACCAATAACATAGACAAGTACTCAAAAGAAAATCAAACTTTTCAACTACTCAAATTCAGATCTGAACGCACACCAATAAGTTTTAATTAACATAATATACTTCCACAAGTTTTTATCGCAAATCCTTTTCGTGGTAGTCTACTATAACCTAATACTTAACTATTACAGAAGGGCTAATCAAAATACCACTTTTACAACCACAACTCACCCTCAAACTTTTACCTAAATTCTGTCCCGGTTTGACAGCTTTGACACCTTAACAAAAAAAAATCAAAATACTAACTTCCCGACCTTGAAATCAATCGTGGCTGAACTTTTCGGAAAGCTCTTTCATTAAACTTCTATTTAGACCTAAAATTCGTGACTTAACTCCTCACCATCTATTAACTACACTCACATCTTTACAGCACTACTTTTCTGTCCAAACCCTAACTCAATAACTAGCATGTTTTACGCTCAATTCTCTTAACCAATCATCATACTATTATCATTAATTGATCCCAACATGTTTAGTAACATTGATTTACAGATGTTAACACAAACCCTAATCCATCATACTTTATATTACATGAACTAGATCAATAACTAATTAATTGAATGAAAACTAGTATCGAAAATATACCTTGATCTTGATTTTAGCTTCAATAATAAAAACCCTAATTTTTCCTCTTCCCCTCTAGCTTTGGTTGATCATAATTTGCAGGAAAATAGAGTTATGGGTCGTTTGTATTGCTTATATGGGTTGGAGGTTGGGCTTGTTTGGGCTGGACTAGGATTCCTTTTAATTAGGTGTTATAATTGGACTCAAATGTTGTTTCCTTTTTCCCTTTTTAAACCCTTTGGCCGATTTTATGCATGCATGTATACATTTTATATTTTTTTTATTAAATTTACTTATTACACTCAAAACCTCATACTTTTCATATTTTATAAACTCCCAACACAAAACCTAACGTCTTTCGCGATAAACCTTAACTTTTACGACAACCGGAAAAATTATCATTTTCAAAACAAAGTTTCCAAAAATAGATTTTCACCCTTTATAAATGTATAACACATAAAAACAAACTCCTCGTAACTTGCTAACGCTCAAATACATGAACGAAGACTCGTTACGCAAAAACACAAAAACACCAAAACTTCACAAGTCATTTCTACACCACAAGGGCGATCAAAATGAACTTTCCCAAATAATCAACATTACTCACTCACAAAAACAACACCACGCAAAGGGATTTAGTGCTAAAACTCGCCTATATCACACTTATATCACTTCAATCACCTAAGACACACCAAACAAACGTCAACCGAGTCAAGACTATCAGTCAAACTGACCTGCCAAAACCACGGTTGTTACATTTAGGCCACAATGGAATCTCAAGAAGCAAGTTTTTCAACCATTCAGCTTCTTTGCCAGCAGCTGCTAAAGCCACAAATTCAGATTCCATGTTTGAACTGGTGATGCAAGTTATGTTTCTTGGATGCCCAAGAAATTGCACCTCCACCAAGTAGGAATACCCAGCCACTAGTAGACGAATTGTCTTCAGTGTTACTAATCCAACTTACATTAGTGTATCTTTCTAATACTGAAGGATAACTAGTATATGAGAGACTATAATCCATAGTTCTCTTCAAATACTTAAAGACCCTCTGAATTGCTTGCCAGTGATGAGCACTAGGATTACTAGTATACCTGCTCAATTTACCCACCGCAAAAGCAATATCAGGTCTTGTACAAGTCATGGCATACATCAAGCAGCCAATCACCCTAGAATACTCAAGTTGAGATACAGCTTTGCCAGTATTAGGCATTAGCTTCTCACTTGTATCCATAGGAGTACTCACTGGAGTACACTCAAAATAATTAAATTTCTTTAACACCTTCTCAATATAATGAGATTGAGAGATAGAAATTTTGTTACTTTCACGTTTAATCCTAATACCAAGGATAACATCAGCCTCCCCCATATCCTTCATGGAGAACTTTGATGACAAAAATGCCTTTGTAAGGTTAACTTGATTTTGGTCAGTGCCAAGGATCAACATGTCATCAACATATAGACAAATAATGACTCTTTTACCATATTCATCAAATTTGCTATATACACATTTGTCAGCCTGGTTAAGTAAATAACCACTAGACAAACCCACTTCATCAAACTTTTGATGCCATTGCTTAGGTGCCTGTTTTAGTCCATAAAGAGACTTAATCAGTTTACACACCTTGTTTTCATTGCCAGGCATGATGAAGCCCTCAGGTTGGTTCATGTAAACCTCCTCATCTAAGTCGCCATTCAAGAAAGTTGTCTTCACATCCATCTGATGAATAATCAAATTGTGAATTGATGCTAAAGCAATCAGCAATCTTATGGTACTGATACGAGCCACAGGAGCATAAGTATCAAAATAGTCTATTCCTGACTTTTGTCTAAAGCCCTGAATAACTAGTCTTGCCTTGAACTTCATTGATTCTTCAAATGTTTTGGGATCATCCTCAACAATGAAGCAATAGGAGTATTGATCAGAGACCTTACTCCTTGTAGCTTCAATTAAGTATAATTGAAACTCAGGTCCAAATGACTTTGGAGTCCTGACCCTATTGCTCCTTCTGAGCTCAGGTTTAGGTTGTTGTTCCACAACCTCATCAGGGACCTGAGATGATAATTCATCAGGGACCTCTGATACACCAATGTCATCAGTTCCATTTGGAATCCTCTGACTTGGTCTAGGGACTGATGAGAATCTATTCTCATCAAATAGTGCATCCCTTGATTCAATTATTGAGTTAATTGAAACAGATTCATTAGGTTCAATAACATAGAACCTATATGCCTTGGAATGCTCAGCATATCCAACAAAGATGCATTCAATGCCTCTTTCACCCAAAGTTTTCTGCTTTGGATCAGGGAGTCTTACAACAGCCCTACAACCCCAAACCCTGAGATAATTCAGGTTGGGTTTCTTTTTAGTCCAGAGTTCATAAGGGGTAACCTTATTCCTTTTATTAGGAACCCTATTTAGTAACTAGCAAGTTGTTAACATAGCTTCACCCCAGAACCCTTGACTCAGCCCTGAATAGGACAACATGGAATTAACCATCTCCTTCAGCACCCTGTTTTTCCTTTCAGAAATTCCATTTTGCTGAGGAGTATAATGGGCAGTCGTTTCATGGATTATACCAACAGACTGAAAATACAGAGTATCCATGTACTCACCTCCCCTATCAGTCCTAAATCTTTTGATTAGAGACCCTTGTTGCAATTCAACTTCAGTTTTAAATACTTTAAACTTATCTAATGCTTCATCCTTAGTATGTAATAAATAAACATAAAAAAACCTAGAAGCATCATCAATAAATGTTGGGATCATACTTTTTGTATTTTAGTCAAGTCTCGGTCATTACCTTTTGTAATAGGTTGCTTAGTTATTTAATCTACTTAGTTTATGTTACAAGGCTTAAGAATGTAAGTCCATGGGCCTTAAAGCCCACGTCCAAAAGAAAGGAGGGAGGAAGGGAGTGTTGCCCTACTCCTCCTCCTATAAATACTAAGCTTATGTAACTCTTTTAATTGTTGGTTATTTGACTATCTTAAGGAAACTCTTGTTCTCTCACTTTTCATATTGTCTCATAATCAACCATCTCTCATTCTCATCTTATTTCTTTCAACATCATACTTGTGTTTACATAAATGGTGACCTAACAAGTGGTATCATTCGCCAAATAGAGATTGAAGTGTTCTTTCTATAGTTAACATGGGGTTTAGGGGCTTATTCTTCATCTTTTTGCATTTTTCTTTGTTTCTTTCACTCAAATCTTGAAGCTTGGACAAGTTTCAAGGTTGATATAGTGATTTGAAGCTTAGTTTTTGCATAAAGTTTTTGATTTTTAAGGTTTTTTTTAAGGTTTTATAGCTTCTTTGATATTGGAAAACTAGTTTTTGGTAGCAAAATCTTCAATAGTTAGTGTTTTCTAAGTATTGGTGAAGTTATTTGATCAAAAGTACCTTATTTTTAAGCATTTTTCTTCAAACATTTGAGATTTTTCAAGAAACTGACCTCCTTACGCGTAACTTTAGTGAACAGTACGATTCTAAAGCTGTCAACAGTACTTTTTTTCCCTTCTACGCTTAAGTTTTGGTCAAAACCCTTTTCTTACGAGTAACTTAGGTCAAAACCCTGTTCTTACGAGTAACTCTGGGATTCTACGCCTAATTCCTACATGTAAGTCAATTTCTACGAGTAAGTTGTGATTCCTACGAGTAAGATCCTACGCTGAAGTTACTTCCTACGCATAAGGTGCCCTTTCTACGCATAAAATCAAATCCTACGCCTAAGAGTTATTCTTACGCGTAAGTTTCAGGATCTACACTTAACTTTCATCAAAGGTCTTCTCCTTGTGTTACAGTGACTCTGTACTTCACTAGCTTGGATAAGTTAGTGGAATACTTCGACTTCGGTTATCTTTCAAGCTTGGATAAGTTTGGAAGATTTGTTTGGTTGTTTAACCTTACGCATAAGTCTAAACTTACGCATAAGCCAAAGCTTACGCGTAAAGAGAAAACTTACGCATAAACTCTTTGTTTACGCCTAAACTACTCTTTACGCATAACCTTAAAGTTTACGCGTAAGATTATAGTTACGCGTAAGAATTCAACTTACCCCAGGGATTTTGGACTTGATCAAAGGAACGTGCATTTCAATCTGCTACAAGATCCATTATTACACAAGTGTTAAAAAATGTCTCAACCACCTAATTAGTACTTCCCTCATCCTCAGCAACAGCAACATCAGCAGTATCAGCAACAACAATACCATCAGCAACAACTGTATCAACAACCTTCACAATCACACGTTCAACAACAACTGTTTAATCCACTACATCATTACCTAATGATGCAACAACATCAAATCATTCCTCAACAACAACCACATCAAATGTCACAACATAACAATCAGTTTTCCTCAAAACAACCTCACTGGTTTGATAGGATGTGTGAAGTTATTACAACTCAACAATCCAGATATGAGGCAGGATCACTTGAAACACCTCCAATGCTTACACCTGGGAACTATGTTCAATGGTCAAGTCGATTCTTACGATTTCTTGAACCAAAAAAACCTCATGGGAAATTCTTGAAGCAAGTGATACTTGAAGGACCATTTGAGTGGCCAACAAGATTTGACGTTGGTGATCCAAATGCTGATCCTCCACGTCCCCCTGGTGATAGACCTCTTCCAGAATCTGCACTCATAGAAGAACAGAAATTACATCATGAAGCTGATGAGTACACAATGGCTTATATACTTCAAGGAATACCTAATCCAATTTATCGAAGTGTCGATGCTCAGAAAACAGCCAAAGCTATGTGGGAACATGTTCATCTCCTTATGGAAGGCACTCAATTGAACAAAGATGATATGGAATCCAAACACTACATGGAATACACAGACATCACAATTGAACCAGGAGAGTCACTCGAATCCTACTATCATTGTTTCACAAATGTGGTCAATGATCTGGAACGTCACAAAATTACAGTACCGAGGATAGCAGTAAACTCCAAATTCGTCAGTAGTCTTGGTCCAGATTGGCATAAATATGTGACATTTGTTCGTCAAACCAAAAATCTTCATGATGCTCCATACGGTTTGTTGTATGATTTTCTGAAACACCATGAACTTGAAGTTGAAAAAGATCGAGCTCTACGAGGAGGATACACACCAACACCAACACCAAATTCTTTGGCTCTCGTAGCTCAATCTCCCTATGTTCCACCACCAATGTCAAATCATGCATATGTTCAAGAGCAGAACTACTTCAGTTATCCACAGTCTTCTACCTCGAACCAAATGGTCCCTTATGATTCATCTCCACAGAATGCTTCTACTCAACTTGTTCCATTAAACAACAATGATGCAGTGTATTACTCAAATTCCAATGACGATGACGATGATGACTTTAACACGTTGAATCAGGGACTTGCTCTTATTGCTCGTGCTTTTAGCAAATTCTCCAACAAAACAAACAACCGTCAACGTTCATCTTCTAACACAAGGAATCAAGCTGTTGTCAATGATGGAAGAGTGGAAATTCATAATCGTAGCTATGGTCGATCTGGTTCAGGAAGTTCTTCAGGAAACTTTGGGAATGGTCAGAGGTTTAATAACAATGGGGGGGTTCAGGAACAACTCAGGATCTTCTTAGCAAAGGTCTGAACCGGTTGCAACTAAAAACTCCAACTCAGGGAATGCAGTATGGTGCTATAATTGTAATGAACAAGGTCATATAGCGACAGCATGTCCCAAACCGAGAACTCGGGGCAGTAAGTTTCACAAGCAGGCATTACTCATGGCTCTTCAAGATGAAAAAGATGGACATTTCCCTGAACATGACAACAACTTCATGGCAAATGTGTACAATGATGATGACATGGAAGATATGGAAGCCAATGCAGCTGTGATGCTTATGGCCAACATGGAGGAACTTTAGTTTAATGATTCAGGTCCAGTGTATGACACTGACGGCTTGTCTCAGGTACATGACCAAAAAGCATGCCTAATACATGAAATAGCCTCACCCTCTGCTTCTGAATCAGATATGGCGCAAGTTGTTCCATCTAAATCATCTTCATCTTCTCAAACAGATGAACAAATAAGCACAGTTGTCATATTTGATGATGACACAGTTGTTTCATTTGATGATCCTATTGAGAATGATAAACATGATCATTTAGAACAACATGAACCATCATTTGATCCAGACCCTGATCTCATATTGTTATCTAAACAACTGGATACTCAACAATTGCAAATCATAAAATGCAACGAGAAAAACAAAGTCTTAAAAGAGAAAAATGCGTCACTTGCAAGAGATATTGAGTGTTATAAAATTCAGCTTTCAAATCAGGAAGACAAGATTAAACATACAAAAAGTGTTGAAAAAGCTTTTCAAGATTCTTACAACAAAGAACAAGATCTTCAACGCAAAATGCAAGATTTAATTGAGTCAAACGGAAAGTTGATTTCGAAACTCGAAAGTGAAAAGTGTGAATTGAAAATGCAAGTTGAACGTCTTCAAACAGTACTTTCAAAAACAGAAACAGAATTGTCAAGTTGTAAAAAGGATTTTTGTGAACATAAAATACGAAAAAGGAAGTATATAGATGACTTACTCGGTGATATTGTTGATCTTGAAAAACAACTCAAAGAATTTCGTAACATTGTTTACAAACACGGGAACTCTGTCACAACAATTTAGAAATTTACTTTAAAACCGAGACCCGATAAAGGATTTGCACTTGGCGATTACAATTCAATGTTTCTTCACACGGCATTCAAAGAAATTCCTAAAATTTACAGTATGGACCATTTGCTTGATAATACGATTGTGCGTGCTGTTGTTTTTGATACTGAGGAAGAAGAAGAACTTGAATACGAGAGTCGATCTAAAATGAGTTACGTTCAATACTGGACACCATATGATTATTCAAAAGCTCCTCACATTTCTAAATCTTTTGTTACTCAAAAGGAATTACCTGAGAAATCATGGTTTGTCGAAGAGTCATATGTTTCATCCTCTAATGCGGCCCCTGTCCAAACTGTAGCACAAATAAATGGTCCTTTACCATCATCCGGTGAACTTACACCTTTACCAAAAAGTTGTCGTGTCTTAAACTATTACAAAACTTTTATGGAAGACATCGAAATTTTGGAGGAAACAATTGTACGCAATTCTGAAATAAAAGTTGAAACTTTTCAATCCGCTTACGAGCGAGAAAAGAGAGATATTTTTCAAAAACAAATGCTGCCATTTGTCAAACACCTCCGTCTCTGTGCTACACGTTGAGATCATGAACTTCAAAACGAGGTCAAAAATATGATAAACATTTTCAACTCTACTGAAAATGAGATTTTGGTTCAAAAGCAAAGAAATAGAGTTTTAAAAAATGATGCTGATCGACTCTTGGAACAAGTTCTCAATGCTGATATTTTGTCTGTTATCATGAATGATCTCTATAAATCTGGTACTTCTATGCTTATGGATGATCTTTGTGTTGATAATAACTTGTTGAATGAGGAAATTGAGACACTCAAACAGGAAAATGATAAGTTGAGAATTACAAATGATGATGTGACAAAACAGTTTTCAAAAGAAATTTGTCTACTCAAACAAAGGCTTGAATGGTGTCAAGCTCAAAGTCTTGAAAGGGAATTGAAACTTCAAAATCAAAATATTTCAAACTCTTGTCAACTCTGCAAAAACAATGAGTCTTTCAAAAGTCTGTGTCTCAAATACGAGAAAGAAATTGCGGATTTAAAAATTGAAAACGCCGACTGGCAACAAAACCGCGATGACATCAGATATTGCAATGGTTTACTTGAGTCTAAAATTCAGGAAAAAAATCACATCATCATCGATTTGAAAGAGAAAATTAAACTACTTCAAAAAGGAAAAATGGTTGACACCACGGTGATAGCACCAGGATTGTATCATTTAGACAAAACTACTAAAGGAAATATTGTTCAAACCACTAATGTTGATAACTCCACTTCTACAGGACTAGTCTCCACTAATAGCGTTAGCAGACCCAAGCGTAAAAGTAAAAGGAAGAATAGGCTCTGGCAACGTAAAAGAGGATCACTAGAAGCTCAAGAAGTAGAAGATCAACTTACGAATTTGAATAAAACTCATGTTGCATCAGATTTAGATTCTAATCTGGCAAATTGTAATCAAAATCTAAATGTAACGAATGATGAACCTTTGAATGTTTTGAATATTAATGCATCTTTTGTGTTTTGTCGTAAAAGTGTTTCATCTGGTGATCATACAAAATGTATAGCTAATTCTCTACTTAATCGTCATAAGAAACGTAGGACACGCATTCCTTTTAGGCCCACTACTGCCTCTAAGTCTATCTTAGGAAAGCCGCCTTCTACGGTTTCTAATGAAGTTGATGTTACCCCCATAAGTGCAGAGAACAAGTCTAGGAATCAGCCAAACACTAGTGAATTCACCATTAAGAAAGCTCGAACTAGTTGGAATTGGCAACGTTGGTTACAACACAAACCAGACTTTAAATGGATTCCTAAATTGTTGAATACATGTGCTTCTAACCAACAGGAACCCGCAGTTTCTTTGGGTTCCACCCTTACTTCTGTTCCATCCGTGTCTTCTTCTTGTGATGCAGGTGGTACAGATTGTTCTCTGGATTGTTGATAGCGGATGCACCCGACAGATGACAGGCAATCTCAAACTGTTGCAAAACTTTGTCTCAAAGTTCATTGGTACTGTCAGATTCGGGAATGATCATTACGCTTTAATCATGGGATATGGTGACTATGTCAGTGGGAACATTGAAATCAGTCGTGTTTATTATGTGGAAGGCCTTGGACACAACCTTTTCTCTGTTGGTCAGTTTTGTGATGGGGATCTAGAAGTCGCATTTCGTGAAAAAACCTGTTTCGTTCGTGACTTACAAGGAAACGATCTAATGTCTGGCTCACGTGGTTCTAACCTTTATACAATATCAATGTCACATATGATTGCTACTTCTCCGATATGTCTTCTCTCCAAAGCAGAATCGACTAAATCTTGGTTATGGCACAAACGTCTTTCGCACTTGAATTTCAAAACTATGACTGACCTTGCTCGTTATAAACTTGTTGATGGATTTCCAAGATTCCGCTTTACCAAAGATCACTTATGTCCAGCCTGTGAACAAGGAAAAAGTACTCGTGCTCATTTTCCTAATAAACCTGAGCATAGTACGAATCATGTGTTACAATTGCTTTATATGGATTTGTGTGGCCCGATGCGTGTTCAAAGTATCAACGGTAAACGCTATATTCTTGTAATTGTGGATGATTATTCCAGATGGACTTGGGTTTATTTTCTATGAAATAAAGATCAGGCTCCTTCAATGATCATCACCTTTCTCACTAAAATTCAAGTTCAGCTACGCAATACGGTACAAATAGTCAGAACTGACAATGGAACTGAATTTAAGAATCAGACACTGCGGTCATACTTCGAGAAAGTGGGAATTGAACATCAAACATCTATTCCTAGAAGCCCATAACAGAATGGAGTTGTTGAAAGACGCAACAGGACGTTAGTGGAAGCTGCTAGAACTATGTTGATTAATGCTCAATTACCAGATTACTTGTGGGCGGATGCTGTTTCAACTGCATGTTATACCCAAAACCGTTGCATGATCACAAAACGCCATCGCAAAACACCTTATCAAATTGTTCACAAAAGGAAACCGAACATCGATTACTTTCATGTATTTGGAGCACTTTGTTATCCGAAAAATGATCGTGATGATTTAGGTAAACTTAAAGCAAAGGCTGACATCGGAGTGTTCGTTGGATACTGTGAAAATTCCAAAGATTTTCGGATATGGAATCGTCGTACAAGAGAAATTCAAGAAACCATTCACGCTAATTTTGATGAACTCACACAAATGGCTTCTGAGCAACACAGCTTAGGACCCGAATTCAACCGTCTTAACTCTCCGGAATCTTCGGCTGAACCATTGCCACTCAACCGCAAAGAATTAGAAACCTTGTTTGCTCCACTATTTGATGACACAATTGAATGCCGTCCTACTGAGGTCTCACCTAATTCCGCTGCTCAACCTGAAAACATTCCAGTACCAGACTCACCTCAACAAACAACTACAAGTGTTGAGAGAGACGGTCCTCCAATTGTATCACCATCTACAGCAGAACAAACTGGTTCTAACTCCCGCCATCCAGCTGAAGATCCAACACCACAATCAGTTCCACAACCCGCAGAGCATGATCCTGATGCATTCTTTAATCCGTTTGCACCGGCTCCTACAGTTCCTGATATAGCTGAATCGCCAACACGCAATCTGGATCCTGCTAACATGCGAGATACTTATCAACTACACCCTTCAACACACAAATGGACTCGAGACCATCCACTAGTTCATATTATTGGCCATCCAGACGCACCTGTTATGACAAGACAACGACTTCACACTGATGGAGAAACTTGTATCTATGCACTCACAGTTTGTCACGAAGAACCTAAGAACATTAAAGAAGCAATGACTTATGACAACTGGATTGAATCTATGCAAGAGGAATTTCAGCAATTCATAAGATTAGAAGTCTGGGAATTAGTTGAAAGACCTGACGGAGTCTTTGTCATCGGGTTAAAATGGATCTGGAAAAATAAGCTTGATGCTGAAGGAACTGTCATACGTAACAAATCACGCCTGGTAGCGAAAGGATACTCTCAACTAGAAGGACTTGATTTTGCTGAATCCTTTGCTCCAGTGGCTAGACATGAAGCTGTTCGGATCTTTTTGGCCTATGCTGCACACAGGAACATGGTTGTTTACCAAATGGATGTGAAAACTGCATTTCTTAATGGAGAACTCCATGAAGAAGTGTATGTGAGCCAACCAGACGGCTTCGTTGATCCTGAGCGTCCTAATCACGTTTACCGACTCAAAAAGGCACTCTACAGACTTAAACAAGCCCCACGGGAGTGGTATGACAAACTGTCCACTTTCTTGCTGGCCAATAAATTTTCTAAAGGATCGGTGGATCCAACACTATTTACAAAAACCTACGGGGAGGACTTACTTGTTGTTCAAATATATGTCGACGACATTATTTTTGCCTCAACAAAAAGAAGTTACTCTAATGATTTTGCAAAATTAATGAAATATAATTTTGAAATGTCCATAATGGGTGAACTTTCGTTCTTTCTAGGACTACAAGTTCATCAATCACCCCGTGGAAGTCCAAATATGCTCTTGAAATTTTAAAGAAACATGGAATGATGTCTTGTGATACTTATAATACATCAATGGGCTATACCACAAAACTAGATGCTGACTTACATGGGACTCCAGTTGACCACACCAAATACCGAAGTATGATTGGGTCCCTCATGTATCTCACAGCTAGTAGACCTGATATAGTATTTGCTGTCTACATGTGCTCTCGCTATCAGTCCAAACCAACTAAAAAACACCTCAGTGAGGTCAAAAGAATCCTTCGATACATAAAGGGAACCATTAACTTGGGAATCTGGTATCCGAAGGATTCTGGTTTTGAACTAATCGCTTTTTCAGATGCTGACCATGCAGGATGTTTAGATACACGCAAAAGTACATCTGGTGGATTACAATTTCTCGGAGACAAACTTGTGTCATGGCAATCAAAGAAGCAGGACTGTACATCACTGTCGTCTACAGAATCTGAATACGTAGCCATGTCTGCTTGTTGTGCTCAAGTCATTTGGATGAGATCACAACTTAAGGATTATGGCTACCTATTCAACAAGATTCCTATCTACTGTGATTCCAAAAGTACAATTGCTATCTCCTGCAACACAGTACATCATTGCAAATCCAAACACATCGATCTCCGATATCACTTCATCAAAGAGCATGTGGAAAAGGGTACCGTTGAACTTTATTTTGTTGGGACTGAGTACCAATTGGCGGACTTACTTACCAAATCCTTAGCACCATCAAGGTTTGCTAGTCTAGTCCACCAAATTGGTATGCGATGTTTGACTCCAGATGATCTGGAAAAGTTTTTAAAACACAATTGATCGTCAAACATCAAAACTATCTTTGTAAATATTTTTTTTTCAAAAACAAAATACAAAAATATAAAACCAATTAAAAAAAAATGCAAGTATAAACCATCTCTTTCAACACTATTTTATAAAATGTCTTCAATTATTTAAAACAAGTGTTAAGGGGGAGGAAAAGTAATTTTTCAAATTTCTCAAAAATATATTAACTTTTATACTTGCATTTTACCAAAAATATTATGTTTTATCTTCAAAGGGATGCATCATAAGTGTTTCGGGATACTCTCCTTGACCTAAATAAATTCTTTAAGATTTTTTTTAAAAGACTACGGTCTAAGGTCGAGGGGGAGTATTATTCTACAAAGGTGTTCTTGTCATAACTTGGTGCTATTTACGAAAGTTAAATGAGTTAGTGAGTGTTGGCATTAAGAATAAATGTAAGTTAAGGTTAAGGGGCCATTTGTGTCATAATACTAAACTTGATTTAACCTTGGTCAAAACTACTTTGACCGGTCTCATTTACTCCCACCTGCTAACATTTACTACCTTCAACCACCATCATCTACGATCCAAAATCATTTGATTAATCCGTGCATCAATCTTCGAATCTGTAAGTGTCAAACGTTTTTGATCATGTTCATAAACAATGGTTTTTAAATTTCATAACAATCCAACGGCTAGTTTTATCATAATCTTTAAAACTCATCTTAGGGTTATGTGTAATCATAAACCCAGTAATTTGTGGTTGTTATGGTTGAATTGGTTAATGGGAAATGATCTTAGGATGTATATAAACATGTTTCTAAACTCTAATCGTACCTAGAAACACTATATCATTCGATTTGATTTTAGGGTTCATACGATGGAATTAGGGGTTCTTGATTTTGTGCTTTAGGTTTGAAATTGGTGATGGGGATTGTGTTATTACATGCCTAGGAACTCATACATGTGGTTTAATTGCAACAATTACATCTCTTGTTCATGAATCAAAGTTTTAGGGGTCGAACGCACTAGCAGATTTGACCTTGTGATTCTGTGGTCGATTAGTGTTATAATTTGAACCATATGCTCCTTAAGGTGTTAGAAACATTTGCCCTTTGCCTTCTCTTACCCAGAATCATGTTTGATTGGGATTTTGATTATGTGTTCATGCATGTTTACGCGTAACTCAATATTATGTCTCATTTATGCATAAGTTTGTGAGTTTAAGTGTGTTAATATGAATATTGATCAGTGGTAATGTTTTGTACACTTTCAGGAATCAAACAACACTAATTACTTAAGGTGATTTTCTGGAAAATGGCATGTTTACGCGCAAATTGTTCATCCTACGCTTAAGATTGAATCTTACGCGTAAGATTCGACACGTGGACAAACATTGTCTTAGATAAGACAATGTTTACGCTTAATGATAAATCTTACGCATAAGTTTTGTTCTTACGCTTAAGTCTTGAACTTACGCATAAGCCAAAACCTACGCATAAGTTATATCTTACGCTTAAGGTTAATCCTTTGCGTAATCTCATATGCTACGCATAAGATTTTATCCTACGCGTAATATTGAGCCTACGCATAAGATTTACCTTACGCGTAACATATAAACTTACGCGTAACTTTTGCTCTTACGCCTAATTTCGCTTCCTAAGCTTAAGTCATGTTATGCGTAGACTTATTCACTTACGCGTAAACTTGTCAAATTCATGAAATTTTTCCTAAGTGTTGTAAAATTTCCAAAGTGTAACTTCTTGTAATGATAAACTCATGTTGTAACTTAATTGTCATACGTTTCTATCATGTGATAAAACATAAGTTTGTCATATATCAAAAGTTTTCACACACACAAACACCCACTGATCAATGTATAATATGCTAATCATATATTATTATGTCTGAGCTAACACCGTAAACCATTGCCATGTTTGTGTTTGTTTATGATCAATTCAGATGGCAGAACACAATGACGTTCCATACAGACCAGAACCCGAACCTAAGCTTTCATGGGAAGAGACATTCCCAGATGATTACACCAGGAAAATAGGCAAGAACAACCTCCGAATCAACTTCAACAAAATCATTTGCAACGAGTCTTCATGTATTGTTGCAGTGGATGCTCTTCTATATCACCCCCAACAAGCTATTGTTCACCAAGTCTGCCTCAGTCTCCTGCTTCTACATCCACCAGTTTTGGCATACACATCAGCTAGATCTTGGGGAGGCTTCCTTCACCTGTATGCTTCATAACCGTCAGGTCACTATGGACATTGATATGCTTAGGAATGTACTTGGGTTACCAGAACTCGGCCCAGATGAAGTATATGATCAAGTTCCCACCGAAGAAGAGCTGATAGAGTGGTTACGGGATATTGGCTATGACGAATCAGAAGAAGTTATTACAAGACATTCTAGGGTCAACATTAGGTATCTTCCACAACCATGGAGAACCCTATACATTCTGATTGCCAAGTCCTTGTCTGGCAGAGACACTAGCCACGAACACCCAAAGCTCCAACACCTCAAACTCTTCTGGGTAGTGGCTAATGTGAAGAAAGTTGATTATGCCAGCATTATCTGGGAAGACCTTGTGTGGCACATTCAACACAAGACCACCAACATCCCATTTGTCCGCTTCACAAAACTACTCATCGAAAGCTTCCTTCGTGAGTATGACGATATCCCTCAGAGACTTAATGACAAAGATAAGAATACTTTCAGAAATGAAGACACTCTCAAGGTCATCAAGAGACTCGACACCAGCACACGCAAGCAAGGAAAGAAATTTCCCGACTGTCTCTTGAATGACAAAGTGAAGCTATGCCCGAACTTCAAGTACTACCTTCAAGCTCTTGAAGCTGAAAAAGTTGGTTTCTTGGATGAAGTTCAACCTTTTAAGGGTAAGACAGGTACCAAGACTGGGAGCTCCAGCAGTTCTACCAAGTCTAAGAAGAAGAAGGGTACTCTCAAGAGAAGGACTCCTGCCAAGAAGCCTGCATCCATTCCTGAACCTGGGTGGTTTCCCTCACCACAATCTTCTCCAAAACCAGCTGACTCTGAACAAACCGAATCCGACCAAGGTCCAGTATATAGAGAAGCTTATGCTAACATTGATAAGGATGTGAATCTTGATGACATTGACGATAAGGATTTGACGTTCGAAGATTGGGAAAAGAATATTGACGAATTTGCTGATCATGCCGAATACCCAGCATATCTCAATCAACGACCGTTCACTGAAGCTCAAACAATTTTGGAAGAAGAAAGGATTAGGAGAGAGAAGATGAAGGAACCAGTGACTGCTGAACAAGAGTCTGTAGGCCTTTCAGTTGAAGAAGAAAATGAAAGGGCTCTCAATCTGGGTCTCCTCCACAGCAGAATTGATGCATTCAATGCTGATCTACCTCCACCTCCAATGTTCTCTCAAACCACCGAAGCTGGCGGATCAAGCAGCATTCCTGAGCCTACCACAGGGATCAACACAGACTTGGTCATTTACGACAATCCCTCGGTATCTCCCACAGACATTGAAATGACTAATGCTTCAGCAACGGGAGAAGAGGAAGAGGAAGATCCCATGGATACTGATGCTCCACGGTTGATGACTATGGAAGAAATGGAGCTCATAGAAAGGGCTCAAGAAGAGGAACTAAAGAGAAAACAGGAAGCTGAAGAGGCCAGACTTGAAGAACTTGCACAGGCTAGACTGGAAGAAACTATCCGTATGGAGGAGAGCAGGAAGGCTGAAGAGGCAGCCAAGCTGGCTGAAGAAAAGTTGAAAAGAGAAGAAGAAGCCAAGCTTGCTAAAGAATTAAGGCTTAAAGCCGAGGCTGAAAGACTGGCTGAAGAACAGAGATTGATAGAGGAAGCAGCTAAAGCCACAAAAGTTGATCAACTCGAACCACAAAGAGGAGATGACAAAGACCTTACCACCATCATTGAATCCTCACAGTCATCACCTCCTGCATCCGAATCAAAACACGAAAAATCAATCAAGAAACCAAGCACCAAAGCCTCTGCCGCATCAAAGTTACTAAAGTCAGCATTCAGAAGAGTACATGAAAAAAGGAAAAACAGACTGGAAGATCAGGTTGCTACACTAGTAACCCAAGTTGCTGAATTGACGAAGCTGAATTCGAACGTCCAAGAGCTGCAAGACAAAGTTGATACTTTCTTAGCTAAAGACGTACAAGAAAACTTGGAAGCCACATTAGCAGCTCAAGCACATCAGTACATGGAACAACATTTAGTTGCAGAGTTGAAAGATCTGCTGGCACCCATGAGAGACGAACTCACCAAGTTCGCAGAGCAAGCTGTCAAGAAAGTAATCCGATCGACAACATTTACTCTTCGAGCTGACAAGTCTACTGTTCCACTACCAGGACTATCTATGGACGAATTAGAAGCTCAACTCTTGGACAAGCTGGCAAGCAAGTTCACCTTGACTCCTGAAGAAGCCAAAGTACTGGAAGCATTGAAAGACAAGATGTCCAAAGAGACTTGCAGCACAGAGGCGAACAAACTGAAACGTCCAAGAGATGATGAAGACAGGGATCCTAATTCTCAGGCAAAGAAACAGAAACAAGCCGAAGGTCCCTCATCTCAATCTAAAACACCGGTCATCCCTCCAACAACAACAACTTCCTCACAACAACCGAAGGCATCAGGTTCTGCTCCCAAGGCACACGACCACTTTGAATACACCGGTGGTGACGAGATTCCTCAACCCGATGAAGTTCCAGAACCATCCTCTAAGAAGAAGAAAGAAAGGAAAGGAAAGCATCATCAACCCAAACCGGACACCTCATCAAAAGGCACAGAACCAAAGAAACCGAAAACTGTCCTTAAATGGCTAGACCAAGACGATAGTGACGAATACTCCTGGTTTGAGAAAATGATCAATTCGCAACCACCACTTGAAGACAATCAAGAACCTCAAGATGGTCGAACGGTGGAATACGCTCAATTGATTCAGCAAAAGTTTCAGATGAAAAAGATGAATAAGAAAGAGCTGCGAAGAATCAAGAATTATGCTTTCAATCTTCTGAAAGACCAGTCTGCTAACTCAATCGAACTTGAGTATCATCTGGAAAATATTGCTCGAGCTATGTCAAGCAATATTGACTGGATCAATCCTGAATCTTATGTCGATCCAGTCACAAGGAAAACCGCACCCTACATTACTGACTGGTCCAAACCACTACCGATGATTGGGAAGCCTAAGGAACCGAAGATCCCGTACAAGTTCTTCTTCAACACAGACTTGGAATTTCTGAAACTTGGCAGCAAGATTGAGAAGAAGTACGTTACCTCACTCGCCTTTCTCCCTGCAGCTTGATATCTCAACAATACCATCGAAGAAGAAGCTTCAGCATTATTCGTTGATAAAGTTGTTGAATATGACCGGAACGCACTTTACGGTATACATCATTGGCCAGACAACCGGGCACAGTACTATCGAAGCAGCAGACTTAATCAGACAATGGGCGATGTGACAAGTGATTTGAAGATAGTCTCGATTCAGTTCACTTCGACTGTCACTCACTTTGGGTACCCCTTCCTCAACAAAATCACACTGAAAAGACTTGATGAAAAGGAGTACGATATTTCCGAGTCAGACTTTCCACGACTACTTCTCAATGACATCGAAGACATGTACCTGCTCAAAGTACAAGGAAAACTCTGTGGCTTGCCTAAAGAGATGCAACTTGCCTTTATCCAAGCTCTCCTAATCTTCATCAGGCAGATAGTCATCAGAGAAAGAGTAGAAGATCTTCAATTGGGAGTGGAAAGTTATCAGAAGAAGCTCAATCTCACCAAACCCAACATGTTTGACATCCCCGACCTTCAACATCTACCTTAATACACCTTGATCAGGCAACCATTTGGGTTCACCTACCGCAGCATAAACGGTCGCAACTGCTTCATGGCTTACAACGAAATACATAAGTTCTGTGATGAAACCTTGAAGTTCGTCAGAGATGGAATCAAAAGCAGATTGGATGACATTGCTCTGGGTAAATCTAAAAGGTGGAAAACCAATGAGGCCAGGGATGCTCGCAGATTCATCTTAAGGATTGAGAACAGATTGAAGCGCAGGGATCAGTTTCGAAGGTTGGAAAGTTATGTGGGAGGCAGACCAAAGTTTCCGGTGTTGACATTTCAGAGACCTGATTGGTAGAAAATTGTAAGAGTTTGATTTGATTTGTCAATTATATACTTCATAATGGCTTGTGTACACATTACAGTGCACAACCCGAACTTGTAAAGAAAGGACCCTGAGGTACGCATCAGTGCCTCAATCCTAAATATAAGGAGCGAAGGCTTCTTACTTTTGAGTAGAATTAATCAAATGTTTATGAATTTTTCATAATTCTGCTCAAAAGGACAAGTATTTCACCTCAATAAGACCTAATCACTTGTTGGGGGAGCACTTGTCAAAACAAAATACTTTGCTCAAAATCAAAAGTTCTTGGTGAATCTCCCCATAAGACTCAAAAGACATATTTTAATCTAAAAGATTGTCAAAAATATCATTTTATAGGCTATTTTTGAGGGGGAGAAAATGAAAAAGTGATTAAAATATACGAAGTCAAAGCTTAAAAGTTGTATCATGTGCGAGCCAGACTCAGAAATGACCCAGGAATTGACGAGACTATTAAAGTTAGTAATATCGAAAAGACTTATCCTCGACGGGTAATAACATCAAGTTAGTTACTAGAGCTAGTTGTCACCTAAAAGCTGACAATGGAACTCTTTAACTAGCCACGTAAGCGTGTCTCGAAAAGGATATGTCTTAGTAGAAATGTACCGTCTCGAGAAACTTTCAGTGGACTCGACCAGGCTGGGTAATAACTTCAAGCTAGTCTAACTAGTGATGTAAGCGTGTCTCGAATCGGTCTTGTTCACGGAAAGTGGATCAATTCAAAAGTGCTTGCTCCTCCCGCATGTGCAAATTTATTAAACACTTATGAGCACATGTGCAGGGGGAGCCCTTCAAAAGTGTATACAAAACTCTCAAAGTGTTAACCAAAATATTTGATTATCACAAACACTTTGAGAGATTTTTCAATCTAAGGTTTCTTGGCTACTGTCGGAGTTATAAGGTGATTAAGATAGGATTATCCGTCCTATGATCCGCCAGAGCCGGAGGGATCTACCCAAGGACATCTCCCATAGTTAGAATTAGAAGTCCTTAGGTATGATACGAAAAAAGGAGAAAAGAATGAAAGGGAAAGAAGGAGTTGAAGAATTAAAAAGAAAAGTAAAGTAAAGGGTGAAAAGAAGTAGCCCTCCATATGTTCAACCTTATGGCAGACACCGGGTTCAATACGTATGCTACTGGCTGTTGCAAAAGACAACACCGGTATTGAAGATTAAGTCGTCATGGACCCAGTGACGCAATGCACTAAACCTTCTCAACCACTCAAGTTCTCTTAAAAGGACTTGTTTCATTCTCACGGGGAACCAGCGTAACCTATCGACCTATCTCTTAGAGACGGTTGATATTGAAGCAGGAGACCCCTCCCTAGTCTCCGCATAGGAAACCTAGGTGTGCACTTATAGAGTCTAGAGCCTTGAGATACATCAAAGATCTCTTAGGAACACTTAGTATTTCTACAACTGGTGTTCTACATCAATGGACACCAGCTGTAAACTATCGAGTCCTTCGTAGATCTTAGCAATCTGCCGAGAACGTTTATGAGAGGAATACTTAAGTATTTCTCAATGATTGAACGGAAATCCTGCCAGGGTCAACATCAAACAGCCGTGACAGCAGGTCACTTCGGTAACCCCACAAGGGTTACGCTTAGTGTTTGTGGTGGTTCCATAACGGTCTACAGTCGTGGAGTGATCCCCAGCGACTCACCCAGTCATTGAGCTACTTAGTAGGTCTCGTAAGCTCCTTCGGGAGTATCTGATATGGGAACGGCCTGGATAAGGATTAGAGGGAGTCTTCACAATATGCTGTTGATAAACTCTATATCCTTATCTGTAAGTACCGGTTGTTTTATTGCTAACTGTTTACTCGCAGGTACCTCACTTCCATGAAGGTAGATTCCAACATGCTCATACATACATCTTGAAGCAACTGCTTGCTCCCCCAAAGATCTTAGCACCACAAAGTTCAAAGAAAGATTCTACGTCAATAAAGAAGAATCTACAAAGTATAAAGACTTAAAGATCTCAGTATATGAAAAGGAACTTCGTACAAGTAAAAGTATAAGTCCGAAGATGTATGAGTATGTTGAAATGGCGGACAACCACCACAGACGCAGGAGTGACGAACGGCAGACAACTTCATAACACAATCACTACATCATCACCAAAGAACATAGACACAAGAACAAAGTATATTCATTATCATTCAACCATTTTGAAGACGTCTAGAGTTTTACATGTCACAAGTCAACGACAAAGATGAAGACGTCAAGCAACCGTGATGACCGACCCTTAGGGGGAGATTGTTGGGATCATACTTTTTGTATTTTAGTCAAGTCTCGGTCATTACCTTTTGTAATAGGTTGCTTAGTTATTTAATCTACTTAGTTTATGTTACAAGGCTTAAGAATGTAAGTCCATGGGCCTTAAAGCCCACGTCTAAAAGAAAGGAGGGAGGAAGGGAGTGTTGCCCTACTCCTCCTCCTATAAATACTAAGCTTATGTAACTCTTTTAATTGTTGGTTATTTGATTATCTTAAGGAAACTCTTGTTCTCTCACTTTTCATATTGTCTCATAATCAACCATCTCTCATTCTCATCTTATTTCTTTCAACATCATACTTGTGTTTACATAAATGGTGACCTAACAATAAATGTTACAAAGTATTTCTTATTCCCCAAGGAGGGAGTAGCATGAAGATCACACAGGTCACTATGAATCAGCTTCAAAACTTTAGTTTCACGTTTTACACTTTGAAATGGTTTCTTAGTAATTTTGGTCATCATGCAAGTTTTACACTTTTTAGTGTCCATATCAAAGGCTGGAATTAACCTATCCTTATACATATCTCGCATTCGTTTAAAGTGTACATGGCCAAGTCTTGCATGCCATAAGGTTGAATCATTAAGTTTAGATGTTGAAATAAAAGCAGAATTAACATTATCATAAACAATATTAAGTCTGAACATTTGATTAAACAAATAACCAAAACCAATAACACCATGTTTAGATAAAATAAACTTATCAGATTCAATAACTTGTTTATAACCACAATTATTTAAAACACTACTAGAAACCAAGTTCTTTCTAATATCAGGAACATGTAAAACATTAAATAAAGAAACAATCTTTCCAGAACCAAACTTCAAATCAACACATCCTTTTCCATGCACCAGGGCAGTTGACTCGTTTCCCGTATGAAGAATAGAACCATCATTCATTGACTCATAGGTCTTGAACCAGCTTCTATCTTTACACACATGAATTGTTGCACCAGAGTCAACCCACCAAGCAACATCATCATCCTGCACAAAATAAATTTCAGATATATATGTAACATAATAAATCTCAAAAGACTTATTAACTATATTCTGACCTTTCAGAGAATTGGTGTTACCGTTCCCTCCACTTGTGCCTGATCCATTAGTTTTATTGCCAATCTTAACACCTTTACAATCCTTCCTGAAGTGTCCAGTTTTACCACACTTCCAACAAGTCACTTTTGGTTTCTTGTTAATATCAGATTTGGTGTTATCTTGATGCTTACGCTTGCCCTTGTTATCATTGTTCCTAGAGGAGTTGTTATGCTCTACCATATTGACAACTGATGGACCAGTAGCATTGCTACTCTTTGGCTTGTCAATGTCTTGTACTTTGAGTGAATCCTCAATGCGCAAGTGATTGCCCAACTCAACAAGAGTTAACTCCTCCTTCTTATGTTTCAACATATGTTTGAAATCTTTCCAAGAAGGAGGTAGTTTATCGATGATAGAAGAGACTGAAATAGCCTCATCCATGTTCATCTTGTGTTGTGTGAATCGACCAAGTATACTAAGAAGTTCATTGTATTGTTCTATGACAGGTCTAGAATCAACCATTTTGTAATTGTTAAAATTACTTACAAGGAACTTCTTACTTGATGCATCCTCAGCTATATATTTGGCTTCCAAGGAATCCCATAGTTCTTGAGAAGTTTCAACATTCTGATAAATATCAAATAGAGAATCAGACATACCATTGAGAATTAAACCTCTGCAAATATAATCATCATTCTCCCATTTGCTTCTTGCCCTCATCTGATCCATAGTAGAATCATCTCCAAAATCTTCTGGAATCTCAGTTGTCAGAACATAAACCACATTCATACTTGACAACAAGAAGTGCATCTTCTTTTGCCATCTTCTGAAATCAACACCTTCAAACTTTTCCAACTTGGAAAAGTTAGCAGCCATTTGTCTCATAGCAGCAGCCATTGATTATCACTAATAGTTTCTATTGATTGTTAGTTATTATGTGTTAACAAGTTCCCAGATTAGGGTTAAGATAATCAATAAGGTACCTGATATTCACTTGAAATCGTGGTATCATTTTTCAATAGAAACTATTCGACCTTATGCCTGGGTTACACGAATATCTCTATGGGATAAGACCAAGTGATGTTCTTGTTTTAGGCACAAATAGAATTGTATTCAAGTGTTTAGGGTTTGTGTTGATAATCATATTCCATGCAGATGTATTATGACCTCTATTTATAATAGAGAATACTCAAACCCTAGCCCATGGAATTATGTATAATTAACGGCCCATTAATTATATCATAATACTTTTCATAATAGTAGGAATCAGTGGTTAAAAAAGAGCAGCAGAATAAACTGATGCTATCAGCAGAATCATTCTAGCAGCAGATTCTACTAGCAGAATCCATCATCAGCAGAATCCATCATCAGCAGAATCAAATCAGCAGAAACATATTCACACTAGCAGAACCACTATTGAGTCAGGGGATTCAGTGACCAAATGGGTGTACACTCCGTACCTCCAAACCCATTACCAGGTGTGAATTAATCCCTCAAGTGCACTAAATTTTCCAACACTTCACAACCGATCCCATAGAGTTACTAACAGTTGTCAATTTTGCGTGTGTGTTAAGACGTGCTCTGTTCATTTTTGCGTGTGACTTCATACCAGACGATAAATCATTTATCAATGAATATTCGGTAATAATGAGAGATTTTTATTAAAAACAAAATAAATAAATAAATAAAAGCTAGGTTGATAAATGAAGGAATTTATTTAGAATTTAGTATCAAACTTAGTAAAATTTATTTTGAATACTTTGTGATTTTGTTTCATGAAAGTTTGTGGTGTATCATTGTTAGCTCACCATTACCACCCACCATCCAAATGAGGAAAAGACAAATCACGTGACCACTTCAAACCACTTACATAGGAAGGTGCTGTGGTATCTAAAGGAGCTGAAACTGGAAAATATCTCAGAATCTTTGCAAGATTTATATGCAAAAGAAAAAGCAAGATTTATGAGCAGGGTATTCTGGAAGGTAACTTTTTCCCCTTTTAAATCCACAAATATGGTGCATGTTTTATGTAATGGAATCAGAAACAGTGCATGTTTTATGTGATGGAATCAGAAACGGTACGTGCATGTTTTATGTATGCTTAACATTGAACAAATACCTTTGCGTTTGACCGGAATCAAATGCTTTGCCTTGATAGTACTTTCTTTGCTCTTTATATATATACTAAGTAATCGGGTGCAAAACAATCAAACAAAAATATTTGGTACCAGCTACATTTGGCTACATCGTTCTTTGAAGGCTACATCGTTCTCACAACAAATAAATTTTTTGACTCACCATGGTATGATATCCATTACTGTATGCTTAATTTGATCTAGAACTTGTTATAATGCCTTACCAACCACCTTTTTTGCGAAATTTTTCAAACACGATATCATTTGTTTAGATACACCAGGAGATGAGCATACTATACGGACCATGGGGAGGAAACTACGGGAATCATTGGGATGATGGAGAACACGATGGAATTAGAGAGATCACTGTTATATACAGTAGTTGCATAGACTCTATCCGTGTGACATATGATGACAATGTTAAACCCTTACTGGCTGGAAAACATGGAGGCATGGGTGGAACCAAAAGTGCTCAGGTACAAAATTCTTGCCAAATCTTAGTAAACTTATCTTAAATTGTAAATGAAATAATATAAATTCTTATGGATTAACTTCAGATTAAGCTGCGATTTCCTGAAGAGGTACTAATAAGTGTACGTGGGCACTATTGTCCTGTGGTCTATGGAGCCGGTCCGGTGATTCGATCACTCACATTTAAGACCAACCAAAGGACATATGGGCCATTTGGGGTTGAGGTAGGGACACCCTTCAATTTCTTGACAAATGGAGGCTACATTGTAGGTCTTTATGGAAGAAGCGGGTGGTTTCTGGATTCACTCGGGATTTACGTATCGCCCCCTAAACTAACCCTTTCCAAAAGAATACAGATGAAGTTTAAAGGATATAACCATAGCAAAGATGGTAAACATAACAGAACCAAGAGGCTCGAAAGGTTATAAAGTTAGGGCTTATGAGCATCTATGTATCATATGTGCATTTGGTGTTGTATTTTCTTTAGCCTTTTTCATGTATTGCATAAGTTCCTTATATTGTAACAATATCTAGAAACATAAAGACACTAAATAAGAGAATCTTTTATTGTTCGATTGCAGAAGCTGCGGTAAATTTTAATCTACACTTTGTAATGATTGTACGAATATACCATAAACCCAATTCTAAAATCTGTATACATTGTTATTGAATCACCAAACAACAATTATATATAAAAATAATAACATCACCAGCGGCATGTAACATCATCTGAACCCAAATACAATATCCACATAACATATCATGTCCCAAGGAGACTAAACTAACTATTCAGAATAACCACTTACTACGATATATCCATTTCAAATGTAATTAACAAGCAATAATCAAAATCAAACGAGCTCTTTAAATAGTGATGTAGTAATCAAAATCACTACAGTACACTTCGTATTTGTGTTGCAGGCACCCTTAATGTGATTATCCAAAAGAGATAATATGACCCGTCAATAATCATATACAGAAATCAAAATCGGTTTCACCATGCTCAGACTGATCTCAACTAACTAAACACACTACTTATGAACCAAATCTCAAACACAACGTATATGCAAATTCACTAGTTCTAAGTATCAGAAAATGTAATTGGCAAACAAAACATTAACTAATCAAATCCAAATTTACATAAAACCGTACTCAATCCTAAAAAGCACAAATCCGAAATCAGAAACAACCATAAATTTACCCCGGGCTTGAAACTCAGCAAGTCACCAACTCAAATTATCCTCCTCTCCCACAACAACTTTCTCAGTCCCGTTCACCACTTGCCCAGCCGCTTTCGGTAACCCAACCGACACTTCCAAACCATACTCCTCCGCAACTTGCTGTATTAAAATATTAACCACTCCTTCCGGAGTACTCGAACTCATACTACCTGGCTTCAAACCATCAAACTCTCCATAAACTCAGCCTGCACTTCCATATTCACTAACTGTTTCTCAAACTGATCCATAGCCTCACTCATCTTTTGCAGATAAGAGCAGTTTTAGACACATCGATATCATACAAGGGCTTTGCCATCCTACCGCCCAAAGCACTCATATATACACTGTAAGGAAACAAATTTTAAATAGTTCAAAATTAAAAAGCAAACCTGATGTTAAACCGTAGTGAAATAAATAAATACTTCAAAATAACATCTTTTGCAACAGTAAAAAAAATAAAAAAGGGATAATTCCGAAAATGCCCCTGTTGTCCAATGCTTTTTCTTTTCTAGACGGAATCTTTTGGTTTTGCTTTTTTAGACCAGGGTAAGCTATACTTTTTGGGCAACTAAAATCCGCAAGTGACAAGTGTGACTTTACTGATTACAAGGTAGGGAAACTTGTAATTTTTTGGCAACTGGTGTCCTTCATGTCGGACAAGTGGCGACACATGATTGGCTAAAGCAAGTTGCCCAGAGCAACTGGTCTAGAAAAGCAAAGACAAAATATTCCGTCCATAAAAGCAAAAGCATTAGGCTACTGGGGCATTTTCGGAATTATCCCAATAAAAAAAACTTTGGTAGTGAAATAACAACTCTTTTATAAATTTAAAAAAAAAAATAATTTAGGTTGTTGTATCAAGTATTAATTGATAATGGACCTTGGGATACTTTCAAACTGTTTTCTTTTTAGCTAAATTTTTTATTCGATCCTGTTTTGTGTTAGTAGCAATACTTAGGAGGGTTATATGTTACTTAGACAATAATAAGGGGATTAATTGTATTTAGTTTAAATAAAGTTTAGGATTGTACTTAGATTAGTTGGCTTGCAAGCCAAGCTAAGGTCTCTACCCCCTCATCTCTATAAATAGAGATGAGGGGGATGCTAGTTATTCATTCTTCTTCATCAATTGTAAAAGCTTTATTGGTTTTAATAAATGGTTCGTTGAGGTATAACGTGTGTAATATTCTTGTCGTTTTTTGTAGTCTCTCGTGTTTGCTACGGGTGCTCGATACAACTCGCGATCTAGTGTTCCGCGATAACTTCGGGTTTGTTGTCGAGGTTTTATCCAACAGATCCATTTGAGATTAATCTGTTAGAACTTACACTTTTATTTTATACTAATGATTTATATCGAATACTTACCATTGCCAGCCACCATTTCCACAAAATCTGAGAATCGTAAACAAATGCATGAACAAAAACTCATTCATGAACGAGGTCAATCACGTGGCTACATCAGTCCACTTACCTTGCTTTGACTATGGTACTTGTTTCTGTTCATAAAGATGTTACAAAAGAAGGTGGTGTCTAAAGGAGCCCTGAACTTGGAAATATCTCAGAATCTTGTCAAGATTTGTATGCAAAAGAAAAGCAAGATTTTTGAACAGGGTGTTTAAAGTGTTCTTGAAGGTATCTTTTGTCCCTTTTTAATGCACAAATATGGTCCATGCATGTTTTATGTAACAAACACCTGCATGTGTTGGCAAAATGGAATCAGAATCGATGCATGTTTTAAGTATGTTTAGCATTAAACAAATACCTTTATGTTAGACTGGTATCCGATGCTTAGCACAGTAGTACTTTGTTTGCTCTTTATATTTATTGTCAGCAATTTGGGCTCAAAACAATAACACACCATTACTTGATACAAGCTACAGCATTTGTGTATTTCATATCAGCCTTCTCTTTCAATCAACTTTATTTTTTTACTTGCAATGGTATGAATTCCCTCCCCTTTCTGTGTGCTTAAATTTTTTTAGAGTCCATGATCTTGCTGATATAAATACAACAGGATAAGAGCATCATGCTATCGGGACCATGGGGAGGAAATGGAGGGAATCAATGGGATGATGGCGTGCACAGTGGGATTAGAGAGATCACTCTTGTATACAGTAGTTGCATAGACTCTATCCGAGTGACATACGATAACAATGTTAAACCTTTACTGGCTGAAAAACATGGAGGCATTGGTGGAACCAAAAATGCTCAGGTACAACATTTTGGCCAAATCTTAGTGTACATTATTCTAAACTGTATATAGAATAATGCAGTTTATTATGGATCAATTTCAGATTAAGCTGCAATTTCCTGAGGAGGTTTTGATAAGTGTTAGTGGGCACTATTGTCCTGTGGTCTATGGAGGAGGCCCTGTGATTCGATCACTCGCTTTCAAGAGCAATAAAAGGACGTATGGGCCATATGGGGTTGAAGAAGGAACACCCTTCTATTTATTGACAAATGGCTACATTGTAGGTCTGTTTGGAAGAAGCGGGTGGTTTCTAGATTCCCTCGGGTTTTACTTATCACCCCCTAAAAAAACCATTTTGCAACGAATCCAGATGATGTTTAAAGGATTTAACCCTTTTGCTATGCAAAATGGTGCCAAAAGGCTTGAAAGGATATAAAGTTAGGGCATATTAGCATCTACATATCATATATGTGGTTGGTGTGATGTGTTCTTTAGCCTTTTTCACGTATCGCATAAGTTCCTTTCTATTGTAACAATATCTTAGTCTAAAAGCATACACTAAATAAAAGAATCTCTCAATATTCGGTTGCAGGGTCAAATTATCATATACACTTTCTATGCAATGATTCTGCTAATATACCATAAACCAGATCCTGGAATCTAATTTTCATTGATATCGAATCACGAAACAGCAATTCTAAAAAAAAGAATACCATATTCACATATCATTGCCCTGGGTTGAACTATTTGCAATGGCTCTTTGCTACTGTTTAGCATTGCATTTTAAATTTGACTATGTAACATGCTCACTACAAGAAAAAATTGATTTAGTGAACACACGAATATGGTCACTAATGGTAGATATTTGGTCACTAAGCTGATTTAGTGTCCATACGAGAGTGGTCACTCGTCGTCACTAAAAGTCTGGCACAAAATGTATTAGTGATGACATATGATCATTTCTCACTATTCGTCAAATTTCAATACTAGTTCACCTGTAAAAGAACCTCAAAATAATCAGAATTCAATTTTGTTGCAGCTACCCTTGAAGTGATTATTTGACTCCTCACTGATCATACAATCAAAATTAGTTTCACTATACTCAAATACTTCAAACAAATTATCAACTACTTGAAAACGCGCCTTATAAATACAATTTCAAACGCCACATATGTGTAATTTCATTAGTTTCCACTTATAAGTGGCATAAAAGCTAAAGACCATACGAAACATCGATTAATCAAATCCAAATTTACATAAACACAATGTGAAAACATATATAGTAAATCATAACTAACAACCATAACTCAGAACAAACATAAATCTACCCAACAGGATTTAAGAGCAGCAAGTCTCCTATACAAATCATCCACCTCAACCTTCTCACTCCTATTCATAGAAACTGTATGCCCCATGTCAAGCGGCCACCCAACCAACACTACCAAACCATAATCATCAAACACGACCATTCTAGAGTCCATAAACTTGCACTTTCCGCTATTGAACTCTCAATTAACTCAGCATGCACTTCCATATTCACAAACTGCTTTCAAACTGACGCATAGTTTCACTCATCTTTTGCAAACTAACGTCATTCAAATTCGATTCAAGTATCTTCACAATCAATCCCATAGACCGAGTTACTAACTGTTATCAGTTTTGCTTTACTGTCGAGACGCGTAACAACCGCGTTGCGGCAACAGGATAATCGGGGGGTAACTCATTTATAAAAAGATTACTTTTTATACTTTAATTTTGCATTTATCATGATCATATGCTTAGAAGAGTTTTAGAACTAATTTTAGGACGATAAATCATTTATCAATGAATATTCGGTGATTATGTGAGTTTTATACTCAAAACTAGGAATATGAAAAACATTTGCTAAAGACTATACACAAAAGTTATCCAAACTTTGTCTTAGTATTAATCTTAGTAATAATTATTTTGAATACTCTGTGATCTTGTTTTATGAAAGTTTTATGTGTATCACTGTTAGCTCGCCATTGCCAGCTACGACTTCCACTCACCACCCAAATCTTAGAACCATCAATAAATGCAGAAAAAATCATTCTTAAAAAATGTAAATCACTTGGCGACTTTAATCCACGCACCTTTCTTTGATTGTAGTATTTGTTTCTGTTCATAATGAAATTACAAAGGAAGGTGGTGTGGTGTCTAAAGGAGCTGAAACTTGAAATATCTCAGAATTTTGGCAAGATTTGTAAGCTAAAGAAAAGCGAGATTTATGAGCAGGGTGTTCTGGAAGCCAAGGTAACTATTCTTCCTGTTCAATCCACAAATATGGTGCATGTGTTATATAACGGAATTAGTAATAATGCATGTTTTATGTAATGGAATTAGTAATAATGCATGTTTTGTGTATGCTTAGCATTAAACAAATACCTTTGCATTTGACAAGAATCGGATGCTTACCTCGATAGTACTTTCTTTGCTCTTTATATATATATATATATATATATATATATATATATATATATATATATATATATATATATATATATATATATATATATATATATATATATATTAAGGAATCAGATGCTTAGCTCGTTAGTACTTTGCTCTTTAAATATATACTAAGCAATCTGGTGCCAAACAATCAAACAAAAATATCTGGTACAAGCTACACGTGCCTACATCGTTCTTTGCAGACTACTCTTTTAGAAAATATATTTTTCAACTCGCCATGGTATGATATACCTTACCATATGCTTAATTTGATCTATAACTTACTAGAATCCCCCTACTAACCACCTTTTTCATTAATTTTCATTCATGATCTCGATCATTTGTTTAGATACAGAAGGAGAAGAGCATACTATTTGGACCATGGGGAGGAAACTCGGGAATCATTGGGATGATGGAGAAGACGAAGGAATTAGAGAGATCTCACTTATATACAGCAGTTGCATAGACTCGATCCGTGTGACATATGATGACAATGTTAAACCCTTACTGGCTGAAAAACATGGAGGCATGGGTGGAACCAAAAGTGCTCAAGTACAACACTCCCCACAAATCTTAGTATACTTTATCATAAATTTTATATGAAATAATTTTATGGAAAGGCTTTAAATGAAATAATGTGATTTCTTATGGATTAATTACAGATTAAGCTGCGATTTCCTGAGGAGGTTTTGTTAGGTGTTAGTGGCACTATTCTCCTGTGTTTTATGGAGCCGGCCCTGTGATTCGATCACTCACATTTAAGACCAACCAAAGGGCAGTTGGGCCATTTGGGGTTGAGGAAGGAACACCCTTCAATTTCTTGACAAATGGAGGCCACATTGTAGGTCTTTATGGAAGATGCGGGTGGTTTCTGGATTCGCTCGGGTTGTACTTATCTCCCCCTAAACCAAACCTTTTCCAAAGAATCCAAATGAAGTTTAAAGGATTCAACAATAGCAAAGATGGTGAATATAACAAAACCAAGAGGCTCGAAAGGCTATAGAGTTGGGGCATATGAGCATCTATATATCATATCTGTGTTTAGTGTGATGGTTATTTAGCCTTTTTCATGTATTGCATAAGTTCCTTTCTATTGTAAAAATATCTAGAATCATAAAGACACTAAATGAAAGAATCTCTCATTGTTCGATTGTACACTTTCTATGCAATGATTCTGCTAATATACAGTAAACCATATCCTAGAATCTAATTTTCATTATTAAATCACCAAAGAACAATTCTAAATAAAAATAAACGGCATTATGTTTCATCATCTGAACTCTAAATACGATATTCGCATTTGCAATAGCTCTTTGCTACAATTTAGCATCGCATTTTAAATTTGACTATATATGTACATGCAAATACGCAATATAATCAGTTCTCACGATTGGACGTGCTCCACTGTTTGATGTTCGATAATATAATCAGTTCTCACGATTCATCAAATTTTAATCTAGCTCACTTGTAAAAGAACCACAAAATAATCAGGATTCAATTTTGTTGCAGCTACCCCTATGGACTATGCTGATGATTTGACCCTGTAATAATCATACAATAAAAATCTATTTCACTATACTCAAATACTTCAAACAAACTATCGACCTGAAAACGCACCTTTTAATGAATATTTTAAGCACCACATGTATCCAAATTCATTTGTTTTCACTTTCAAGTGGCATAGAAGTTAAACACCTTAGGAAGCATATATCAGTCAAATTCAAATTTACATAAAGTCGATCCCAAAACAAATATAGTAAATCCTAAACAAGCATAATTCGAACAAACATAAATTAAGCCACGGGCTTTAAGCTCAGCAAGCGATCTCCTACCCAGATCATCCTCATCAACCTTGTCATTTAGTATTAACCACCTGCTGCATCAAACTATTAACTTTCCCTCATGGAGTCTATAAACTTTCATTTCTCGCCATCAGACCCTCCATAATCTCAGCTTGCGCTTCCATATTCATTAACTGATCCATATATAGTCTCACTCATCTTCTGCAAATTACCAGCATTTAAAGTTGATCCAAGTGACTTCACAACCGATCCCATAACAGTTGTCATTTTTGCGTGTGTGTTGAGACGTGCTCTGTTCATTTTTGCGTGTGACTTATTAGGACGATAAATCATTTGTCAATGAATATTCGGTAATAATGTGAGATTTCTATTAAAAACAAAAATATATATATATATATATATATATATATATATATGTAAAACATTTACTAACCAATTTAAAGTTAAAAGCAAGGTTGATAAATAAAGGAATTTATTTGGAATTTGTATAAATCTTAGTAATAATTTATTTTGAATACTCTGTGAGTTTGTTTTATGAAAGTTTGTGGTGTATCACTGTTATCACTGTTAGCTCACCAAATGCATAAAAGGTAAATCACGTGGCCACTTCAAACCACTTACCTTGCTTTGATTGTAGTATTTGTTTTTGTTCTAAAAAAGATGTTGCATAGGAAGGTGCTGTGGTGTCTAAAGGAGCTGAAACTGGAAAATATCACAGAATCTTGGCAAGATTTGTATACAAAAGAAAAAGCAAGATTTATGAGCAGGGTATTCTCTGGAAGGTAACTTTTAAATCCACAAATATGGTGCATGTTTAATGTAAAGGAATCAGATCGAAACAGTGCATGTTTTATGTAATGGAATCAGAAACAGTGCATGTTTTATGTAATGTAATCAGAAACAGTACGTGCATGTTTTATGTATGCTTAACATTGAACAAATACCTTTGCATTTGACCGGAATCAAATGCTTGCCTCGATAGTACTTTCTTTGCTCTTTATATATATACTAAGTAATCGGGTGCAAAACAATCAAACAGAAATATTTGGTACCAGCTGCATTTGGCTACATCGTTCTTTGAAGGCTACATCGTTCTCACAACAAATAAATTTTTTGACTCACCATGGTATGATATCCCTTACCGTATGCTTAATTTGATCTAGAACTTGTTATAATGCCTTACTAATTAACCACCTTTTTTTCAAAATTTTCAAACACGATATCATTTGTTTAGATACACCAGGAAATGAGCATACTATATGGACCATGGGGAGGAAACTGCGGGAATCATTGGGATGATGGAGAACACGATGGAATTTGAGAGATCACTGTTATATACAGTAGTTGCATAGACTCAATCCGTGTGACATATGATGACAATGTTAAACCCTTACTGGCTGGAAAACATGGAGGCATGGGTGGAACCAAAAGTGGTCAGGTACAAAATTCTTGCAAAATCGTAGTAAACTTATCTTAAATTGTATATGAAATAATGTAAATTCTTATGGATTAACTTCAGATTAAGCTGCGATTTCCTGAAGAGGTACTAATAAGTGTAAGTGGGCACTATTGTCCTGTGGTCTATGGAGCCGGCTCGGTGATTCGATCACTCACATTTAAGACCAACCAAAGGACATATGGGCCATTTGGGGTTGAGGTAGGGACACCCTTCAATTTCTTGACAAATGGAGGCTACATTGTAGGTCTTTATGGAAGAAGCGGGTGGTTTCTGGATTCACTCGGGATTTACGTATCGCCCCCTAAACTAACCCTTTCCAATAGAATACAGATGAAGTTTAAAGGATCTAACCATAGCAAAGATGGTAAACATAACAGAACCAAGAGGCTCGAAAGGTTATAAAGTTAGGGCTTATGAGCATCTATGTATCATATGTGCATTTGGTGTTGTGTTTTCTTTAGCCTTTTTCATGTATTGCATAAGTTCCTTATATTGTAACAATATCTAGAAACATAAAGACACTAAATAAGAGAATCTTTTATTGTTCGATTGCAGAAGCTGCGGTAAATTTTAATCTACACTTTTTTTTTTTTTTTGATCCATTGAAAAGGCTTTATATATATATATATATATATATATATATATATATATATATATATATATATATATATATATATATAAATATATATACACATTTCCACTTTTCCAATACTGATAATTGGGATTTACATCAAGGTGGTAGGTAAGCGGGCAACAAGCTGAAGCGCCACCCCTTTCTGAATAGCAAACCCTATTCTACTGAAAACATAATCGTGCCCCCTCGGGGCCGATATATTGCTGCGAACAATCTTACGAACCCGATCCAAGAAGCTCACAGCTTCAGGGGCTAAGGAACCAAAAGTGTCAAATACAAAAGGAACAAACACGTGTTGATTCTCGGAGCAGGCTTTATCATGTTTGTCCACTTTCTTCATCTCAGCCTTCATAACAGCTTGCCCAGCCGTAAACCCATTACCCCGAAGATCCACGAGGGGGGACACACCAGTGAGGTACGAATATACCATAAACCCAATTCTAAAATCTGTATACATTGTTATTGAATCACCAAACAACAATTATATATAAAAATAATAACATCACCAGCGGCATGTTGTAACACCCCTAATTCATGATGCAGCGGAATTCAACTTGGGTGTTACTCGACGGCACAACAGTCATAATAATAGAAAACGATCTCTAACCGAGTCGTAATAAAAAGAGTTGTCATTCATATTATTCAAATGTATCAAAGTTTACATAGTAAGGTCCCAAAATGATCCATTGTTTCAAAACACATCAATATAAAGTCTATGATGTTTTTATTGAATGACATAATAGTTTATAGCCTTCTTCCTTCGGTACGTGCCCTTCCCGCTCCATTCTTGATTATCATGGACCTGAAATACATGCTTAAGAGGTCAACACAAAGGTTGAGTGATATTCATAGAGTTTGTTTAACGGTTGAACACAATATGTTGGTAGTAAGAGTTAATTAGACTCATACTCATGTTAGAAAACAAAACAGTTATTATTATGTACTAAGCTCATGCAACCAATACGTTAACGAGTACCAATATCAATCGGCGGTTATGTTGCCCCGGTAAGTACTTTGCCGTCATACTTAATGTTTCAAATATAGTGCATTTGTTGAACTAACTGCTCAAACAAATGGGATTCGTCAATCCCAATAGGCCTATTCACAATACTCGCGCTCACTAATTCTAGTGATTAAATGGTTCATGATAGGGGCCTAGGATTGGCAAGGTAGGTACTTAGTAATAATAAAACAATCAGGCAGCATACAGTTTCAAAGCATTGTGTTCGGTTTAAAAGTAGCATGTATTCCCCCCAAGGGTTTGTAAAACATTGAAATAATGTAAAGTGGGGCTATGAACTCACCTTAAGTACGATAGCAAGTAATGAAGGTGATGGTCGGATCGTGTAGGTTTCTACGAGCAACCTATAATAGAAATGTTGCGACTTAGGATTTGTGTAAAGAATATAACGGAGTGCCTATATATATATATATATATATCTTGCATTTAGTCCATGATGAGGTATGATGTATATTTGTAAGTCTTTGAAAGAAAGATTTATGAACATGTATGTTTTGGTATATCGTTTACTACCGTTCGGGCTAACATATTTCAGAAGTCATGTTAGTAAGCGTTCGAGGAGTCAGGACACTTTAACTCGTAAATCCACAACTCATCTCGACAGCTTACATAATGAACTCCTCACATGAAGCTCCCTACTATTGTAGTAGTTGATAAAGTATATAGATATAAGTTTTGATCCGAAAAAGTTACATGTCCGATATTTGGATAAACTTAGGAAAGTTTATAGTACATGAAGATTGTTATTAGGGTATGATTCATAAGTTTTGTATGACCATTTGTCTTGGTAAATTCTCATGGTTCCCTTTTAGGTGAAGTAGATCCAAATTGCTTGTTCATGTTATCGCCTAATTCATTGTTTCATGTTTACGCCTTTGTAAGTTTACTTGGTCATTTCGTCATGGCCTAGCCATGACCTTTGGTCCTTGTTCCAAGGTCATGAGACCCAACCTTAGCTCTATCCATGGTGGTGGTCTTGGTTATAGGTCATAATAACTCTTGTTCCTTTGAAAGTATAACAATAGTATAGTGACTTAAAATATGTAAATAGCTGTTAAGAAACTGAGAAATATCTCACTCAGAAGGTGTTTTCAAGGCTCGAGCCTCTTTATTCCTGAAGGAAAACGTGATTCCGGACAACTTTCATGTTTTAACTTTTTCATGAATCGGACCAGAAAGGCCTCTTTTTGCGTGTTTTAAGTTCTGTCACAGAAACTTTTAGGCAGTTTTGCCGGAAATCTTTGGTAACTTCAAATCGCCATAACTTTTGACTCGTTTACTCTTTTTAGGTGGTTCAAATTGCAACGGTTTGCTTGTTAAGTCCTCTACTGTAATATGTAATAATCCAACATCATATTTTTTCCATTTTGATCAGGTCTTACCAAGAAATTCACTAGTTTGCTTGTTTTAGTAACTTGTTTCAATAATCCATTATAACAACATCTTTTACTCATTTGTATACATCATGGACATTATACAAGACATAATATAGCAAGAATAACTTGTAAATGATATGAACATGAGAAATTAACAAGAAGCATGTTAGGTTTAGGCTTACAACTTTTGGCTTTCTAATTAAAGAAAGGAGTAACAAGTAAGGAAATGGACTTTGATAGACTTCTTCAACCCTTTTTCACTTCATGCAACCTTTCTACCCTTGGTATTCTTGAAAGATATGTAATGAAAGTTGAGGTGTATTGAGTGGATTTAAACTCAAGAGAAAACACCAAGTATGTTAGGGTTTGGAAGATTTTTGGTGAATAATAAGCTAACTAGGGTTTCTATCTTGAACTTGCACTTGATCCTTGCTATAACTAGGAAGAAATAAACTAAGTGTGGAATGAAATGGGGTGTTGTGATGGCCGGCCAAGGAAGAGAGGGGAGGGGGTATTTATACCCTCATGAGGAGGTTAGTTTACTAGATATTTTCTTGCCAAAGAAACACATGTAACCATCCTAGATCACAAGGCACAAGATCAAGCCACACAAGGGTGTGACTCCCCCCCCCCTATGGCGGTTCACAAGGGGATAAGGGGGGGAGGTGGCTTGGTCTTGATAAAATATCTAGATATTAGATGCATTTTGACTCCGGGAAATGCCAACCGTAAATGATTAGGCCTCAAAACGTAAAACCGGGTGTCGTAAAATTATGAAACTTTAAAGTATTGTTAGACATGTCCATATGTCCCATAATAAAATATAAAATGAGTGATAAGTTCCATTTGGGTGGTAAAACCTGCTAAAAGCTGGAAACACGGGTCTAAAACGCGTAATACGTAAAATGTATGAATATTGCGTAAAACTGAGAAAAGTAAAATGTTACTTTTCTAATATGCTAAAAATGATTTAAAATGATTTATAATGTCTAGACTGGGCTCAGTCTGGTGTCGGTTGGTCTTAAATGTCTTTTAGACATCAAACCGTAAGCCTAAAAATCACGAAATGACTTATAACATCAAGGGATGATTTTTGGTCAATGGAGGAGGGAATAATATGTTGACTTATTTTAATAAGTTGAAAGCTCAAATCATTTTAGAAACGCGGTGCAGGTAAAGGCTAGGGTTACGGCTGAGTAAAAACGCCTAAAACTGAAATTTTCAGTTTTTCACGGCCGAAGTTTATTTTGGTCATGTTTTTCTCAGTCATGATTTATTCTTAAATAAATCATGAGTGTGTTAAACATTTTTCTGATACTGGGAAAATTAACGCGACCGAATTTCGTTGTGCGTAGAATTTCTGATTGCCGTTTTACCCTAAAACGTGTAATGTCGTGTAATTCCTTAATAACTTTCACGAAAATGATTTGACGAATGTCAAACATTTAATTTGCCATGGAAATGATTTATCACTCGAGAATATGAAATAAAAATCAGCTTTCGGGAAAATTTCAGAAAGAAATGAATAGTAAAAATGAATAGTAACATGAATAGTAAAATTTTCCGAAAATAGAAATTAACCTGAAATTGCGAATTGTTACAGTCTCCACCCCATATGAGAGCTCCGTCCCGGAGATCAATTTGCGTTAGGAGTAGAAGCTTCGTTGGTAAAAAGATGTGGGTATTTCTTACGTATCTGGTCCTCTCGTTCCCATGTGTATTCAGGACCACGTCGTGAGTTCCAACGAACTTTAACAATTGGAATACGGCTTTGCTTGAGTTGTTTGACCTCTCGGTCCATGATTTCTACGGGTTCCTCAATAAATTGAAGATCGTCATTGAGTTGAATTTCATCGAGTGGAATCATGAGTGATTCATCCGACAAACATTTCTTTAGATTAGATACATGGAAAGTGGGGTGTACACTACTGAGTTCTGATGGAAGCTCAAGTCTGTACGCCACAGGGCCAACCCTGGCTAGGATTTTGAATGGTCCGATGTATCTTGGGTTTAGTTTTCCTCGTTTACCGAATCGTATCAAGCCCTTCCAAGGCGATACCTTTAGCATAACCTTATCTCCGACTTGGAATTCTAGGGGTCTGCGTCGTGTGTCGGCATAACTTTTCTGTCGATCTCTTGCGGCTTGTAATCGACTTCTGATTTGTACAATCTTATCTGTTGTTTCACGGATGAGTTCGGGTCCAGTGAGTTGAACTTCTCCCACTTCAGCCCAACAAGCAGGTGAACGACACTTTCGACCGTAAAGTGCTTCAAATGGAGCAGCTTTAATACTTGTATGATAGCTGTTGTTGTAGGAAAATTCGACTAATGGTAAATGAGTATCCCATCCTTTTCCAAAATCTATTATACATGCTCGAAGCATGTCTTCAAGTGTTTGGATGGTTCGTTCACTCTGACCATCGGTCTGAGGGTGATATGCTGTACTCATGTCTAGATTTGTTCCAAAGGCGTCTTGGAGTGACTGCCAGAAATTGGAAGTAAATCTACCATCTCTGTCGGATATGATGGATATCGGTGCACCATGTCTTGAGACTATTTCTTTGACGTATAGTCGGGTTAGTTGTTCCATTTTGTAAGTCTCTTTGATTGGTATAAAATGTGCGGATTTTGTGAGACGATCAACTATGACCGAGATGGAATCATAACCGCTTGATGTCTTTGGGAGCTTGGTAATGAAGTCCATAGTAATTCTTTCCCATTTCTAAGTAGGAATTTCTGGTTGTTGCAATGGACCGGATGGTTTTTGGTGTTCGGCTTTTACTTTGGAGTAGGTAAGACATTTGCTAACATATGTTACAATGTCGGCTTTCATGTTCGGCCACCAATAAAGTAACTTAAGATCATGATACATTTTATCAGATCCTGGATGTATGGAGTATTTAGATTTGTGTGATTCATGCATGATCAAGTCTCGTAAGCCACCATAAAGTGGTAACCAACTTCGACCTTGGAAGCATAGAGTTCCATCTGAACGGGTTTCGAATTTCTTCTGTATCATGCCATCCAACTTTTCCTTTTGGATATCTTCTTGTTTCACCGCCTCAGCTTGAGCGTGAAGGATTTGAGTAGGAAAGTTGGAATTTATGGTTAAAACTAAAGCTCGGACTCGTAGTGGTTTAACCCGTTCCTTTCGGCTTAGGGCGTCGGCTACTACGTTTGCCTTTCCTGGGTGATAACGAATGTCGCAGTCATAATCACTTAGTAATTCCAACCAACGACGTTGTCGCATGTTTAGTTCTTTTTGGTTCAAAATGTGTTGTAGGCTTTTATGATCGGTGTACACAGTACATCTAGTACCGTATAGATAGTGCCTCCAGATTTTTAGTGCAAAGACCACAGCTCCTAACTCTAAGTCATGAGTGGTGTAATTTTCTTCATGAACCTTGAGTTGTCGTGAAGCATAAGCCATGACCTTATCACGTTGCATCAACACGGCACCTAAACCTTGGTACGATGCATCACAATAGACTACAAAATCTTCGATCCCATCTGGCAATGCTAGGATAGGAGCACTACAAAGTTTTTGTTTAAGGGTTTGGAAAGCATTTTCTTCGTCTTCATCCCACACGTATTTCTTGTTTTTCTGAGTTAGCTTGGTCAAAGATTTTTCTATTGAAGAAAATCCTTCAATAAACCTTCGGTAATACCCGGCTAAACCCAGAAATTGACGAATTTCTGTAGGTGTGGTAGGTGTTGGCCAGTTTTTGATTGCCTCAATTTTAGCGGGATCGACATGTAAACCGGTTTTGTCAATCACATGCCCAAGGAATTGTACGGATTGAATCCAAAATTCGCATTTGGAAAACTTTGCATACAATTTCTCTTCCTTGAGTAGTCCTAAAATTGTTCTCAGGTGTTCTTTGTGTTCCTCTTCGTTTTTGGAATATATGAGAATGTCGTCTATGAATACGATCACGAATTTGTCCAAATATGGTTTACACACCCGATTCATGAGATCCATGAATACTGCCGGTGCATTTGTTAACCCAAATGGCATCACTTGGAATTCATGGTGACCATATCGTGTCCTAAAGGCTGTTTTTGGAATGTCTTCATCACGAACTCTGGCTTGGTGGTAACCTGAACGTAGGTCAATTTTTGAGTAGTAGGTTGAACCTTATAATTGATCGAATAAGTCATCAATTCTTGGTAGTGGGTATCGGTTCTTTATGGTTAATTTGTTTAGCTCACGATAGTCAATACACATTCGTAATGACCCGTCTTTCTTTTTCACGAACAAAACTGGAGCTCCCCAAGGTGAGGAACTGGGTCGAATAAATCCCTTGTCCGCAAGTTCTTGTAATTGATTTGATAGCTCTTGCATCTCTGAAGGTGCTAGCCGGTATGGTGCGCGGGCAACTGGCGCCGCTCCTGGTATTAAATCAATTCTGAACTCTATTTGACGATTTGGTGGTAGTCCGGGTAAGTCTTCTGGAAAGACTTCAGGAAACTCACGGGCAATAGGAACATCTTCGAGACGTTTTTCATCGGTTTTCTTTTCTGTTACGTGGGCTAAGAAAGCATAACATCCTTTCTCAATGTACTTCATGGTTTTGATACATGAGATGATGTTTATTCGAGTTCCACTTTGATCACCACGAATGATCAAAGTTTCATTGTCACATGGAATGTGCACAACTCTTTCACCACAAATAATGTTAGCTTGATGTTTAGACAACCAATCCATGCCAATAACTACATCAAAACTTCCGAGTTCAATTGGCATAAGATTGATGTCAAAGGGGTGGTCTAAGAGATTAAGGGTACAGTTTGGGATTACGGTATTGGTATTTACTAAGTCACCGGTAGCTAGTTCAATATTATAACTAGTGGTTAAAGTAATTGATGGAATATCAAGTAAAGGCGCAATTCTAGTAGATATAAAGCTCATATCAGCACCAGAATCGAATAATACTTTAACAGGAATATTATTGAGTAAGAACGTACCGGTAACCACGTTCGGGTCCTGGTGTGGTTCTTCTTTTCCCATGACATAGGCTCTACCACGAGCACCTCCGCCTTGGGGTCCTTGGTTTTGAGGACAGTTGTTTTTGTAGTGCCCCCTTTCACCACACCCGAAACATGTAACTATGGGCTGTGTGTTAGCCCCAGTAGCTATACCCTTGCCCCTACAATCCTTGGCAAGATGTCCGGGCTTTTGGCACTTGTGGCATTTGGCCGGGCAAGGACCTTCGTGATGGTAATTGCACTTGGTACATTGTGGTTGATTACCCACGTACCTACCACCAGCTGGTGCAGCAACATAAGCCGTCGCGGCTTCCTGTCTCTTGTTCTGTTGATTGTGATGGTTGTTGTTTCGGGTTTAATTGTTGTTGTTGTTGTTGTTGTTGTTGTTGTTATTCCCACGGTTACCATCATATGGTCGTTTGTTGTTGTTGTTTTTGTTGTTGTTGTTGTTACGGTAGTTGGAATTGTTGGGATTGTTGGCATTGCTGTTGTTGGTGTTGTTGGTGTTGTTGTTGGTGTTGAGGTTGTTTTGCTTGCGGGTTTCCGACATACGTACCACTTGATCCATGAGGCTACGGGACATCCGCATAGCCTCATCAAGTTCTTTGGGATTTGCCGAAGTTACATTCCCCTGTATGCTTAAGGGAAGTCCCCAAATGTACCTTTCCAACAATTTTTCCTTTGTGGAAACCATTGTTGGACAAAGTATCCTCAGTTCCTGGAATCTACGGTTGTAGGCAATGATATCATTTCCCCTAACCGCGTGATCCCAGAACTCAACTTCCAACTTTTGCATCTCACTGCGTGGACAGTATTCCTTGATCATCATTTGTTTCAAATTAGCCCAAGTAATTTTGTAGGCATTCTCAATGCCCATGGGTTGAGCAATTGAGTTCCACCAGGACAAGGCCTCATTCAACAGAGTACTTGTGGCATACTGAACTTTATCCCCCTCGATACATTTACTAACCAAGAACACCGACTCCGCCTTTTCGAACCAACGGGTCAAACCTACAGCCCCTTCAGTACCTTTGAATTTGATGGGTTCACATTTCAGGTAGGAAATGAACGAGCAACCCTTTGGTACTGTAGTAACATTGGTCACCGGAGGGGTAGGTCCTCCAAGGTTAAGACTGGCAATTCTGGCAGCCTCTGCAGCTATCGCAGCTTCCGCAGCAGTGGCGGCTGCTGCAGCATCAGCAGCGGCTGCAGCATCAGCAGCTGCTGCAGCATCAGCAGCACCAGCAGCTGTGGTGGCATCGGCAGCTGCTGCAGCTACGGCTGCTCGTTCCGTGATAAGTGCTGCATTGACACTATCCTTTACCAGTTTGCGGATGGCGGCTTGTGTCATCGTTGGTGGGGTCTTTTTCTTTGGCGCCATGATTCTATTGTTCAAAAGATACATTGTAATTAGAGAGTTGTGAGATGAGCACAATGTTTGATAAGAATGATAGGATGATAATGTTTGAAACTTAAAAGCATAACACATGATAGTATATAAAACAAGAGTTTTATTAATATAACGTTGATTACAAAATCGAACTTATTACAAGTTCATTCAAAACTTACTAACTGATACTTTCAGTTAGTAATTACAACGTTGTACTAAAGATAACTAGTACTATAACACTAGTCTAACGTCGGTTGGGAGGTTGTTGTGGTCCGGTCGGATTATTATTTCCGCGTGTTGCTAACACATCTACACTTTCGTTTGGACGGTATTCTTTGACATCCTTTCGGTATAGCCTTTGTTGTATGGAACTCATTTGAGTTTGCATCCAACACAAATCATTCTTAAGTTGATACCTATCAAAGTTTGCAACATCTAACCGGATTTCAGCGGTATTTAGGCGGTGAAGTAGTTTGTGAATTTGAACCGCATCCTGTTCTTGGGCCCTCTCAACCAAAGTGAGTCTATCCTTGACATTATCCAAGCCCGTCAAAGGATTTAAGACTACTTCCACAACATGAGTCGAGTCACTCTTCACGTAGCTCATGTCAAGCTTAAACCAATATAGGTCGTCTCGAGCATTCATGGCGTCCATTCTGGCAGAATTTACCTTGGATATGTATTCGTGCATTTGACTTGCCATACTTTGAACTTTGAGTTGGGTTAGGTTGAGAGCTTGTTTCAAAGAGTAGATTTCGTATTGAGCTGAGTTCGCGAACATATGTGTAGATGTAGATGTTCCGCCGGTTTGGTGAGTAGAATTCGGAACTTGAGCTGGAGTGGTACGGTTAGATTCGGATGAAATTGGTGAAACCGGAGGTGGAGATGTTAATGGTGATAGATGTGGCACCACTAATAGTTCCTCCGCTTCCTCATCGATGCCCTCGATGTCAACATCCATTTCAGGATCCTCTTCGTACTCATCGATGTTTATGTCCATATCCATTTCAGGATCTTCGTCCGAATCTATTTCATTGTCTAGATCCTCATAAGGTATTTCCTCATCGTCATAATCAATTGCTTCAAAGTAAGGATCACCGGGTCCGGGAAGAATTGGTAAATATTCAGGCATAGCAGGAAGATGATCGGGAGATGGAGGTGCGGACATGATGTCTACAATTTGTATTTCGATGTTAAAAATAATCAAATGTTTATGGAAAATGCTCAAACTAAGGAAATGTGCATATGACAATATACAAATATGTTCATGTAGCATAACATGTGTAATAAGTCCATAATCTTCTGGAGGATGGAAGGCACGAAGAGCGGAAGGCTATAAAAATGTTTTTGCTTGTTATTGTAGTTATAGTTTAGGTCTCACTTAGACCCGTTTCTCTATAACCATGGCTCTGGTACCAATCTGTAACACCCCCAATTCATGATGCAGCGGAATTCAACTTGGGTGTTACTCGACGGCACAACAGTCATAATAATAGAAAACGATCTCTAACCGAGTCGTAATAAAAAGAGTTGTCATTCATATTATTCAAATGTATCAAAGTTTACATAGTAAGGTCCCAAAATGATCCATTGTTTCAAAACACATCAATATAAAGTCTATGATGTTTTTATTGAATGACATAATAGTTTATAGCCTTCTTCCTTCGGTACGTGCCCTTCCCGCTCCATTCTTGATTATCATGGACCTGAAATACATGCTTAAGAGGTCAACACAAAGGTTGAGTGATATTCATAGAGTTTGTTTAACGGTTGAACACAATATGTTGGTAGTAAGAGTTAATTAGACTCATACTCATGTTAGAAAACAAAACAGTTATTATTATGTACTAAGCTCATGCAACCAATACGTTAACGGGTACCAATATCAATCGGCGGTTATGTTGCCCCGGTAAGTACTTTGCCGTCATACTTAATGTTTCAAATATAGTGCATTTGTTGAACTAACTGCTCAAACAAATGGGATTCGTCAATCCCAATAGGCCTATTCACAATACTCGCGCTCACTAATTCTAGTGATTAAATGGTTCATGATAGGGGCCTAGGATTGGCAAGGTAGGTACTTAGTAATAATAAAACAATCAGGCAGCATACAGTTTCAAAGCATTGTGTTCGGTTTAAAAGTAGCATGTATTCCCCCCAAGGGTTTGTAAAACATTGAAATAATGTAAAGTGTGGCTATGAACTCACCTTAAGTACGATAGCAAGTAATGAAGGTGATGGTCGGATCGTGTAGGTTTCTACGAGCAACCTATAATAGAAATGTTGCGACTTAGGATTTGTGTAAAGAATATAACGGAGTGCCTATATATATATCTTGCATTTAGTCTATGATGAGGTATGATGTATATTTGTAAGTCTTTGAAAGAAAGATTTATGAACATGTATGTTTTGGTATATCGTTTACTACCGTTCGGGCTAACATATTTCAGAAGTCATGTTAGTAAGCGTTCGAGGAGCCAGGACACTTTAACTCGTAAATCCACAACTCATCTCGACGGCTTACATAATGAACTCATCACATGAAGCTCCCTACTATTGTAGTAGTTGATAAAGTATATAGATATAAGTTTTGATCCAAAAAAGTTACATGTCCGATATTTGGATAAACTTAGGAAAGTTTATAGTACATGAAGATTGTTATTAGGATATGATTCATAAGTTTTGTATGACCATTTGTCTTGGTAAATTCTCATGGTTCCCTTTTAGGTGAAGTAGATCCAAATTGCTTGTTCATGTTATCGCCTAATTCATTGTTTCATGTTTACGCCTTTGTAAGTTTACTTGGTCATTTCGTCATGGCCTAGCCATGACCTTTGGTCCTTGTTCCAAGGTCATGAGACCCAACCTTAGCTCTAGCCATGGTGGTGGTCTTGGTTATAGGTCATAATAACTCTTGTTCCTTTGAAAGTATAACAATAGTATAGTGACTTAAAATATGTAAATAGCTGTTAAGAAACTGAGAAATATCTCACTCAGAAGGTGTTTTCAAGGCTCGAGCCTCTTTGTTCCTGAAGGAAAACGTGATTCCGGACAACTTTCGTGTTTTAACTTTTTCATGAATCGGAGCAGAAAGGCCTCTTTTTGCGTGTTTTAAGTTCTGTCACAGAAACTTTTAGGCAGTTTTGCCGGAAATCTTTGGTAACTTCAAATCGCCATAACTTTTGACTCGTTTACTCTTTTTAGGTGGTTCAAATTGCAACGGTTTGCTTGTTAAGTCCTCTACTGTAATATGTAATAATCCAACATCATATTTTTTCCATTTTGATCAGGTCTTACCAAGAAATTCACTAGTTTGCTTGTTTTAGTAACTTGTTTCAATAATCCATTATAACAACATCTTTTACTCATTTGTATACATCATGGACATTATACAAGACATAATATAGCAAGAATAACTTGTAAATGATATGAACATGAGAAATTAACAAGAAGCATGTTAGGTTTAGGCTTACAACTTTTGGCTTTCTAATTAAAGAAAGGAGTAACAAGTAAGGAAATGGACTTTGATAGACTTCTTCAACCCTTTTTCACTTCATGCAACCTTTCTACCCTTGGTATTCTTGAAAGATATGTAATGAAAGTTGAGGTGTATTGAGTGGATTTAAACTCAAGAGAAAACACCAAGTATGTTAGGGTTTGGAAGATTTTTGGTGAATAATAAGCTAACTAGGGTTTCTATCTTGAACTTGCACTTGATCCTTGCTATAACTAGGAAGAAATAAACTAAGTGTGGAATGAAATGGGGTGTTGTGATGGCCGGCCAAGGAAGAGAGGGGAGGGGGTATTTATACCCTCATGAGGAGGTTAGTTTACTAGATATTTTCTTGCCAAAGAAACACATGTAACCATCCTAGATCACAAGGCACAAGATCAAGCCACACAAGGGTGTGACTCCCCCCCCCCCCCCTATGGCGGTTCACAAGGGGATAAGGGGGGGAGGTGGCTTGGTCTTGATAAAATATCTAGATATTAGATGCATTTTGACTCCGGGAAATGCCAACCGTAAATGATTAGGCCTCAAAACGTAAAACCGGGTGTCGTAAAATTATGAAACTTTAAAGTATTGTTAGACATGTCCATATGTCCCATAATAAAATATAAAATGAGTGATAAGTTCCATTTGGGTGGTAAAACCTGCTAAAAGCTGGAAACACGGGTCTAAAACGCGTAATACGTAAAATGTACGAATATTGCGTAAAACTGAGAAAAGTAAAATGTTACTTTTCTAATATGCTAAAAATGATTTAAAATGATTTATAATGTCTAGACTGGGCTCAGTCTGGTGTCGGTTGGTCTTAAATGTCTTTTAGACATCAAACCGTAAGCCTAAAAATCACGAAATGACTTATAACATCAAGGGATGATTTTTGGTCAATGGAGGAGGGAATAATATGTTGACTTATTTTAATAAGTTGAAAGCTCAAATCATCTTAGAAACGCGGTGCAGGTAAAGGCTAGGGTTACGGCTGAGTAAAAACGCCTAAAACTGAAATTTTCAGTTTTTCACGGCCGAAGTTTATTTTGGTCATGTTTTTCTCAGTCATGATTTATTCTTAAATAAATCATGAGTGTGTTAAACATTTTTCTGATACTGGGAAAATTAACGCGACCGAATTTCGTTGTGCGTAGAATTTCTGATTGCCGTTTTACCCTAAAACGTGTAATGTCGTGTAATTCCTTAATAACTTTCACGAAAATGATTTGACGAATGTCAAACATTTAATTTGCCATGGAAATGATTTATCACTCGAGAATATGAAATAAAAATCAGCTTTCGGGAAAATTTCAGAAAGAAATGAATAGTAAAAATGAATAGTAACATGAATAGTAAAATTTTCCGAAAATAGAAATTAACCTGAAATTGCGAATTGTTACACATGTAACATCATCTGAACCCAAATACAATATCCACATAACATATCATGTCCCAAGGAGACTAAACTAACTATTCAGAATAACCACTTACTACGATATATCCATTTCAAATGTAATTAACAAGCAATAATCAAAATCAAACGAGCTCTTTAAATAGTGATGTAGTAATCAAAATCACTACAGTACACTTCGTATTTGTGTTGCAGGCACCCTTAATGTGATTATCCAAAAGAGATAATATGACCCGTCAATAATCATATACAGAAATCAAAATCGGTTTCACCATGCTCAGACTGATCTCAACTAACTAAACACACAACTTATGAACCAAATCTCAAACACAACATATATGCAAATTCACTAGTTCTAAGTATCAGAAAATGTAATTGGCAAACAAAACATTAACTAATCAAATCCAAATTTACAAAAAACCGTACTCAATCCTAAAAAGCACAAATCCGAAATCAGAAACAACCATAAATTTACCCCGGGCTTGAAACTCAGCAAGTCACCAACTCAAATTATCCTCCTCTCCCACAACAACTTTCTCAGTCCCATTCACCACTTGCCCAGCCGCTTTCGGCAACCCAACCGACACTTCCAAACCATACTCCTCCGCAACTTGCTGCATTAAAATATTAACCACTCCTTCTGGAGTACTCGAACTCATACTACCTGGCTTCAAACCATCAAACTCTCCATAAACTCAGCCTGCACTTCCATATTCACTAACTGTTTCTCAAACTTATCCATAGCCTCACTCATCTTTTGCAGATAAGAGTAGTTTTAGACACATCGATATCATACAAGGGCTTTGCCATCCTACCGCCCAAAGCACTCATATATACACTGTAAGGAAACAAATTTTAAATAGTTCAAAATTAAAAAGCAAACCGGATGTTAAACCTTAGTGAAATAAATAAATACTTCAAAATAACATCTTTTGCAACAGTAAACATAAATAAAAAAGGGATAATTCCGAAAATGCCCCTGTTGTCCAATGCTTTTTCTTTTCTAGACGGAATCTTTTGGTTTTGCTTTTTTAGACCAGGGTAAGCTATACATTTTGGGCAACTAAAATCCGCAAGTGACAAGTGTGACTTTACTTATTACAAGGTAGGGAAACTTGTACTTTTTTGGCAACTGGTGTCCTTCATGTCGGACAAGTGGCGACACAGTAGTTGCATAGACTATCCGAGCATCATGCTATCGAGACCATGGGGAGGAAATAGAGGGAATCAATGGGATGATGGCGTGCACAGTGGGATTAGAGAGATCACTCTTGTATACAGTAGTTGCATAGACTATCCGAGTGACATACGATAACAATGTTAAACCTTTACTGGCTGAAAAACATGGAGGCATTGGTGGAACCAAAAATGCTCAGGTACAACATTTTGGGCAAATCTTAGTGTACATTATTCTAAACTGTATATAGAATAATGCAGTTTATTATGGATCAATTTCAGATTAAGCTGCAATTTCCTGAGGAGGTTTTGATAAGTGTTAGTGGGCACTATTGTCCTGTGGTCTATGGAGGAGGCCCTGTGATTCGATCACTCACTTTCCAGAGCAATAAAAAGACTTATGGTCTGTTTGGGGTTGAAGAAGGAACACCCTTAAATTTCTTGACAAATGGAGGCTACATAGCAGGTCTGTTCGGAAGAAGCAGGTGGTTTCTAGATTCACTCGGGTTTTACTTATCACCCCCTAAACAAACCTTTTTGCAACGAATCCAGATGATGTTTAAAGGATTTAACCCTTTTGCTATGCAAAATGGTGCCAAAAGGCTTGAAAGGTTATAAAGTTAAGGCATATCAGCATCTACATATCATATATGTGGTTGGTGTGATGTTTTCTTTAGCCTTTTTCATGTATCGCATAAGTTCCTTTCTATTGTAACAATATCTTAGTCTAAAAGCAGACAATAAATAAAAGAATCTCTCAATATTCGGTTGCAGCGTCAAATTATCATATACACTTTCTATGCAATGATTCTGCTAACATACAATAAACCAGATCCTGGAATCTAATTTTCGTTGATATCGAATCACGAAACAGCATTTCTTAAAAAAAAAAAAAAAAATACCATTTTCACATATCATTGCCCTGGGTTGAACTATTTGCAATGGCTCTTTGCTACTGTATATTGCATTTTAAATTTGACTATGTAACATGCAATAAAAGAGCTGTTGGATAGTGATTGGACGTGCTCCACTGTTTGAAGTTCGATAATATGATCAGTTCTCACTATTCGTCAAATTTCAATACTAGTTCACCTGTAAAAGAACCTCAAAATAATCAGAATTAAATTTTGTTGCAGCTACCCTTGAAGTGATTATTTGACCCCTCACTGATCATACAATCAAAATTTGTTTCACTATACTCAAATACTTCAAACAAATTATCAACTACTTGAAAACGCGCCTTATAAATACAATTTCAAACACCACATATATGTAAATTCATTAGTTTCCGCTTATAAATGGCATAAAAGCTAAAGACCATACGAAACATCGATTAATCAAATCCAAATTTACATAAACACAATGTGAAAACATATATAGTAAATCATAATTAACAACCATAACTCAGAACAAACATAAATTTATCCAACAGGTTTCAAGAGCAGCAAGTCTCCTATCCAAATCATCCACCTCAACCTTCTCACTCCTATTCATTGCAACTGTATGCCCCATGTCCAGCGGCAACCCAACCAACTCTTCTAAACCATAATCATCAGACACAAGCTGCATTAAACTGTTAACATCGCATTCTAGAGTCGAAAAACTTGCACTTTCTGCTATTGAACTCTCAATTAACTCAGCATGCACTTTCATATTCACAAACTGCTTTCAAACTGATGAATAGTTTCACTCATCTTTTGCAAATTAACGTCATTCAAATTCGATTTAAGTATCTTCACAATCAATCCCATAGACTGAGTTACTATCTGTTGTCAGTTTTGCTTTACTGTCGAGACGCGTAACAACCACGTTGCGGCAAGAGGATAATCGGGGATTACTCATTTGTTCAACGGATTACTTTTTATACTTTAATTTTGAATTTATCATGATCATATGCTTAGAAGAGTTTTAGAACTAATTTTAGGATGATAAATCATTTGGCAATGAATATTCGGTGATTATGTGAGTTTTATACTCGAAACTAAGAATATGAAAAACATTTGCTAAAGACTATACACAAATTTAAAAATTGTGGCTATGTTTGACAAAAGTAGCTATGAGCTATAGCCACAGCTCGCTGCTCACCGGTCACAGCTTCTTAAAGAAGCATTGGAAAAATGAGTTTTCCTAAAAAATAGCAAAGCTCACTGCACTTTTGCCAAACGAACACTATAAAACAAAAAGCTCATTACTCACCGCTCATCACCCCAAAAAGCTCCAAAAAACTCGGCGACAAACATAGCCTGTGTTGATTAATGTAGGACTTTATTCAAATTTTATTTAAAGTTATCTTTGTCTTAGTATTAATCTTAGTAATAGGTATTTTGAATACTCTTTGATCTAGTTTCATGAAAGCTTTATGTGTATCACTGTTAGCTCACCATTGCCAGATACGACTTCCACTCGTTATCCCAATCTTAGAATCATCAACAAATGTAGAAAAAATCATTCTTAAAAAATGTAAATCACTTGGCGACTTTAATCGACGTACCGTTTTTTTATTGTAGTATTTGTTTCTGTTCATAATGAAATTACAAAGGAAGGTGGTGTGGCGCCTAAAAGAGTTGAAACTTGAAATATCTCAGAATTTCGGCAAGATTTGTATGCAAAAGAAAAGCGTGATTTATGAGCAGGGTGTTCTGGAAAGTATTAGAAAGAGATGGGGAGAGTACTTTTCCTCTCTTTAACGAGGAGAACACCGAAGGAAGGGGGGAAGGAGAGAACCCTAGCCAGCATGTGTTACCAGAATGCTACTACTCAAGGATCAGCCAAGAAGAAGTAAAGGTTGCATTACAGAAGATGGGTAGAAACAAAGCTGTAGGCCCGGACCAAATACCCATAGAAGCTTGGAGGAGCCTAGGAGATGAAGGGGTGATTTGGTTGACATGCCTTTTCAACAAGATCTTCACTTGCGCTAAGATGCCAGAAGATTGGAGACTCAGCGAAGTCATACCCATCTTCAAGAACAAGGGAGACGCGCAAGTGTGTAGCAACTATAGGGGTATTAAGCTACTCAGTCACACCATGAAGCTCTGGGAGAGAGTTATTTAGAGGAGGTTAAGAAGGGAGACAAGGGTGTCAGAGAACCAATTCGGATTTATGCCAGGGAGGTCCTCGGTAGAGGCTATCCACCTCCTCAGAAGTCTTATGGAGAAGTATAGAGAAAGACAGAGAGATTTGCATATGGCTTTCCTGGACCTAGAGAAGGCATACGATAGTGTCCCACGAGAGTTGATTTGGAGGACTCTTATAGAAAAAGGAACCCCAAGGAGATACTTAAGAGTCATTAGGGATATGTACGAGGGGGCGAGGACCCGCGTACGGTGCATGGTGGGGTGCACTGAGTTTTTCCCGGTGAAAGTTGGACTTCACCAAGGATCAGCCATTAGTCCGTACCTCTTCGCCTTGATCCTCGATGAGATTACAAGAGGGATACAAGAGGGCATTCCTTGGAGCATGATATTCGCTGACGACATTGTGTTGGTAGCTGAATCGGCAGAAGGGCTAAACTACAGACTGGAGCACTGGCGAGAAGCATTGGAAGACAATGGCCTTCGGGTAAGCAGAGAGAAGACTGAATACATGAGATGTGATTTCGGTAGCAACGAGATCGGCCTCAACGAGGAGGAAGTTCGTATCGACAACCAGATCCTCCATCCTAAGGAGTTTTTTAGATATCTTGGTTCGGTGATACACAAATCAGGAAGGATTGACGATGACGTTACCCACCGTATTAGAGCTGGATGGGCAAAATGGAGGGCGGCGTCAGGTGTGCTCTGTGATAAGAAAGTTCCCTTTAAGCTCAAGGGAAAATTTTATAGGGTGGCGATCAGACCCGCTATCTTGTACGGGTCAGAGTGTTGGCCTATCACGAAAGCCCAAGCTAACAAAGTGGAAGTGGCAGAACTGAGGATGCTAAGGTGGACTTGTGGTAAGACCATGCTTGACATGATACCGAACGGAGTTTTCAGAGCAGGACTTGAAGTTGAGACTATTATCTCGAAGATGCGAGAAGGAAGGTTGAGGTGGTTCGGTCATGTCAGGAGAAGGCCACAGACGGCGCCAGTAAGGAGAGTCGAAGAGCTGAGGGTCGACGGTTTGAGAAGGAGGGGAAGACCTAAGCTCAGGTGGGAGGATAGACTTAGGCTAGACATGAAGGAGCTTCTCTTGTCCGAGGACATGATCTCAGATAGGAACGAGTGGAGAGCTAGGATTAGAACTTGCGGGTAGTTTAGGTCGTGTGGTAGGTTGTCTTTGTCTTGCCCCTTTGCGTTTTTAGGTTTGGTAGGCCCTTTTGCACTTTAGGCGTTTTGGTCTCCTTGCTTGTCCCCCTTTTGTGTTTTTAGTAGGCTTGTGGTGTTTCTTTTCCCTTTGCTTTAGCTTTTCCCTTTTGGCCTTAGCTTTAGCCCCTTGCCTTAGCGTTTGTCCTTTGCTTTGCCTTTTCTTTTGCCCCTTTGCGTTGCTTTGCTTGTTTTGTGTTGTCTCCTTGCCTGGTACCTGCTTGCCTTTGCGTGCTTGCTTGTGTTTGTTTTGCCTTTTCGTTCCTTGTTTCTCTTGCGTTTCTCTATGCTTTGTTTGCTTGCTTTTCTTGCTTTGCTCCTTGTTCTTTGTTTGGTACTATGTGCTTTGTTTGTCTTGTTGCTCTTTTGCTCCTTGCTCCTTGGGTTTCTTTTTCACTCACACTTGTGCACGTGCCGGAGGTCTCCCTGGAAGCAGTCTCTCTACTCCTAGGCCTTGCCTGGGGTAGGGGTAGGATCTGTCTACACTTCTACCTCCCCCATACCCCGCTCTTGCGGGATTGGGTATGTTGTTGTTGTTGTTGTGTGTTCTGGAAAGTAACTATTCTTCCTGTTCAATCCACAAATATGGTGCATGTGTTATATAATGGAATTAGTAATAACGCGTGTTTTATGTAATGGAATTAGTAATAATGCATGTTTTGTGTATGCTTAGCATTAAACAAATACCTTTGCATTTGACTGGAATCGGATGCTTACCTCGATAGTACTTTCTTTGCTCTTTATACATATAGAAAGGAATCAGATGCTTAGCTCGGTAGTACTTTGCTCTATATATATATATATATATATATATATATATATATATATATATACTAAGCAATTGGGTGCCAAACAATCAAACAGAAATATCTGGCACAAGCTACACGTAGCTACATCGTTCTTTGCAGGCTACTCTTTTAGACAATATATTTTTCGACACGCCATGGTATAATATACCTTACCATATGCTTAATTTGATCTACAACTTACTAGAATCCCCCTACTAACCACCTTTTTCTTAAATTTTCATGCATGATCTCGATCATTTGTTTAGATACAGAAGGAGAAGAGCATACTATTTGGACCATGGGGAGGAAACTTTGGGAATCATTGGGATGATGGAGCACACGATGGAATTAGAGAAATCTCTCTTATATACAGTTGTTGCATAGACTCGATCCGTGTGACATATGATGACAATGTTAAACCCTTACTGGCTGGAAAACATGGAGGCATGGGTGGAACCAAAAGTGCTCAAGTAGTACTTTAGCATAAATTTTATATGAAATAATTTTTTTGAAAGGCTTTATATGAAATAATGTGATTTCTTATGGATTAATTTCAGATTAAGCTGCGATTTCCTGAGGAGGTTTTGTTAGGTGTTAGTGGGCACTATTCTCCTGTGGTCTATGGAGCCGGCCCTGTGATTCGATCACTCACATTTAAGACCAACCAAAGGACATATGGGCCATTTGGGGTTGAGGCAGGGATACCCTTCAATTTCTTGACAAATGGAGGCTACATTGTAGGTCTTTATGGAAGAAGCGGGTGGTTTCTGGATTCACTCGGGTTTTACGTATCGCCCCCTAAACTAACCCTTTGCCAAAGAATCCAGATGAAGTTTAAAGGATTTAACCATAGCAAAGGTGGTAAACATAACAGAACCAAGAGGCTCGAAAGGTTATAGAGTTAGGGCATATGAGCATCTATATATCATATATGAGTTTGGTGTTGTGTTTTCTTTTAGCCTTTTTCATGTATTTCATTAGTTCCTTTCTATTGTAAGAAAATCTAGAAACATAAAGACACTAAATAAAAGAACCTCTCATTCTTCGATTGCTGAAGATCCGGTCAATTGTAGAATCTAATTTTATTGTTACCGAATCACCAAACAACAATTCTAAATAAAATAAATGATATTATTTGCAGCATGTATCATCATCTGAACTCCAAATACAATATCTCTGTATGATGTCTTGGGCACACTAGATAAGATTTTACTAGAAAGCACAAATCGTAAATCATTAACAACCATGAATCTACCCCCGGGCTTGAAGCTCAGCAAGTCGCCTACCCAAATCATCCTCCTCCCCTACAACAACTTTCTCACTCCCTTTCACCACATGACCAGCCGCTTTCGGCAACCCAACCGACACTTCCAAACCATACTCCTCCGCCACTTGCTGCATTAAACTATAACCTCTCCTTCCAGAGTACTCAAACTCCGTACTACCCGGCTTCCAGCAATCGAACTCTCCATAAATTCAGCCTGCATTTCCATATTCACTAACTGTTTCTGTAACTGATCCATAGCCTCACTCTTCTTTTGAAGATAACCAGTATTTAAAGTCGATTCAAGTGACTTCACAATCGATCCCATAGAGTTACTAATTGTCGTCCTTTTTGCTTGTGTGTCGAGACACGCAACAGCCGTGTCAAGGTGAGAAGATTAATTGGAGACTCAGAGGTAATTCATTCATTTGACGGAATGTGTTTTCGGTGTAAATACATTCTCTGTCCATGTTACCTTTTCCAAATGCTTCTTTGATTTTATTTTTGCCATGTATCATGATCATATGCTTATAAGAGTTTTAAAACATATTTTAGGACGATAAATCATTTGTCACTGAATATTCTGTGATGATGTGAGCTTTTTATTCAAAACAAAATACTACATATGTTAGCATTAACTAACAAAATCACATATAGTTCAAAACTGGGTTGATTGTTGTAGGAATTTATTTAGGTTTTATCTAGAATCTGTATTCCTGTTAATCTTAGTAATAATTTATTTTGGATACTCTGAAATTGTTTCATGCAAGTTTTATGTGTATCAAACTATCAATATTACTTCACCAGCCACCACTTCCACCCAAATGTTAGAATCATAAATAAATGCAGAAAGTTTCATCTTATGTATCAACGAGTAACTTTGGCCCACGCTTCGCGGCGGAAGTAGTAAATTTCATATGACTAAATTAACTAAATTTACGTAGTATTTTTTAAGATAAATCCAAATCGATGGAACACACGCTACATCATAACCCGGGTTTGTAAGTTCACCCGGGCCGCCACATTTTTTTCATGTTAAATATAACAGCACACTAAAATAAAACCATTACATAATTTAAATAAAATAAGGTATCACACTTAAGTCAATATTTATGCATTTTTAGGGACTAACAATGTAAAAATAAATGGAAAAAGATTGAGAGACCTAAAAGAGATGACTAATTTTGTGCCTAACTTATGTGTCATTACTTGATTGGATTGTGAAGAAGTGGGTCCGGTTTATACAACTAATGAATTGATGCCACACATATTTAGGCACAAAATTAGGCACAAGTTTTAGGTGTGCCAATCATTTCTCAAAATAAATTTAGGGGCTAACAATGGAAATTTATTGTTCATAAGAAACTACTAGAAGGGTACCCGCGCAATGCGGTGGCGGGTACCCGGTAACTATTTTTGTGGCGAGCAAATGTTTTTCATTTTAAATTTCCTTATCTAGCATGTCCCAAATAGTATAAAGTATTAGAAATATGTTTTTCAAAAGTAGAACGTCTAAATTATTAATAGTGTAAATGGTTAACACTTTTATTTTTCAAATATTAGCATTAAATAGATGGTTAATAGTGAGTTTTTCTTATAAACACTTTCATTAAAATGTATCATTATTGGAGGGGGGTAACATATGGTTTAAATTAGACTTAAATTTTCATATTTTACATTAATTTTCTACTTTTCTTTTAATAGTAATATTTTTTGTCTTAAAATTTTAAGACTTCCTTTTGTAGTAAGTCTCAAATGATTTATAATGTAGTATAGAAAATGTATAAACAGTTAAACAGCTATTGCTCTTAACTATAAACTAATGATAAGCAAATTACATACATCATCTTATTAAACTTTTACTTAAACAAAATATAATATTTATTTATTAAAAATTTTGCAAGGACTAACAACGGAAACCCAATGACTAACGAAAGGACCAACAAAGAAAACCTAAAGATTATATACATTTTAGGCAGTGGCGGTGAAGAAGGTGTGCAAGTGGTGCGGTCGAACATGCCCCCCAATCTAAGGGAACCCTTTTCTTCTAGTCCAATAACATTTATAGTTACGTTTGTGTACTTATGCTATATATATCCAAATGCATCTTCTTTGTAAATTCAATTAGTTAAATACAACTTATCTTGCCATAATAAATAAAACATCACTAAGAGGCTTATTATAAGAAATTATTATAAATGAACACCTTTAAGTTTTTTTTTTTTTGTGTTGATGGGGCCCCTTTTTATTTTCACCCAGGGCCGACAAATGAATTTGGAGGCCCTGATTTTAGGGACTAAATATGTAAAAAAAAGACTAACGGAAGGACTAACATGTAAAGTAAACTAACCACCAAAACCCAAGGACTAACGAAAGGATTTAAAAAAAAAAAAAAAAAGCCTTTAGGTCTATACATTTTAGGGACTAACAATGTAAAAGGGAACTGAATGACTAACGGAAGGACTAACAAAGAAAGCTTAAGGACTAACATGTAAAGAAAACTAACCACCAAGAACTAATAATATTTTTTACCATTCATTGAATAGTTTATGAATAGAAAAAAACATTTGATAAATGTTATATATAAAAAAAACATTTGATAAATACGTAATGTAATGTTCTGGAAGGTAACTTTTTTCCCTCCACAAATATGGTGCATGTTTAATGGTAAAGGAATCAGAAACCATGTTTTATGTATGGTTAGCATTAAACAAATACTTTTATGTGTGACTGGAATCGGATGCTTAGCTTGGTATATAGTACTTTGTTTGCTCTTTATATATAGCGTCAGGCCATCGGCAATTGGATTCAAAACAATTAAACAGGTATACTTGCTACAAGCTACACGCATTGTTCTTTAAAGGCTTCATTTAGCAAAAGACAAATATAAACTTTTTTGAATCACCATGGTATAACCTCCCTTACCATATGCTTAATATAATCTAAAACTTTTTTAATACCTTACTAACCACCTTTTGTTCAAATTTTTTATGTTTAGATACACCAGGAGAAGAGCATGCTATTTGGAACATGGGGAGGAAACGGCGGGAATCATTGGGATGATGGAGTACACGATGGAATTAGAGAGATCACTCTTGTTTACAGTAGTTGCATAGACTCGATCCGTGTGACATATGATAAGAATTTTAAACCCTTACTTGGAGAAAAACATGGAGGCATGGGTGGAACCAAAAGTGCTCAGGTACAAAATTAACATTCTAGCCAAATGTTGCTATGCTTTATCTCATCTATGAAATAATGTAAATTCTTATGAATTAACTTCAGATTAAGCTGCGATTTCCTGAGGAAGGTCTTATAAGTGTTAGTGGGCACTGTAGTCCTGTGGTCTACGGAGCCGGCCCTGTTATTCGATCACTCACATTTAAAACCAACCAAAGAACATATGGGCCATTTGGGGATGAGGCAGGGACACCCTTCAATTTCTTGACAAAAGGAAGCTACATTGTAGGTCTTTATGGAAGAAGCGGGTGGTTTCTGGATTCACTCGGGTTTTACGTATCGCCCCCTAAACTAACCCTTTGCCAAAGAATCCAGATGAAGTTTAAAGGATTTAAACATAGCAAAGGTGGTAAACATAACAGAACCAAGAATCTCGAAAGGTTATAGAGTTAGGGCATATGAGCATCTATATATCATATATGCGTTTGGTGTTGTGTTTTCTTTTAGCCTTTTTCATGTATTGCATAATTCCTTTCTATTTGTAAGAAAATCTAGAAACATAAAGACACTAAATAAAAGAACCACTCATTGTTCGATTGCAGAAGATAAGGTTAATTGTAGAATCTAACTTTTATTGTTATCAAATCACCAACAATCTATACTATCTAATAAACATGAATAATGTACAAGGCCCCTAAAGCAACTCTCTCATTTAATTTTCTGATGTGTCATTCCTATTGGCCGGAGATTAATTGCATACAACCCTTATTATGCAGCTCATTTAGTCAAAGTTGAGAGAAAATCAAATTTGGTAACTAATTAAATCATTCAAATCTTTATTCAACTAAATCAATTCACGTTTATTTTTGTTTTGTAACCGAATCTCTTCACCCATTCAAAACACAATCAAAAGTCAATCAATAAACACACACGGCAAACCTAATTTTGGGGGCGATTGTAAGTTTTTTTTATTATTCAATTGTTTTAATTTGATTCAGTTTGTTGAATATATATGTTTGAATGAATGATTATGCAATTTTATTGAATTTTGATTGTGTTTATTTACGAATAAATATTTAAGGCTAATTAGGTTTGTATGAAACAGTTAAATATTTAGGGCTAATTAGGTTTGTATGACTCTTCAATGGGATATGCTTTTTGGGATTGATTGTAAGTTTTTTTAATGTTTTTTATTTGATTCAATTGTTTTAATATATTATGTTTGAATGATTATGACTTTTATTTGATTCCAATATTTTAATCAATATTCAATGTCAATTGTATAATTAAAGTGCATTCTTCTCCACGGAGGAAAGCATTGTTCATAAATTAGCTTTAATCCTGTAAGTTTTAGTTTATGTTAGTTTGTTTAGTTTGATTTGTTTAGAACATCTTCTTGATATTATCTTGACTATCTTTTTATAGGTTTTTCTTGATACAGATTTTCATCATTCGTTTCTATCCATAATAAAAAATTGGTGACGCAGAATAAAAAGGTTAGTCTTGGTTTGATTTTTGTTTGTTTCCTTTATAATGAGATCAATTTTGATTTCTTATGATTGTCCAGTTTATTTGAATGCTATGGTTAAAGTTGAACACCCTGTATGATAAAATGCCTTACTAGAAAGAAACATTGATAGCATTTCAAATCAGAAACATTTATGCGAGTACTTGAAACGTTCTACATAATCACTCGATAAAATGCAAACTAAAATGTAACCACCTATCAGCAACATTTTTACTGATTATTTTGAATTTTATAAAAAGTATCTTAAGTATGATTATACTTCGTGCTTTTGGTTATACTAAAGGTTTTTGAAAATATGGCTATTATAGGTTTTAACGGAGAGCTAAATATGAGTGGCATTATTTCGCGTGACGATGATGCTCGCAGTTGCCAAAGGCCCCAATGTTAGTGAACTTATTGGTATCTTATTAGCCTTAAAACATGGTCATTAACATTATGTTTTTTATTCTTTATACCAGTTCACGATTTCTTATTTACTTCTACATTTTTGGCGTTCATGCATAACCACCATTTGAATATATGCCTTTAGGGAAATGCAATCAGGCGTTTCGGCAATGTGGCACATTCTTTTGGTATGAGGAAAAGCTAACAGCTTGCTTAACTAGATGATTCAGTTAATAAAGGCAGAAGGCCTTACGTATTCAAAGTATCCAGACAAGGTATTGACACAGACAAGGTTTGTTTAATTTACTGTTTCTTCACCTCATTTCCTACTGCTTTCATACATATAATTCAGACATTTTCATAGTTTGAGGATGGACCAATTATTTACGAGGAAATTGAAATAATGATGAAGGCTTGAACTGATTAGAGGAAACCAACAACCTCAGATTGAAACTTTTCAAAGATGGTTCGCGCATTGTGATATATCAATTACCTTGCATTATAATTATATATTCATATCTTTACTTCTTTTTTATTGTAAGAATTCATTAATATTTCTAAAGTGAGTTTTTGTATTCTACAGATAGTTGTACCAGAGATAATTGATCACATGCATATCAAAATTTCGATAATCCAGATAAATGGTCGACATTCAAGAGCGGGTATACATTTTCAATGCTTATTATTTTAACGTGAACATGATATAGATATGTGTACGTGATTATCTTTATACCATGTCTTTCACCATGTTTGTTTCATTAACTTAAAAGCTCATGTATCTAGGTCTGATAAGTGGTGAAAGACACCAATGCTAACAAGATGTACACCACATACTAAGGCACCATTGCTCTATTGTAAGTTTGTCATGATTGGTAATGTTTGTATATAACCAAGATCACTATTATCTTCATATGTATACCTATGGTAAAAGTGCTATAACATTCATGGCCATCTTTTCTGCGCATCATATGTATAACTATGGCTAAAGAGTCTGATGTATATGGTTATAGGTACCTATTATAGCATAAGATCACACAGGTAAAGAGGTCACTCAGACAAAACATGGTAAAAGTGCAATAACATTCTATGTCATCTCTTTCTTATCAGGTATGTAATTCTAATCGTTGCTCTAGACCAACTAATGTGGTTGGTTATTACTAGAAGTGGATAAATAGACGGGCTGAGTAATGGGTTAAAGCGGGGCTTGTTTAAAATGGGTAATTTTGTGGTTGGTTGTATTCTAAGGTTCAATAGCTGAAGGTCCTGCAAGTCCATGTGGTCAGAGTCACGAGTACGAAAACATTGCCCTATGATTCGATAAGGGTGTCCAATGGACCATTTGAAAAAAAAAAAAAAAAAAAGGATTTTGTATATGGAGGCCACCCAACTTTTAACAATTTTTCATTAAGGCCGCTCATCTATGAAAAATATCTTATAGGCCGTTCAAGTGTATTTCCCTTTTCGTTTATACCAAATCCGGCAATATAAAGTGTTTATTGACTAAAATATCATTGATTTATCAAATAGACATTACATATTTATAATTTAATTTGTTATAATTTTCAATTTTTCAGATGGGGCATTCATCAATATACAATTTTTTGGTGTAATTTTGGACGGATTTGGTATAAATGAAAAAGGAAATATACTTGAACGGCCTATAAGTTAGTTTTCATAAATGGACGGCCTCATTGAAAGAAAATTAAAACTTGGGTGGCCTCCACGTACAAAATCCCAAAAAAATGATTCTCTATATCCTATTGTAAGCTACTTATGATGGGATTTAGATAAGCTGCATATTATGGCTCATATATATTGACGCAACATTGTAATTTGAAATTAGAACCACCTTTAGCCATATAAGCCTGCAGCTTCTATATGAAACTGAGGCCCGTGGAACGAAAGAGACCAAAAAAAATATGTGTTCATCGACAACAGAAGATTGAATTCATGGAACCAGAACTAACTTGGTCAAATTATATGACATTGTAAGCTTACATTCATTTTTACATTCATATTTGATAATCATTTGGTCGATGTTATCTTTGTTTAACTTTTATGATATGCCAGGTTCCCGTATATGAAAATGACGTTGAGAGCAAGGCCCGACTTTCTTTAGGAATCATAGTTATCTTCTAATTGTAAATTTTCATGAATAGTATCAGAACCATTATGTGTCGATCAAGTATTGAGTTGGTTTTGGTTATACTAAATTGCGTTAAAACACACATAATAAGTTGAACCTGTTCCCATATTTCAGCAGACCCAATGCATCACATATGAGTTTGAGCAGCCCCAAACTGTAGTCATATGTTATTTTTGAACAAATGACCAACCTAAAAGTAACTTCATTTGAGCAGGCCCAATGTAACTTTGCAATTTACCAGGTTATGTATGCAGGCGATATGCAGGCGATCAGGATATCATGGAGCTGCAATATTTCCACAACTACGAGTTGAAGTCTTTAAGAAGGTATAACAGAGTTAGTAAGCTGTAAGCGCATGGCGCTGGTGAGTGGGTTGAAGCTTTTTACAAGTGGGTTAAAACTTTTGCATCAAGGGTGTACTTTACTGCAGTCTACAAATCAGCCGAACATTAGTCTATAGGTATGATAGTATTTATATTCAGTAGAATTTTTCCTTATCAGTATACTACTACTACTACTACCAAAATTATTAATTATGTATGTATTTTTTCACTGTGGCTGCGGCCAAAAAACACGTACTAGCTTTTATACAAAATGAGTTACAGAGCTACAGCAAAAATTGGTGGAACATGTGTTATGGACGCCTTAAAATAATGGATTCAAGCTGAAAATAACTTTTTTAGTGATTTGAGTACGCTGGGTTTGGTAAACCATAAGCTATATATGATTACAAAAGAAACCTTTTTTAAGAAAGCAATATAGTTGTGGTTTTTATGCAATACGGAATACATTTCAAATGATTTCTAACCCGTTTGACTATTTTTTAGTTAAATCGTTCACATTACCCATTTGACCCATTACAGATAACATAGGATCCAAATATACCCATAGATTTGTATGCAAGCCAAAATTGCCACCCCTACTGCCCACGAATGTTGTTGCATACTTGATGTGCATCTCTTTTTTCCTGTAGAATATTATGACTAAACTGAGTTATTCCGACCTTTTTTCTTCTATAGTATTTTGATACAGTAAGTATATACTGATGCGCCTCTACTTCTGATAAGAAACTGTAACTCACTTTGCGACAAATGCTAACGAACCTAGAGATGTTCTGGCGCCCCAAGAGAAAGTCCAGATGGTGTATGAAGTGGTTAGAATGGAGCTATTGGATCTGAGATTTAAACTCACTCTCGAACCAAGGCTGCTGTTGGACAGAAAATGTCAAGGTTATTTTTAGATCGTCATTATATTGTCATGGGCATAGTGGTCTAAATAAAGGAATTATGAAAAATGCAAATACACTTTAAAGAATTTATGAAGAATTGATACATTCTTGGATGGGGATTTTTGTAATATGTTGTTATGCACTCATAGTTTGAATCTTTTTCTGAATAGAGTGGTTTTGTTCCTTTAACATTCAGTTGTATATTTATTTGTATTGCTGAGGAATATTGATCAATCTAATGGACTGTGTAATGAGACACGACTTCAAGTTTTACGATTATCAGAGAATTCTATTCAAGAACAAATAATTAATGGGACACATTTTGGAAATAAGGTTATCATACCACGATTGAGAATTACTCCATCTAATAAATTGTGACAACCGGCAATTTAGGGAGCTATTTTAAAAACCCGCATTACGTTAAAGTTCGTTTATAATTTTTAGTTGGAATTTCATTTCACAACGAACTTGTAAGACCTATTTTATGGATAATTATATTTTACGTTGTTATGGAATTTGTGAATTATCTTAATAATTCATTATGGAAATTACGTGATGATGTATGTTTTTAAAAAAATTCTCACTGGTACTACGTTGACTCTGGCACTAGGTTTACCTAACGAAAATTTTTATGATTCGTTTTACGAGTCCGACGATATTTGAGTTATTACGAGATCTTTTTCGGGAGATATTAAAGTTTGAAATGAGTTCGGGTTTCGGGCCACATGTTTTACATTTACCCACTTTACCCACTCTTACTACTAGTAATATAATTATTACTATTATTATTATTATCCTTATTATTAACTTTACAAAAAAAAATAATAAATAACAAAAGAGTAACAACAAAAATTGGTCCTTGTGGTTTCGGTACTCACACCACACACACAAACACTCACCACTTCATTTCTCATCTCTCTCTTTTCTTTTTGCTAACCCTAGCCGACATCAAAAATCCGGCCACCACCACTCAACACCACCACTATTTTCTAATCCCCCATCATCTAATCTTTTAGATCTACTACTCCACGCGCCCCATACCACCATTTTACCTCACGAATCACCACCATTTTCACCACCATTCGTTGTTTTTGGAAAGGTTATCACGGTTTTGAGTTGTAGTTCGAAGGTGAGACGAGTTTTACTCGTATTTTTGGTAAAAAAAAACGTGACCCTTGGTCACGACATGTTTAGATCCGAACGGGTTTCATATTAAAATGTGATTAATACTTATGGGTTTGGATTGGAAACTCGTTTTCTTGAAATGGTTTGGTATCCGGGTTGTTTCTTGTGGGTTTTGATACGAACCATGAGTCGTAGACTCACGGCTCGTGTGTAAATCCGAGCCATGGTGCTCAAACATGTGTTTTCTTTCGAGCCTTGGTTGTGGCTCATGATTCTTGCTCGAGTTGGATTGCTTTGGTTTCTTGGTTCGAGCATAACCGAGACCTTTGCGGTCTCTGGGTTACTTTTGGTTGCTCGTATAACCAAGTCGAGACCCAAATGGGGCTCTCGTTTGGTTGTGACTCGAGCCTTAGGCTCGATTATTGTTGCTTCTTGTGGCCTTATACTAATGGTTTCATGATTTGCTTGCGTTGGGTCCTTGGTTTGACTCAATGGAGTCATGTTCTTGGCCGATTGTTGTTGTGGATGTCTCGACCCAAGTGGGTTGTTTGGGACAGTTTTGTAAGGCTCATTTGAGCTTATCTTGGAGACCCTTGGTCTTAGTTGTCGAGTCCTTGTGACTCGTGGTATTGAGCCGAGACTCAAGTGAGTCGAGGGCTCGGGTTCGGCTTGGTAAACCGACTCGAACATTGACCTTGTTGATGTTTATTTCTTGTAATGTTTGTGAACTTAATTTGATATTGTTTTGGCACTGTTGGATTCGGCCGAATGCTTGTTGTGTCGAGATCATTTTTGGTCTCGACAAGAGATTTGTGATATTTGAGGAGTTGTTGACAAATTGGGACGTTGGGGACCGATTGTAAGACGGTCACTTAGATTGACGGAGATAGGTTAGTCGGGTGCCGTAGTCGGACCCTATTGTTGTAGCACGTGTATTGGGATTGATTTGGACGGAGATGTATTATTTTTATGACATTTACGTATTACTTTGGACTTGGATAATGAGCCGAGAGTCATGACTCGGACATGTGACCATTTCGTATGACTCGATAACTATTTATAAATAAAACATAAATAATAAAACTCGTAATAATAGTTATTGATAATATAAACGTTTATATGAATATATAGACGTGAATAACGGATATATAATTATATAAGCGCGTATATTAATAATAATAATAATCACGAGTCATATTATAAATAATACAATTAGATATATATTAGGCTACGATAGTGGCGTAATATTATTGAACGTATTATTATTATAAAGAAATTATGATAAAACGAGGAAATCTCGACAATTACCAAATATTAAATAAAAATGTCATTTTATATATAATAAATGAACTTATCGAGTTATGCGGAGTCGTTGTCGCTCGAGTCCAGGTAAGTTTTATTGGTGACTTTCGTGTTGTCACGGATATATGACGATTAATATAAACGTTTTCTATAACTAAATAACCACTTAACCGTAGGGTTGAACCGGGTTATTTGGTTATATGAAATGAGTATATTAATGGCCATCCTATCCTACGACGCCCCTAGGTTGTGGTATATGTAAAGTGTAATAAATTGCGAATGTATATATCGGGAAATCTGGCCAATTTGACGATATATATAAGGAATTTATTAAACTACGATATATATCATATAGTATTTATGTGCTATGTGCTTTAGGATGGGGTGTAACCTTGGAATGGTATGTTACGTAAATAAATATGAGGATTATCAAATCGACGGATTTGATAAGCTTCGGCGATTTATTTAATTGATATATTGGGCTAATATTAGATCCATAGTTTATTTTATTATTCTTTGTGTGACCTTTTGGTTTGTTTTGTGTCGACCCACCACCCGTATGGATACCAAACTCAAATACACCAAACTAATACGAAATGGATTTTCGGAAATAAAATGGATTCTCGTCCGGGTTTGGGAATATTTTGAATTTGAGGAAATGATTTCTGAGCGAGTTGATATTGTTAGGTCGTGCCGAGTCCGTAGTTGCTGTTTCGTGAGTTACTATACATCTTATTTCTACCAACTTCTTCTTGCTATTTTCTGGATTTGAGGTGAGTCATAGCCCCACTTTTACTCTTGAACTATGTTTTCAATACTTGGGGTGAGAAACGTGCAAATTATTTTATGTGGACTATTTATCGCTTCTATATTCTTTCTAAAACTTGCTATGCGTATGGACTAGGATATATTGTCAGCTTTAGTCACACATTTTGTGTGTACTATTCAAGGTTGACTTATTTGGTTAGTGATGGATTGTCAGCTTTAGTCACATATATTTTATGTGTACTATTCAAGGTTGGCTTATTTGGTTATTGTTTGGAATTGTCAGCTTTAGTCACACGGATCGTGTGTACTATTCAAGGTTGGCTTATTTAGATACTATAGTGTGCACCTATAGGTTATTAATACTTCGGAGGTTATCCAAGTATTTATTGGTATTGCGGGGGTTACCCGAATATCTATGTTAGAACGGAGGGTATCCGTGTGTTAGGTTGGAGCGGAGGGTATCCGCAGGCTTATAGCGAATCCTTAGTCTAGCTAGCAAGCGCTTTGCGTATATGTCCACTATATTGTTAGATAAATTTAAACCTATGATCTCACCAGCGAAAGCTGACTTTTAGCACGTTTTCTCAGGTAATTAAGTGATGATACGGATGCTTGGAATGGAAGGCTCGGCCAAGGCTCATGGTTTATGGATCTATTTTTCTAAACTCTGATAATTAATTTTGGACCTACTGTTATGTTATTTTGGGCCTGACTTTGAATGATGTTGGGATAAATGTAAACGTTAAAACCCCGTTTTGGTTGTGTTTTTATTATGTTTAATTTATCTCGTTCTATATTGTCTTGTGTTGGATACCAATCCCCGTAGCACCCCGAAAGCTTGTTAAGTCTTCCGCTGTATCAAATTTTGGGGGTGTTACATAAATGTCTACCTCTAAAGATCGTGAGGAAACAATATCCCATTTCGGTGTCATTCGCCATGACAATAAACAAGAGCCTAGGGCAATAACTTTCAAAAGTCGGATTGTATCTACCACGTCCTGTTTTACACATGGACAACTATATGTGGCTCTTTCACGTGTCAAAAGCTTTTAAGGTTGTTGTTTCAGATAACCTATCAAAAAATACTATAAATGTGGTATATAAACAAGTTCTTCAAGGTATGTATGATCAAACGGTCAATAGGTATGAACAATATACATATTAATGTTTTGTGGTATTTTTTTTATTTACGCTTATTATAAATCCCAAACTTCTTTTACTAACATATTTTTTAACTTATTAGGTGTTCACGTAATGGACCTTTTGTTGAAGTGTTAGAATGTTGTCACTACATACATTTTCTTATGAAGACAAACATATTGGAGATTACGAGGCAATTAACGTTTATTACATAGATATTTACAAGCACTGTATTTTATACTATCATTCACTTATAACTTATTATGCTGTTTCAAGAAAATTTCATACCGTTTATGTTCGTTGTTCTTTCTTACTTTATTTACGTACTTAAATTTTTTATGCAAAACCCTCTAAAATCCCATGGATTCCACGGGGTCTATAAGCTTAAGATTGTTGCTATTGTTTTTGTAGTTATGGTGATACATGAAGGATCTTAGTTTGATATATGCTTAATGTTAGATGTTTTGACTTAAACTCCTAAGGGCAGTTTGGTAATATTAGTAGTAAGGGTATTTTGGTCATTTTGTTAGTAGCCTAATAAGTATCAGGAAACTAGTATGTCGGTGTTTTTTGTATGTCGGTTTGTCTTGTATATAAGAATAGTAGATAGAACTTTGTACTTAGACTTCACTTCAATATTTGTTAGTACAAATACCAGTTTTTAGTTCCTGTTCTTGCTCCCATCTTCTAATCGTTCCTATTTGCTGGTCCTGGTCTTTTGCCCTCTGATTATCTTATCCCTAATCCTAACAAATTGGTATCAAGAGCCACTCGATCGATTGAAGCAAGCTGCAACTGTTTTGGGTTTCTGAATCGACATCAGCTTTTTTTTTTTTTGTTGATTTCAAGATTCAACATCTTGATGTCATTTGGATTTGTTTCTGCTTGGTGGTTTGTTGATTCGTTCAACTGAAGACATCAGGTGTGAGGTTTGGTTGGTGTGTTTGGTGGTTGTTGTCGATCAATCTTGGAAACATGAGGTTTGTTGTTTTGTTATTGTTCAATTGATTTTGCTTCTTCTTGTTTGATAGATCGAAGGTGTTTATTGATTGGGATTAGGGATAGTTAGAACTTGTGTTGAATCGATATTAGGTTTGTGATTTGGGATTTTTTGTGGATCGACCTGATATTGCTTAGGACCAGTTTTGGTTTAGAATTTGCCATGGGCTTATATTGGAATTCGGGTCTTGATTTTCGTACTAATAATCATGCCATTGGAACTACCGATTGTTTTGAACTAGTTATTGGGTTAGAACTTTGGAACTTTGAATTTGATTTGAAGCAGGTGGAGGAGTTTAACTCACACCTGTGATGTTGGCCTCATTCACGGTGGTGAACGTGAATCTTTGGTTGCCTACTACTCAGATTTGGATTATGTTTCGGATCTTGATGCTAGAAGATCCTTATGTTTTCACCATTGGAAATTTGGTTGTAAGTTGAAAAGCTTCATTACAAATCAGTTCCTTTGAGCAAGTTTCGCCATTGTTTGGGATTTGCTCAAAATTGGAGATATGGAGTTACTTAGGAGTTGAACTCAAGGTGGAGATTGTTAGATGTTTTAACTTAAACTCCTAAGGGCAGTTTGGTAATATTAGTAGTAAGGGTATTTTGGTCATTTTGTTAGTAGCCTAAGAAGTATCAGGAAAGTAGTATGTCGGTGTTTTTTGTATGTCGGTTTCTCTTGTATATAAGAATAGTAGATAGAACTTTGTACTTAGACTTCACTTCATAATTTTGTTAGTACAAATACCAGTTTTTAGTTCCTGTTCTTGCTCCCATCTTCTTATCGTTCCTATTTGCTGGTCCTGGTCTTTTGCCCTCTGATTATGTTATCCCTAATCCTAACACTTAAACTGATTCAAAGATAAATGAGCTGTAAGTTTCTATCTTAAGTTGAGTTATTAATTTTCTTAACAAAAGTTTCTTATGTAATCATAAGATGTTATTAACTGTATAGACTTTCGTCCAATGAAGAGGACCGTTTTACATCATATGATGAGGTTGGCAAAGGTTTTGGTGCAATGCATTTGTAAGAAAACCTATTAAGTAGACCGGAAGTTACGCTTATGGGAATTGTGGGTTTGAAGCAATCCTAATCTACTAACCAAAATAATGTTACTTCAAGTTAGAAGTGGGCTTTAGATCTAAACTAATAACTGCTTTATGTATGTATAAATAAATAAATGCGTGCTTGCTTTAAATGATGGAGTATGATACACAAACATGTTACTAGCATGTTTATGAAATAATTAATGCATGTTCTTTTTCTATCATGATCTCAAATAGTTCAAGCATTTGTTAGTGATTCTTTATTTAGTAATTGTGTTATACAAATTTTTATTGTCAACAATCGATCAGTGGTCCGTTAAATTGATTACCTTTAATCACCTACAATAGCAACGATGACTTTGTAAATTATTTAACAATAAAGATATCCACTCAAAACTCTAGTTTTTAATGTAGATAAAATGCTCATAATAATAGGAAAGCATATACTACTATTCTCATAACTTACTAGGGGCGTATTTTGTACACGGGAATGGGAATATTGTTTGTTTAGTGGGATTCGGTTTTCAAGATAGAAATGATATCTCTTATTGTTTGTTGTCCTTCGTAAAAAGGGTGAGGAATGCAACATTCATTTATTTGGGCCTACACTTTTCTTCTTTTGTTAACAGATTGAGAAAGAAAAAAAGAAAAAACAAAAATTGTTCTGGTGCTTCTTCCATCATTGTTATCCCATGTCAAACTTGCACAAAACAGTTTTTTATTGTTGATTTGCCACCCGATGTGCCCGATCTCGCTGACATCGGGTGTAGCAGTCATTATTACTATCTTTTTGCATCATTGTTATCCAATCTCAAACTCATTTTCAAATTATTACTTTCGTTTTTTTCATTATTTTGTTTACACACTTATTTTTTGCATGATCTCTTCTAAAAACCCGTCAATTTGACGGGTCTATAAGCTAGTTCTAAATAAAATAAATGATATTTTCAGCAGCGTGTATCATCATCTGAACTCCAAATACAATATCTCTGTATCATGTGCTGGGCACACTAGATAAGACTTTACTAAGGTTTAATTTAGCATTGCATTTTGAAAGCAATCACGTGACATGGAGTAATCAATATCAGATGATCAACTGTAACAAAATGAGCTTAAAGATAGTGTTTGGATACACTTCTCTGCTGATTAATTTTCGATAGTCACATAATCAACTTTCTGTGACTATTTGCCAAATTCTAATCATTTAGTAGTTTACATTGAACTAATCAGAACATATCGTAGTCGCAGCTACCCCTAAAGCAATTATTCCTCCCCTAGATAATCATATAATCAAAATCAGTTTCGCTACACGCCACTAGTAATTATCAACCACTTGAAAACGCGCCTTATAATAAATGTACTTTAAACACCACATATATGCAAATACATTACTTTAAGCGCCAAACTAAACATAAACCCGTCAAATCCTAAAAAAACACAAATTTACCCACGCCATTAAGCTCAGCAAGTCTCCTTCCCAAATCACCCTCCTCCTCAATGAAAACACCTTTCTCACTCCCATTCACCACACGCCCAACAGCTTTCAGCAACCCAACCGACACTTCCAAACCATACTCCTCCGCCACTTGCTGCATCAAACTATTAACCTCCCCTCCCGGAGTACCCAAACTCAGCTTCCAAAATCCCCAGTTTTTATAAAAACTCTCCATGTTTTGTTCTTTATTTGTTCAAGTCAATGATGTTCAAGAATTATGTTTACCAAAAGATTTTTAACAAAACTCTTACTTTAATTTATATTTAGCACTAAAACAAAAGAATGAGATCTTATTATGAAGCTTGGACTTCACCAAAATATCTTGTTTTCTATACTATAATAAATCACATGATGCTAAGTCATTATCTAAGCTTAGTTTCAAAACAAAAATCATAAAATCTTACTGATTTCATTCCAAGTTACTAAACCCAATTGATGTAAACCTCAAGCATAAATCTTTGGCTTAGAAATGTACTAAATCAAACTAGTATCTATGGAATTCATACCTTGAACAAAACCCAAAAGATGCCCGCGAAAAGAAAAGGAAGAACCGCCAAAATGGTTATCTCAAATCTGCTCCTGTCGAGCTCCTATTTCTCTGACCTCTGAACTCTTTATAACGAAATGGGCAATGGTCAAAGCTTACTCAGTTATTTGTCTTCTTATTGTTATGGGCTGGACCTTATGAGCCATAGGAGTTAAGTAACAAGATAGATTTGTGGGCTTGTTTTTACCATTGTTTTGAGCCGGGTATTACACATAATACGATATAGCATTACTTTTCAAATGTGATTAACCAGCAATAATCAAATTCAAAACGAGCTGATTGGATAGCATTGCATTTCAAAAGGGGTTTAGTTGCGCTTCACTTTTAAAGTTCAATAATCAATTTTCCAACTATTTTCCAACTAAATAACCAGAATATATGTCCTTGTTGCAGCCACACCCCCAAAGGGATTATCCAATAGCGATTTATCTGTCCCCCAAATAATCATCTAAACAAACTGATTATCGACAACTTGAAAACGCACCTTGAAAACCAAATTAACTAGTTCTAAGCATCACAAAACATAAACACCACAGAAAACATAAACCAATCGAATCCTAATTTACATAGTCCTAAAACACAAATAACCTTAAAAAAAGACACAAATTTACCCACGCGCTTTAAGCTCAGCAAGCCTCCTACCCAAATCACCGTCCTCCTCCGCAACCACTTTCTCACCCCCATTCACCACACGCCCAACAGCTTTCGGCAACCCAACCGACACCTCCAAACCATACTCCTCCGCCACTTGCTGCATCAAACTACTAACCTCCCCTTCCGGAGTCCCCAAACTCGTACTCCCCGCCATCGAACTCTCCATAAACCCCGCCTGCACTTCCATATTCACAAACTGTTTCTCAAACAGATCCATACTCTCACTCATTTTCTCCAAATTCCCATTATTCAAACTCTTCTCCAACGACTTAACTATCGACCCCATAGACTTCCCAACCTGGGTCATTTTCGCCTGCGTGTCTAGGCGCGCGATAACCGCGTCTAGACGAGAGGATAAACGGAGGTAGTTTAACTGTTCGGTGTGTTTACGGATAGCGGTTTCGGCGTAAATGCGGGCTCCGTCGATGTTGCCTTTTTGGATGGCGTTTTTGAGTTTGAGTTTTTGGGTTTTTTCGTCTTTTTCGCATTTTTTGGCTTGGCGTTGGAGGGTTTTCGATGTGAATTTCAGTTCGAAGATTTGGTTCATTAGCTTCTCGGCTTGGCCCATTGTTATTTAGGGTTAGGGTTTTGATTATTTGATTTGAATTGGGGTTTTGTTAGTTGGAATGAATGAAGGTGGTTTATATAGTGTTGGAAATTGACCGTTGGGATTGTGGGGCCGGGTTTCACAAGCTTTATTTCGAACCCATCCCTTTGAAGTCAATAAAAAAAAAAAAAAAAAAAAAAAAAAAAAAAAAAGTATATTGAGTGAGGATGATATTTGGTTGGTTGAATAATGTAATGGTTTCGTTTTTTTTTAACCTGTGTGTTTTTTAGATGTGAATAATAATTTTGAGACAGATAAAGTATTAAACAATCACATACATGTAAGGATGGCAAAAAAGGGGAACTCGATAGGAAACGTGAACCCAATCTAACTGGGACGCGACAGGACATGCTTATCGAGTTACGGGACCAGCTTGAGTCCTAAAGTGAGATATTAATCAGGTTCAGGCGTCCAAACCAAAACATATATGTATATATGTATCTATATCCCTGGTCATATAGAATTATGTTAGTATTGATATAATAAAATTATTATGGTTCTCTTGGATGCTTGTTTAATGTTATTTTTTATAAAATTTGTAATTTGTGATGCTGTAAGTGTTCATTATTGATATTTAATACTACGGTTGAAGATTTAATAAGGTTAATATGTAAATGATTAATAATATGTTCTCTCTTCTTTACATTATTGCTAATTAATAAACATGAAACGGTGCGGGTATGGGGTATGTTTGATAGCAAGCGTTTTTTAGCAACTAGCAACTGGCAGTTAGCGTTTTGGAGCAACTAGGGGTTAGCGTTTTGCACAAAATGCTTGTTTGGAAACAAGCAACTAGCATTTCTACTTTTTCTAAATACTCCAAATCAAAATACTACTTTTAGTAGCATTTACGAGCAACTAGTGTAACTTACTAATTATGACTATACAACTATGTTATCAAATGCTTTATCAAACAAATAGCTACTGTTTTTCGCTATTGCTTACTGCTACTGCTTATTGCTATCGCTATCTCTGTCAAACATGCCTATGATCAAGAATCACGCCCAATAAGGACATCTCGATAAGATCCACGAAGAATACGGGTCCGGTTTGAGGGAGCATTGTCGTCCCGTTAGATTCTCGATGAGGATAGGGACGGGATTTGAGAATGGATTTGATAATTGGGTTTGGAGATACGAATTGCCTCTCCGCCCAAAACTCATCCCGTTACCATCCGTACATACATGAAGTGTGGTGTGATATACCATTCTATAAAAAATAACTTAGGTGTAGTGTTATATTGTTATATACCATAAAACAACTAATAATTGCTATATAAGTTGCTTACATATTGTGACCTACATTGGTCTCTTTCTTTAAACTAGGGTTAAGCATTGCAAATCGTAAAATCGACCGGACTGGCCAAACTGAATAATTAGCAATCCGGTCTCGGTCTCAACTTTTTCTTTATTTCGGTCTCGATCGGGTTCGGTCTGGTCCGGTCTTACGTACAAATAGACCAATATTGTCTTATTAGACCGGACCGAACACATTCGGTCCATGGTTTTGGTCTAGTTCGATCTCGGTCCGATCAGGTTTTTGTCGGTCCAGTAAATAGACCGATCGGGTTCGGTCTGGTCCGGTCTTACGTACAAATAGACCAATATTGTCTTATTAGACTTTTGGTCTTAGACCGATGCTAAGCCATGCTTTAAACTGTTAGTTACTTTCAGTAAATAAGCATCAATCTTATCTCCCAATTAGCAACTAGTTGAAAAATGTATGCATCTGTTGTTGAAAAAAAAAAATATTAAAAATTATATTATGTTCATAACTTTTCACAAGTAGATCGAAATGATGTGGTATATGGTGTAAAGTAGATCGAATCATCATGCCTAAAGTGAATCCAAGTGAACTTTTTGGGCCCAAACCCATCACCTTTTTCTCAACCAAAAAAAACTCAAAAAACATATAAACCATCAAAATTTTCCCATAATTCAAAAATATTCTCACCAAAAAAACACTGCGTTTTATTTCCGTTAAAAAGAATAAAAATATTGGACCATTTATTTCAAACACAAAAAACAATGCACATTCTCTGCTGCATTTTTTGTCATTTCATTTAAATCTTTTTTTCTTCTTCTTCAAGTTCATCTTATTATTTTGATCAAATTACATGTCAGCACCACTCTGCCACGTGTCACACACATTCCTCGAATTCTCAGACACGTGTCTCTTTGTCTTTTTTGTTTGTTTCTGTTAAAATCCCCAATTTTTCATAAACCCCAAATGTTGAATTCTTGTTTTGGTTCAAGACATTTTCAGAAGATTTGGTAGAAATTTTAAATCTTCTTTTTTTGTTTTTTTTTTTTTTTTTTTTAAATTTGGTTAATAGTTGTTGGAATTTGTGTTTTGTTTCAAGAAATTATAAAAAGTTTTAATCTTTTTGAAATTTGTTAAAATCTTGATTTTTTTTTTTTTTTTTAGGAAATTAGAAAGAAAAAAAATGGGTTTTTTTTCTGTGTTTTAAATTTGTTAAAATCTTGATTTTTAGGCTCTTTTTTTTTTTGGTTAGAATTTGTATTTTTTTTTATTTAGGAAAAAAAAATATTGGGTTCTTTTTTGGTGTTAGAAATTGTATTTTTTGATTTAGGAAATTAGAAAGAAAAAAAAGTTGGGTTTTTTTTTTTGGTGTTTGAAAGTATTGAAAATGGAGGGAAAAAATGAAGAAGAAAGGATATGTTATGAGATGGGAGTGGTGGTACCAAAGAGGATAAAAGGCCAAATTGGTGAAGGTTATGGTTATGATTGTGTTCAAGTGCTTATTGATGAGTTTTCGAAAATCAGTTTCTTTGTTGATACTGTTATTGGCCTTCATGATGATTTTCTAAAGGTTTGTTATCGATTTTTTGCTGAATTCTAAAACCCTTGTAAAACCCTTAAAAGGTTTGTTTAGTTGTTTATATTTGTTATGCATTTATATTTGTAGGTGTTTGGGATTGCTTATATATTATGCTTATGTTGTTGCTTAGTTTGTAAAAGTAAGCATCTTAAGAAAATTTGTGTAGTGTATGATTTGAATAAGCACTTGTAAGATGCTTGGGAATAAGCACTTTAGGAAATATAATAGTGTTTGACTGTTTGTATTTGTTTATTATGTAAAAAGAAGGTATAAGACTTTATCCTTTGAATAAGCACTTATAAGATGGTTAAGAATAAGCACTTTAGGAAAATAAAATAGTCTTTGTATTTGCTTATTTTGTAAAACGACTAAAGACTTAGGAATGAGGAAGTGAATCTATCTATAATGGATTCTGACTTGGATATAATGGTAAAAATATTACTATATTTTATCTGAAATAAGCACGTCCCGACATGTTTAGTGAAACTGCTTGTTACGCTAAAAATAAGTAGATTAGCAGAATTAGTTTGGATTATCAAAACTTCAAACTGCCGATTTGCAGAAATTGTAAGCAATTCCAAACACACACAGACACACTTAATATATACGTGCAATCTATTGCTTATATATGAATTGGTATTTTTATTCTTTTCAGTTAGCAGCACCAGAGGAAGTTATAGGAAAGGCAGCAGTTGAGTTAAAGTTGAAGAAAAGAACTCAAATAGGTGAAGTTGCGTAATTGGAGAAGTCGTAAATTTTGGTTAGGGATGTGTTGTTAAGATGGTTTTCTTAAGATTTGATATTTGTTGCAGGTGTGGATCTGCAATTTGAATGGGACGAGGCTGAGGCTTTTATCAAAGAAGCTGATGGATCATTGTTTAGTTGGTGTGAGCGTTTTCGTTGTTACAATCACATGATATATGGAATTGTGAGTTATAGATGTTTCTTTTACCGTACATCACCAATGACTTTTATAATATGTATCATCTCTAATATTCCATAGTGTATGCAGTAAAAATGTAATACACAATCTCAACGGTAAGGTGGTGTTTGGGTTGAGGGTTTTGGGTGTGAGGGAATAGGATTAAAAATGAAGGTGGTGTTTGGGTCTGAGGGTTTTGGGTATTAGAAATGATTCGTCCTATGTCATTTATTGTGACAAAGCAACCCGTTTTTCTTTTCTTGTGTGTTAGAAATTGCACCTGTGTGCTGAAATTATGAACTGTAATGGACAGGTTAACAGGAGCGAGTCTGCTGTCATTCTAAAAACCAACTGCAGAGACGTCAGATGGGAGCCCGGGGAATCACTTTTGTGGAAATTGGAAAAAGAAGCCATTGTTAAAGAAGTTTTTCCTATTCATGGTATGTCACTGTTACATATTGTTAATCTTATCAGTTATTGTCTTGCTTGGCAAGTGACATCAATTTTTTAATAGATGAGACAAAAAGAAAGCATCTTTTGAAACGTTGGGCTTTGAACTGGCGGGACTTTACAAATCAACCCCTTGATGAGATCTATGCTTACTATGGAGCGAAGGTAAAATAGTAAATAAGTGCTTATAGTTTGCTGGTTATGTTCATGTGCATACTTTCAAATGAACGTGACTTCACATCGTTTCTTAGTCTTATTTGGTCATATGAACTACAATGTAGATTGCAACATATTTTGCTTTCCTTGGAATGTACACGAAGTGGTTATTCTTCCCCGCTGCGTTTGGGCTTCTTCTGCAGTTAGTTGATTTTGGGTATGTCTCATTTCTTTTGGGTACTTCATTGGTCAACTTTTAGTCATCCGAATCATTAATACTTTGTATTTTGCTTATTTCATTTCCAGATCTTTGCAGCTATTCGTACTTCCCTTTTTCTTCGTATGTGTCGTTTCATGGGCAGTCTTCTTTCTCCAGTTCTGGAAGCGGAAAAACTCTACCCTTTTGGCCAGGTAATTTATACAACCTCGATCTATGCGTTTCAAATATTTGTAAATTCTGAATCTTGATTCGCAATTTACAAACTGCAGGTGGCAAATTTGTTATTCAGTTGGAGCAGAGTCTGCTTATAAATACATGGACACAGAATGGAGTTCCTTCCATTCGTCTCCAGCTTTACTCAAAAAACCAGGGACTTATAAAGCCAATGAGAAGGAAAAGTTCCAAAGAGAAGAATGGTTTGGTCATATGACGCGATTCAGAAATGACGCTATCATTATCTTGAGTATCATTTGCCTCCAACTTCCTTTTGAATTAGCTTACGCACATCTGTATGAGAGCATTGGATCTGAGATCATGAAGTGAGTATCTTATACTTGTTTTTTCTTAAGATTGTTTATATTTGTTGCTTAATATCGAAATTTTTTATCTTCAGGTTTGGACTGACAGCAGTGTACCTCTTTGCCATTCAATATTTCACACAAATGGGGGGAAGGGTGTCGGTTAAGCTGATTAAGCATGAACAGAATGAGAACTCCGAGTACAGAGCAAACAGCTTGATTTACAAGGTCAGAAAGCGACTTCATATTCATTTCGGTTTCTCTCTGATATTGGCAAAATTTATTATTTACATTCAATCATCCGATGCAGGTTTTCGGGCTCTACTTTATGCAGTCATACATTGGATTGCTTTATCACGCAATTCTGCATCGCAACTTCATGACCCTCCGTCAAGTAATCATTCAGCGTCTAATCATATCAGAGGTAGTGAAAGTCTTCTTTATCTCGTCTTTGTACATTTGCCTGTATTTAAACTGAAAGTGTCGTCCAGGTGCTGGAAAATCTTATGGAAAACTCTCTACCCTATGTCAAGTACAGCTATAGAAAATACAGAGCTGTCCGGTAGGTATCTGTGACTTTTGAATTTTATGTTTAATCTCTATTCCCGTAATTCAACTAATTCATTGCTGGATGGTCATTTGTGAAGTAACAAGAAAAAACGGGATACGGGCATGGCAGCCAGAAAATCTTATTTCAATTCTAGGGTAGAAAAGGAGTTCTTCAAGCCCGTATATTCTGCTAGTATTGGTGACGAACTCGAAGATGGGCTCTTTGATGGTATAAATATACGTAAACATGAAATATAAACAATTTTTAGCTTTTCTTTCATGTTTCGGAATCCTTAAAGTTTAAAACCTTGTGCAGAATTTCTGGAGTTGGCTTTGCAGTTTGGAATGATTATGATGTTTGCTTGTGCATTCCCTCCCGCATTTGCTTTTGCTGCATTGGTAAAGCTGAAACTTAAATTTTTCATTTTTCTTCGCTACTAAATTTAAAATATGTGACGGGTAAAGTGAGATTTCTAAGATTGGTATTTTTGGTGTAAAGAACAATGTTACAGAAATTAGAGCAGATGCACTAAAGATTCTTGCCATGTATAGAAGGCCAGTTCCTCGAGTTGCTGCTACAATAGGGGCATGGCTAAACATATTTCAGGTACTCATCCTCTTAACCGGTCAAACTTAGTTGCTGCTACGTAGGTAATTGGACTCAAATGGATCGATTTGTGTTACGCTTTGTCTCTAACCGGGTAAAACGACTAAAATAAATAAATTTTGTTAAAAAGTTACTCTAGCAGGTAGAAAGTTGCCCAAAGTGTATGTTTCTAACTTTTTATGCATAAAACATCCTAAACCGTTCTGTTCATAATCTTGGAGTACTTTAGACATGAGATAAAATTTCCATATCTGTTGGAAAGGTTTCGCGTCAACCAAATCCAGCCCGTTTTGGCCTGAACTGAATTTAACACCCGTGAGCCATAGCTCAATGTGCTGTTCTTTTCTACAGTTACAGCTACATTATTGTTATAGAGGAATTTTGAATAGGGTATCATTTTCATTTGCAGTTTTTGATAGTTGTGTCGATATGCACCAACTGTATCCTACTAGTATGTTTGTACGATAGAGAGGGGAATTGGAACATCTCTCCTGGCCTTGCAGCCATCCTCATAATGGAACATGCTCTCCTCCTCATCAAGTTTGGCTTCTCAAAAATCGTACCCGAGGTACATTATTTCCTTAACTCCTCTGTCCATTTGAGGATTCTGTAATTAATATTTCTCTTTTGCCAGGAACCCGATTGGGTAAAAGCAAACCGAATGAAGAATGCAACTCAAGCACAAAACATGTGTTCTAAGCAGCTTTTGAGAAACATTTCTGGTGGTAGAGGAATGCTCGTGACAGGCACAAACAAGGATGATTGATTCCTGTTTAATATTAGTATCGGTAGTTATAGCACATACCCACCTTAGATAAACATTTTTTTTGTGTACCTAAGTTGTCTCGGCCATTGTAAGAAAAGAAAAACTGTTTGTCCTAAATTAGTTTAGTGAGTTAGAGAATGCATTAATGTGATAATAACGTTTAGTTTAACAAAGATTTCGATTACATTGGATAACAAACTGTTAAAGTAATTACATATATGTACTTTCAAGTCCTAGACACGGATACACCTTTTGTTGAAGATCTTGGTTGTGGCTGGCTTGCATTCGGACATCAATCTCTGGTTGTGCCGTCGCGTTTAGTTTGACCGCACATTCATGAACAATGTTTGTTTTCATGGTCTTCATCGGTATAAGGTGGCAGATTGTATATATGTTGCGGATGGTCACCTAGCCACGGGAGTTTCCTTCGCTGCCTTGACGAGAACCAAAATGATCACTAACTTGGCGAGCGTATCTAACAACAGCTTTAGCCCATCTCTGGATTTCAAACTTGAACTTTCTTGAATCGAGTCGTTTCAGGGACTTGATCCCTGGGTCAATCTTAATCTCCATGAAGGAGAAGCACCTATCGTAACGTTGCTTCTTGGAGTTCTCCGGGTGTGAAGTTACACTGCGGCTTAAAGATGGAGGAGCTGGCAGGATCGCGGCTGGCTTACCGGTGGGCGTGGTGGGGGCGATTTCTTCCATGAGAAGATGGTGTTTATGAATGAAAATCAAGTCCCTACCAATGGCTTATAAAGGGTTGAACATGCTTTGGAGAATAATCAGCACATTTATGTTCACTGGAAGTACTTGTAACAAACGTGTGGGTTAGTACCTCATTGACCACTGACTTTTCAAATATTGTAATTACTCGGGGGTTTAGAGTTAATTAGATGACTTGTTAAAACCAGTGACTTGTCAAAAACTGTATCAAAATACTTCTTCAAAAAATCAACTTTTTACAGAGTTGTTACGTACAAGTAATTTTCATATGGTAAACTAAGCTAAAAGTTTTTATTTTCATATAGCTGTTTGGTGAATTAGATGTACATACAAGTATGTAACTAGACGTTAAGTTAAATTTATATATATTTCAAACTTTTTGGTGATTATTTATATATTTGTAAGAACATATTGAAGTAATTTAACTTACGCAAAAGCTTATAAAAGTTTACATAAACTTGTACCTAAACACATTCCTTCGTTTTTAGTTGCTATCGTGAAACTAATAAGGATATATTCGTTTGCATATTCTCTAGCAAGTTGTACACACATTCCTTTGTTTGTGTATGAGGACAAGCACACACTAGATGTATAATTGTAAAGCAAGTTGGAACTAGTCCTTGTACAACACGTATCTTGTACTCTTCTTGTATGACCACTACCAACTCCATGTATATATTAATTTGTATTCATTATAGTAAATTATATACGAGCCTGATGTCATTTTTAAAGTATTCTGGAGGTGGATGGAACATCTTTCGGTGTAAACACTTAAAATTATTAGTGAAAACGAAATGATATCGACATCTGTTGAGACCCCTAAAGAAACAAGTCTTTGCTATTGACGACTGTTTACATGATATCATTAAAAATTGAATATGTGATTACATCGGCAAAGACTGCGATGTGTTGGTGATTAAACAAAACCTACCTTCACCATTGGGCTTGGAATGCTTGTGATCATCGTTCGCCTTTATCTAATGAAATACTAGTACTACTAATAGCAACATGTATACGATTTTTGATCCAAATCGTTCTAGAAGGCTCACGACAAGACGTGGTTCTACAACCTCGTAGCTGATCAAACTGAACTGGAATGTTAATCAACGATATCGACAAATTCAGTTAAAACGTTGAATCCCATTCAGTCAAAAGGCCTATTGGTAATTAAATACTGTGGTTCTTTTCTTGGTCAAAAACAACATTCTGCTTAAGCTTAGAGTAGCACATAGATTTTTTTGAACAATTTGGGCATGTTTTTCTTAATGCTTATAAAAATATAAAATATAAAAAATTTGGTCCATCGGCTGCTATAAGATCATCACAGGCAAGATGCACATGACAATTTCTTTTTACAGATAGCAACATCGTTTAGATGCACAAGCAACTTAATCCATGATGAGAACACCATTATCGTGTCAAATACTCTAAAGTTCAAGTTTTACTTTTAAGATTCGTAGCTGAGAATATAGTTGAACTTTTCGCCAAATATAAATTGTCATGCAAGAACCATGATATAGCGAACATGTGCATATCAATCTTAACCAAAGACCATCAAAATTGTGTTCTGAGATAATATCTAACCAAATAACATTGTTCATCATTAAACTATCCGCACGCAAAACCAAACAGTGAAAAATAAAAGAGGGGACAACCAAAAGATAATTATGATAAGAATATCTGATCAGCTCTTATAAGTAAGGCTAACCCGCTTCATTTCCTACCACGGATGGTGAACGCTTGCCTGTTCTTCTTCTTGGCACCAGACTTTGTAACCTTAAGACTCCTGTTCACGGCACTCAACCTTGCAAGAGCAGCCTTCTTCAAGTCTGGCCTGTAGAAGTTGTTTCCCACCTAAAAAAAAGCAACAAAACGTTCAAACAGCCAGAAATCTAAAGAAACAAACTGTTTCAAAGTTGAAGAAAAGCGAGTCATAGAACTATTTCACGATACCCTGTTAACCAGTCTGAGGCATAGCAATACAAAAAAATAAAATAAAATGAAAAACAATGTCGATGTGATGAACTAAGGTATCCTAATTCGACCCAATGGGTAAAGCATCTTAAGTTAAGGTTAAGACAAACAAGTTGTCTAAAACCAACTGCACAATATACACGGACATTATATAGGGTAAATATACAAGCGTGGAACAGGAATAACTAGATAGACTACCTAAGTGCATGCTGCTTAACAGAACAAATATCGGACAAGACATAACAGTCACCAAACAATGCTAACACATTTGTACGCCAAAACTAACATCCGACCAAGACCAAACAGGTATACATAGATCCACTGTCAGCAGCTTTTACAGATCAGATCAAATCCAATCAATGAAGGGTACAAAATTGACTTGAGGTTGAAATTTTGAGCAAGTCGTGTCAAAATTTACAAATTATTCCAGGTTTTACGAAATCTGTTGCTAAAACGCTATCGAATTCTTCTTAAAACCGGTTTGTAAGTCAAACAAGAAGCATGTACCAAGCACCACAGTAAACAAGAAGCATGTACCATGCTTTCGAATTCTTCTTAAGTTTTGTCAGAAAGCGTAGTATAAAAGTATAAAACCTACCCTATATTCAAAACCTTATCACAGCAAATCTAATATTTTAACCAAAAAATGTAAAACTAAGTAATAAACCATGAAGTAAATTTGCACAGAGGAAATGCAAGTCTTTGTGAAAAAGATACCTGGTTTGAAACTGCCTTGGCCATGCGGTAGAATTCCTTCTTCATCACAGATTTGTGGAGCAAACTTGCGGGCTTAGCCTGTTTCTTTGTCTTGGTGGTTGCAAGCAATATAGATTGGTCCTTTCCAGCTGGCTGGATGGTGACTGTCTTCTTGTTTGCTAGTCCTGCAAACAATTACAACATGAGAATTAAACATATTGAACAAGCTATTCTAGAATCACAATAACTGCAAAACCGCTAATATTTCATCAAAGAAAAATTACATTTATGCAAACAGCACACACTTCCATACTAATTGATTACAAAGAGACATGTGAACACATTAAACAAACATTGTAAAATCTCAATAATCACCAAATTTAACCTTCTAGTAACATTATCACAGCGGTTCAGCAGCATATTTCCAAAATGAGGAATCAACGAAAAACAGGTTTAACAAACATATACATATTTAAAACATAGAATCTCAATCACCACCGACCATTAAGCTTATACCCACATTTCAATATTGAACCATTACACACGCATACAAATCAGCATTTAACAATTGTTATTGTTTAGTTAAACATATATAAAAAACTGGTAACCTTTAGCGATAAACCATTTCTATGAATCTTACCCTTTTATTGTTAGTATTTATATTTACCAGTGGTTGCCTGGTTGGCTAAACTTACTGTATTTTGTTAATAACCTAAGAATTACCTCAACTAAGCTAATCCATACACCACCTAAGGGGGGTGTTAGACTAAGTTTATTAGATGAGCTTATAAGCTTAATGAAAATCTTATCAGATCATAAGCTCAATCTTTTAGGCTTATGTGGTGTTTGTTTCGGCTTGTGGATCATTTGGTTTTGGCTTATGTTTCGTAAGCTCACTTTTTTGTGGGTTATTTTGAAACTTTGCGGCTTATGTAAGGTTATTATGTGTCATAATAAGCTTATATAAAATATAAGCCGAAAAGTTATAAAATAAGCCACAAAAAGTGAGCTTATGAAACATAAGACCAAAACCAAATAAGCCATAAGCCGAAACAAACACCACATAAGCGCATAACCTCAAGTAGACAAGCCTATAAGCATGTGAGCTTGACAAATTTTCAATAAGCTCATAAGCCAATCAAATAAACTTAATCAAACACCTTTATGACAATATCACACATTTCAAGTATATTCTAAAAGGTTAAATGAAAACCATATAGGAAACTAATAATGAAAGCAAAAAGATGAATGAATATACCAGAGTGTTTGTAAGAGTTGAGATTGAAGAGATTATTAGGCTCTTTGCTGAACTGAACACTCTGGCTTCCATTTCCAAACTCCTTAACAAGAAATGAGTTGTTCCTCTTCACTATCTCCCATATCAACTGTCCTGGTACTGTCGCCATTTCACCTTTTTAACACTTCTTCACTGTAACATAATTTTATATATATTTATTTATCAGATTAACAATAAACATTTTTACAAATTGCTATAAACACTCAGAGTGTTTAAAGGTGAGACCACTTACAGCTAGGGTTTTGCTCCGGCGGCTTCGAGAGATGGTGATGAAGACAAATAAATGATGAGATGTTATTTGTCTGCATTTATTCAAACCCTAATGGGCCTATTGTTTGTTTTAAATGGTCTACTCTAGCTTGGGCTTCCATAAATGGGCCTTACTTTTGTTACTACCCGATACCCATCAGTTAAATATGGATCTCTGTTAAAAAAAAAAAAAAAAAAAAGGATCTAACTGAGTATCTTAGTTAAACTAGGGGTGTAAACGAGACGAGACCGCTAGCGAGTTATTCGAGATCGACTCGTAAACTACTCGAAATTGATTCGATATAAACAAGTCGAGTTCGAGCTACTCGATTGTATTGTCGAGTCGAGCTCGAGCTGCAAAATAGTTGGCTCGTGAAGCTCGCGAGCCTTAACGAGCTTCGATTAAATTACACCTCTACCCTTTTATATACATATATTTACTTAATTTTCATACAAATCGATTCGAGCCGAGCTTGATATGACGAGTATTTATCGAGTTCGAGCATGGAATGTAGAAATAAACGAGCTTGAGCCGAGATTCGAGCTCAAGTTATAATATTCGAGTCGAGCTTGAGCCGAGATTCGAGCTCAAGTTATAATATTCGAGTCGAGCTAGAGCTTGGCAGTACTCAGCTCGACTCGACTCATTTACACCCCTAGTTAGTTACTTTTTCCTAAATCAATATCTACTTATATCTCTACTATATATAAAATGAAAAACTATATTCTTGAAAGTAAAAAATTAAGAAAACTATATATGAAAACCATACTTGCAATTATTTAAAAGAAAACACCCTTGTTTTTCATAAAACGTTTTGTACAAAACAAAGAAAATACACATTACCTTCAAATCACACATGTTTTCATCAAATTCTCTACAAAACAGAAAAACTGTGTTTCCTACTTTAACAAGGAAAATTACAACACTTTTTTTTCCCCTTGTTTTCCTTATTTCCGTTGTAACCCCCTTATTTCCCCTCCCTTTTTTTTTACAAATTCAAAAATAGAAAATTAAGAAAGTTTTTCTCTAACTAAACGCACCTTAAACTTTAATTATTACTTTTGTTTATAACCCATGACCCATATTATTTTTATTAAGTTTAAATCATGTTTAATCATCAAATTCTTAAACTTTTATTATTTTTCGTTTACAACCCATAATTTTTTTTTATCACTACAACTATCTGCCACAATAAAATCTCATTGCTATGTACAGATAGGGTTGAGCATCGGTCCGGACGGACCAGACCGAGGACCGAATTAACCAAAAAGTCAAGACCGAGGACCGGACCGAATGTGGTCGGTCCGGTCCGGTCTCGGTCGGTCCGGTCCAACAAGGCCAAATAATCGGTTTGTGGTCCGGACTGAGGACTGAATTAGCCAAAAAGTCATGACCGAGGACCGGACCGAATGTGGTCGGTCCGGTCCGGTCTCGGTCGGTCCGGTCCAACAAGGCCAAATAATCGGTTTGTGGTCCGGACTGAGGACTGAATTAGCCAAAAAGCCATGACCGAGGACCGGACCGAATGTGGTCGGTCCGGTCCGGTCCGGTCTCGGTCGTTTGCTCAGCCCTATGCACAAATACTCGTCTAGTATTATAAACTAGTTTAATCGTTTATTTGATAAAAAGTGCAATTATTTGACAATTACCTAACAAATCTAGTCGGGTTTAGCATGTCAAATTTTGTTTTTTTTACTTTTATTCATATTTTACTCAAAAGAAAAACTGAAAATAGGCTTGTCAACCCGACAAAACTCATCTAAACTCGGACTCATTTAAACCAGTGTTTTTAGAAGACGCATCTAGACCCAGACCTATTTAAACTCATGTTTCTAGAAGATCCATCTAGATCCGGACCCATTTAGACCAAAACTCATCTAGACCCGTGATCCGACCCGACTCATCTATTTTGCTACCTCTAAGTCTCTAACTCTGAGGGATAATGATGATAGTGGAACGCATAGATAATCTTATGCTCTAAATTAACGGATTTGCATGTTTGGTAAAATTAATGGTAGCGGGAGGGTTTGCAAGAACTAATAGCCCTTTATTTTTATAAAAGAGAATTGTATATATACCCATTAAAACTCAAAAACTTGCATATTTCTCCAAAATACAACTTTTCAATGCATGATTTATAATGTAAGTTAAGCATGTTTTGGGTATATATGCAAATATGCAAGTTTTAGTATGTACATATGCAATTGCCCATTTTATAAAAGCGTTCAGTAACAAAATGTTAGTATTAGAAGGAGTAACTTTAATTTGGAGCGGTTAAACCAGTTACTACAAGCAAAATAATTTAGAGGCTTAAAAATGTGATAACTATTGTGCCTAAATTGAAGTAGTAGTAGTTTATTGGTTTTTGAAAATGTGAGTCCCTCTGTTGTCACCAACCTGATAATGCCATGTAGATTAGACTTACTATTAGTCATGTCAATCAATTCTCTTACTACAAATATTAGTTGCTTGTTGTCGAACAAGCATTGTATACAAAACTCTACCAAACATCCATTGAGCTACACTCAGACCTGCCCACAAAGTTGCACCTTGTGTGTATTGACCTTGTGTCTCTACTTGATAATCTCCAACACCCAAACCATTAGTTTGCCCCTTCAAACGTATAGTTGTACTAACTTGATGTTGAACTGCATCATGCAATAAAAATTCTGTACTGCACAGAATCACTTGTTGCTTACTAACGTGTTTGATTTCGTTAGAGTACGATTTGTTTAGTATTGTCTGCGACTTTGGGGCATGACGAAGATCTCTATGCAAATAGTTCCATCAATAAACAAGTACCTATGGTTTTGGCAGCGAGGATGATACTTTGTACAATGAAACTTCATTACATAGATATAAGCATCGGATGCTACATAATTAACAAGATCAATTTCGCGCACCAAGCTAAATAACCTTTAAGAAAAGGTTTGTGCCACATTCTAGTAACAAAAAGTCTCCCTTGCTAATCAATCTTAGGATGTCCCTAAACACAGTAAAGTTAAAATGGTAATACACCAAATGCTTTCTGTGGTCATTTAAATTAATAAATTTATTAATTTTTCACTGTGGAATCAATTCACGCGATCCTGCATATATCAAAACACACAATGTGCCTAGGAATCGACTTCCTATCAGCATCATGTTATCTCGATTAATTATCAGTCTTCATACAGACAACAGCCCTCACGGCCTCACCAACAACTATATATACACAGGGATTCCCGCTTCCAAACAACTTACAATTTGCACCGCCTGCATCTAATGGTTGATTACACACATCCTTGTTCCGACATACTGCTAGCAATGGTCAGAAATGCAGATATGACTGCCCCGTGTATCAAAGCCCTGAGATAGCCATTAAGAAGAGGAAAGTTAGCATTGATGAATCAAAGGCCTAAAGGAAACTATTTAAGAATATCTTACTCGGGACTCTCTTTTTGATAACCAAATTCAACTGCTGCTTTGAGTGCTCTTTGGTATGTCTGTTTCATAGCTTCCTGCCATTAAAAAATAATACGTGAGCATAAAAATATTAATAAATACAAAATATATCATGCTGGAAACTTATCACGTGGCAGAACCGATAGGTCGGAAAATGGGTCAAAGCAAGTAAATTTCAAAATGGGCCAAAACGGGTTGAGTCGCTGACCAACATTATCATCGTCTTTTTTTAAATGGAATATAGATTAACATTAATATAATTGCAAAAACTACAAAATATGGTAATATTGCAAGTTCTATGGGATGGATGCGTAGCTTAATTTCAATGAAATAGTGAAATTAGTTCCTTGCCTGTAATTTAGTTTCGAAATCCTCGGGTGCCCAGTTCAGGTTGTACTCTTTTAGCTCAAGCTCACCAGCAACAACCTGAGCAATATTGTGTAAGAAACATTATGAGAATAACTATGATAATTTAGTTAAGATCAAGGAGTGTAAATGTGTATGCGTACCCCTCCAGTACCAGCAGCTATTGAAGGAGCAATCAGCACATTGGCCCCCTTTAAAACATCCATCGCTTCAGGGGTACATGGCATGTTGGAACCTAAAATACATGCAAATTTAGTACCGCAATAACCAGAAAAAATAAATAAATAAACTAGAAAAAAATGAGGATCACTACCTTCAACAAGTATACGACATCCGGAATTAACCAAATTAATGGCATCGGAATGGTCAATTTCATTTTGCGAAGCACAAGGAAAAGCAACGTCACATCTTTCATTCCAAGGTTTTGCTTCATCGTAGTACTTAGCACGAGCATAAGTCTTTGAATAATCCCTGAAAAGTATGATAAAACGTGTTTAATAGATAAAGAATGATGACGAATTGACGATAAAATGAATTTTGTTTTTTTAAAGGGGACACAAACCTTAAAGTTCTATGTTGTGCTTTGATGTCTCTAAGGAAAGATAGTTTCATGAAATCAAATCCGTCTTCATCCACCAAATAACCTTTTGAATCTGTAGACATTTGTTTACATAAATTATCACGTTACATAACTGAATAATTCATGTCAAAACTTTGAAACGAACAATCTTGAAGGTGAAAGGTACCTGATACCGTAATAGGAAGAGCACCATAAGCAATAAGCTTTTCCAAGACATGCATTGCTATCTTTCCGGACCCACTGACCGCACATCTAGAAACACAAAACAAATAAAAATTTAAACCATATTCAAAATTTATTTTAATTCCATCAAAGCCTTAACTGAAAAGTTAAATATCAACCTTAGTCCTTTGAGTTCTTTATTCATGTCTGCGAGTATAAGTTGCGCAAAGAAAACCTGTAAAGCCAACTGTATCTGTCAAAACCTTTTCTTCATAACTGCATAAATTGCAAAAGCTTTGCAAAGAGAAGAAGGATTACCAGCCCATAACCAGTAGCTTCAGTACGCAAGCTGGAACCCGACCAGTTGAGTCTTGGGCCCGTAAAACTTCCCTGCGTAGAGGAAATCCCGGTCATAAAAGCAAGTAATAAACGCAACACACAAGTTAAGCAAATAAAGATGCTACCCAACCCGCCCATTTTGCCACATCAAGAAGCAAATAGCACAGCCTCACCTGAGAATGTCCAGCTAGGCGTCTATATTGACCATAAAGAAAGCCCATTTCACGAGTGCCAACACCCATTTCCTCCGAAGGAAGATCCTAATTCAATGAAAAATGATTAAACAAAATCAATTAATATAAACGTAAATGAAAATTTGATTTTGAATACCTTATCAGGACTGATGTAACGATACAACTCATCCATATAACTCTGGCAGAAGTGCATAATCTACATATCACAAATAATAAATATTATTCAGGTCACAACATAAAAATGATTTCACTGATATAAAGACAATACCTCATTGTCACTTTTCCCTTTTGGATCAAAATCACTTCCACCTGATGCTCCACCAAGTCGATAAGGAGATAATGCAGTCCTTAACGTCTTTGCAGTCAAACATAAAAAGAAATAAATTGTTAAATGAATAAGACCGTTTTTGTCTGCAATATTGCATAAGATAGAAAATATGTAACTGAAAAAGTAACACGAAGTGGAAAAATATGAACTCTAAAGCATACAAGATGGAAGCATTACCTGCTGAAAACCAAGAAACTTGGCGATACTTAAGTTCATAAACGGGTGGAAACGGAGGCCTCCCCTACATGGACCCAAAGTCTGGTTAAATTGGACTCTATACCCTCGATTCACATGCATTTCACCTCTATCATCCACCCATGGAACTCTGAAGATAACTGTACGCTCTGGCTCTAACAATCGCTCCATTGTATTGACATAACTAAAACAAAGAAAGACTCCGTTAGAGGTTGCAAATTTGTGCAGGTCAATAAGGGTCAGGTCTACTTGGGTTGACTTCGCCACACTTGTTGTCCTATTTTTTATTTCAAACTTACAAACCATTAATGTAAGAAAAAACATTATTATTGAAAATGAGAATCTTATCTTAGCAAATAAAACTATTTAGGAGGTTGTAAGCATTTAAATACACTTCTTCAAGCGACTTTCGGCACATTTCCTTTTTAGCAATTATTATTTTTAATATCACACACTTGACCTATTAGAGATAGAATAGAACCAAAAACGACTCACCCTGTATTTTTTGAAATAACTCTTTCAAGAGCATGAATAACTTCTTGAACAGACTGTATGAACTCAAGCTCATTAGGATCCCTTTTTATTGCAGCTTCAACAATCGATCCAGCCGATTTGGACATGAGAGCTGTCACAAAAGATAAACTCTCAACGACGATAACACAACTCTGGGCAATTAGTAAACAGTAATCAGCACAAACCTTTCACATATATAGGCTTTTCGGAAACGATCTTATCTTTGGAGGCCATTTGGAGACGAAGAGCCTCTTTGTGAAGCAAACTATTGTTATGTTCTTCTAACGCACTCATTTGCATATTTCTACTACCTTCATTTCCATATGGATTTCGTCTATGTTTCCTACCATACTCCCTGCAAATCGAGCAGAATATTCTCGTTGTCCCTTCTTTAACATCGACATAAGCCCATTTATATGTATCAGCCCATTCTTCTCGCCATCTTTTCACCACTTTTTTCTTTCGTTTGGCAGGAAGTGACTTCAATAGTTCTTGATCATCACCGGGAAGCTGGGAAATAAGTGGCATATTCTTGTTTTCATCATGGTCATCAGCTGAAGATTCTTGTGGTGGAACGTTAATAAGAGGTGTGTGAGCAAATGAAGGGTCGTCGTCACCAGGCCCAATTTCCAAATCAATTTCGCTTCCGAGCTCACGAACAACAAGATGATGCCTCTGCTGTATTAAATTCATGTCATCCATTGCAGAATTCATCCCTAACCCGACAACTGGAAGCAACATTCAGCATCACAAGTGTAATTCACACTCAGTCTTTTTCGTTTTCTGCATAAATACACAAAGATATAGAATACAAAACACTCCTTTTTTTCAGAGAAAACAAAAGTTGTACGAGTCTAGTGGTTGAATGTTAACGTTACACAAGCTGCTACAAGTTAGCATTTTGCTCATACTGTCATACACAGCAACGTGAAAAGTAGGGAACTAATCATAGAAAAAAAATCCTGACAACGTGAACATCGACTTAAAGAATACAAAAGCAGGGACTTTTTTCTAAAATGGATACAAGCTGCTATATATTAGTAATAATTTGCTCATAACCACAAAGTCGGTTGGATGTGCGATTTGGAAAATGATTCATTGATGGCAATAATCAATATTTTAAAGTATTTGTGTAATCTACTTCAGATTATGAATATCTGATTATTTAGGGGTCGAATAATCAGTTTAATACTAGTTGCAACAGAAGTGATAATCAATCGCTACAGTAAGTCCTATTAGAGCAGATTATTGATAGTATTTCATAATGACTTTCAAAAAGCACATCCAAAGACCCCATGATGGACCGAGGGACCAATCACAAGACAATTCTCAAGCTCAAAGCACACTCATATATAAAGAGGTGTTTGGCATTGTTTCTCAGAACTGATTACGGAGTATATGATGTGTAATAATCAAAATCGGATAAGTAGCTATCATATAACAGCCTGCAGAGTGTTTGGATGTAATTAAGATGTCTGAAGTTACCATTTGAACAATTTACACATAAAATGACCTTAAGTAAGCATATAATCAGATAATCTCATAATCCTAATCAATTTTGGTGCAGCTACTCTTCAACTGGTTATTTTAACCCCTAAATCATCAAATGATAACCAAAACACAAGATATCAATTATCTTCTACATGGACACGCAGTAATCAGGTAATCCCACTAAAACCATAATTCTAAACATCCCCATACTACCTAAAAGCTACAACTTTCGGTTACATGGTAATTAGCAAAACCTCTGACAACAAAATGTCAAAAGAAATTACTAATCTCTCATTATGCAATATCGTATCCTTAGTTGAACCCTTTTCTTCTTAAAAGTTTACAAATTTGTGTTCAAAAGCAAGAACTTTTTAACACTAGCACATCCTGAAGTCCTTACACGACATCAATCCACCCAATTCACACATGCATATTTCCCATCAAACAAAAAACCAAGATAAACCCTAATCACTTTTTTTTCCTTAACTATGGTTTCCAGCGTTCTGGCCTACTAATCCACGGGGTTTTAGCCCACCGCCAAAAGCCCATTTCTGGATCAACCAAATTCCAAGATACAGAATCAACTTGATTTCCACCCAAAGATTGCAACTTTATTACAATTCCACAAATTACAACTACATATAAAACTGACCCATATGAAATAAACCAAAAATTAAGAACATCTTTCATATAACCTCAAAACTAACCCATTTCCAAAATTCACAACCCAACTGATTTTCACCCAAAGATTGCAACTTTATTACAATTCCACAAACTAGAAATAAACCAAAAACTAAGAACATATTTCATATACCTTCAAAATCAAATTATTTCCAAGATTCACAACCCAACTGATTTTCACCCAAAGATTGCAACTTTATTACAATTCCACAATTTACAACTACAAATAAAACTAACCCATATGAAATAAACCAAAAAAAGAACACATTTCATATACCTTCAAAATCAACCCAGATCAAAAAGATTCACAACTCAATCAATTTTCACCCAAAGATTGCAACTTTATACAAATACATATAAAACTAACCCATACGAAATAAACCAAAAACTAAGAACATATTTCATATACCTTCAAAATCAACCCATATCAAAAGATTCACAACTTAATCAAAATTCACCCAAAGATTGCAACTTTATCACAATATAAAACTGACCCATATGAAATAAACCAAAATTTAACTACTTACTTGACTTTGATTTGACTTTCTTGACTGATGTGTGAAGATAGTCAACTTTGGTTATACATTTACAATTGGGTCTTTTTGATCACATAACATAATATTATATGCAACATAAATAAAAGAGGATGAACCCTAATTTAATGTTGTTGTTATGTCCTGATTTTAAGGGAAAGTGGGTGTTTTTTTTTATTTGGAAATTGAGATGAAGTAACAGAAGTACAGTGACTTTAAGACAGACTGTAAAAAAGTAAAGAGTTGTTTAGTTTAAGGAAAGTTTAGTGGTGTGTTATGTGTGAAAGTAGAAGACAAAATGGGTGAGTATAGAAGTGTTCATTAAAAGGGGGCTACTATATTAACGGGGGACAAGGGTGTCTTTGTCTCCTCTTTTGTCCCCTATTTTTTTTCAACGCAGTCCAGAATCTGTTCTGTATTTCTGACAGTTTTAAGCGTTTGACATATTAAACTTTATATTTTCTGTTCCGCACTTTCAGGTTTATAGCTTTTTGATATAAACAAAATTATAAAAATAAAAAATAAATAAATAAATAAATAAAATGCTACAGTACCCCTACGGGGGTAGATCCCGTAAAACTAAAAAAGTAGCCACCGTTATTATAACCCCACCCTGTTAAAAAGACATGTCTTTAACAAGACTTAAAAAGTCAAATGTTGGTAGTAGTCATACCTGGAGGCCAAATGTGTAATTTGAAAATTGTTAAAGAATTATAGAGTACATTTTAAATTAAATTAAAAATAAAATAAAAATTAACTGGCTAGTGTAAGAAGAAGCAAAAGCATTTTTTTCAAATGTTTAAAGATTAATTTTTCAATTTAAAAAATATTACTGTATCTCCGAGATAAAATACCCATAATTTAAAGGACTATTATATTCTTCAACCAATCAAATATAACCTCCATCTAATAAACTCTTTTTATTGATTGAAATAAGAATCGAACATTTATTTTAAGACACGAGACATCATGGCCCGTGCGATGCACGGGCTTTGTTCATAATAATTAAATCATACTTGTATTTTGGGTAAAAAGTGTTTGGGTTATGCTGACGCGTTGATTTTTTCTGTATATACTCTTAATCTTCACTCATCATGTGTACCATCAAATTGTTGATGTTGCTCTTCTGTTTACGCTAATTCGCATTCCCGTTGCCATGAATTGTGTAGTGCGAGATTTTAAGTAATTTCTTTTATTTCTATAAAGTTCAGCTTGTCATTTACAATATGAATCTCCGTGCGAACGACACCTGGTCACGAACATTCATGAAAGTAAAGCAAATATATAATCCCGTGCTAACGTTGAACCCATGCATCTTGGATAGTTAACAAATTTTCTTCAGTTATATAATATTTTAACCGTGAGTATAAATAAAGCTACTCCGGTATTCTAAAAACAATAGAGCGTAATGCGTAGTATCAAATATATCACTAATAATAGCACGTCATATAGTTTTGCTAACCAAAAAACAAATATTTGAAATATTTTGACAATAAGTCAAACTTATGATCATCATTTACTTTAAATGTAAACCTGAATGAGATAATATGAAGACCATAACAACTTAGTTTGTCTTATAAAGTATAAAAACAAAAAGCACAAAAACATTTTTATCAAGTTATTGAAAAAAAAAATATTTATACAACTTTTAAATTGTATATTAAGAGGCTCGTCGTGTTTTAGTTGATATGTATTATATGGATTACCATTTTATGCCATTAATGCTTACAGTAACATGGAACTCATTTTTTATTACATGGTTTTTCGTTTGTAAAAGCTATTTGATAAGCTATTTTAATGAAGTTTCTTAGCTTAATTTGTATAATAGAGTTTCTTAGCTTATACCATTAATGCTAACATTATAATAAAGTTTCTTAGCTTATATCATTAATGCTCACATTCAATAGGGGGAACTCAATTTTTATATATATATATAGATTCTAAAATAAAAAAGATGGACAATAATTTTAAAAGAGAAGAAATAGTAAAATTTGAAACTCAATAAGCATGGTATACTATTTAGTTCACTACGCCAAACTCCTTAATACCGTTTATGATAGTTGTTGGTATTGTCTTCATTATTGTTTGATTTTCGTGTTTTTATGTATCAAATAAGTGTTTGTATATTGAAATAGAAATCATTTGTCTTTACAAAAGTTTCGAGTACAAACCTTATTAGTTACGCATCTTGGATCTCGACACAAAAAAATGCATTATAGTCAAATACTCGGCCTTTTTAAGGTAACCTGAGCATGAGAAAACTCTTTCATTTTTGCTTTACTAGCCTCTATACTTTCTTTTTTATTTAACTATAGCTAACTATTTTTTAACATAAAAGAACTACATAAAGTAACATTACACTAAAAGCCTTATGAGTTAGACATCTTTTTCCAAAATTATCACCATTAAAACATTTTTGTATTTTAATAGAGAACGCATCCATGGTTGATGGGGTTTTTTTTCTTTTTTTTTGTGAATTGTCCACTTTTATTACACGCATCTATAATACTATAAGATTCAGTCCCTAAATTTAACGTGGAGTTATGATGATAGAGGTTTTAGAGTTAAAATCAAGTTGTAGTCCTTTAGTATTCATCGAGAGTTAATTCCGGCATATCAATGGATATCAACAGTCCTATACCTTACCTGCGTATGAATGTTTGAGTCCTTTAGTATTGAGGTCTGTTGTTACAATGGTTGCTCCTTAATGGAGCAGATATTGCCTAAGCTACAAGAGTTAGCAGTTACATATAACTTAACTACTAAAGATTAAATACACGATTTCATCATTATTATTGAATATGAACCATTAGCAAATAAATATAGTACCATCTTTTCATTTGCTTGCTCAAATAAATCTTTAAATGTAAATCTTTTCGATTGCTTTTTTAAGAATATAAATAGACGGATATCACTATCTTCACTACACATTATTTTCGCATCAATCTCGAACCACTGTTCTTGGTCATCCTCGATCCAAAGTCAATTAAAAAGAAAGGTGGAAGAACGGATCAAGAACAAACCAATATCCAACAACAACAACGACAAACAAACTCGATCTCAGATTTATTTCTTTCACTTTATTCAAGGAAATATCGAACCTTTTAAAGGTCAATCATACGAAAGAAACAAGTCATCAAAGATCCATGTCAAAGCTTTGCTTCATTTATATCCGAAAATAAAAGAAAGATTAATAACATAACTGTTATAATCTTATCTTTGCTTCGTTCAAAACCATTCAATGACCTAAAACAAAATGAAAAATCATATGTCGAACCTACCGTGACCCTCCAAAGGATCTAGAAGATGAAGTCCGAGTGGTCGTGGTCTTGCTCTTCTATCAAGCCAACTGAGTATATCAAGATTAACGGGGATTGTGGTTTATGATTCGGTTATGAGTATTAATGTTGAAATGAAGATGTGACTGTGTTTTGATGGAAAATGAAGGAGGTGATAGGCGTTTGTGATAAGATCTGTTTGTGATGAGAGTGGGAGAGTTTAGATAAGTGGCAGGCGGATATTACAATGTATGTGTGTTTTAGGGTTTCGAGTGGAATGAATCACATAAAATGATTATCAAGTCCAATAGGTATATCCGGACAGGGACCGGGCTGGGCTATGAAATAAAAATGGTGGCCTGATAATTTAATTGGTTTAGCGTTTGTGTAATATAGATGTAGCTTATTTCACGATTAATTTTTTAATATCTCTTTATAAATTATTTATTATGTTGGTCTAATCGTTGGCACTATGGATATAATAATTCGTCATGTAGAGGCAAACCTAAAGAAAGCAAGCTGGAGTACCGGATGGATACGTTGTATAATTGGCATGGACAATTCATTAATAATGCCGGTGACAACCACCTACTCATTATGTTATATTGCCTGCACCAAAAAATTATGTTAAATTGCAACTAGAATGTTTTTACATATAGTATTTTACTATATTTATTATTACTTCAAAGTTTACTAAAACTATTTGTTACCATAGGATAATTTGAAGCCTTTTTATTTTACATATAAATAAAAAACTATAACGTGCCTTCTACTAACCTTTTTGTGTCGATCATATTTATAAGTTATTTCTTTTATTAATTAGTTTAGCATAATATTGTTATTATATTCGTATAAATTAAAGCTTTAATTTGTTAAATTATTTTAGTTTCATATTTATATATGATAAACTAATGTTTATTTTAATTTTGTTTTTGAGTGTGAAGGTGAATTTGTATGACATGAATGATTCTATTAGGAGGTGATGTAATCGTGATAAAGTGCCTAACCAAAGAGATAGGAATAGGGATATTATTAGAGAAAAGGAAAATTGTGAATGTATGTCTGTAAACACAACATATGTTATTGAAATTGTTAATAATATTAATATAAAACACTTAAACGTTAAATTTGTTTTCGTGTTACATATTTGTTCTCATCATTATTCATTATTTATATGCAATTTGATCCAACCCGTGTATTTAGGATAGATAATAAGTTGGATTTTAAATTAAGTATTGCATAAAATGATGTAAATATCACTTTGTGAATTGGGTTTATTGATTGGATCGGTGCTATAACACCTGAATTAGATTGGGCTACTCAATGGATCTGATTTAGTTTAGTGAATAAATTGTCATCATTTGATGAAAATTCTTACATATGCCACCGGGCACCGGATAATGAAAAACGTTAGTTAGTAAACTCATTTTTCGAACTACATGCATCCTAATAAGAATGATGAGTACTGTAATGTGTACTTTATACTACAAGGAAGTACAGTGTATATATAAAGAGAGTTTTCTGATAACTTTACCTTTGTGTATCGCACGTGTCCCGAGTCAGCCCAAGTTATATATAATGAAAATTAATGCCAAACATTATGCTATAAACATTTAGATACAGCATGTGTGCATCGCACGGGTCTAAATATCATTTTAAATTTTTGACTCAACCTCAATTAAAAGTGACGAAATAAAGACACCAGCAATTTTCGTGTCATGCTAATAAAAGTTATGGTAACATCACATTTAGGAACTTATTAACCAACAAAATCCAATCATCACCAGAAAATGATAGTTTCAAACGTGACGACATACACTAGCCAATACACAGAATTAATACACAATTAACAATTAGATTAAAAGCCCGTGCGTAGCACGGGTTCTGCATGCCTCGTTGGAACTATATAACTTTGATAGTTTTGTTTATTAGGAAAATAAAATAAGTATCCTAAAAGTCAACCCAAGTCTTCTTACGAACGTACATAGTTGATACTAGTACTTGCATAGTGTTTGGTACGTTGTAATCAAAGGGGGAATGGAAAAGATGATTACGTTGGAATGATAAAATGTTGTTTGCTTACATATATGGAATGTAATGATTAATTACAAGTAATAACCTATTACAGCAAAATCATTCCCTAGGCCTTCCTTGCTTTTTTTTCATTACATCCGTAATGAAATCAAAATGACATAAAACCCATCAATAAGTAACCATATTTAATAAATTTCTATCATTAATGGGGGCATTTAAGTCTTTTTATTATGATTTCATTACGTCTTATCAAACAAACCAAACATGATTAATAATTGCAATGAATAATTACATTACATTATTTATTCCATTACGTCATTTATTTCATTTATTTGACATTTCATTACGTCCTACCAAACGTACCCTTGGTTTTTCTATGCTTTGCGGGTTGCCTATGTGGAAATATGGGATACAAATGTTTGACTAGTTAAATGGATAAGAACATGACTCGGAGATGTTTTATCGAAATGATTTGTTACATGAAATATATTTGGACATGTTTCACTTGGCTAAACTTGCGAGATTAGTATCGAGTATTTCAGGTAGTGACTTCTGATATTGATTTTAGTTCACTAATAAAAAGACGTACATAGTCTCGACATGCTAATGAGTAATAAGTGCCACTATAGTATTGGAATTGATTAGTACAATCCTTTAAATAATACAATAGGACTATTCTAGAAATACAATGCATGGGCTAGACCTTTCATATACAAAACAGGCCTAATACAAGATAGTAATAATATCAACTAATACTCCCCCGCAGTTGGAGCGGGAGGAGACCGAACGCTCAAACTGGAGCGAAACTCTTCGAACAAAGCTGTAGGAAGCCCTTTGGTGAAGATATCAGCGTACTGGTAGTGAGAAGAGACATGTAGAACGCGCACCTGACCCGTAGTAACCAAGTCACGGACGAAATGTATGTCAATCTCAATATGTTTCGTCCGTTGATGTTGGACAGGGTTGGCAGAAAGATAAATATCACTGATATTATCACAATAGACAAGAGTAGCAGATGATAAAGGGGAATGCAGCTCACGAAGTAAATTACGAATCCATGCAGTCTCAGCAACAACATTAGCGACTCCTCGATATTCGGCTTCGGAACTAGAACATGATATGGTGTGCTGACGCTTGGAAGACCAAGATAGTAAATTGTCACCCAGGAACACACAGTAACCAAAAGTGGAACGACGTGTAGAGGGGCAACCTGCCCAGTCAGCATTTGTATAAGCAACCAGAGAAGAAGTCGATGAGGAGTATAAATGTAGACCAAAATCCAAAGTACCCCGAACATAACGTAGAATCCGCTTGAGAGCGGTAAAATGTGGCTCTCGAGGATCATGCATGTAGAGGCAAATTTGTTGCACTGCATAAGATATAATTGGTTGTGTAAAGGTAAGATACTGAAGACCACCTGCAAGACTGCGATACAAAGTAGGATCCTAAACAGGAACACTCTTGGGACCCAGTTTGGACTCCGTATCAACTGGTGTCCGAGAGGGGTTATAATCAACCATATGAGCTCGCTCAAGGAGCTGAAGAGCATACTTCCGTTGAGACAAAAACAAACCTGTAGAGTGTCGAACAGCAGATATACCGAGAAAATAATTAAGTGCCCCAAGATCAGTCATGTCAAACTCACTGTGTAAAGATGCAATAATCCTCTGAAGTAAAGCTGTGGAAGAAGCTGTCAAAATAATGTCATCTACATAGATAAGTAAATATGCAACCTCAGAACCCTGTTGGAGAATGAACAACGAGGAGTCACAACGACTGTGGTAAAATCCGACCCGTGTAGCATAGCCTACAAAACGCTGAAACCAAGCACGAGGTGCTTGCTTCAGACCATATATGGATCTCTGTAAAAGACAAACATGATGAGTATATCGAGAATCAACAAACCCCGGAGGCTGATACATGTAAACTATCTCTGATAAATCACCGTTAATAAAAGCATTCTTAACGTCAAGTTGGTGAATCGGCTAGTTGCGAGACACAGCAAGGCTAAGAACAGTGCGAATGGTGGCCGGTTTTACAACTGGACTAAAAGTCTCATCACAATCAACACCAAGTTGCTGACTACTACCATTAGCAACCAAACGAGCCTTATAGCGGCTCAAAGTCCCGTCAACATGGAACTTATGCTTAAATAACCACATAGATCGAACTATATTAACTCCAAAGGGTCTCGGTACAAGAATCCAAGTACCATTTTTAACTAACGCATTATACTCATCATACATAGCATGTCGTCATTGTGGATTTTTTAGACCAAGAAATGGAGATTTAGGAATGGGAGAAATGGAAGAGGTGTGTAGAGTTAAGCGTTCAACGGGTTTGACAATGCCAGACTGAGACCGAGTGACCATGGGGTGAATACGAGGTTGTTCGTTATTAGGCTGAAATGATTGGGTTGGCAAAGGTGTAGGTGGTTGCAGTATATTGGGCTCTTGTAGTGGGGGTGCGGTAGTGGGCTGAGATGGGTGGTGAGCGTTGTTGGGCTGGGTAACATTTTGGGCCGCGTGTTGGTTTTGAGTGCTGTTGGGCTGGGTGGTATTTTGGTCCGTAGTTTGGTTATAAATATTTGAGTGAGGAGTGGAAGTAGGAGTCACAGGAGAAGTGGGGTGTGGAGAGTGAGTTGTGTTCGTAGGGTTAGAGGGAGTAAGAATTGTGTGGTTAAGTAGGGGTGAGGGTGGCGGGTCGAGGAATGTGTAAGATGGCGGAGATGTGGGTGTCATGGAGCGGTACGGAAATTGTGTCTCATCAAAAGTGACGTGCCTAGAAATAATGATTTTATTTGTTTCGAGGTTAAGGCAACGAAAGCCACGGTGATATGCGGGGTAACCCAAGAAAATATAAGGTGTTGCTCGAGGGGCGAGTTTGTGAGGGGAGTGAAGGTGAGGATAACAAAGACACCCAAATATACGTAAAGGGAAATAGTCGGGTTCTTTTTGAAACAGTCTTGTAAAAGGGATGTCATTATTGATAGCGGAAGAAGGTGTAAGGTTAAGGAGATAGGTAGCCATATAAAGAGCTTCGACCCAAAAGGACGGGGGTAGGTGTGCTTGGAATAGGAGTGTACGAATGACATTATTAATTGTGCGTATCATACGTTCCGCCTTGCCATTTTGTTGAGAGGTTTTGGGGCAAGAAAATCTTACTTGTATACCATTATTTGTAAAAAGTGTATGGAGACGGTTATTATCGAATTCACCACCATGATCACATTGGAAACTTTTAATTTCGCATTTAAATTGGTTTTTGACATAGGTACGAAAATGCAAAAAATTGGCAAACATGTCAGATTTAGATCTAAGGGGATATATCCACAAATAATGAGAAAAATGATCGAGAAATAAGACATAATATTTGAAACCACTAGAACTAACAATAGGAGAAGTCCATAAATCGGAGTGAATAATATCAAAGCACTGTTCAACAATAGAGTTTGAACTGTAGAAAGGAAGCTTCACGTGTTTGCCATGCTGGCAAGCATGACAAATGTGTGAAGTCTTTTCTTTATTACATGAAATAAATTTGCAGGAAACTAGAGACCGTAGCACTTCATAACCGGGATGACCGAGGCGTTGGTGCCACGTGGATGAACTTGTGGAAAGGAAAGCAGTGGGGGTAGTTGACGGGTTGGTAACAGGATAAAGATCACCCGAGCTGTCACATTGAAGGAGGATATGGCGAGTCAAGAAATCATTCACAGATAAACCAAAAGCGTCAAATTCAATAGTGCAATTATTATCCCTAGTGAATTGACGAACATAAATGAGATTTTTAATGATATTAGGAGTAACGAGAACATTATGAAGGTGTAGCGGGCGATGTGGGGATGGAATTATGCTATGGCCAGTGTTGGTAACAGGAATGGAATTACCATCACCAACATGTACAGATGGGTATAAGCGCTTATTAAAAACAATATTTAAATTACTTGCTTTAGAATTATGGTGAGAGGATGCACCTGTGTCCATGTTCCATGTTGGGTCTTGCAACGTCATAGTTCTAAAAGCACTAGGAAGCGAGGTAGCCTGTGACGGGTATAAGGCAGGAGCCGGACCGAGAATGCTATTGGGTTGAACCTGTTGTTGGTGTTGAGGGACATAAACAGGCTGCTGTGATGTTGGGCTAAGCACATATGACTGATGATGGGCTGAAGTACTAGGCTGCTGGGTCTGGTAATGGGTCGTGGCAAAGGCTAGTTGGCCTGGTGGGTTGTGTAACTGTTGGGGCAAACGGGCTGGGGTATTGGGCTGTAAAAATTGTTGAGGCAAGCGACTGTGATAATAACCAGGTGGTGTCCAGTTTGTAGTGTTGGGATTTTGTGAATTTGTTAGTCGACCAGAGGATTGTCCCGTACCACTTTTTAAACCCGACCTATTTCGGTGGTCGTGTATAAACTTACACCGATCACCGAATTTGCATGTTCCTCTATTAAAGTGATTACACAATGGCGGTATGTGTTGTGATTTATTAGAATGGGTGTTAGAGTTACCTTTTTGGTCTGATGCATTAGTAGCTACAAGAACAGTGAGTGATGACGAACTACTATCAAAAGTGGTGTTGGTCCCGGTTTACTCATTCAACGTGGACTCTTCGAGGAGCAACATATTCCTCGCCGTTTCAAAGGATGGAAGTGGTTCACGGTGTCGGATAATTTTCACTATTGTGGTAAAACGAGAATCAAGGCCATTTACCGCATAAATCACCAAATTCTTTTCGCTTACCGTAGACCCAAGGTTTTGAAGCCGATCCGCCATAGACTTGATCTTGGTGCAATACTCATTAATCGTCATGCTTCCAATCTTGATAGAACGTAGTTCGTTATCAAGGTTGATGGCCCTAGCATCCTTGTTATCATGAAAAAGCTCTTGAAGATGGTCCCATAAATCCTTTACGTAGCCCGAGGTAGACACGACTTACTCTTGTAGAGAGTCGCATAGGGATCATAGGATCCACATCTTGATGAGATCATCAAGTTTGCACCATTCCGGGTCCGGTGCACTGGATGAGGCCTCGGTGGATGGTTTGGTGTCGATGTGTGATTTTAGTCCTAGACTTCCAAGATGGATTTTAAAGAAGGAGCACCATGAGTTGTAATTATGTTTTTCAAGACTTAATTTAATGGGAACTTTGTTAGTGATATTAAACGGGATGAGTTTATCAACAGTTGGAGGGGTTGGTGGTGGTGTATATGCGCCTGTCATGATGTATCGAATGTATTAGGGTTAGAAAAAGAGATCCGCTGAGATATGGTGAGGGAGAGGAAAACGTTTAATTTGGAGAAAAATTAGGAGAGAAAGTTGTTAGGCTCGATACCATATTGGAAGGAATATTTTCCCTTGATTATCATTGATTAGTACAATCCTTTAAATAATACAATAGGACTATTCTAGAAATACAATACATGGGCTAGGCCTTTCATATACAAAACATGCCTAATACAAGATAGTAATAATATCGACTAATATATAGGAGGATGGTCTCAACAACAGGGATGGACTCACATAGAGCCGGGTATGGTACAGGTCACACCCGATTTTAGGTCATGAAGAGCAATTTTTTTTTTTTTTTTTTTATAAAATATGTCTTTTCTGGACACATGCAACCTCTAATTTTACCTAATAAATTTTTATAAGGCAACTTTAGTACTCATAAAAAAATTAAAAAATAATAAAATAAAATAAAAAATTGTGCAACACCCTCTCAAAAATCATGTGTCCGTGTCTCTGCTCAACAATGAGATATTGCTATAATCACGACATGCACTTTCACAATTGACTAGATGCATAATGAATTAGCGTCAAGACTTTTAAGTCTTAACACTGGAAATGTTTCAGGACAAAAGTGTTAATATGGTGACCACGAATTTTTTGTGAAGTCTCAGATCGATCATTGCGTTGATTATTGTCTTTTATTTGTTAGTTTATTGTTAGTTTTTTATTCAAAGATCTTTGATACATATTCTTCAATTATGTGTTTTACTGAGTTACTTGAGTTACTGATGACTTGAAAAGAATATCAGTTATAGAAAAACTCTTAGGGGGCGTTTGGTTGGGTTAAATTCAAGGTAATTGATAGGAATTGAAATTAAAATTGTTTCAATTAACTTGTTTGGTTTATAATAAATGTGGGCCCAGGAAATTTATTTGCATGATTAAGGTTAAAAGTGTGTCATTTTAATTTCCTATCACATGGGAAGAATTTAGATTTGCTTAGAATTTTAAATAACACCTTTTATATATCTTGAACCAAACGCATCCTTACACTCTGTTCCCGAGTTTTAATATGAAAGAGAAGAAGAGAAGAGACAAAATTGGACAGAAAAGAAGAGAAGAGTAATGTAATTTGTTTTTTTACACCGTGTTCCTGAGTTGAGAGAGAAAAGAAGAGAAAACCGATGATTATACAATTATACCCTTTGTTACATACATAATTTATAGTTTATTCTTGGGCATTTCTCGACGTTCTGTATATGAACCTCTTCAAACAGGGCTTATTGCTATTGATTCAATGATTTAAGTCATTGTTTAATTAAAAAGTTTTCAAATATACTTTCCTCCCAAATTATCTCACTTTTGGGAAGAAAGTTTTGGAGAGAAATATAACTCAATTTCCTCTGCTCTTCTACTCTCTTCTCTCCTGAAAAAACCCGGGAACACAAATTTATTTCGTTTTCTTCCCACTTCTTTTCTCTTCTTTCAAAATTAAAACTCGGGAACGCAGTGTACTTCAACTTTTGACTTTTCGTCTCATATTAAATGTCCACTTTTGACTTTTCGAGTATTTTTTCTTCAACTTTGACCTTAAATATTTTTGTTTGTATTATATGATACTTGATAAAAATTATGTCAATGAAAAGTACATTTAAACTCAATTTATTCATATATTTTGCATCATATATTATATATCATAAATAAAAATATTTAAGGTCAAAGTTGATAAAACAAGACTTCGAAAATTCAAAGTGGACATTTAATATGGGACGGAGATAGTAATTAAAGTTTCGAAAATGATCACTTAACCATGTAATCTTTATTGAAAGATAACTACTAGTAGCTCAACAACGAAAAATAGGGCTTTGGTTATAGAATATCAACGAACATTCTTCATTGTTTCATTTTAGTACGTGAATTTTGAAAAAATTGTGTAAATGTAACGAACTTTTATATTATTATTATTATTATTATTATTTTGTTGAACGACTTGTTAGTTGTTAGTGGTTCATGTAGCAGTGATATCCAATTGAGCAGTATACTGACCCTGAAAGGGTAAAAGTCTCAGGTAGGACTCGAACTTGATACTTCCCCTAGCCAAACATCCCCTCCCCTCCCCAAGCCCCTAAGGAATCAAGGTATGACACACGTTATGAATGATGACATATCACGTTATAAATGATGTCACGTGTCATACTATCAGGTATGACACGCGTGCAGATTAAACACTTTATGAAAGTTCGTTAAATTTACACAACTTTTACGACTAAATTGATACATTTGAAAAAGTAAAGCATCTAAAACCAAGTTGATACATTGGAAAACAACCAAATTCAATAATGAAATGACAAAAAATAAGCAAAAGAACAATCCCTATCCTTTCCTTATCCAGAATCCCAGATGCTTATATTACAAAGGGGACCTCCACTTGTTTACAAACAGTATTCCAAATTCATTTCTACCATTGGATTCATGAACACAATGACAATTTCTCACAAAGAGACTGCTTATTTGTAAACTATAAATTTATACTTACTTTTGCGAACCATATTCTTAAGGCATTTCGTTGCACTTAAATCAACCTCATAAAGAGGCGCACTCCTTACAGTAAGATAAGCAAACAAACAGTCTAATCCAAACCCCCGAAACTAGTCGTCTGTAAATAAATACTCGAATAATCACTTAAAATAAGCAATGCTAAATACCCTTTTAATGTAACAAACGAGTCATCACTCCACTCAATTCAATACTCCTAAGGTTTTCAAAACTGACTAAAAATCCGAAGTTTTTATTTTAAAGCAATCTCTTTGTCGCCTTTACGTAGGTAGAAACGACTATATATGTGGTACATTCTCTATATCCCGTTCAAACATAATTAAATCTTATTGTCATATAAATTAAAGTTAATTACAAACTCACTACTCACAGCTTACAAAGTCGCGCCTTTCATCTTTCATAAAATAAGCACAACAACCGTCATTATGATTGATAAATCTTGCATCTTTTGTCCTTCTAAAAAGCAGTTTTTCGTACTTAATTTGGTCGTCAAAAAGATGCAACGAGACTCAAGATTGTCAACCATAAAGATTGTCGTCGTACTTATTATGTGAAAAAGATGAAAGGTGCGACCATTTCTAAACCGTAAAAACTGATCTTATAACTAAAATACACATAAAAGTAACCAACTAAAAGAACACTTGAACAATCAGTTACTAGAGACTAATAAGGGGGACATAATGAATTTATAGGGGTGTTTCTTTAGATTTATGAGCTTATTTGATTTCAGCTTATATTACATGATCCTCAATTTTCTGGCTTATATTTGAGGCTTATGTAATATGCTGAAACCAAATAAGCTCGTAAACCACATATAAGCTTAAACAAACACCCCCTATATAAGCAAGCAGGGAAAGTGTCAAAATAAGCCAAAAAAAATGAGCTTATCAAAACCTACGCCCAAAAGCAAATAAGCCATAAGCCGGTAGCCGAAACAAACACCCCTTAACTCAACAAGTTTCGTAGTTAATTAATCATTAAAAAGTTACCATAAACACACAATATAATAAAAACATTAGCAACATAATCATATATATTACAAAACACAATCCATATGATCAATAATCCTACACTCATTGGTCTCAGGATGACCTTGACAAAACATATCAGCATTGCCAGTTATCAACATTTTACAAACACACGATAATAAAGGGTTGTTTGTTTAAGCTTATATGCGGGCTTATGAGCTTATTTGATTTCGGCTTATATTGCATAAGCTCCAATTTTCTGGCTTATTTTGGATCCCATTGGCTTATATGAGTTTATTATATCATAATAAACTTATATAAACTCACAAGTCTAAAAATAAGCCAAAAATTTGGAGCTTATATGAAATATAAACCGAAATACAAATAAGCTCATAAGCGACATATAAGCTTAAACAAATCATTCATAAATCCGACACTCATCAGTCTCAGGATGATCCCGACAAAAAGACTCCAAAGGATCTTTGTTCTGGTCCAACATCCTCCTTAAATCAGCTTTGGTCGAGCTTATCTCCTCGACTTCATCCCATGCCACTTTGCACTCATCTGAGTCACGATCCCCGTTGCATATCTCAGTTGCTTCTGCTACTTTTGCCTCGATGAGCTCCGTTAGCTTCTTTTCTCTCATTTGGGTTCCTTTGTACTTCGCTGATGATGATGATGATGAGGCTTTGACTATGAATATGGAGGGTTTATGAAGGAGATGGGTTGGTTTGAAGGATGCAGGTGGGAGGGTGAAAGATGGAAAAGTGGTGGTGTTCATGATGGTTTATGGTTTGTTTGTTGGATACACACAGTAGCTTAATGCCTTATTGCTTTTTCATGTAGTAATGTTGGGCTTGGTGGTTGCTTATTATGGTTTTTCTAGATTCTTCTTGATCACTGTAGTACTAGTATTCTTTTTCACCTACTTTTCCATCTAGTGTTTGATTCGACACGCAACTACACCCGAATAAGGTTATTTAGACTCGGTGTAATGGTGGGCACACATGATCACGGTCATCGCTGTTATCAGTGGCCGAACTAGAATATTTTTTTTTAGGGAGCTGAATTTATTTTGGAGGGGCCGAATCGGAGATTTTTTTGTAACCTCAACTAAATTATCTTTAAAAACTATAATATTTATACCAGGTGCCGCAAATTTTGGAGGGGGGCCGGGACCCTTCCTACCCCTACATAAGTCCGCAGTGGCTGTCACATAAGTGTCAATTCAGTTTTTTCTCTTTGCAACCTTTTTCATCATAGACGGAACTTAGATGAATTTTATGAGATATTTGTTTGTTTGAGAATGTCAACGTTGTATTTCCTTTGAGCAAATATAAGTAAAACCTCAAAGCTTTTAAAGGGTCGTGGCCTTCCCCGATCTCTACTAAGGTCTGTCCATGCTATTTATGAATAACTTATTGTAATAATACGACGACAGTCACAAAAAAAAAATCTCAATTAAACATAATACACTCCCACATAGATCATTTAATAAAAACACTCACACATACAACATACTCACACTACTCGGTCGAGTATACGATCGAGTTTTTGAAAAAAAAAAAAAAAAAAAAAAAAAAAAAAAAAAAAAAACATGGTTGTGCGCATCTTGTGTTTGGGAATGGGCGAACATGTCCTTTTTGGATGGTCTTAGATTTTAAAGAAAGAAACTTCACAAATATCATATCTTAATGACACTTCATGTTATTCTGTTACGGGTTATTCTGATGCAAGTTACATTGAATAACTTTATTATAACATCGAAATAGAAAAAATTGTTAAATATTTTTTGAAAAGAAAGATATACTTCTCTTGATATATTGTCTAAATGTTTTGGTGTTCTATGTTACGTCAGATGACCCGACTTGATATTGACTTGATATTGTTTGTGATAACTTAACTTAGGAACCATCTTGGTTTCTTGGCCGGGTACGTGACTCAAGAATCTCGGTTTAGTTTGATATATTTAGTTGTTATCGGTTTGCCAAAAGCTTTAAATAAAAATAAATAAATAAAATAATAATAATAATAATAATAATAATAATAATAATAATAATAATAATTAAAAATAAAATAAATAATAATAATAATAATAATAATAATCCCTCCGTCCCATATTAAATTTTCAGGTTTGACTTTTTAAGTCTTTTTTCATCAACTTTAACCTTAAATATTTTTGTTTGTGTTATATAGTATTTGATAAAAATTATATGCAATAAAAATACATTTAAACTCAATCTATTCATATATTTTGTATCAAGTATTATATTACACAAACAAAGATATTTAAGGTCAAAGTTGAGAAAAAAATACTTTAAAAATTTAAACTGGACATTTAATATGAAACGGAGAGAGTAATAATAATAATAATTATAAAAAAAAAAAAAAAAAAAAAAAAAAAAAAGTGTTACCTTCTCTCACAAAATATCCTTGGTCCGCCCTCTAAACAAGCGTGGTACTTACTAAAATAGTTTTGTTTTTATTTTCTCTTTATTAGGTACGTAGGTAAAAAGTAAAAACCCTTAATGTTTGAGCCCATGGGCTTTTGGTGTTGCGTTTTTTAGCCTATCGAGTCCTTTATATATATGATCGGATTCGGATCGACCAATAAACCTAAACAAATACGTATTCCTGTCGAAGTATGGAGTCCATAAGAGATGAAGAACTACCTGCTAATCCACAGTATTACATTTTTCGTTTTTCGTTTTCATGTTTTGTTCTTGTTACCAAGTTGACGATGTTATATATTATAAGTGGCTAAATATATTCTTATGTAAGCAATAAGTCTCAAAATCGAGACTTATGAAATATAAGCCGAAAAACAAATAAGCTCATAAGCCCACATATAAGCTTAAACAAACACCCCCGAGCTTATATAAACAACTTACGACTTGGGACGGACCTATATGGGTGCCCGGTGTGGCATGGGCTACACCCGATTTTAGGTCATGAAGTGCAAAAAGATTTCAAAACCGTCCGTTTTTTGGTATGTGCAACATTAGCCAAACAATTTTTTTATGCAATACCCTCTTGAAATTCTGGACCCCTGCTTACGACTTATGTAGTTTTAGGCTTATGTTTAATATATACTACGTATTATCTATTTTTAAAGGTGTGTGTGGTTATGTGAGTTAAACTGTTTTTTTACCCAAGCTTGTTTATTTTCAAACCTAACTTTTTTTTTTTTTTTTCTTCGTATGGGTTTTGGCTCATGGTTCGTGTCATGTAGAGAATTGTTACCTCTAATATATATTATGCAGGATGTTTATGCTGATGTATATCTGTTGTATGCTTTCAGGTCTTTTGCATACTTTTACTTTTTGGCTAGTATGGTTTGTTTTATGATGATTCCAAATCTTCGATACGTACTCGAAACCAAAAAACAATCAGCTCATGGTGACTTCTTTATGATCATGATTTTTGCCTCGGTATCCATGGCTGTGCTAGCATCTTGTGTCTTGGTTTTTGCAAGCTTCTACTTGCAACGTTGGATGAAGAACATTCATTACAACATCTTGAAAAGTATTGGTTGCTTCTCCGCAATGCTTGCACCTTTCTCATTCTGGTCTTTTGTATTCCTACCTCAGGGGGACCTCAACTGGATTCTCTTATCGGTCATATGTGTACTCTTTGCCGGGATGTTGAGGTTATATTGCTTTATTTGGGAAGATGTGTGCACTTATCAAGAAAAAAACAAAGACTTCAACGAGTATCCTTTCCATTGGACTTACTTCCTTATTATTCTTGCACCTCTCTCGATTAATCTGTCGCCATGCCTACCCTCTTGGGCCAAGTTACCATTAATATGTGTGTGCTTGTTGGGAGCTGCGTTTTATATTAAAGCCTGGATAAGGCTCATCAAGCAAATACGGAGTAGTAAATATGAAGTATGCAACTAGGAACATCATCAAGTGACCCTAACAAGATCAACCATTATCCTTCAGCTGATTTAGGACTAGCTAGTAGCAAGAATACATTCACTTATGAAACATATTTACTGAATTCTATCTTTTTTGTTGAATATTATAGATTGTAACTGATGTTATGTCTATTATTTTACTTTTTAGTTTTTATTTGGTCTTGTATATACATCCCACACACGTCAATATGCGCCCTTTTGACATGGACCTTAATAACAAGTTAAGGATATGCATGATGCATTATTTCTAAGGCCGTGAATTCAAATCTCGTTAAGATCATCATCTTGTACATATGGACTGCTTGATGCTAGTGCTTCTGAAAGCTATCAGTGCAGCGGAGATGCTCTTTTTGGGGAATTTGTTTCGTATATTGATTTGTTTCAGGATGCAAGTATGTGGCTTGATCTTGTTTCTTTGTACGGTGATAAGAAACCACTAACCACGTCTAGAAACAGTGATATTCAACTTTTTCATTGGTTCGTCCTACATCGTTACTGAAAACTTAAATGTTACCCTTCATAAATTATGTCTCATAGTATATGTTGTGCAAAGAAAACTTGTAAGTTCCAATTTGACCCAAAGCAAATAATGCAACCTCATCTCCAGCCAGGCGTCTACTTTGACCATAAAGATCAAAATTTATGAATATAAACCAAACTTGTTAGTCACAGCTTTAATTTATGCACCTGATACATCGAGGTCTTTCCTTTTTATACTTCAAAAACATGCAGATACCGACGATATAACTCAAAGCAACGAGGGGTGATACTGGACACATTCATGAACAGTTATACTTTGTACAAAGCAAGAAAAAGCTCCAAGGATCCAGTTTCGGACGAGAAAATTCAATCAAATTAAATGCTAAAAATTAACCTTATACTCTACATTACTGTGCATTACAAATATTACACCCAAAACCATTTCTTAAAAAAAGATGCAAAAAAGAATAAAAAGTACATGTACAATGTTTATATATACCAACCAACGCCGCCATAACTAATCCAAAACTTTCCTTATCGAAACCTCGACCAGGTGTCATTTAACTTCATTTGTCACCTCTTCCTTTCACAACCAACTTGATTGATCGATGCTGCAGGTAGGTTCAAGAACACTGAAAACCCACCAAGAGATATCCAGATGATTTCTAGGTGGTAATACCTTGTAATCCAAAGATTAAAAAAAACAAAGGTTTATAACTAAAACATAAACAATAGAGAAACAGCTGTAAAGCATCTATGAGTTTGGTCTCCACATTTCACTTTGTTTTTCCAAATGCTGCTCGGAATCAAGTTTGTGCATCATCCTTTTGTTTGTTTCTCGGCGAAGTCTTTAATCATCTCCTTCAAATGCTGTGACGACGAAAATAGTTGTGATTAGCTTAGGATATGGAGTTGCGTCTTAGAGAAAAGATTCATTATACTACGTAGTACATTAAAGTCCCACTAAAAGATTGTTTTTGGCATAGCTCGTTTTAGAACATGAAAATGGCTCATTCGACCATTGAAGTCAATATGGGAGTCTAAAGTTTAAAATACAGCATATTATGAAAATTTGTGACCGAGTTAGATAGAAACCTGCAGTTCGTGATGAAGCACAACAAATATCTTCTTCAGTCGTCTATTTTTCTGCAGCATCAAACAAATACACAATTAAGACTAGAAATAACAGAAATGTTTAAAAGTTAACAGGAAATCATGTAACCAACCAGGGACCTTAAACAACAGTATTCCAACCTTAAATATATAGGTGGAAAAACAGGCGAGCTGGAAAACAGTAATGTGACAAAAGAAGTTTTTCAACCAGCTCTGTTGGTTGACTATTTGTCTCTTTTCTTATGCAAACTACACTAAATATGATTTTTTTTTAAAATTAAAATTATACCTTAAATTTAACCCATTTCCCTTTTATTAACTTTTTAGATACGTAGGCAACTTTTCGACACGCATATTTTATCAATATTTCAGAGAAATAGGATATTGGACGTACCGTTCCACACTCGCGATAGGTTTCCATTAACTGCTCCAATACTTTGTTATATTTATCGTTATCCCTTCCTTTAGCAAGCTCAAGCTCCCTTCCAATCATTTGAAACTCGTTCCTGGACATTTAAAAAGAAATTACATTCGATTATAATATTAAGGCTGGACTCGGTTAATATTAGAAGAAATAATATGAAACTTTTTAACACCTGTAAGACTCTAAAATCTTGTTCAACGCTTTGTAGCAGTCATACTTCTCATGATACTCCTGTACATACTCGTTATACCTAAATACGCAGAAGGAAACCATGATACAAGCTAATCAGCAAATTGCACAATATAGAATATTTTATAATAAAAACTTCTTGTTGATGAGACTGTTCTTTATATGTTTTTTAAATAAGTCCCCAATGGGTCAACCCTTGATACAAATTAAATCTTAATATAGGGTAGTGGTAGGTAGAGCAATGGTAGTCAGGGGTAAGTGTAACTTTTATTACTCCGTATAAGAAACTCAGAAGAAATATTTTTTTTATTTTGGAGGGGTTATGTGGTGGAGGGTTATTTTACATAATGATCCAACTATACGGGTTGGCCTATTGGATCTCTTATTGGGTTGCTGGATCCAAATTATAGACCCGTTGGGGCCCGACGAGTGTAAAAAAGTGTAAAAAACAATGCTCTACTTACTGTGAAAGATCCTTTATCGGTCCCTTCATCTCCGGCTCATCTTTCTCATATTTAGTATATGAAGTGATACTGTCATCCGAAAAAGACCCCATCTCCCTCCTCTTCTGTCCACTATCCCTACTATCCACCTGCCAAGGATCCTTCTTTTTACCTCCTACATCTTTAGACTTATGTCTTTTCTTATCTTTTGTGGTAAGAGGTACCACTTGTTTCTCATGCTTATTTGGCACATCCCTAGACACGTTTCTTTGATTGTCTGTGTACCCTTCTGAACCAGTCAAATGTCTTCCTATATTGCTGGTCTCTGGAACTTTATTATGCTGTGATTTACCTTTCGCATGATCTCGCCTTGGAACAGGCTTGCCATTAGATCGTGTGACATCGTCAACATGATCATCAGGAACAATCTTTTTGGGCAGGCTTTGGGGAATCGTGGACCCGCCAATGCCAGCAGGCTTTCCATTACTTTCATCAAGATTCCAGTATTCTGAGCTCGACATGTTCTCTGATTGCTTAAAGGAATTATTTTTCTCAAAACGTTTCTTAGCTCCAGAGGCTTCTTCATGTGCACTCTCGCGAAGTTCACCCATTTCTAAGTCTGAAAGCTCTCTCCGAAGTGTGGGCCCACGTCCATTTATGACAGGAGATTTGTTGTAGTTGTCAATGGAAGTATCCTTAGATTTCCTAATCGAAGAACCATGTTTCTTTTGACGAGAGCCTGAACGCCTGCTTCCATCATCACCTAACTTGGAATTTTTAGGAGGTCTTTTATCATTGTAATGACTATCTTCATCTCGTATTTCTTTATTAGCTTTACTATCCTTTTGTGTAGGAAATACATCGTTTAATTGAGGACCCATTTCTGAATACCTAAAACTGTTTTCCATGTCAGCAGGGGCTTTTGCATGTGCATTAAGATCAATTGATCTTGGGCCTGATCTCGGGGAATCTAAAGTATGGTTACCGGAAAATTCACGGTTGTCAACTTTTTCGTAGTAATAATCAGACACATCTCCACCGGGTCTACCAATCATTTGATTGGTAGTGCCCTTGTGCGGGCCCTCCCTGGCCCAGTTAGGAGACCTAGAAATTGATGGTTGAGGCCAATTCCCTGATTTTAATCTTTTTGCATGTTCATTTTCTTCAAAATGATTCTCATCTGATCCCCTTTTGGACACATTCTTGTGATTGTGTAAATCTTTAGAATGAAATTCACTTTCTTGATGCTCGAGATGATTAATGAAGAGATTTGTGGACTCGTCTGCATAATCATCTCCATCTTTATCTGGAAATGAGGGCATCTCAGCCTCCTGGTTATCTTCAAACAATTCTTTTTCAAGTTCAAGGTAATCAGAGCCATCTTTTTCATCAACCATATTATGTGCAAATCCAACTTCAGTATCTACGTGCAGTGATTTCTGTTCAGATTCTTTTTCATCATCACTCATAATATCTACTTCTTCATCAGACCCTTCCTTGCTGTTAGATTTATCATCACTTCCACTGTCACTTTCACTATCACTACCACTGTCAGAGTCGCTGTCACTGCTTCGGTCACTCTCAGAGCTGACATTTGCCACTTGACTATTGTCGGGGACTCTTTTATCGCTTGATATATCTGGGGAATGATGTTCGATATCAATGTTTTCAGAAGTATTTAACTCCTCATAAGGCTCAAAGTTTAGGTCAGTTGGTTCTTCAAATTGCTTCACGTCATCGGATTTTGATGGAAAGGTAGATGCGGTAGCAGTTGATTCTCTGTGATGATTATTGTTCTCCAGAGAACTGAAAAAAGGCAAAAAGCAATATTAATACTATTTCAGTATATTGAACAGATAATTAACTTGATATTGGTACTTGACAACCGAAAGAATAGTAACATGAGGGTTAGATTATGAAGTTACCTTCCATTTTCGGGTAAAGCTTTCTTGAAACTTTCCAACTCGACGACATCAGGTTTCAGAGTATATCTTCCTGGAGCTTGTAAGACAGCAATCTGAATGAGATAACAATGTCAATCAACAGGCCCTGGAAAACACAGTATTTAATTATAAATTTATAATCCTAACCACTTACTTTTCTCAAAATGGGCTCAATTTGCTTCACGGATCTGGGAATGATTTCTCCAACAGCCATCTCCAGAGCCTAAAATATAGAATAAAATGTATAAGGGAAATGAATGAAATAAACCAGCCAAAGTAAGCGCAAAGATTCAAATCAACATCTGATGGATTTATATGTCATCAAGGATGACATGTCATTAGGTACTACATCTTACATAACAGGACAGGATAAATTCCCAAGAAAGATAACATACAATACCAAATTAGTGGAGGTATCCAATACATTCTCACTCCTGAAAAGGTAACGTAAATTCGGTTTTTTTTTCCCCTAGAAACAAAGGTCTGTAAAATCCTATCTATAACAAAAAAGGAAATTTACATCACTGAACAGCGTTGTTATAGATAGGATTTTACAGACCTTTGTTTCTAGGGAGGAGAGAAAAAAAAATTAAAAAAAAAATTGGGACCTCAATTTTGTCAAAACTAAAATTTCACTCATTAATTGGTCAAACTTTTGGCATTCACTCATTCATTGGTAAAGAGTTAAAAATTCACTTCCTTTTTAGTCAAGATTAAAACTTAAATTACCTTTAGATGAGCAAGAAAGCATTGGATACCCCACATTGGCAGAATTGGTACTTTATGTTAACTTTTATGGCAATTTATACCACACAAATGAGACACTGGAACGGGTCTTATGCTTACCTTGATGTTCATTCCTTGTGGCTTCTCCATGAGAAGAGAAATTAGCAAACTCTCTAGATCAGTATGTTTGTTTCCAAATCTTTCATTGCTCCCTTGTTTATTCTGTACAGTACCAGGAGGTAATCTGCTGAGCATTTCTTTCTCAGGGGTGCTAGCATTCTCCTTATTAAAATTAGTCAAAGAAGTATCTTCTCTCTGTGCATGTACTTTGTGGTTGTTATTTCTATATGGGGAGAATGCAACACCGGATTGCTCAGGTGTAAATAGTAGCGGTGAAGCCGAAGCCCTGCCTTTGGAAGGAGCTGACGAGGACAATCCAGTCTTTCCAACAGGTTTGGGAGGTGCTGTAATGAATAAATTAGTGGTGACGAAGAGTAAAATAAACAAATATTTATATTTGGCAGAAATAGAATATCACCACTAAACTACCTGAAGAAGGTTCCGTTTTCATCTTCTTGAAAGGGGGCTCTTTCTTTTTACTGTATGAACCTTTCCATGAATTATTTACTGAAACCAAAAATAAATAAGAAAACTTGATATGAAGTAATATTATGTAAAAATGCAAACTTTTTTTAGCAAAGCATGAATCAGACCTTCAAGAAAGAATGGATGTGAATTTAGACCAACATAACATGCAATATATCCTAGTGTGGTTTTGTGTGAGAAATTTGAGAAACAGAGTATGGCGCTTGCGAGATCAGACCAGTCAATGAATTAAAAAAGGGGACCTACTGCTTGGTCAAAGTGCAAAAGTTCTACTAGTACTAAGATATTCTCAAGGCCCTGGAACAGGACTAAGTTGTGCATCCAATGCATTTGATAACTCCTTGAATACAACATATATTTTTTAGCAGAATAATGCTTCCACTATATAAAATCCAATCAGCAAAACAGGTTCTTTGCTGCTTATTAAATGAAACAAAGATGGCATGGTTCAAAAACGAAATCTTCAATACAGCAAATGGTCAAATGGCAAACTGATAGAATATTAATGGCAGGAGGGTGCCCTAAAAATTACAATAAGCACATTCACGTAATGCCCTTAATGTGGATTAAAACTCTTGCAAATAGAGTTTTAGGAGAAGTAGACCTACTCCCACATTGACCACGTCCAAAGATGGTTTGGAAAAAAAAAAAAAAAAGAGTTCTGAATTCTTGAATGAAGCGTTTAGTTTCCAAAGCCTATTTTTGATGACACGCCAACCCATTTTAATGCATCAATATTTCAGGCACGTACTACTGCAGGATTATTCCTTAGCATCAAGTTCAAATCACATCTACTAAAACACGAGAAAATAAGTGGCAAACAAGGATAGTGATGACTGAATAACATATGATACCTTCAGCTGCAGCAAAAGCCTTCACTTGATTCTTCACAGTTGGGTTTCCAGGGTCTAAAGTTACAGTTCTGTCAAAAAGAAATACATATGGTGCATAAGTCATAATCACTAAAAATCCAGACAATGAAAAAAATGGTGCTTTATCTAAAGATATAAATTAAGTACGACTGTAACTGGGAGTCTTACCCTTACCCACAGACACACACACACACACACACACACACACACACAAAAAAAAAAAAAAAAAAAAAAAAAAAAAAAAAAAAAAAACCAATTTTTCTTCCAATCTTCACAATCACCTACTCCACAGTCCACACCTCTACTAAAATAGGTGCTAAAATATTACAAGCGCTAAGTTTTCTTTTATGCTTTGGTTAAGCTTTTTTACGGTTCTAGCTTGTAGCAAGATTTAAAAAGTAAGCATGCTTATGAAGGTACATAATACTAGGTTGCCAAGATGAATTCTCTAATGTGCTCATAAGAAGAAGTGCCCTGAAAGTACGTTGATGTAATTAGGGTATAACTACATAGTAACTTATGCTAGAATATGGCAAGTGAAACTGTGTTTTTCCCACAAGACTATTTAGCACCTGGCATGTTTAGCTTCTTATGAGTGGGTTCACCAAACGCATCTAAAAGTACATATTGTGGTTTACGTTTTTTCCGGCAAGATACCTTGTTTCTTAATAAAACTAATCAAGATGTAAATTCAAAGCAAGAACTCTGAATAATACATTGTAACCAGGAGCTTATGGGTTTGCCAGACTTACAAATGTTGCAAAGTCTAATGATTTGCTAAGTAGGTTAAAGATGCAACTCGTAAATTAGAGTGGGTGTTACAGAGGAAAGGTGCAAGACTGAAGAAGGATATTCAGGAGAACGACAGTATGTACTTAGCTCGAAACCCTTATATTGGTGTTTAAAATGTGAATCTTTCATGTGTATAAGCAATGATAGCATACCAACAATTACATAAGCTAGAACATGATATAGCTCATATGGGAAGGGCGGTGTTGTGTTTGTTGTGTCCTTGTGAAAGTCAGTGTCCCAGGTTCGATTCTATTACCCTTAAATTTTACCCAAACATTTTTTCAGATTCATGTAGAAATCCAGTTTTTTTTTTTTTAAAAAAAAAAAAAAAAAAAAAAAAAAAAAAAAAAAAAAAAAAACAATTACATAAGCTAGAGGCATGTAAGCATATCTGTGACGCAAGTATTTTGTACGTGCTAGTTAAAAAGTAGCAAATCAACACAAATAGAACAAACTGCTTCATAGGGAAAAAATAATAATAATAATACCCATATAAAACATAAAACATACTTCCGTGATCTATGTTTGAAGTCGGCTTCTAATGTGCTCCTTTTAACCTTGTTTGAATATGAATCATTTAATTCACGATGTACTTGCAACTTTCGCCAAGCACCTCCATGCTCAACTAGCAATCCATTTCCATCATCACCACTTCTTTTTTCTTCGTATATGTCACATAAATCTCCCTTTTCTTCACTCCATGTGAATCCGAACACATTGCCTCCTACATCAATAACCTAACCAATAGCAAAAAAACTCTTAAAACTTGAATCGAAATGCCATATACAAACAAAATCACGAAAGCTAAACTTTGCAACTGTAACCTAAACTTATAAAACTATCGCAAAATTGTTACACCACATGATCCTCTCCTACTATGTGCAAAATTCTCATCGCAAATTCATTATATTAGGTTACAACAGCAGCAAATATACCCAATCCCACTGTTGTGCAGGAAACCGGGGAGGTATGATGTAGACAATCATACCCGTGCCCTGCTTTATAAACATAACTAACCTACAAAGCTATTTCAAAATTGTCACACCACATGATCCTCTCCTACTATGTTCAAAAATTATCATTGGAAGATGGAAGTTCAATTATATTAAATTACAACAATACCCAATCCCCCTGGTGTGTGTGATACCGGGGAGGTATGATGTAGACAATCGTACCCCCGCTGCACACATAACTAACCTATATAGGCATTCCAAAATTGTCACGCCACCTGATCCTCACCTACTATGTGCAAAAATTCTCATCACAATTCAATTATATAAAGTTACAACAACAATGTAGACAGTCATACCCCTGGCCCTACCCATGGGTAGACTGACTTCACCATCAAATCATAAACTGTTACGCCGTTATAAACCTAAAAAAACACCGTTCAATCACCATAATTCACTAAATAATTAATCTCTGTAGTCATGCTAAACTATCACCGATGGCAACAAACAGTGGCGGAACTTGAACATTTTTTTGGGAGGGCCGAATTTATTTGTGGGTGGGTGGGGGGGGGGGGGGGGGGGGGGGGCATCGGAGATTTGTTTGTAACCTCAACTAAATTACCCCTAAAGCCTATAATATTTACACTAGGTGCCGCAAATTTTGGGGGGGCCAGGACCCTCAGTTCCACCTCTGGCAACAAATCACTAATCTAGGCACACTTAATTATATGAAGTTACAACAACGATACCTAATCCTGTTGATGCGCAGGGTACAAGGGATGTATAACCAGTCGTAACCCTAGAGAGACTCGTTCCATATGATGTAGACAGTCATACCCGTGGGTAGACTGAGTGCACCATCAACTTATAAACTGTTACGCAGCTATAAACCTAAAAGACACCTTCCAATCACCATAATTCACTAAATAATTAATCTCTATAGTCATGCTAAACTATCACCAATGACAACAAATCACTAATCTAGGCACACATAATTATATTAAGGGGGTGTTTAAATTAGCTTATTTAGCCGGCTTATGGGCTTCTTTTGGTTTTGAAAAAGCCCATAAGCTCATTTTCTGGAGCTTATGATCATATCAACTTCGGCTTATTGGCTTAAGCCAATAAGTTCAACTTGATTAGCTCTAAAGTAAATGAGCTTATGGGCTTTTTCAAAATCAAATAAGCCCATAAGCCGGCTAAATAAGCTAATCCAAACACCCCCTGCGTTACAACAACAACAATACTAATTCCTATTGATGCGCAGGGTACAAGGGAGGTATAATCAGCCGTAAACCTAGCCCAACCCAAGAGTAGAGAAACCGCTTCCCGAAAGACCTCCCTCTTATTAATTGTTACGCACAAGTCCTATCACTATCGCCAATGGCAATAAATCACTAATCTAGGCACACATAATTATATTAAGTTACAACAACAACAATACCTAATCCTATTGATGCGCAGGGTACGAGGGAGGTATAATCAGCCGTAAACCTAGTCCTATCACTAACGCCAACAAATCACTAACTAATTAATCAAAAAAAACAAAAACCTACATTTACTTCGGCACGCATAATTATATTAAGTTACAACAACATCAACGATACCTAATCCTATTGATGCGCAGGGTACGAGGGAGGTATAATAAGCCGTAAACCTAGTCCTATTCACTAACGCCAACAAATCACTAACTAACTAACTAATTAAAAAAACAAAAAAAAGCGAAAACCTACATTTACTTCAGCATTCTTCTGTTGCGAATCGAACTTAATTTTCGCGGAACCGCCTTCGGCCTCAATCCGCTTAATCTCATCAACAAGCTCAGGCGATAACTTAATAATCATTCCGAAATTCAACTCACGGTTACGAACTAAACTAAACGTTTCATCAACCGTCACACCGCCACTACCACTACCGGAACCGATTGAAAAAGGTGCGTTGTTGTTGTTGTTGTTGTTGTTCCTACGGTTGCCGGAACCACCGGCGCCGCCGCCACGGCCGGCGCCGAGTGGGCGTGACGGAGGGAAGGTGCTGAGAGGGCGTTTGACTGGACCTGCGCCGCGACCACGGCCGCCGGACTTGCCGGAACTGCCGTACATTGAGTTAGTTAATTGAGATTGGGATTGGAATCGATTAATTGTAAACCTGGATACCGTCACAAGGAAAATATGTGTGATGGAATTTGGGAATTCTTTTTTTTTTTTTTTTTTTTTTACTATTGATTTGGAATTAAATAAAAATAAGTTTTTATTTTTTTTAGGGGGTGACTTTTTTTGATATTGTTACTTTCCTTGTACTTAAAAATCTGCGACTAATTTAAATGTAATACTTTCCGAATCTAAACGAAAACTAATTAAAGTTGCAACATTATTTGGAGGATTTTTTTTTTTTTTTTTTTAAAGGCTATTTTTCGGGGTCTCAAAGGAGCGTGGAAACACATGACTTGTAAATGTATTTAAGTTGACATTTTTTATTGGTTCTATGTTGTCATTTTTTTTTTCATTTATTAAAACACAATCTTTTCAAATTTCGTCTATTGTGTCTTTTGTGACTATTCAGTCATGTGAAATTACCATTTTACCCTTTCAAATTTGAAAAAAGTAATGGTAAAATGATCACAAAATACATGAAATAGACGAAATTTAAAAATATTGTGTTTTAATAAGGAAAAAAAAAGTTAGCTATATAGAACAACAAAAAATGTCAACTTAGATACATTTACAAGTCATTATCCCTTTTTTATATGAGGTGTAAGGCTAGGGTAACAAGGGAGCACTACAAGTCTACGAGTAACTTTACTATCGTTACTTTAGCGTTCATTAGCTATCTCTATATATAATCAATTTCACCATCGATTTAGTGTTAACCGGCTTCAACACCCAATTATACCTCATTTAAATACAAATATACCTCATAAAAACTAAGATCACACAAACAACAAACACACCTCCAAGACTCGCTCGTCTGAACGACCAAGTTCTCTTATTTTCTCCCTTAGCACGCGTCGTCCGAGGTGAGTGTTGTAATAAGGATGCGTCGTTCGAGTGCACGCGTTGATGATCTCTTATATTACGAGTATTGTAAAAGAAGCTCGAGGTTAATTCTAATAAGTTTGATACCGATTTGTTTCGAGTATAATTTGTAAAACTTCATAATAATAACATATTCAAATATAAAAGCAGTAAGCAAATCGGATAATTTATTGTATTAACTAAAATCGAAAATATTAATAATTCGTCACTTTAATGTTTTATCTCGTACTAACGTGTTGTTGTATTATGTTGACTATCGAGTATGATATATTAATGAGTCTATTAAATTGCTAACCATATCTTAACCATGTCCTTGTTATGTAAGTCTACGGGGGTGTCTTTTTATCCTTTCAAATACTCATAATTACGAATATATCCAATCAAAACTTATAATTGCTTATATATTTTTCCAACCACTAAAATATTTCATATATATCTAAAATTATCATTTTAACATATTTAAAACATTAAAATAAGTGATAATTATATTTTAAATCTAAAATGTTAATTATACCCTTGTTGGTACTATGAACAACGATCATTATCAAGCGACTTGCGTGCATTGTCTTCTACAATCGTAAATCTTAAAGTTAATTGAGGTAAATCATAAATTGTATTTTCATTGGTTGTTGATTATATTAATTTTCCTCGATAATGTTTTTATTTCTAGTTAATCGATTGATTGTCACTGTTTAATTTTATTTGTTTCTATCTCAAATCTTATGCAAGTTGAAACCACCGTTTAACGAATTTCCTACCTGTTTCATTCATGTATCGTTTTTTCTTGATTTATTGTTTGGATAGTTTGTGTTTGACGGGCTCTTTTGCTTTGACAGGACCTGGTGTGAAGGTGTAACAATGTTTTATCTTATCAATGAAAAGCTTTTATTAATAGTAAAAAAATACAAATCGTGGATATGTTTTGTATGCTCATACTTGTTACTTTTTTTGAATTTTTGTACTCAGATGTCGAGGAATATATGTATGTTTTGTTAGTAGATGTTAGAAAGAATATATATGTAATGGTCATGATAAATGATAAGAACAAGAGTATAATTGGTATTTTGTCAAAAGAATAAAATAATTATCATGTACTTTAAAGGTTCTAAATATGTATAAAATAATGTTTTGGATATATATGAAATATATAAGTGTTTGGAAGGATATATATATGTAATTTTTAGTTTTGGTTTCATATATACGCAATTATGAGTCTTTAGAGGATGCATATGCAATTTATTATTATTATTATTATTATTATTATTATTATTATTATTTTATCATTTTTTTAAAAATAAAAATCCTAGATGGGAATATTTTTAACCCAACTAGGATAAAAATTATTTTTTTATTGCTCAATGCAAAAGAACATTCCGAATGCAAAAAGGTGCATTTGAGATTCTTCTCATCTAGGATGTTTCTTATCTTCTTACATCTCAATCTTTTATCCTCTTCGCACCTATCAACATAACTTTATCATCATCTTCACTCCCATCCACCACCATCCTCATCTGTTTCCATCAGTAAATCGTATAGATCATGTTTACACACATCGTTATCTTTCACAAATCTTCTCCATGTTAGCTTATCTTTGTATTTATATAAATTTTATTGTCTCTACACCTTTGATATGAATAGATATGTTAATTGTGTTGTTCATCTTGTGTTTTTTAGAAGTTTGTAGTAATTGAAGTTTAATTTGTTTTCTTTTAGTTTGGTATTCGATTCTAAAATTTACTCAAGATTGTGTTTGGATGGAGTTGATTTATATTGTTACACAATATCTATTATTTTTTAAATGAGATTTTGAAATTCTTGGTATACAAGATCTACGCTTTTGACAGTTTATTTATTGAAGATGATCATTGAGTATAAAAAAGAAACAAGTATATGTTCAAACTATTCTTACACCAAATAGAATAATTAATATAGATAGAAACTATTACAAAACAGAAAAGAACAACCATTGACGCTTTAATAAGAGGCTGTTTTTCTTTTTTTTTTTTTTTTTTTTTTTTTTTTTTTTTTTAATTTAATTTGTCATATGCCAATTTCTTATTGTAATTAACGGTTGTATCCTTTTGACATCTAAACATCACGTGATTTTAGGGATGGTTGTGTTTTTATAAAATAGTGTGTACTTTTATTTTTTATTTTATTTATTTATTTTATTTTTTTTGTTAAATGCTATTTTTTTATGCCTTGAGCGTTTGATTTTTATTTTTTTTACCGTGTCTTATGGTTTTATGAATTTAACTATTTGGAAAAACATACCATGGATTTTTTAGTCTTAAGCTGTATAGTTCGTGATGGCATTCTCAATTAAATTTTATGATTAATATGGGGAATCAACATATCTCATTGCCTTTTGGCGTGATGAGTTACAAGTTATTGACAATGATTATTAAGCACCACATGTTTGTCGAAGTGCTGCAACAAGTTAGCCCAATGAAATTATTTTTACAAGTTGTTTTAGGTTCTCGAATAATCAAATTAAAGTTCTCTTAAAAAATTTAATGTGGTTATGGTCTTATTAACCATATCAACAATTTTTTCTATAGCATAAGCCAATAACATAACATCTAAAAAACTCATCTCTCATAACACCCATTTTCGAAAATCATTTTCTTATTCCTTAGGGTTGAGGGTGTGGTGAGGGTTTTCTCGCTCCACACCAACTTTTATATCTTCAAAAAAATTTCCTTCAACTTTTCTTCAACTATTGCAACATATTCTCTCTCTTATATTAGTTTTTATATTTTTTTGTCAATTAAAAATAGCCCAAACATACACACACAATACACTAAAATGATATTTTATCTTTCTTTAGACAACCCTATCTCTTTTCTTATTCCTTCGGCAATCAAGTCCCGCTAGGTTATTATTTTTATGTTTTCCCGAAATGAGAGGTGCAAATATTTTTCCTTTTCCTGCTGATGTTTCATCTTTTCCAGTTACCTTCCAGCTACAACACTCTATACGCTTACAAACAATCACAAACATGATTCTCACTTTCATAGTAACATACACCATGTCACAACCTTAATAACACTGCCATCACGACAAAAAGAGTGGCACGGTGGACATGACTAGGGGTGTTCATGAATCGGGTAATATCCACATTAACCGAAAACCGAAACCAAACAGAAAAAACCAAACCAAATTGGTCAAAACTGAATCGAACCAAACTAAATATTCGGTTATCGGTTTGAATATGGGTTCTGCAATGAAAATCGAAAATCGAATATATATAAATATATATATTTTTATGTATTTATATAAAAAAAAATCACTAAAAATCTTTCTTAGTAAAAATATACTATTATTTAAGCTTGAGAAAAAAAAAATTGTGCTAAAAATATATATAATTAAATGAAAAAATAATTAAAATTATGTAATTCGAGTTATTCAGTTCTGTTTTCGGTTTGACAAAAAAAAAATAACAAAACTAACTAAACCGAATAACCAGATAACCGAACAGATGAACACCTCTAGACATGACGCTACCAGACCCGCATCACAACAAGTCAACAAGCCCTTTAGACATCGATGTCACACCTACAAATATCTAAACCACCACCAACCAGGCCCTAATGGGCTAACTCATCCCGCTCCCCAACTAGGCCCAACTAACACCATCTCAAAATCTTGTAGAACGCTCCACCATTTCGTCGCATATAAAAATTTTCATAAACCAGTCTCTCGGTTATCGTTGCCCTTTCCTCCAAGCAAACACAAACACACCAAAACACACACACACACTTCGATCGCGCCAATAAATCATCATGCCTACAGGTCGATCAATAATTCACCGTTCATTTTTAATCATTTCACACATCATTTTTGTTTATTATTATCTCAGATTTAGTAGTTATGAATTGTGATTTTATTTAATCTGTTGCTGTGTGTTATTTTGTATATCTAGGGCTTAATTTGTGACTTAGTGTTAGGTTTATTGATTAGTTTGTTTCGCGTAGCCGCGTAGGTGTGTGTTTTTGAAGAATGAGTGTAACTGATTAAAGTTAGGTTAATTGTAGTTAGATTTTGGAGTAAGAGAGTAGTAACTGTCATTGGATTGGAATTTACGCGCTCGAGATTATATAGTTTGTATATTTAATTTGTTGTTGTGCGTTATTTTATATATCTAGGGATTATTTTGTGAGTTAGCGTTAGGTTAGTATCGCTTTATTGATTAGTTTGTTTCGCGTAGGTGTATGTTTAATTTGTTAATGATAACTCACTCTAGATTTGAAATAAGTTAGGTTAATGTTCGTGTCGGTTTATCGATTAAACGAATTGGTTAGCTTGTTATGCGTAGGTGTGTATTTTTGAAGAATGATATTCAAAGTTTGTAGAAGAGAGAAGTAGTGTGGTTACTGGATTGGACTTTACTTTTTTTAAGGCGTTAATGATAACGCAGCGAGATTTAAATTGAGTTAGGTTGTGATTTTTTTGCTTGTTTGTTATTTTTTCATGTCTGGGGCTCAATTTGTGAGTTAGTGTTAGGTTAGTATCGCTTTGTCGATTAGTTTGTTACACGTAGGTGTATGTTTTTGAAGAATGAGTGTAACTGATTAAGTTTAGGTTAATATTATTTTAAGTTTTTGAAGAGTATAGGTCGTTGGATTGGAAGGCGTTAATGATAACTCAATCCAGATTTGAATTATGTTTAGGTTATATTTGTATCGGTTTATTGATTAAGCTAATTGTTTAGCTTGTTACGTGTAGGTGTGTATGTGGTCGTTGGATTGGAATTTATGTTTGTTAAGGCGACAATGATAACTCACACGAATTCGAGTTAAGTTAGGTTATGTTAGTATCGGTTTATTGATTAAGCTAATTGATTAGTTTGTTATGCTGACTTGCTGAGGTGTATATGTGTGAAGAATGAGTGTAATTGATTAAAGGTAGGTTAATAGTATTTAGATTTTGGAGGAAGAGAATAATAGTGGTCGTTGGATCGGAATTTATGTTTGTTAAGGCGTTAATGATAATGCACTCGAGATTTGAATTATGTTAGGTTATGTTTATTGATTAGTTTGTTATGCGTGTGTATATACGTTTAAAGAATGAGTGTAACTGATTAAGTTTAGGTTAATAGTATTTAAGTTTTTTGGAGAAGCGAGTAGTAGTGGTTATTGGATTGGAATTTATGTTTGTTAAGGCGTTAATGATAGTTACTAGCTCACTCGAGATTTGAATTATGTTAGGCTATGTTAGTATCGGTTTATTGATTAGTTTGTTATATGTAGGTTTATATAACTGTTTAGATTTTTGGAGAAGAGATCAGTATTGGTCGTCAGATTGGAATTTGTGTTTGTAAAGGCATTATTGATAACTCACTCGAGATTTGAATTAAGTTCGGTTATGAGTTATATATATTTGGTTTTGGTTTGCTATGGTTGTGTTTGTAGTTGCGATAGGATGCCTCATAATTAGGAATAGTGTATAACTATGCATCACATAATTCAAATCTCGAAGTAGGCCCCTAGGGAAAAAAGTGCTTATGTTTTTCGTCAAATTTTCGTTTCTTATTAAAGTTGAATAGACCAATTGTAATGTGATTTGAATGGGGATGGGATGTGAATGATATTGAACTAAACATCTTTAATGGAATTTATGATGCATTAAATAGCGGTGGAGGTGTGCTGTTGCAAATGCTACACTTGCACAAATCTTTCCCTGAGTTTAAGCAAAGTTGCAGCAAATCTTGATTATAATGATGCCTGGACTTTTAACAAAATTCCTTAGATAGAGTCGTCCATTTAATATACTCCGTAGCTGTCAAAGCTGACTATATATTATATCTTCTTGTATGCTTGTTTGCAAGAGTTTGAACAACATGCGGATGTTCTCTATTATTTATTTTTTCGTACATTGGTTTCGTGTGGACCTTTACATATCTTGTGAAGTTGCATACCTTGTAAAGAATTTTGCTAAATGTCCAAGCTATAACTTGTATCTTGTTTGGTTCTTTTTAGAAGGTTGCGCTGGTAGTTGTTAGAGCCTTTCTATATTCGAAAATAGAATCATGTATCTAAGTTCACTCATATAATACTTCTAAGGGCACAATTTAACAGTAGCGTAGGCCCTTGTTCGGAAATAGAATGTATGTTTTTTGACGCTGTCATTCATATATGTGTATGCAGTGAGTGTGAAATGGCAAAAAGAGCTTTACAAGGGAGTCGAGATAGATACAACCCAACCACCATATGTTTTCAAATGTCAGCTGTATGACCTCACAGGGGTACCACCTGAAAGGCAAACAATATTGCTGAAAGGTGCAACATTAAAGGTAATCCTTTGTTTCTACATGCTATAAATATTGTCTAAATTTAGTATTCTAACTTCTAACATCGGAGGTCCATAATCTCGCAATTTTTTTTGGTTAACCAGGATGACTCTGATTGGTCGAAGTTGGGGGTGAAAGAGGTAATCATCTTTCTCTTATGCTTGACAGTTAATTATCTCACACTCTTGCAATTAGTGGTAAAATGTTCTTTTTAATAATGTATAGGGTCAGAAACTAATGATGATGGGGACCGCTGATGAGATTGTAAAGGCTCCAGAGAAGGGCCCTGTTTTCATGGAAGACCTTCCAGAAGAAGAACAAGCGGCTGCTGTGGTAAGGTTCTGACTTTTGTTTATTTAGTTTTTGTGTGTGGCGCCTATGCGTTTCACTCATACAAGTTGACTAACTCGCTAGAGATGCCATGTGCTCATTTTAGCTTTTGCATTGTATGTTTGTCTGTTTCTGTTACAAGCGTGATTCACAGCAAAAGGCGTTTTTTATTAGCCTATATTTGCATTTTAAGAAACGGTTTAATAGAAAAGATTGGGTATGTTGTTGCTGTTGTGGTTTAATAAAAAAGATTGCATCTGTTGTCTGGTGACTTCAGAGTTCTTTTTCTCTCTAAGTCATGCTTTAGTTATGATGGATATGATGTTTGGGGAAGTATAATCTTATCCTTTTTATTAATTTATTTTTGTAGGGTCATTCAGCTGGATTGTTTAATTTGGGAAATACATGCTATATGAATTCAACCATGCAATGCTTGCATTCAGTTCCAGAGCTTAAATCTGCTTTAATTGAGTAAGTTTTTCAAATGCAAGGAACCATATATCATGGTGTAAAGAATGTTCAGCTTTCAGCTGCTACTTTTTATTTTGCGTGTAGTACTGGTGAAATTTTAAGTATTGTCAGAAGAACTGTTGTAGTTCCACTGTTTTTCTTTTGCTATTTAGATAGAATCTGTTCGTTTGACTAGTTTATTTTTTCATGTTTATTCTCAATGAAATTCATCTGATCTCTTTGCAAGTAATTGACACTGAGTTTTCACATTTTTATTGCTTAGGTATCCTCAATCTGGCAAAAGCAATGATTTGGATCAGTCCTCTCATCTCTTGACTGTTGCAACACGAGACTTGTTTAATGAGCTTGATAAGAATGTCAAGCCAGTTGCACCAATGCAGTTTTGGATGGTACATTTCCTCTAAACTATAAATATAACCATGCAAATATAAAGTTGGAGAACAGTTGTGTTAGGAAGAAAATAGAAAACACAGTAGCCTTGCTAGAAAGCACACTGTTAACAGTTGTCACATATGATGTGGTTTTGTTATATGTGATCTTGCTAGATCATGTAAATACTTAAGATAATTTCTTTTAGGATGCAGTCTTAGACTCTTAGCGATACACCGATGAATTTTGTCTTGCCGGTTATGCTTGTGTTATGTCGCGCTGAGTTATCTATGACACATTGTTTATGATTGTAGGTGTTGAGGAAAAAGTATCCTCAATTTGGGCAGTTGCATAATGGATCCTTTATGCAACAGGTACCGTTGATTTCACTTTATATATATATATATATATATATATATATATATATATATATATATATATATCTCAAATTGTCTATCCTTTTTAGTTTTGACGCCTTTTGGATAATTCTCAGGATGCTGAAGAATGCTGGACACAGATTCTGTATACTCTTTCTCAGTCTCTCAGATCACCAAGTTCCAGGTATTTTGTATTCTTGTATAATTGATAAATATAAATGTTGGTCTCAATCTCTTTTTGATTTTGAAATTGCTCGATTAAATTATTGTGTACAATTAATGATATACATTGATAGTTTGTGGAATCTCAAAAGTATGGTATAGTTTTGTAAGATTTTGTGTACATTGTACATTGGTGTGTTAATAAAAAAAGCTAAATTATTTTGGAGTGTTTTGTGTTCTATCATTGATAACTATTATCGTTATTTAATTGTGCAGTGTAAATATTGATGCGGTGAAGCAAATTTTCGGCATTGATCTTGTCAGCAGGTACTTTTTGTCTCTATTTTGCAGGGCTGATATTTCGTTTTTGCTGTAGCTTATGTTCTTACCTCATAGATGTGGTATTTTTCGTTAACGATCCAAGCTGAATTTAAGTATCACATACGGAAACGTTTAAACTTTCTTGGATTGTTGGATGCTTTTCTACTCTTTTTTGGTTGAGATGTACAAAGGGACATAATAAAACACAATACTAATAACATTTTTCATTATAATTCAATTAATATAATTTTGTTATTGTATTTTGTTTGCAAAAATAAAATGCAATTCTAATAATGTGTTTCTTGATAGTTATCAGTTATGGTTCATCCTGTTTTTGGTTTTTATATTATGTTTCTTGTGTAGGGTGCATTGTGCGGAAAGTGGTGAAGAAAGTTCAGAGACAGAGTCAGTTTATTCTCTTAAATGCCACATATCACATGAAGTGAATCATTTGCACGAGGGGCTGAAACATGTAAGCTTTCTTTTTTACAAATGATTGCACTTGTCAGTTATCTTTTTCTGTATTCTCTATATCTCCAGTTACTGTTGGAAACAGAAATACATGTCAGCTATATTGCTGTCATATGATTATTTGCACTCTTGTAGCAATGTTGGTCCATTGGATCGTTTAATTGAAGAATTGAGGATGATCCGTTCCAGCCCTGTCATCTATTTTAAATGTGGGAAGCAATAGGAAGCCCAAACATGCTAATAGAAGTCTAGCTGGAAAATCCAAGCCTAAAAGTTTTATACATATATATATATTTTTTCTTGTAACTATTCTCCTTTTTCTTCTGTAAACGACCCATGTTGATGCTTATAGCGTGTTTGGTTTTAAGGTTTAGGAATGGTGGAACAGGAGGGAGCAATGCATGATCTATGTTTTGGTGGGGGGGGGGGGGGGGGGGGGGGTGGAATTGGCGATTTTACGAAACCCATAAAAGTAGGACTTCTTGACACTCAACTAAAAGGGTGGGGTTTTATAAGCCATTTCTCACAACGACGCAAATGCCACCTATGTTTACATTATTGAGAATCCTAAATAATGGTGCAGTCATGGGAATCCTTACAAAATAAATTGCTTTACTTAATAGTAGTAATTATATGTCTGTTGGATCAATGTGATCATGAAAGTATTATTGGAATATTTGGAACATAATAGGTTTCTTTTCAAATAAACACAATACTTTTGTCTAGGCTTTGTAAGACCAATTGATACCAAGGAGGAATTTAATCGGACAAACACACAGACAAGTGCTATAAATACCATTCATGGTTTGAGGCTACTAGCCTGCTACGATACATAGTTCTAGTTTAGAAGAGAGGTAGCTCAAAAAGGCTAAGGAAAGAGGGAATAGACTACATTCATTGTAGATTACTAGTATTTAAATTAATTTTTTAATTAGTTGTATTTTGTTTGGAGTTGTAATACCAACTAAATAAGTGTTTTTATGCTATAGAAATAATGGAGTTGGACATTGAGTTTTGTATTTTATTATCTTATCTATTCAAAAATTTATTGCTATACGAGTTTTGTTGCTATTACTCTACTTATCATTTAACGAAGCTGTATAATTATATGATGATTTCTCATTACTATTTACATATGCGTGCCACAAAAGCTCTTTTTCCTCTTAAATGCGTACATGTATATCTTAAAAGTATTAAACTCAATTATTTATTGTAGTAGTTATCAAAATTGTCTAAAACATAACCCCAATGAACCATGTTCTTTAACAATACCCACGAAAAGGTAAATCCAGTAAAAATCAGAGGATTCATTTTGCCACCATAAACGATTTAATGTGTGCCTTGATTTGGAAGTATCTGTTAGACAGTATTTGGTTTAACTTACTAGTAGTGCGATGATGGTGAGGTACCTTGGGGAAGTAAAATTGGTAAATAGGGAACTTTTTATCACTTTATAATTATAACCTTAGTAGATCTTTTTGAAAATACGTATGACATCTGGTCTGTGTAGCTTGTACATATAGTTGACCTGATTAATAACTTGTTTAGTTTATGTTCTGACTGAATGATCTCTTACAGGGATTGAAATCAGAGCTAGAGAAGGCCTCTCCTACTTTGGGACGAAGTGCAGTTTACTTGAAGGATTCACGCATTAATGGATTGCCAAAGTAAGAACTCTAATATCTCAAATTTTGGTCGAAATCTAACATATATGATTAAGCAAGCTGTACTCTTAGCTTCCATGTCTGTAAAAGCTATTTCTTTTCTATGCAAGGTACTTGACTATTCAGTTTGTCCGATTTTTCTGGAAGAGGGAATCTAATCAGAAAGCAAAGATTCTGAGGGTAATAAAGTTATTCTCCCTCTCTTTCTAACAGTTTTACTTCTAAAAAATGCTTTTACTTTGCTTTTTGGAGTTGCTACAAAGATCTTAGATTGTCAAACCTCTAGGCTCTTCTATTTAACCACTCTCGTAAGTTATATCTGTAAATATTAATTTTTGTTGACTATGTGTGTGCTTAAATCTTTCAGAAAGTAGACTATCCATTGGAGCTGGATATTTTTGATCTTTGTTCAGACGATTTACGCAAAACTCTGGAAACCCCGCGTCAGGTTAGTCAATTTAGCCCTACAGAGCATCAATACATTATGTGGTACCCTGTACCCATATTATGCGTTATACATACCTGTTACTCAATGGCATGGCGGAATTCTTTCTTACTGTAGTATAACTTATGACTTATTACATATATAAAAAGTAAGGGCAGATTGCCAAGTAAGATAACATAAAATATCAAATTTGCCAATGTGAGCTGTCCTTTTTCGCTCCTAAAAAGGTGACATAAGTTTAATTTTTGCCTAAAAAGGATTATGAAATCCAGTTTTTGATAAAAGAAGAAATTTTGGTAGGAAAAAGGTAACATAAAAAAAGTGTCCTTGAATTTTGTCAATATCTAAACATTAACTCCTTTCTGGCAAGAATTATACGGATGTTGTCTTTGTAGGAGTGAGAAAGTATCAGACACCCCCATGTTGGCAAATTATGTATTTTATGCTACCTTTCTTGGCAATTCACCCTTAAAATAGCGGTGTTTTTAATGATAATGACTGTTGAAGCTGTATTTATTTCATCATGATCATTAATTCTTTCTTTAATAACTAAGCATATATTTCTGAATATAGTGTGGTTAAGTTTTGCTTTTAAGGTTCCTTGGACTTTTTTTTTTGTACCATTTTAAGAACATTTATGCTTTTCTATTGATCTAACTTTTCATTCCTATACAAACTAGCTCTTTTATTGTTACTCGTTACTGATGTTCCCCGTTGTTCGATACTTTAGATGCTAAGAGACGAGGATGGTAGAAAGGCTGGTTTGAAACTTAAAGAAAAGAGCTCTGCTGCTGTCGACAAGGATGTTAAGATGTCTGATGCGGAGGTATGTAGATTACGTTAGATACAGCCAGCTCTCACATAGGTATACTTTGAATACACATTTATTCTTTACTCGTGCAGGGACCATCAAACGAAAGCGGAGAATCTTCAAAAGCCACTTCAGGAGAAGGTTAAACATCCTTTGTCCAATATTTGTACAATAAATATAGTTAATACGTTAAATATGATTATAAAAACCATTTTGCAGTTATCTGAGTTTATAACTTAAAGGTGCTTAAGAACTTTATGCATCAAAATTACACTTTGGGACCCATTTGGTCTTATTCTTACGTAGCTATCTTTTTCTTTATTTTACCCATTTGACACATAATAAATTACCAAGTCAAATCAACCCATTTATATAAATGGATTAATTTTGTCAACTTTACCCCGTAACCAGTCACTTGATGAAAGCGTGTCCTCTTTCTTTTGGCAACAATTTTCTCGTACAATCACGTCTCTTCTGGTCCTTTCAATTTTACTGTTCAATGTATCTGATTATTATATTTTTCAGGTGTTGCCTCTGATAAGAATGAGCAGTTGACTGGAGTGTATGATTTGGTTGCTGTGCTCACCCATAAAGGCAGAAGTGCAGATTCAGGTCATTATGTTGCTTGGGTCAAGCAAGAAAATGGTGAGCCCTTATTGTCTGTTTCATCATATGCATATACTAGTTTGCTCCACATTGAAGGAAGCTAATAATTTGTTTTTGTATAGGGAAATGGATTCAATTTGATGATGATAATCCAATCCCACAAAGGGAAGAAGATATTACAAAACTTTCTGGAGGAGGTATGAATGATTTGCTCTTATAGATCCTTTTCAGCTTTACCTTTCATTATTGTAATTAGTCCAACCAACACGTTCATTTGCTTATCAGTTGTTCATTCGACTTCTTCTGATTTATCTCTAATGGGTCAAATGGCTAAATTTTATATAAAAAAAGTCACTTAAAGTTCATTTTTATACTGAACCTGTTAAATTTTTTTTGTTCAAAGAATTATATTATCAGTGAAATAAAACAACTGTTTCGGTAGAAACGGCCTGACGTCTTTTAACCAATTACTCAACTTGTCTTACCACCCCATTTTGCATCCTCTTAATAAGTTAATATGTCAAATACCATTTTTTTTTATTTGATTGATTGACGTTGTTTCATTGTTTGTTGTTGCAGGCGATTGGCATATGGCTTACATATGCATGTACAAGGCTCGCACCATTGCGATGTAACGTTGTTTCTGTTATTATCTTGTGTAATTTGATTATTTGAACCGTGATTTAGTTTAATACCAAAACCAACATAGAACTTGGAATGGAGTGAAGAACAACCCCCCTGGGATTTGGATTTCACAATTGTGTTTACTGTTGTTTGAGCTTTTGGTAGCGAAAAATATATACATTAGACTTGCAGGTTTTAAAATGTTAAATCTGTTGCATGTGAAAATGTAAAGCAGTGAGGATTGAGTCTTGTCTTTGCATAAAATTATTGTAGCAATAATCACATATAACATACTACTGCCTTCGTCTCAAAATTATTGTCGAGGAGACAAAAGTCACAAAGTTTAATAAAAGTGAGACTATTACAATTTTTAACCACTCAAATAAAATATTTATCCTTTAAATTCTCTTTTTATTACTTAAATTGAAAAGTTTATACTAATTTTTTTAACACATTCTATAAATGAAATATGGACAAACTATTTTGAGACGGAAAGAGTAGTATTTATTTATGCGAAGGAAGAAAAAATAGTAAGTCGAGTCGCTGTTGTTTTGGGTACATCGCTTTGTGATTATATGAAGAGATTGTAATAATAGCAGTTGAACAAAATATAATACTAGTAACACAATTATTTTTAAATTAAACCATTTTTTTTTTGGTAATTTCATCTCTTTATTTTAGCTGGAAATTTCATATATACCCAAATATGCATTAAAAATATTGTACATTATACATTCAATACTTGCACGTTGGGTATATATGAAATTAGAAATTTTCACTTCTATTTTAAAATTTTATTAACTCGTAAACCGTTCATTGTTAGACGAAACTAATCATACCATCACGACAAACATCAAATTACTTTTCATTTGATATCCTACATCATATACTTTCGATGAAATTTTTTACAATAGTAACGAGGCTGAGATAAGTTGGTAGTTATTGTTGGTGTTGGTTGAGTCGCATCTTGGGCAGTTTAGTTTTTCGTGTTCTGGAAATTGAAGATGATTTTGTTGCATTTTTTCTAAAAATATTGGGGGATTTGTGATGAGAAGATATATATTTTTATTTTATAAAAAGGGATGGGTTTGGTGTTTATATTTTGTTTGTTTTGGTGTGTGGAAATGATGATATTAAGTGGTAGTGAAAATGATTGATAATAACTTGATGGAGGAAAGTCAATTGTTACGGCTTTTAAGACTTGATCCACAAGATAAATACTCCAGTTAACGTTTTTGTTTTGGTTTGTGCCTACTTGTCATATAAATTTGGTCATAAACCAGTCTCTCTCTCGGTTATAGTTCACTTCGATCGCGCCAAAAACCTCTCCTAATCATCATGCCTACAGGTCGATTATTACTTCGTCATTTATTTTTAATCATTTCACGCATCATTTTTGTTTATTAGAACATAGCTGACAACTTTGCTTCACGTCACTGCAAGTAAGCAAGGTCGTGGTACTGGCCGCGTGCTATTTATTATCACAAAGTAGGCCCCTAGGAAAAAAGAGCTTTTTATTGTTTGTTACTTATTTTAGTTGAATAGACCGACTGTAATGTGAGTTTGAATGGGGATGGGATGTAAATGATTTTGGACTAGGCATCTTTTATGGAATTTATGATGCATTAAAAAGTGGTGGACGTGCGCGGTTGCATATGCCACACTTGCGCAAGTCCTTTCCTGAGTTCAAGTAAAGTTGTAGCAAATCTTCATTATAATGATGCCTGGACTTTAATTAAGTCCCTTAACTCCGTAACTGTCAAAGCTCTATAGGTTGGTTGTTGATTCTGAACTACTTATTATATATTCTTTTATGATTACGTGCATGAGTTTGAACACAGGCACATGTACTCTATTATTTGTTTAGTCGCACATTGGTTTTGTGTGCTGTTAGAGCCTTTCTATATTCGAAAATAGAATCATGTATCTAAGTTCACTCATATAATTTTTTTTGGTAAGGCTAAGTTCACTCATATAATACTTCTAAGGGCACGATTTAACAGTAGCGCAGGCTCTTGTTCAGAAATAGAAGGTTTGTTTTTGACACCGTGATTCATATATGTGAATGACAGTGAGTGTGAAATGGCAAAAAGAGCTTTACAAGGGAGTCGAGATAGATACAACCAAACCACCATATGTTTTCAAACGTCAGCTGTATGATCTCACAGGGGTACCACCCGAGAGGCAAACAATATTGCTGAAAGGTGCAACATTAAAGGTAATCCTTTGTTTCTATATGGCGTAATTTTTCTTATTTTAGCATATAGTATTGTTAGTCTCATAATCTTCCAAATTTGTTTTTGTTATCCAGGATGATTCTGATTGGTCGAAGTTGGGGGTGAAAGAGGTGAATGCTCTTTCTCTTATGTGTGAGAGTTGATTATTTCGCACTTTTGCAATTGGCGTTAATATGTTTTTTAATAATGTATAGGGTCAAAAACTAATGATGATGGGGACTGCTGATGAGATTGTAAAGGCTCCGGAGAAGGACCCTGTTTTCATGGAAGACCTTCCAGAAGAAGAACAAGCGGTTGCTGTGGTAAGGTTCTGACTTTTGTTTATATAATTTTTGTGCGTGGCAGCAAGCATACCTATGCGTATCACACATACAACTTGGACCAACTCGCTAGACTTGCCATGTGCTCAACTTAGCTTTTGCATTGTATGTTTGTCTGTTACAAGCGTGATTCATGTCAAAAGGGGAGCATATTATTAGGTAACTCTTGCATTTTTGTAGCACATTTTAATAGAAAGATAGCATTGGTTTATATGTATGCTGAGTTTTTTTTATCTCTATGCAAGGATCAGTAACGATGGACACTTGGCATCTATATGATGTTTGGGAAAGTAATGATCTTATCCTTTTTTTTAATTTATTTTTGTAGGGTCATTCAGCTGGATTGGTTAATCTGGGACATACATGCTACATGAATTCCACCTTGCAATGCTTGCATTCAGTTTCAGAACTTAAATCTGCTTTAATTGAGTAAGTTCGAAGAATGTTCAGTTTTCAGATGCTACTTTGATTTTGCCTGTAGCGTGTACTGTAATTTGTTGATTCTTGTATTGAAATAGTACTGGTGGAATTTTTAGTATTGTGAGATGAACTATTGTAGTTCTACTGTTTTTCTTTTGCTATTTAGATAGACTCGACTTGTTTACTATGAAGTTCATTCTCAAAGAAATTCATCTATTCTATCTAAAACTAAGCTGACAGTGGGATTTCACATTTTTATTGCTTAGGTATCCTCAATCTGGCAAAAGCAATGATTTGGATGAGTCTTCTCATCTTTTAACTGTTGCAACACGAGACTTGTTTATTGAGCTCGATAAGAATGTCAAGCCAGTTGCACCAATGCAGTTTTGGATGGTAAATTTCCTCTAAACTTTCAGAATATAACCATATAAATATGAAGTTGGAACTAATAGTTGTGTTTGGAAGAAAATATGAAACACAGTAGCCTTGCTAGTACCAATTCTAAAAGTGAGCGACTGCAATAAAGCACACACTGTTAACAGTTGTCGCATATGATGTGGTCTTGTTATATGTGAAATTGTCGCATATGAAGTGGTCTTGTTATATAAGATAAATTCGTAGACTTTTTGTCTCACCGGTTTGTGTCATGCCGCACTGAATTATCTATGACACATGGTTTATGATCATCGTAGTTGTTGCGGAAAAAGTATCCTCAATTTGGGGAGTTACACAAAGGATCCTTAATGCAACAGGTACTATTGAATTTATTTAATTTTGATATTTTTTTTGTCCTTTTAAGGTCAAATTGTCTATTCTTTCTAGTTTTGACGCCTTTTGGATAATTCTCAGGATGCCGAAGAATGCTGGGCGCAGATTTTGGATACTCTTTCTCAGTCTCTCAGATCGCCAAGTTCCAGGTACTTTTTATTGTAAGACAGATTTTGTGTACATTGCACGTTGGTGTAGTAAAAAAAGCTAAAATTATATGGAGTGTTTTGTGTTCTATCGTTGATAACTGTTATTGTTATTTAATTGTGCAGTGTAAATATTGATGCAGTGAAGCAACTTTTCGGCCTTGATCTTGTCAGCAGGTACTTGTTGGCTCTAATTTGCAGGGCTGATACTAAAACACAATACTAATAACATTTTTCATTTTAAAAGAAGTAATATAATTTTGTTATTGTATTTCGTTTGTAAGAATAAAATGCAATTCTAATAGTGTGTTTCTTGTATATAGTTAATGATAGTTTTGTTATTGGATAGTTATGGTTCATCCTATTTTTGGTTTTTATATCATGATATGTTTCTTGTGTAGGGTGCATTGTGCGGAAAGTGGTGAAGAAAGTTCAGAGACAGAGTCAGTTTATTCTCTTAAATGCCACATATCACATGAAGTGAATCATTTGCACGAGGGGCTGAAACATGTAAGCTTTCTTTTTACAAGTGATTGCACTTGTCAGTTATCTTTTTCCCGGAAATAGGAATACATGTCAGCTATTTGCCGTAGCAATGTTGGTCCATTGGATTGTGTAATTGAAGATGATCCGTTTCAACCTTGTCATCTATTTTACAAGGGGCATAATTAGGGTAACACGTGTGTCATGTGTGACCATTCGATTTTTCATAGTTTTATAAATGACTGAAGCAATAGGAAGCCCAAACCTGCTAGTAGAAGTCTAGCTGCAAAATCCAAGCCGAAAAGTTTTATACATTTATATTTTTTTCTTATAAGATGCTACTCACAGCTATTCTCCTTTTTCTTCTGTAAAAGACCCATGTTGATGCTTATGGTGTGTTTGGTTTTAAGGTTTAGGAATGGTGGAACGGGAATGAGAGCAATGCATGATATATGTTCTAGGGGGGGGCGGGGAATCGGTGATTTTACGAAACCCCCATAAAATTAGGACTTCTCGACACTCAACTGATTAATAACTTGTTTAGATTATGTTCTGACCGAATGATCTCAATCGGTGATTTTACGAAACCCCCATAAAATTAGGACTTCTCGACACTCAACTGATTAATAACTTGTTTAGATTATGTTCTGACCGAATGATCTCTTACAGGGATTGAAATCAGAGCTAGAGAAGGCCTCTCCTACTTTGAGACGAAATGCAGTTTACTTGAAGGATTCACGCATTAATGGATTGCCAAAGTAATAACTCTACTATCTCAAATTATAACATATATGATTAAACAAGCTGCACTCTTAGCTTCCAAGTCTGTAAAAGCTATTTCTTTCCTATGCAAGGTACTTGACTATTCAGTTTGTCCGATTTTTCTGGAAGAGGGAATCTAATCGGAAAGCAAAGATTCTGAGGGTAATGAAGTTATTCTCCCTTTATGTCTAACAATTTTACTTCTAAAAAATGCTTTGTACTTTGCTTTTCCGAGTTGTAATAAAGATCTTAGAATGTCAAACCTCTAGGCTCTTTTATTTAACCACTCTCGTAAGTTATATCCGTAAATTTTAATTTTTGTTGCTGTGTGTGCCTAATTCTTTCAGAAAGTGGACTATCCATTGGTGCTGGATATTTTTGATCTTTGTTCAGACAATCTAGGCAAAACTCTGGAAACCCCGCGTCAGGTTAGTAAATTTGGCCCTACACAGCATCAATACATTATGTGGTACCCTGGCGGATGTACCCATATTATGCGTTATACATACTTGTTACTCAATGGCATGACTGAATTATTTCTCATGACTTATTACATGATGAACCGAATTACAATCAGTGGAACTTACTTTACAAACCTATCGAAATGCATATATAAAATAACGGTGTTTTTAATGATAATCACTGGTGAATTTCTATTTATCTCGTCATGATCATTAATTCTTTCTTTAATAACTAAGCATATCTTTCTGAATATAGTGTGGTTAGGTTTTGCTGTTAAGGTTCCTTGGACTTTTTTTTGTACCATTTTAAAAACGTTTATGCTTTTCTATTGATCGAACTTTTTATTCCTATTCAAACTAGTTCTTTTATTGTGACTCGTTACTGATGTTACTGCTGCTCGTTACTTTAGATGCTAAGAGATGAGGATGGTAGAAAGGCTGGTTTGAAACTTAAAGAAAAGAGCTCTGCTGCTGTCGACACGGATGTTAAGATGTCTGATGCGGAGGTATGTAGATTACGTTAGATATATGTAAATGTGCCAACTCTCACACAGGTATACTTCGAATACACATTTATTCTTTATTCGTGCAGGGACCATCAAACGGAAGTGGAGAATCATCGAAAGCCACTTCTGGAGAAGGTTAAACTTCCTTTGTTTAATATTTGTAGAATAAATATAGTTAATACGTTAAATATGATTATAAAAACCATTTTGCTGTTATCTAAGTTTATAACTCAAAGCTGCTTAAGAACTTTATGCATCAAAATTTCACTTTGGGACCCGTTTGTTCTTATTCTTACGTAGCATCTTTTGGCAACAATTTCCTCGTACTTTTCTGGTTCTCTTAACTTGACCGTTCAATGTATATGACTATTATATTTTTCAGGTGTTGCCTCCACTAAGAATGAGCAGTTGACTGGACTCTATGATTTGGTTGCTGTGCTCACCCATAAAGGCAGAGGTGCAGATTCAGGCCATTATGTTGCTTGGGTCAAGCAAGAAAATGGTGAGCCCATATTGTCTGTTTCATCCTATGTTACCATATACAGCATTTGGTCTACATCAAAGGAAGCTAATAATTTGTTTTGGTATAGGGAAATGGATTCTATTTGCCGATGAGAATCTAACCCCAAAAACGGAAGAAGATATTACAAAACTCTGTGGAGGAGGTAAATGATTTTGCTCTTAAAGATCCTTTTCAGCTTCACCTTTCATTATTGTAATTAGTCCAACCAATGCGTTCATTTACTTATCAGTGGTCATTCGATTACTGATCTATCTCTAATGGGTCAAACGGCTATATTTTTATAGAAAAAAAAAAAAAAAAAAAAAAAAAAAAAAAAGATGGTTGAGGGGAAAAGGGTCAAATGGGCTGAAAGGGTTGAAAGTCACCAAGTACAATTTTAATTATTGAGCCACTTAAATCGTATTATTCAAAGAATTATGTTATCATTGAAATAATACAACTGTTTCGGCAGAACCGGCCTGACGTGTTTGAATCAATTAATCAGCTTGTCTTACCAGTCCAATTTGCATCCTCTTATAATATGCCAAAGACCGGTTTGTTATATGATTGATGTTGTTTCGTTGTTTGTATTTACAGGCGATTGGCATATGGCTTACATATGCTTGTACAAGGCTCGCACCATTGCCATGTAATGTTGTTTCTGTTATCATTTGTGTAATTTGATATTTGAACCATGATTTAGTTTAATACCAAAACCATCATAGAACTTGGAATGGAACCAAAAGGGTTGTGTCCCAATGGTACCTCATATTGTGTGAAAAGTTCTCCAACCAAATAGTTGTGGGTTTAAGTCATGCTTAGGACGTGTGAGATAGATTGTGGTGTATATTGTGTGAGATAGATTGTTTTTATATATAAATAAATAAGAACTTTGGAGTGAAGAACAACCCCCCAGGATTTGGATTTCACAATTGTGTTTATTGTTGTTTGAGATTCTGTTAGTGAAAAATATATACATTAGACTTGCAGGTTAATCTCTTGCTTGTGACAACGTAAAGCAGTGAGGATTGAGTCTTGTCTTTGCTTGCATAAAATTATTTTAGCAATAATCACATATAAACGAACGTTTCAAAATGTATACAAGTTGTATCATTTCATTCCAAGAGATATAGGAACAGATAAAATGTGATGGACAACAAATAACTCACTGGATGCTTTTGGCATGTCTCATATACTGTACTAAGTGAGTACTTTTTCCGATATACGCTGAATGTTCATAAATTCTTTCAACTAAAAATAACATATTTCTTTCAACCAAAAATAACATATTTATTTATGAGAAGGAACGAAAAATAGTGAGTCGCTATAGTTTAATTCAATAGTGTCTTGACACCATGCAATTATTAGGCTTTTGGTACATCACTTGTGATTATATGAAAGAGATTGTAACAAGCACAGTTGTACATAATAACACATCTATTGTCCCGAGCGAGATTTGAACTCTCAATCCTTTAGTCAATGGGACAACCGGATACCAGTAGGCTGAAAGTCCGTTGACAATTTGATGCGTACATTGTTTTGAGTAGCGGTCATGAACATTACTATGGATCGACATTAATCAGGCAGGCGTCTTACTCCCTAGTCACTATCAATTCACTCATCCTATTCAAGTAGTTGAGAGTTTTCAATCATTTGACTTTTCGAAAGGTAAAACAAAATTAAACTTGATATATCGAATTAAGTGAAAAATATTCAAATCTAGTCACAAGTTTCGGAATTTGTCGTGACTAATAACTCATCTTTAACTTAGCTTTAACTCAACTATTTTCAAATTCAACTCTAAACTAAAACTAATATTTTATTTAATAACTAAAACAACATTTATAAAACACAACTTATATTAATATTTAAACTTTAAACATACATAATACATGGAATTCAAATACACTAAACAACGTACAATTAACCTACGATTAAACTAAACTACGAATCACGAAAATGATTCAGTCTGTGACATAGCCCTCATCAGTCGAATCGGAGGCACTCAAATTGTCCTCACTCGATGGCACACGGTGTAATCCCATACTCCATCGCCATTCGTGAACAAGTGTTGCAAGTGTGGGAAGAGAAGTCATGTCTAATCGGCAATTACAAATCTATCTAAAAACTTAATTAGTTGTATCGTTTTTCTTTGTATGTTTTTTTAACGCCATCTTACTTAGGGGGGCCAAAAGTGTCATTTTTTTAATTTTTTTTACACAAGTCACCCTTAACGTCAGGTTAAGGGCTTAACCTGGCTCGTTAACGCCATCTTAACGCGACATGATGCAAAGGCTAAAGTGCCTTTAACGCACGTTAACTCCGTTTTAACGCATGCATTGCGTGACGGATGTAAGTGCTCTTAGACTACTAGAGCCTCTTTCGAGTCGCTTATTCTAACTTAAAATATTCCACAAAGCATTAATCTGTTCTAACTAGTTCATAACAACTTATAAGCTGTGTTAAAAGTGCAATATGCTTCCAATCCAAAAATAAAATCAAAATGCATTAAGCAAATTCAACAATCATGACCAAAATATATTTTGACAAACTTCTAAAATGCATGCATAATCCTTGTAAAGAATTTCGATTGTCCCTTTCGTCACCGCCTAAAGTGAAATTACTAGAATGCCCAAACCCTTTTCCCATTTCCTTCCGAAAAAGCATACTTGCAAGTTATGTGCAAAAACAACACTTGCATTTTGGAAGTTGCAATGACTACACCCGCACTTATAATTTAAGGATAATAACAAAAATATGTATCTAGCTTGTTCATTTTTGTTGATTTTTGTAGCATATTTTTTTGCTCTTATTAAAAAACAAACCTTTTTTTAAATTTCGATTTTTACGTGTATTTTGTGATAATTCTACCTTTATGTTTTCTAACCATCCTTTTAACATCGGAGGGTAAAATGTTTGTCATACATGAATAAAATACACACAAATATCGAAATTTGAAATATTTGCATTTTAATAGCAAAAAATTAGAAAGAATAACAAAAAATAAACATGCTAGGAACACCTTTTTTTTTTTTTTTTTCTTTCTATAATTTACTCACGAATAATGCAATTTACTCTTATACAATTTGTATCTTCATTTCATTTTAATCATATAACAACATACAAATCAGACCAAATTAATCCGAATAACAATAATAATAATAATAACATTAACCTCTAAATCCTTTAATATATAGAATATGATAACATCGTGTTAACAATCAAATCTTCACAAAATCTATTCATAAGACATAATTAAAAATAAGCTCCGCATTTTTTGCTAACATTGTATTTGTATTTAAGAGATATTTTAGAAAATTGTCAGTAATTTTATTTAGGATTTTGCTAAACACTGCCCACTGGGCAGTGTTTAAGTTACATTAAACAATCTGTTCTTTTCATGTTTAAAGTAATTATACATTTAATGCACAATAAATGAACATAAAAATTAACTTAAATATATACGATTTTTGATTTAATAAAGATTAAATTTCTTTTTATATTCATATTAAACATTGCCACCGGGCATTGTTTAGTAAAACCATTTTATTAAAACATCGTGTAATATCTAAACATAAATTTCGATAATTAGTTATTAACAACAACCTCAAAAATCTCAAAACCTAATCAACCTTATTAGAACCAGAAGAAGTAAAAATAGAAAGACCAAAATCCAACCCACCACTACTCTCCCCCTCCTCTGTCTTCACCGGAATATTCTTCTCCGCCACGTCAGCACTGGGTTTAACCCGTTTACTCCCACCACCTTTACGAACACCACCACCGATCGGAATCTTACGCAACGTACCACCCTTAGTCCAGTAGCGTCTACAGTTTTTACAGTAGTAACGAGGCTGAGATAAGTTGTAGTTGTTGTAGTAGCAGAATTTGGTGTTGGTTGACTCGCATCTGGGGCAGTTTAGTTTCTCGTGTTCTGGGAATTGGAGATGGTTTATTTGGTTTTGTTGCATTTTTTATAAATATTTTTGTTTGGTTTGGGGAGTTTGTGTTTGATGGGTTTGAGATATTTTGGTTTTTGGTTTGGTTTGGTGTGTGGAAATTATGATGGATAATGAGTTGTGAATGATTTTGTTTGGGTTGACTTGATGGAGGGAAGTCAGTTGTTGCGGCTTTTTGAGACTTAATTGTCGACGAGATTTGATACTCCGCGTCTCAAGTCAATTTTGTAAAGGGTCCTTTTGTATCTTCATGTCTTAAAAATAATAGATATATCTAAAGTTTTCATTTACAAGTAATTTTTTTTTTTTTTTTTTTTTTTTTTTTTTTTAATTTATTATTATTATTATTTTTTAATAAAAGAATGACCAATGGACCTTTAGTTTAATGGTAGGAGTTTTCAATCTTTTGTCAATAGACCGGGTTCGAATCTCTTCATTGACCTAAGGGCACGTTTGGTAGAGAGAATTTCAGAGATTAGAAATGAAGTAGAGAATAGAAATATAGATAAATGAATTTGATTGAGAATTTTTTTCAAACTCTATTGTTTGGTAACATGAAAGAAATTAACCAAAGACATGAATAAAAAAAATCAACTTTATTTTGTTTACTGGGTTACAATAGATAAAATTAAAAACCAAATTTCAATGAGATCAGTTTACCTATTTGTTCTTAATCATTTATTAAAATCTTGCAAACCTTAAAATTAAGAAATCTTACAAGACTATAATCAAAAAGTAAACAACTGAAACAAACAAGTAACTTCACCCAAAATGAAATAACCTTTTGACTTTTCTTGCCGGACTTCTTGTTGATCACTTTTGGAAGATAAATTCACGAAAAGGAGTTTTGAATAAGATATGAACAATTTTTGTGATGACTAAAAAAAACCTATTGATTAATTATACATATCTGCTGTCTCCATTTGAGATCTGTCCACGAATGAAATCTGGGGGTTGACCTTGGTGGAGATCCATAAGTTTATTTAAAGAATCGAAACTAGAAATACAAACAAGATAGGGTTCAAGTGAAGGATAAAAGAAACCTTTGGCAAAGGATAAGCGCTAATGGAGATCGGTGACGCTGGCTTTCTCAGTCGTCAGATTCGCCAAAAGGGAGTATGGTTTAGACTTTAGACATTCTCAAGTGACTTTCATCACATGTGGAAAACACGTGAGTATGGTTTTTATACTATTGTTTAAAAAATAGAAAAAATATGAACTCTCCGCCTCTACCTTCTTTTCCATTTCAAAAGGTGAAGAATTTGGTTACATGTAATTTTTTTTTCTCGAGAATTCCAAATTCTCCGCTTTTATAATTCTTTGGCATACCAAACAAAAGAATTGTACACATTTCCTTTTCTCTTACCTCATTTCTCTATACCAAACACGCCTAAGTACCATCTACTCACTATAAATGCTCATATTGACTGGTTAATGAGAGACCTATTAGAGAAAATGGTCATGGTTCAAAGCCCATATCCTGATAAGTACAATCACTGGACAGGTGCTCATTGTCTAGGTTTGGGTCTTTGGGGGAGGGTCCGGTTGACATCCTTAGGATGCATGGGACCAGAGTGATCCCACTGTTCTTCACCTTTGGAGAAAATAAATTGATGAAAGAGAAAAAACACTCATGTCTAACTTTTGAAAATGTGAGAAGTGAAAAAAACACTTATGTTTAAAAAAATAAATAAATAAACAAATACTTTTGAGCACTCACAAACAAAAGAAACAAAAAGAGGAGAAAAAATGTTTCTTCTCGTAAAGGCAACACCTAATCCTTTAAATATACATTCTCAAAATAAAAAAAATGAGCGTGGTAGATGTGGAGCTCCTAGATTACCTTTTAGCTAAAAGGAGTTGCATATATAAAATTTTCATGATTCTTTTCCTTCTTGGAAGTAAGGGTGCAAATGAGCCGAGTCAAGTTCGAGCTTGACAAGGCTCGAACTCGGTTCGAAAAAGAAAACTAGGCTCAAGCTCGGCTCGATAGCTCATCAACTTTAATCATTCAGGCTTGAGCTCGGCTCGATTCAGTTTCGAGTAAAGCTCGAGCTTTGCTTGAAAAGCTCGAATATATGTATATGAATACATGATTACACATTTACACCTAATGTCACACATTCAAGAGTCAAGAAGACCATATCTAATGTTATCACCTTGTCCCACTAATCAAGAAACATTGGCCAAAATCAGTTTACACAAACATAGAACACACTTAAATATACCCATTTTGCATACCTGCAAGTATGCTAGTACAGTGGAAAAACAACGATAACATTCTTATAACCAAGTCTAACATTAAAATGAAACATAATCAGTAAATAATAGTTAAAGTTCGAATGTCTAAAATAGTTCAACAAAATATTATTCGTGAGATGTCATAAGCTTCACAGATCTTGAAGGGTATATATTTAATTAATTATTTATAAAGTAAGTCCTTCTAAGTATGTTAATATTCAAATTAACCCTCATTTACTTAAAGCTCGATAAAAGCTAGAGTCGAGCTATTAAAAGCTCGAGCTCAGCCCATTATATGTTTCGAGCCAATATATTGGGTTTGAGCTCGCTAAAAGTTCGACTCGATCGAGTAAAGTTCGAGCTCGAGTTACTTGATAAAACAAAACGTCTATTATTGCATTGAAAGAAATCATGCATTCGTCGTCTATTCAATCCTTTTGGGGTTCCACCGTTCCACCAAGTTCGCAAAATGTGTGCTAACAAACTTTCTATAAATAACTATGCTAACTAACTTTCTATAAATAAACTATGTCGGGCTAGCCAGTAGCCCCTTTAGGTTTAACTGTTTTTGAAATATGTCTACAAATGCTTTCATTTCTTGTCAAGCATGCCCATCAAGTAAGGAACTATATACGTTAAAGGAAAAAAAAAAGAAGTAAAAGCGCTAGCAAGAAAAATGATTATTTAGCTAGCAACGACGGTGTAATAATGCCTTGTTAACTTACTTTATCCCTAATTATGAATCAATGATGTTACATTTCACATACTTTAAAAAAGAAAAAAATTACAGTATATATCAATTAAGTGATACTCTCTTATGAATTGTCTCATAACAAAAGGAGGTGATTTGCATTTTTTATTTTATTTTATTTGCATACTCATCATATAAGTTATTACATTGTGTTCTTGAGATTTTTGATGAGTGGAAAGGAAAGAAAGATGAAGCAAAGTAAAAAAAAAAATAAAGTTTATCAATTATTTTGTGTTTTTCAGTTTTTTGAAAAATGAAGTAAAATGAATGAAAGTGATATATTTATTAAAAGGCTTTTCCTAACTTGTGACACTATGGCACTTGTTAACTACAATTAATAAAATTAAATTACCATGTTTAAATGTTACTTTACATTAACAATTTTTTAATTCTCTTCTAATTACCATGTTTAGCTTTGTTTTATTTAGAAATAATTTTAATTTAGGAAATAATGTAGTTCATTTAATGCTTTTAAACATGTGCCATGGTGGCACAAATTAAAAAATGGGAGGTGATTTGTACACCATTTTTATTTGCCATCCACCACTAAATTATGCATAACGGTGTTGTACTGTATGCATTACTGGTGTGATTTAGTAGTGTATAGCAAAAAAAAAAAAAAAAAAAAAAAATGTGCACAAATCATCTCTCTTAAAAAATCCTCTATTAAAAATATCATACTTTATTTTTTTTGTCCTATTATTTTTACTCAATTTTCATCCCATTTATGGATGAAAACTTTTAGCTAAAAAGACACACACTTTACTAACATTTATTTTGCTTTCTTTCCTTCCAAAAACTTGAGAACATGACATATTTTTAGTTTTTCTCAATTACTTTCACTTTCATTCTTTAACACAAACTTGAGAACATAGTATTAAAGTAAGATGCAAATATGTTACAACTGTCTGATGTGATATTTGGAGTGTCCCAATTAAAAAAGAAAGTGTGCAAATCAATTCCCCATAACAAGTATCTGTATTCTATTTTAAGATGTCTAAAATAAATATTTATTTTATATTTCAACTAAAAAAAAATAGTAAGCATAAATATTGTTTTATTGATGCAAAAGATAGCTAGTAGACATTTTTTTTGGGTAAAAGGGATGATTCCCCGGTAAAATATATTAATGACCCAAAAGTTCCGATAAGAACAATGGAATGTGACTGAGAGTCACATTAACCTCAAGCCATAGCTTGAACAGCCTCTAATCATATGACATGCCATATGATAACTAAACTATTACATAGCCAATAACACCAATAGAAAAAAACCACCTAATGGTGCAAAAACAACAATAATTACATATAAATGATTATTTGAAAACCGCTTCAGGAAGATCCCAAAGCCTCGCTAATCTTTCACCATTCTTGGACTTCTTTAGTTTGCAAGAGAGAAGCTTGAGGCGCACAGAAGACTTTATGCATTCAACAATCTGATCCGGGCAGCGTTTACCTTTCTTAAATAATCTCCAATTCCGCTCTTGCCATACATAATATGTGGAAGCAGCAACAACAAGCTTCGCCACCACGCTAGTAGACACTTATTATAAGGTAAAGTGAAACCTTTAATCATTATAGGCGTCACCACGTTAGTTTGTATCCTATAACACTCCTATAATATAAACATCATCCCCAATAACATTCCTATAATACACCACAAAAAATATCCCTCGCACTCAAAAAATATATATATATAAGAGAGAAAAAACCTATAACGAAAGCTAACCCAATGGCTAAAACCCTATAACACCAAACCACCAGTGCATTAGGCTAGGCACAATAAAGAGGGTCAATCCCCCTCTTTTTCTCTGCCACGTCAGCTTTCTTTCTCCAGTGACCTGCAGGCGATTCAGTGCCACAGTAAGGGCGACCAAGTTCAACTTTTTTTTTTTTTTTTTTTTAACTAAAAACTTAATAAAACATTAATTTCATTAATAAAACGTAAACATTACATAAACGAAACGATGCGGAATTAAACAACTAAAAATTAAACGCAAACATTACATGACAACACATGACATAAAACACGATACGGAAATACATAACATAAAATTTTAAGTATTAATCTATACTACTTATAAAGAGAAAATGGTCAAAGTGGAAAAGTGAAAACTTAACTTTTGGTCAATCCCCATAATGCCCTTATTAATTAAGGAAACTTGAACAATTTAATTAATACTCTAATTAAAACACCCCATTATTTAAAAATACAATAATTTATTCACATTGTACAACCAATTAAAAAAACATATCTATCAAATTAAATACAACCAATTAAAACACAAACCGGGTTGACCCGGTAATTTGACCATTTTTCGACCCAACCTAGCAAGTTAACCCGGTTTAAATCGACTAATTTTTTGATCGGAGCGGTTCAACCGGTTGAACTACCCGGGTCGAACCGGGTTTCAAAACATTATCCATTACTTAAAAGTACAATGATTTATTCACATTGTACAACCAATTAAAAACATATCTACCAAATTAAATACAACCAATTAAAACACAAACCGGGTTGACCCGGGATGCTTCAAACCTGGCGGATTGACCCGGTTTAATTTGACCCGTTTTCGACCCAACCTAGCAAGTTGACCCGGTTTAAATCGACCTATTTTCGACCGGAACGGTTCAATCGGTTGAACCACCCGGGTCGAACCGGGTTTCAAAACATTATCCTTTACTTAAAAGTACAATAATTTATTCACATTGTACAACCAATTAAAAAACATATATACCAAATTAAATACAACCAATTAAAACACAAACCGGGTTGACCCGGGACGCTTCAAACCAGGCGGATTGACCCGGTTTAATTTGACCCGTTTTCGACCTAACCTAGCAAGTTGACCTGGTTTAAATCGACCTATTTTTCGACCGGAACGGTTCAACCGGTTGAACCACCCGGGTCGAACCGGGTTTCAAAACATTATTTTTCGTTTATAACCTATAAACTTTTTTTATCAATAAACTATTTGTCGTTATAAAATCCCGTTGCTATGCACGGGTACTCGTCTAGTATAAGTAATGTTTGAAAGTGTGTGTTTGAAATGTGTGTTTGAATGTGGTATATAGTGTGTAAACGGTTTAAGGTTTTTTTAACCCTAGTCTCACGGATCAAAACAAATAATTAAAAAAAAAAAAAAAAAAAAAAAAAAAACTTGGAAACCACTCGGTCGAGGTTGAGACCGAGTGGGAGTGTTTTTCTCGTTTTATTGGGTCGCAACCGAGTTGTTACAACAAGGCCGACCGAGTGGGAGTTGCTCGACCGACTCGGTCGATTGGCTTATTGTGCCTAGCCTAATAACATGTCATAGTGATGCCATAGGTGTTATTTTAGCACCTATAAATGTTATTGGTGCACTACACCGTGAAGATCCAACTATTCTAATATGTCGAATCTTTGAATGCATGTGCTGACAAAAAAGAGAAAGAAAATGTGAAACCCATCCCTAAGATGCGTGTGCAATAAATCATTGATATGGAGATATGTCATTGTCAATATATAATTCCGCGTTCAAACGGCCTGCTAAAAATATTTGATATCTTTAATGTAACCATCTTCATTGATAAATCATGCATTTTTTAAACCAATAATGTTTGCAATGGAGGTCAAATTTATCATCTTAACTTCAACTTCATGTTACCATTCACTTCTACATAAAATATTTTACATAATAGTTGTAGTGATGACTGTCAAACCGTAACATACAAAAACACCACTAAATCACCTCAGCTCCATCTTTTCCTTCACTTTTCGTTTAGTCAACAACTTGACCAAGTCATACAAAAAACACCAATAGGTGATGACGCGTGGTGGATGTCAATTCTCGCCTGAGTGGTAACTCCATTATAGTCAATCTAACAGGATTAAATACGACGATGTTACATGTATACATGATAAATCTCATTTACACTTATTTTCAATAAGAAAAGCAAGTAGTATTGTTATGCCTAACTCATATAATATTTGACAAATAACAATCATATTATCTTTTGTGATATCCGAATTCCTATTCACCATCGATTTCATTTTACTGTTAAAATACTCATGCTAATAAACTCGAGATTTGTGGATTTTATCGATAAACATGCAAGACATTGCCATTAAAAAATAGGCCTTTTATTTAAAAAAAAAAAAAAAATCGTTATTTTTGGCATCCATAATTCAAAATAACTAATTTGTGATATTCAAGTCTGTTACGTAAACCACTAACAACTAACAAGATGTTCTTTAAAAATAAATAAATAAATAAAATAAAAAGTTTCTAAACATCTAACACCTCAAAACTCAAAAGTTAACAATCAACTAGTTTATGTTAAAGACTAAAAAGAGCGAAGTCAACAAGTAAGATCTAGAGGTTACTATATTTAGGATGTAATTTTGGCTTTTAGGAAAAAAAACAAAACCAAAAGAAACGGCATCGACACTACCATTTTGCCAATATTCCCTACATATTTTTGTCGGTATTGTTCCACGATCAACATCTTAATAATATTTCTGATTTTTCTTAGAGTAAATTGCAAAAACCGTCCTCATGGTATGTCTAAATTGCAGGCGCGGTTTTGACCTTTTTGAAAGTGCAAGTGTTGTCGTGTAAAAAAACTTTTGATATGGATAAGGTACTTGTTTAAAAATAAAATGACTAAAATGACTTTGCCTTTAATGAGACTTTGTAATTTCATTTTGAGGCATTGTAGTCATTCACTTTAAGACATGGACAATATCCGCACCGACAGTTTCCTATAAGAACGATGCGCTGCACTTTTGAAAAGGTAGGGACCACGCCTACAACTAGGACATGCCACAAAGACGGTTTTTGTAGTTACTCTTTTTCTTATTTATTTAAGAATTTTGTTAACGACAACATTATTGGTTGTAGTTAACCAAAGAATTTTCATTATAATATCACCAACGGTTAATTTCGATTGGATGCTAATTGCTAATCTCGAGAGAATGGAGATAATCCCTTAAATAGTGGATAGACATTTAACACTTGACTTTGATTGGACGAATTATTTTCTTACAATCAGTTGAAATAACATATTATTTTTTAATCATAGCCTTTAAAATTGTCGTTAGCAAAATTCCTTATTCAAAACAAGATCTATTTTATTACACAATCATCAACGAATAATTACTATTGGTTGACAATTTCAAAAAGTATGGTTATAATCAATGTTTTGAAACCCGGGTTTGGGATCGACCCGGCCGAGTCACCGGGTCAACCGGTTCGACCGGCGGGTCAACCCGGTTAGACCCGGTTTTATGCACATTTCCAAAAATCCATTTTTCTATTGTCCAAAGTTTAATGTCCAAACTCGAAACACTACTCTGCAGTGAAAAAAGAGCAAAGAACCTTACGGTTCAAGCACAGGGGTCCTAAACTCCTAATCATGCTAAGCGCTTTGGATATCAAAACCCGAATTCAATCTAATAAGTGGAAACTAATCACAAATATGAGTGAATATACACCATAAGAAAGTCATATCAAATAAAAATAGCACCTTAACAATAGAAAAAAAAATAAAGAGTAAAAAAAAAAAAAAAAAATCCAAACCCGGCCGGGTTTTAAAACCCAGGTTGACCCGGGTCACTCAAAACCCGGCGGGTCTAACCGGTTGACCCGGCCGGGTCAACCGGGGTTTGAAAACATTGGTTATAATCTTGAAAATTATGAAGTAACAACAAACATTTTATTGTGATTAGATGATTTAATATCTTATAACAAATGGCAGTTAAAATTTATTTTGTTAACCACAATGAGGTGACATTAACAAAACGTAAAATCATTTGTAACTTTCATAAATAATGTTGGAAAATTTTATATGAAATATTGAACATTATCCTCACTCACATGGTATTGATCATGATTGACTTTAAAATGGGAAATTGTGGCTGTCATTAAGGACCAGTTCTAAAAGTCAACTGTTTGAAATCAATGACATGTAATTGATGTAAAGATAAGAAGAATGCAACACTAATGGATAGATACATTAGTGGGTTTTGTTGGTGTTTGTGCCGCCCCGTTTTGTGGGTTGGCGGGTTCTTTCCAATGAAGTTTACCTTTCAAAAAAAAATAAAAATGGATAGATACATATATTCTATGGCCTGTTCTTATATAATGGAAAGATAAAACGATGTTCGGGTTAAATATGGTTGGACTAGAGGGTGTCATACGATCTGGGACGGATTTACATGGATGCCGGGTATGATACGGGTCACATTCGATTTTAAGTAAAAAACTGTAATTTTTGTTCTAAAAGTATAATTTTTTCGTATGTGTAACCCTGATATTTGTGATATTAATTTTATAGTGCAACTTTACCTAAGCTCAAAAATTATTCATAGGGTGTAACACCTTTTCGAAAATGGAACGTTAATGGCGTTTTGCATGTCATTTTCTCTCGATGTCTTTTTTGCGTTTTTGAACAACGTTAATGACTAAATTTGCAATTTACCCTATTTTTTAATTGCACCCGGTCCAAAATAAATTGTGTTTATAGTCTTTGTCTAATTACTCTTTTAATAAATGAAAAATAACCTCAAACTTCGATAAAAAGTCTTTATATTAATATGAGAAAAATGTGTAATTGGTCACTTCTAGCTTTGGTTCCGACCGCTATTATAGTAAGTTTTTTTTTTTTTTTTTTTTTTTTTTTTTTTTTTTTTTTTTTTTAAGCGAGACTTGTCCTAAGCCTGAGACGAAACCGGTCCTAAAGCCCAATGCAGCCTGAGACATGCATTACACCTGGCATTAAATCAGTCCTATAGGCCCGAAAATTTTAACTAGCATAAGCTCGAAGGTAGTCCTATGCTCGACATGAAACCAACTTAAAGGCAAGTCTAGCAGAAATTAAAATGTTATATCTTTAATAAACACCAATTTGTTTGTATTGATTATGATATGACATTTATGGTTCCTTTGTACCATAGTCCATAACTCCATATACTCTATAATTTTAGAGTAATACTTATGAATAACTCTCATCACTTACAGTTGGCTTATGAGCCTATGAGCAAATCTTTAAACAAAATATTGTGGTGTTGTAACCTTATACATATTAAAGCAGTTTTTATCATTTTTGTTCATTTCACTAGTCAATTTTTATGTTAAAAGTGCATGTGTTTTTTGTTCCTACTAATTATAGAATTTTTGTTTAATTAATTTCTGGGACACGACCTGCAACTTATTTTGACAATACGTGTGCTCAGACCTAGGCAATGAATGCATTGTAATTAGGGTAGTAGTCAAAGGAGGATTTTTTTTCACCATACACATCAGCTTTCTCTCTCCTCTCACTCCCCTTCACCACTCTTCATCAATTAGTAGGCAAGGGATATGTTTTTTGGAAATTGGCAAAAAAAGGCACTATACTTGTCACCTTTTGTCATTGTATGTGTCATACTTTTTTTTTTTTGATTATAGCACCAACTTTTCTAAAAGATGCCATTGTGTGTACTGGTGACTTGTTTCACCTGTTGCAGCAGGTTGAGTTAACGAGCGTTTGTTTTTTTTGCAGCGTTAGTCCTTTATTATTGCAACGTTAGTCATTTACACGTTTTTGTCTGTTTTTCGTCCGTTTTTGCACGTTTTCATACGGTTTTGTCCGTATTTACACGTTTTCGTTCGTTTTTTCGCCCGTTTTCGCACGTTTTGTCCGTATTTACACATTTTCGTTCGTTTTTGACCGTTTTTACACGTTTTCGTCGGTTTTTTCACGTTTTCGTCCGTTTTTTCACGTTTTCGCCCGTTTTCGCACGTTTTTGTTTGTATTTACACGTTTTCGTCCGTTTTTGTCCGTATTTACACATTTTCGTCCGTTTCTTCACGTTTTCGTCCGTCTTCGCACGTTTTTGTCTGTATTTACACGTTTTCGTTCGTTTTCGACCGTTTTTACACGTTTTCGTCCGTTTCTTCACGTTTTCATCCGTCTTCGCACGTTTTTGTCTGTATTTACACGTTTTCGTTCGTTTTAGACCGTTTTTACACGTTTTCGTCCGTTTCTTCACGTTTTCATCCGTTTTCGCACGTTTTTGTCTGTATTTACACGTTTTCGACCGTTTTTACACGTTTTCGTTCGTTTTTTTCACGTTTTCGCCCGTTTTCGCACGTTTTTGTCCGTATTTACACATTTTCATTAGTTTTCGACCGTTTTTACACGTTTTCGTCCGTCTTCGCACGTTTTTGTCTGTATTTACACGTTTTCATCCGTCTTCGACCGTTTTATTTCTCGAAATTAAAAAAATTTTGAAAAAAAAATTAAAATAAATTTTTATTTTTCGAAAAAAAAAAATTATTTTTCGAAATATTTATTTTTTGAAAAAAAAAATTAAAAATATTTTGAAAAAAAAATAATTTTTTTTTTCCGAAAAATAAAAAATTATTTTAAATTTTTTTCAAATTTTTTTTTTTGAAAAAAAAAATAAAAAAAAAATTTGAAAAAAAATTAAAATAATTTTTTATTTTTCGGAATATTTTTTTTTTGAAAAAAAAAATTAAAAATATTTTCGAAATAAATTTTTTTGAAAAAAAAATATTTTTTTTCGAAATATTTTTTTTTGAAAAAATAATTAAAAATATTTTGAAAACAAAATATATTCTTTTTTGAAAAATAAAAAATTATTTTAATTTTTTTTTCAAAATTTTTTTAATTTTTTTTCGAAAAATAAAAAAAAAATTATTTTTTTTCGAAAAATAAATTTTTTTTCGAAAAATAAAAAATTATTTTAATTTAAATTTTTTTTTTTTTTTTCAAAATTTTTTTAATTTCGGGAAATAAAAAATCAATTTTTTTTCGAAAACGTGCGAAGACGGACGAAAACGTGAAAAAAACGGACGAAAACGTGTAAAAACGGTCGAAAACGCATGAAAATGTGTAAATACGGACAAAAACGTGCGAAAACGGGCAAAAACGTGTAAAAACGAACGAAAATGTGTAAATACAAACAAAAACGGACGAAAACGTGTAAATACAGACAAAAACGTGCGAAAACAGTCGAAAACGTGAAAAAACGGACGAAAACGTGTAAAAACGGTTGAAAACGAATGAAAATGTGTAAATATGGACAGAAACGTGCGAAAACGTATAAAAACGAACGAAAACGTGTAAATACAGACAAAAACGTGCGAAAACGGGCGAAAACGTGAAAAAACGGACGAAAACGTGAAAAAACCGACGAAAACGTGTAAAAACGGTCGAAAACGAACGAAAATGTGTAAATACGGACAAAAACGTGCGAAAACGGGCGAAAACGTGTAAATACGGACAAAACCCTTTGAAAACGGGCGAAAACGGACGAAAAACGGACAAAAACGTGTAAAGGACTAACGTTGCAATAAAAAAGGACTAACGCTGCAAAAAAAACAAACGCTCGTTAACTCAACCTGCTGCAACAGGTGAAACAAGTCACCAGTACACACAATGGCGTCTTTTAGAAAAGTTGGTGCTATAATCAAAAAAAAAAAAGTATGACACATACAATGACAAAAGGTGGCAAGTATAGTGTCTTTATTTGCCAATTTCCCTATGTTTTTTCACCTTAACTCTAATTTTTTTTTAATTACTTACACAATTAAAAACATAAACGTAAAAATATAAATACGTAAACATAAACGACAACGATCTTGCAATAAAATTCAAATTCCGACTTGTAACTTCTCGTTCTTCTTCTGAGTCAGTGAACATAATTATATCGGAATTCATTTGGAAAATAAAAAGAATGAGATATATATTGTTTGAGATTATGTTAAAAAAATAAGGTTTGTGGGTATTTATATAAAATAAATAGTGGGGTGGTATTTTTTATTTATTTATTATTTATTTTTTTTTTTTAACTCCCAATGTATATATATTTTTTTTCAACGTGGGGCAATAAATTCAACATTCATACGCAACGTTTTTACAAAGTGATATATTGCAACTTACAAATTCTTTACTCAAACGTAGTAAATGAGATGGTGGGTCTAAATTTTCAGCTTTTACACAAAGTGATATATTGCAACTTACAAATTCTTTACTCAAACGTAGTAAATGAGATGGTGGGTCTAAATTTTCAGCTTTTACAATTAGTGAAGGCTTCACCAAAATATTGGTTTTGGGAGATGTGCTAGCGCGTGAATTGAGATTGAGGGCAAGGAATACTGCGCGTGATGTGGGCCCTTAGGTGAAGGCTTCACCTCCTTGACAAGTAGCCTTCACTCCTTCTTCAAGTTTGTCATTTCTTTGTAACCTCAAATCACAAGGCACTGCACTCTATTTGTGTAAATTAATAGGCAACGTGAGCTTCCATATGTTGTATGACCATGGCCCAAAAAATGAGTATTCAAAAAATGAGTATTAGTCCAAGATGTGTGAGGACTCATTTTCAAATCCTGCAAGGTGTAAACAACCCTAGAATGGTCACGCTAACTTCCTGAAAAAGGGAGGGCTTGACCCTGTTCGAGTCTGTGCGACGGTGGGCTCAAATCCCGTGGATTAGTCGGTCAAAAAGTCGGAAACTAAGATTACCCAAAAAAAAAAAAAAAGTATATATGGGCAAACATCTCATCTACTTTGGTTCTTATAGACACCATTTATTTAGTTATTTGTACCCCATATATAGTAATTGGTAACTAAGTTAACAAAGGATCAATAGAAGGCAAAATGCGACCTCTTGTGCTTATAGTTTCCTACGATTTGGTATTACTATTGACGATCTTATGCACTAAGATCATCATACAACTACTTGTTCTAGAGCTAAACAAATTTAAAGTAACTGTTCCAACTAACTTGTCTGGCTGTTCTAACCTTAAAGAGCTTTATCTTGAAATTCATGTAAAGTTGATGGAGTCAAAGTCGATGTTCAAAATATGTAAATGACACACAAATCATGCCACCAATGCATCTTGACATTGAAAAAACAACACAAGTACTTCTATCAAGGCACAAGTAAAACATAAACAAGCATCTTACGATTTCTGTCCTTCCTCAGCAGCAGCTTCAAAAGTTTCACCAGCAACGAGCTCTGGGACTTCATCATCCTCCTCTTGTATTGTTGTCATAGGAGCATCACCTTCACCCTCACTCACACCCTCATCCTGCTTCTGGAACTGCTCTGCCAGCTTCCTTAAACTATCCGGGCCTGCATAACATCATCAACCACATATCATTTTTCAAATCTCATCTCTTCATTGAATACATAAAAATAGAAAAAAGACGTAAATTTCCACACATACCCAATTGGTTGAGTATGCTAGGGAGAATATCTTGCAATTCTGGAGCAGAAAAGAGAGAAATAAAAGAATGAGTTATGGATACAAATTTCACGGAACATTAAGAATAAGATGAGAACTTACTCTTTGTTTGGGGAGAACCGCTAACAACCCAAGTGTTGGCACCAACAGCGGCTTGAACTGAAACAATATATAAAAAGAATAAATTTGTTAGTGTGTTAAACAAACGAAATAAGGGAACAATATTTGATCTTTCAAAATGAGACCTTTAGGGTTCAAGAACTGGATAACTGTCTCGTCCTTAAAAATGTTAACTTCCTCAATTTGTGGTATTGGTTGTACCCCTATGCTTTTCAGAGTGCTTAGCAGCCTTTTGTCATCAGTTGTGTTTGGTTTATGCGCTGCCTTCTTCTTTCTGCATGTCAAATATCAAACGATAACTTCGATTAGTTAAATAAAACTTGTAACTGAATATCATATATATATTAGGCCCGAGTTAAAAACTCAAACAATAACTTCCATAGAAATGACCGGTTCGGTGATAGGTCAAAACTGAAAACGGGTTCAGGTAGATACAATTTATGTTTAGAACGAATTAAAAGAGGAAAGTTCAAGTTGGGTTCACCGACAAGGGCCACAAACACGTTCTTCACCATTTTTTTTTTCAAATATTAATTTTATATAGATTTCATCCATTGATTATAATCAACACGATAATAATCTTTATCATTAAAGGAACGATATAGGAGCATCTCATGTAAAATAGTTTTTGGAGATTTTCAACCTGTTCCTCAATCATTCAGCTATTTTATAAATTTATCCATTTGAACTAAGACGTACAATACCAAAATCGACTCTTTCATAAGTATATCAGTGAAAAAGCGACTAATTCATAAGATAAAAGACTACCTTCTAACACTGCCCTTCCCACCAGTGCGAACAGCACCAGCCATCTTCTGAAGCTTTTCTACATTCATCTGCCACAAGTGCACAAAGAAAAACGGTGCTGTTAATTTATTTGTAGCATCTATGTATGTCCAGAAAAAATAAGTATTAATATACTGATTTATAACAGCTAGCATTTGATCAATGATTTTGGTATTGACAAATAGATATATGTAAAAAAAGATCTTTATATTCAAGTTCACATGTGAAAGAGATATGATTATGTCTCATTATATTGCATAACAAACATGAATCACCAACTAAATTAGATCAATCCTAATACCAGGTGGAGTTTCATTCATGTGTTTATCAATCGAGTTTTTTCAACATGGAGAGAATCTTAACATTACTAATGAATCCCACGTTCGTAGTTATCATGTTGGGTAATGGCACAGAAACAGCACATAATGCAACGACCATGGGAGCGTAAATGAGATACCGAAAAGCATATAATCACCGAAAAAGACTAGTGAAAACTATGAATCTTAGATAATAACAAAACATGTATAACATAGCATACAACATACCATAGCATATAACAATTTTTCTTAACCATCCGATTACAAGAACTCTCACAAACACAAAAAGACAGATTTTGAAATTGGCTGTGTGTTTTTAGTTATGTGTTTTGTATAAGAGTGCTCGGTGTGGAGTGGCATTCATCCGCCAAGAGCACCAAAAACGGACTAACAATGTGTTGTACTGCATCGAGTATCATTACATTCGTGTGTTATTGGTACATTAGTGGGTGCAATGGCCGGTGCCATTCGTCCCATTTGGTGTTTTTTTTTTTCCTTTTTGAGTGGGTGGATATTTTTGGTGGAGTATTTTGTGGGACTTACAAAGTGTTATTTGTTTCTTTTGTTGGGGAGGATATTTTAGTTGTCGATGTGTTATTGAAAGGCTGATGAGGTGGTGCTTAAGTGTCACATGAATAACGTGTTATTCGTCACTCCAACACCTTGCACTCTAATGTGTTTTGAATTATGTAATTTGGGTCAGGTGTGGGTAAACCTTCATAGAGTATTGTGTAATTACAAAAACTCCACAAACAGATTACACGAAATCCTAGAAAACAAGTACATGTCAAGCAAAACACCTAAAAATAGCCCTAAGTCGCACAAAATATCACTTCTGTCAAAAAAAAAAAACATCTCGTAACCCTAAGACACTTGTTAAAAAAATAAGTAAAGTCGCACAATAAAACGATCGCACAAAACAAAACTTGAAAACCTTTTTCAAATCGACTACTTTGTGGACCACAAAATCAAAATTTCAAGTCAAAAGTCTAATGAACCTTAGAACCAGAAGAAGTAAAAATAGGAAAACCAAAATTCAACCCACTACTAGTCTCCCCCTCCGTCTTCACCGGAGGTGACACGTCAGCACTCCGTTCATTCCCACCTTTACGAGTACCACCAACATTACGTAACGTCCCGCCTTTAGTCCAGTAGCGTCTGCAGTTTTTACAAAAGTAACGAGGCTGAGTTAAGCTGTAGTTGTTGTAGTAACAGAATTTGGTGTTGGTTGACTCGCATCTTGGGCAGGCTATTAAATTTTCTTGCATTTTTATTAGTAAAAAAAAAAGGATGGGTTTGTTGGTAAGTTGGTTTTTGGTGTGTGGAAATGATAGATAAATAAGTCGGGGTGTGAAAATGATGGGGTTGGGGTAGAATTGATGAAAAGTCAATTGTGTGTGTGTTTTCACGATTTTATAAATAGCGCGAGCCGTGATTAGAGGTGTAAACGAGCCAAGATAGTTCGTGAGTTATTTGATATCGACTTGTAAACTACTCGAAATCGACTCGATTTAAACGAGTCGAGCTCGAGTTCGAGCTACTTGAGTATATTGTCGAGCTCGAAAATAGTTGGCTCGTGAAGCTCGCGAGCCTTAACGAGCATCGGTTAAATTACACTTTTACCCTTTTGTATACATACATTTACTTAATTTTCATACAAATCGAGTCGAGCCGAGCTTGATATGCCGAGTATTTATCGAGTTCGAGCATGAAATGTAGAAATAAACGAGCTCGAGTTTAAACTGACGAGTCGAGCTCGAGCTCAAAATATAAAGCTCGACCGAGCCCGAGTCGAGTTTTGAGCTCGAGTTATAGTATTTGAGTCGAGCACGAGCTTGGCAGTACTTGGCTCGACTCGGCTCGTTTACACCCCTAGCCGTGACGTAGTGACATGGCTAAATCTCACGCATTAGCGGTTAAGGCGAACCTTTTGTGTTTATAAAGCGTGATATAAGGCGGCACAAAATATAAAAATATTTATATATTTATATCATATTTTATATATACCGAGTTTACAAAAAAAACGTAGCATAATGCGGTAAAAGACGTGACATGACGTGGCACAAGGCAGCAAGGCCTTTGCGCGTCTTCTAGAACTATGATTTTTCAAGAACGAAGATGATAGGTGCTTTTTCTTTGTTTTAAACATTTTACATATGTAAATAAGTACTTTCATGTTCTTACTAGTAAGAACATGAAATGGCTCTCACTCAATCCAAAGTACTCACACGCCAAAATGGCTCTCACTCATCACTCAAGCCAAAACACATCTTTTGAGACCCACCATTTTATTTTAATTTTCATTTTTCAAACCAAATAATTTTTTATTCATTAATATAAAAATACAAATTACATAAAAATATATATAAATAAATAACAATACCAACTTTATATATTAAATAAAAAACTAAACACACTAAAAAAATACCAACTTACTTTTTGTATAGTCCAACTCAAATAAAAGCCTTCTCTTTTCAAACATTATGTCTTAACCCATCGTCTTCCTCAAAACACATACGCATATGCGCGCGCAGTCAAAATCCATTTAAATTGAAATGTACGAAAAAACATTACCTTTCTTTCATGGTCTACTTCATAAAAGTACTTATTTACATGTAAAGATAAGGAGAATGCAACACCGATGGGATACATATATTCTATGGCCTGTTCTTATACAAGGGAAAGATAAAATGATGTACTGGTTATTGGTTAAATATGGCTGAACTAGAGGGTGTCTTACGAAGTTACAAGACCTTGATTAAAATTTGCTACATAATGTTAATTTTAGTAAAAAGGTAAAAAACTATAATGTTTTTTAATTGCACCGGGTACAAAATAAATTTTGTTTATAGTCTTTGTCTAATTACTCTTTTAATAAATGAAAAGTAACCTCAAACTTTGATAAAAGTCTTTATATTACAATTTGAAAAAAAGAAATGTGTAATTGATCACTCCTAAAACCCAATGTAGCCTGAAACAGGTAGTACACTTTTGCATTAAATCAGTTCTATATAAGTCCGACACATTCAGCATAAGCCCGAAAGTAGTCCTAAGCTTGACATGAAACCAACTTGAGAGGCTCACCGAGATAACGGTATCCTCGAGTAGGGACACAATTAGGTGCCGTTTGGTTTGTTGTCCGAAATGATAATTGATATAAATTTGATATAAGAGTGGAATAGGAATGATTATAAGTTAAGATATCAATATCTGAATATTATAATTGTTGTTTAGTAGGATAACGAGTGATGGTACCCGCGCGTTGCTGCGGAATTCTTTTGTTGCCGTTAGCTACTTAACGTGAAGTTAGTTACCTAGGACTGACTTTGCAATTGATGTATAACATGAAGGACCATTTATGTAAATTATGTGAGGACTAAATTTGCAATGAACCGCTAAGATGAAGGACAAAGTATATACAATCTTTTTTAAAAATGTTAAAGATAACGGTCCTTAGTTAACAACCGTTACATAATTAACGAACGTTAGTACTGAAAAAAAAAAAAAAAAAAAAAAAAAAAAAAAAAAAAAAACTGTAGCAGCTACAGTGGTCGCCACCAACATCCTCCCCTCTTTTAGTATATATATATATAATTAGATGAAAAGTGTTTTTTAAAGAGGGAATTGAAAAAATCGTCACTAAACTATGTTCAATTTGCATGTTTCGTCCCAGAATTGTCGAAATTGAAAAAACCATCCATGTGGCAAACTTTTGGGGCAAATTTCGTCCCCAGTTCCAAATGGTGTTAACTTCCACCTGCACTCCCTACGCACGTGATTTGTACACGAGGACACTTTTGTCTTTTTACACCATATTAAACCATTTAATACCCCACCCACCTATTTCAATATCCCACCCATCAATCCCAAAACACACATATCTGCTTATAATAATAAACCCTAACCCTAATTTTTAGGAATAACCCAAATCAGTCAATATGGTGCTTTGCTTGTGTAATAAACAAGTTGCGATTCGATGTTCATGGACTCTTCGTAACCTAGGCCGTCGTGTTTATTCTTGTCCCCAAACTGGTGTAAGTTGCAAAATACATTCATCCTTTACATTCATGCTTAACAATTATTATTATTTTTTTTTTATTTTTTTTACTTAATCTCCTTTCTATCTATTTGTAGGGTACTGATTGTGGATTTTTTCTTTGGTATGACCCACCCATGTGTGCCCGTTCAACTGAGATCATCCCTGGATTGCTAATGTCAAGGAATGTGCTTAAAGAATCAGTGAATGAATTAAGAGCTGCAAATCGAAGATTGAAGATTTGGTTGGTTTGTACTTGGGTGGTTTTCCTTGTTTTTATGATGTAATAGGCTATGTACTGGTATTTAGTTAGTAGTTGAACTTATACATTGACCAAAATGTTTTATGGTCAATGAATTTTGATGTAAGGTTTGTGTGGTTCAATGGAATGAAGTTATTAGACTACTAGTATTTTGTATATGTTGTTCAATGAAAAGAACTTAGTATACCAAACAATGCACATGACAGTATACCAAACAATGCAAATGAAAAATGTCAAAGGAGATTTAAACATAGTATTTAATACCAAAATTTAACATCAAACATACTACCAAGTTTAACATAAAACAAAATACCAAGTTTACTACATCAGATAGTACTAAGTCTTAAACATCTTAACATAGTACATACAAAAGAGACATGAAACAGAGTTGTAGTTTTAGTTCTACATGAGATATTACTAAGTCTTAAACATGAAACATACTACATCAGATACTACTTTGTTGGTGTGTGCCTGGAAGCTATAGTTTTAGTTCTTTTATTTGGAGTTGCAGATGCTTGTTGTTGACTCCCAATTGCAGATGCTTGTTGCTGTTGACTCCCACCTGCACCAGCATCCCTCCCACCACCTGAACTCCTTTTCACAGTCTCTCAAACGGGCATACTGCAAATGAGCATCACCTTTCACAGTCTCTTCTGCCTTAGCTTTAGCCCTATAAGCTTTATGCCTAGAAATACCAACCTGGAAATCTTTCTGCATTTGATCTTGAAGTGCTCTAACAGGGATGTGTGGGTTTAGTGTAATCTTATCTACCAGATGTTGTGAAAGAAAAGTAGATGTGGCATGTCTTACTTTTCTTGTTTGTAGACAGATATGGTCTTTTTTAAAAGTCCTTACTTGCCATTTGTCTTCCTTTGTCTTGGCAACATAAACCTCCCATTAGCATTTACTCTTGTCATCCACCTCTGCTGAAATTATTTTCTTGCCCTTATCCACTTTATCTTTCTTGCCGTTATCCACTTTATCTTTCTTGCCCTGTCTCACATTATCTATAACCTTATCTTGACTATTTCCCATTAAAGATTCAATTACCCCATCTTCCAAAGTTGGTACAATACCTACACATTTAGCCCTCACTCTTACATTATCATTTTTCACAATGTCTATATATTTTCTCGTCTCCACAGAGTATGCCTTAATCCTAGCCTTTACTTCCTCCCTATTACCAAATTCTTGCCCTGGATAAAAGAAGTTCACAATTCCATCCTCATTATCCTTTTTTTTTTTTTTTTTTTTTTTTTTTTTTTTTTAAATTTTCCTAAGTGAAGATTTTATAGCAATTGCAGTGTCATCCTCATCCTCACCAAGTTCACTTTCATATGAATCATAATCAATAACCTCTAAGTCATCCTCATTTATATTGAACTTAGGCTTAGAGGATCTACAACTGTTTCCTTTTCCCTTTCATCATCTGAATCAAGATTGAACCTAAACCCTGCCATTGGCACATCTACTTGCTCTACAATGTGTTCATCATCCACCAAATCTACTTGCTCATCACCTACATCACTCTCACCACCTACATCAGACTCATCACCACCTACATCAGCCTCACCACCACCTATATCATTCTCATGACCCAAGCCACTAGACTGCTCAATCATATTATCTGCCAACTATTCTATAGCTAAACTCCTTTTAGACTTAGGCAAACCTAGCAACTCTTGATTCAATTCAATATTGGTAGGTATGTAATAGCTCTCAATAGTGGTTTCACCATGTTCAATATAAACTTCAATAACCTTATTATCATTGACATATTTGGAAAGGTTAACAATATCAGAATCACTTCCCAAAGCCCTTAATCCACGGTCTAATGTTACATTTGGTATCTTAAAGTGATAATACATGATTTCTCTTGGATCATATTTTAACCTTTTCACTATAGAATGTATTATGTCAATCTTAAAGTGCTTAATATGCAACAAATCAACATATTGAACTTTACCACCAAAATACCTACGATTTAGTGTTGGTGTGAAACTTCCACCATGAAAAACCTTCATTGAGAAGACTAAGGAAAACCAGCTGTTTGATAAACAAAAACCAATAGTTAGGATAAACACAAAAACAATTATTTCATGTTCTTACAATATTCATCGTATGGATCAAATTTGGGATCTTTTCGAAAATACCATACGTTATACATTTGAGAATCAAAGTTAAAGGATTAGAACTTGATTGTGTTAAATTTTTAAGGATGTATAGTGTTTTGGGGATTAGGGTTTCTGATTAAACAAAGACTATGATCGGGTTTATAAATTGGGTGGGTTGTTAAAATATTAATATGGTGTAAAAAGACAAAATTGTCCTCGTGTGCAAATCACGTGTGTATGAAATTGGATGGAAGTTAACACTGTTTGCAATCAGGGATGAAATTTGCCCCAAAAGTTTGCCACAGGGACGGTTTTTGCAGTTTCGACAATTCTGGGATGAAACATGCAAATTGGCCAAAGTTTAGGGACGATTTTTGCAATTCCCTCATTTTTTAAATTATGTGAGTGAAAATGGTGGGCCCGGTAATCAATTTTCATTCCACACCTTTTAGGTGACTTTTAAGTAAAGCAACAAATTTAATATCATTTCCTTTTTTGATTCCGATATTAAAACTAACCAAATACCTATACATAAAATTAAATCCATTGATTGATTCCTTTGTACCATATATAATTTTAAACTAATACTTATGAATAACTCTCATCACTTATAGTTAGCTTATGCAAAAAAAAAAAAAAAAAAAAAAAAAAAAAAAAAAAAAAAAAAAAAAGTTACCTTATGAGCCTTTGAGGTTTTGTCGAATCCTTAAGTGACCTTATCAAGGAGGACTTAGGGGTTTTTTCGATGGTTCACGGAATTTTGATGGATGGTTGCTGTCTAGTATAAATTTTCGTTAAATATCCAGATTTCTCTTAAATGAATTTGCTCCCAAAATTTTGTGTCAAAAAATATATGTTGTTTAGTCACTTCACTAAAATACTAAATGAAGTACATGTATTCTTAATTTATTTACTAGTTTTAATGAAATGGTATTTTTAGTTCATTTCTTATTTCTTTTATACTCGTAAAAAAAATATTAACGTACCTGATGACTTAGAGTTCTGTATCCGTCCCTGAATCTTATCTCAACTACTTATAAAGCATGTATCATATCTTTTAATCTCGTAAAAGTTATTAATTTTTGAGGAATGTTCTTTACCTATTATATAATTTATTATAGGCAAGTTAACACAAGCTTAACTAATAAATAATAATAGTTTTCAAGAACTCATACTACTCTCTAATATATAAACAGCATACACTTCTTTTTGTTCTTATCTTAATCTATAATTAATTTGATGGAAATGAAAATAAATGATCAAGAAAATCTTAATATTGAGGTTAGTATATTGTGCCAAAATATCACTATAACTATCTTCTACTATAAAATCCCGTTGCTATTGCATGAGTAATCGTCTAGTACATATATTAAATCAGTTTTTATCAATTTTGTTCATTTCAATGGTCAATTTTTATGTTAAAAATGCTTTTTTTTCCCCTACTAATTATAGAATTTGTGTTTAACTAATTACTGGAACAGGATCTGCAACTTATTTTGACAATATGTGTTCACACACCAGCTAGGCAATGCTTTGTAATTAACTTCAGGTTGTGTTATACAAACACTTTCTATGTTGTCATGTCAAAGAGGGTTTGGTCAAACCGTACAACTCGCGATGCATACCATACAAACCGGTGATACATGTAATGATTGGAAACCCTCCCTATAGGAGGGTCCAAATAACTTGCCCCTTAACTTCTGCTAAATTTGTCTTTTCTTTGTAACCTCAAATCACAAGGTACTGCATTTTATTTGTGTAAATTACTTAGGCAACTATGTACTGTATGACCATGGCCGAAAAGATGAGTATCACTATAAGATGTTTGAGGTCTCAAGTTTAATTTCTGCTAGGTGCAAATAACTTTGAATTGGTCACACAAACCTCCCGAAAAAAAAGGGCTTTACCTGTTTGAGTCTGTGTGACGATGAGTTCAAACCCCGTAGATTAGTTGGCAAAAAGATCAAAAACCATAGTTACGAAACAGAAACAAAAAAGGAGTATATGGGCAAACATCCCATCTACTTTTGTTCTTATACACGCTATTAATACTTATTTGTACCCGATATATGCTAAGTGGTAACTTGCTAAATTAACAATAAGGATCAATAGAAGGCAAAATGCGACCTCTTGTGCTTATAGTTTCCCACGATTTGGTATTACTATTGACGATCTTATGCACTAAGATCATCATACATAATTCGAGACTTATATAACTATAGATGCTTGGTAATAATGTAAATGAACAAGTTAAAGCTATACATAATGGCAGGGTTGTCCTATAAATTTATGAAAATTTTGAGTGCTATGGACGAAATTAAATGATGGGACCTTTCGATAATGAATGTTATATATAAAGTGTCACTATTTATAAGATATAATGCAATTTGTTATCTAAACGTTCTAACATATTATTATTTAAGAAATTTTCTCATCTAAATATTTTTTTCTCATATAATTATTAACATGATAAATTTTGGGGCCCTTAAAAATTTTGGGGCACTGAGCGGTCGCTCACCTTGCACACCTTCATATTACAAGTTACATGTATTTTTATAAAATGTAAGTAACTAAAGTTACTTAAGTGTTTTATAAAAATGGTTTTGGTTTTATGTAAACTATTTAAATAAACATGTTTAATAGTTCATTTGTTTAGTGAAATGAGTTAGTAAACTATTGGCTCAAAGCTTTACGTATTTTATTTATTTCGTTAAAATGATTTTACATTTGTTATCGACAAAACACATGAAGATTGTAAAAAATAAATAAACTTTTTTATGGTTTATTTGTATTAACAGTATGTTTTCTTAATATAAGTACATCAATATGAATCTGGGGCTAACGGTGGTGTACTAAACTTATTATCGTAGGTATTACTTGCTATCTCTCCTCAGTTCTAGAAAATGAACAATGAGAGTTTTTTGCAGCAGGTTTCCTTAACTAAATTAGGTATTACTTGCTATCTCTCCTCAGTTCTAGAAAATGAACAATGGGAGTTTTTTTGCAGCAGGTTTCCTTAACTAAATTAGGTATTACTTGCTATCTCTCCTCAGTTCTAGAAAATGAACAATGGGAGTTTTTTGCAGCAGGTTTCCTTAACTAAATTATGATATATATATATATATATATATATATATCATTTTTCTTTTGTTCAATATGTCTAATCTTTTTCATTTTTGATACTAGGACGCGGAAGAGTGTTGGACTCTTGATATTGAATACTCTCTCTCTCAGACCCTCAAATTACAAACTTCCAAGTATTCCGGATACTCTCTTTCAGTCCCTTAGTCGAAATTCATAACCAGGATGGGTTATTCTTCAATTAATGTTGATTTGCATACAGTCAGAACTTTTTTGTATTGAACTGGCAGGTATTTGTGACTAATGTTTTTGTAAATGTTGCATCTAAGTATGACATATGAGACATGGATATTTAATGGATGGTATGTTACTTGTGTAGTATCCGTTGTCTGCAAACCAAGGAGGAAAGTACCGAGACAGATTGTAGTTTTTTGTTCAACATCACTGATAAATTGAATGATTTGCTTGAGGGCTTAAAGCTCGTAAGTCTTTATGGATAAGTTGATTGCACTTGTTAGAAATATGTTATGTTGATGATTACTGGGTTTGTAACTTTTTAGTATGTAGTTAACGTCAAAGAAGAAAATAGAAGCTACAGGTATCGTGTGTCTATCTAATAAGTGTGTGACTTTGAGGGATTTACTACACAACTGGAAAAAACTTCTCCTTCGTTGGGACGAACTGCACTTCACCTGAAAGCTTCACGGATTACAAGGTTACCAAAGTAGGCATTCTCTGTTTTTTGAAATTTGGTTTGATCTTTGATTACTCGAGCTCTACTTGGCTTACAAGTTTATGTAGTGTAATGGTTTTGGTAGTAATGGGAGATTTAAAGTAGCATGGAAGGTAGTTTGCAGTCCTCAAAAAGAGGGTGGGTTAGGATTGAAGCAACTGGAAGAATGGAATGAAGTTTTGTTAACTATAACATATTTGGAAATTTGTTACCAATAAAGAGAGTTTATGGGTTAAATGGGTCAATTTGGGAGATTGATGAAGAAAAAGGAGATAGTTGTACATGGAGAGCTATGCTGGATTTAAGAAATAGAGTAAGACCATATATCTTTCGTGTTATTGGGAAATGTAGTTAGGTTCAGTGGTGTATTTCTATGGAGGAGTAGTATTGTTCCTAAACAAAGTACTTCACTCGCTACGAAAGGTGTCTCGTAGATGGCGTGTTGATATATCTCCTATTCATTCTGGATCTAGCTGAAAAACCGTTTGCTTTATATTAGCGTTAACGCGCCCCTACAATTGAGAAGACATTCTAGCACTCCTTTTATAATATAAGAAATTGCATGGCTTTGGTTGTTCATTTGCGGGAAATGAAGTCTTTGAAACTCGAGAAAGGGGTTGCCTTCGCAAAGCTTGCTTGAAAGTCCCAACTGAAAAGACGGTTAATAATTAGTTGTTGCCCCGGTTCGCCGTGTCTGGAGATCTCTTCTCATTAAAGTCATGTCTTCCCTTTACACAGAAGTATAAGTCCTCGAAACATTCTAGTTTAATTATAACGATTGTTTTTAATGTTGTTAGAAATTTGAAGTTATAGTAATAACTAATAAGTTCATGTCATTTTTTTTAGTGAAAGCTAATGTTGTTCGTTACAAATGAGGGAGGTGCTCTATTTATACTCCTATCATATATAAATCTAGAATATTACATGTATGTTATCTTTCAACAAACACATAAATCATTCCATAAACATCTAAATACATCTCATATATTTAGTATAAACTAGAAACTTTTACATACATCTCATATTAATGATACATGAAACTCTCTCCCACCTAGCTTGGTGGCGTTGTGGTCGTCATTTTGTAGTCTTGGGCTTGTTTCTATTAGTAGATAATTAGGCCCAAACCCGGTTTGTGGGTTGTGGGTTTCGGGTGTATCACTTTTTTAGGCTTCTTTTAGATGTTGGGCTTTAGGATCGGCTTTATAATGGGCTAAGTGCTTATTTTCTTGGGCTTCAGTTTAGTATATTTTGGATGTGCTCCAAAATATTGAGGTACCCTCAACAGTCAACACTCATATTTGTTACAATGTTACAAAATCTTCTTGTAGTCGATTATTTGCAGAATTAGTTTGACACAATGTAATTTTAAGCGTGTTTGTGAATAGATCATCACAAATACATTTTGATCCGTTCCTTGTATACTCTTTCAGGTCTAACACCAAGGTTACGTTGTAAAGTTGAAAGAAACTCCAGCAAAGAAGTCGTGCAGAAAAAAATGTTACCTTGTCAAACATGTTTACAATTGTTGTATTACTTTCTAGTAACATAAAAGTGTGTTTTGTACACCACATTATTGTATTTCCCCTGTTTCTAGGTGCATTATTACAAAGAACCAACAATACAAACAGATGAATCTTAGTATGCGAGCGAGTAGCAAGTCATTTAAAATATTGGTTAATATAACAAAAAAACGTCGATAACAAAACCATCAAACCAAAATCATCCTACAATATTTCAAAAAATATATTATTAATGGTATCAAAATAAAACGTGACTTATTAATCATATTCAGGTACTAACATATCTTTTTATATTCATAAGGAAATCTTGGTCAAGCTTGTTATGTCATGCCACATAATTTTTGTTTGTACAAAGTAAAATGTAATTTTTAGTGGCATATTTCGGTTTCTAAAAAAACAAATTTTCTCTCTCTGTGTACCAAACAGAAAAATCAATTATCTAACACATTCCAACATTTTATTCTCCGATCTTACTAAACAGTTGAACGACTTCTTACAATTTCATTCTCTATCGCAATTCTATTCTTTGCGATTTAGTCATACCAAACATGCCCTTAGAGGTGTTTGGATTGCTTAGAGGGCTAGATGTGGTGGCTCAAGCCAAAAAGCTATCTCATCGTCATCTTAGCATTATTTTTTTCACTTCTCTTATCACTCACATACCAAATGGCTCTCCACACGTCACTCAAGCCAAAACACATCTTTTAAGACCCACCATTTTATTTTAATTTTCGTTTTTTCAAACAACTGATTTTTCATTCATTAACATAAAAATACAAATTACATAAAAAAATATATAAATAAATAACAATACCTACTTTATATATTAAATAAAAAACTAAACACACTAAAAAAAAAATACCAACTTACTTTTTTATAGCCCCCACTCAAATAAAAGCCTTCTTTTTCCACACACGCCGTTTTTACCCATCGTCTTCCTCAAAACACATATGCATATGTGCGCGCAGTAACAATCCATTTAAGTTGAAATGTACAAAAAAAGATTACCTTTCTCTCTTTCATGGTCTACTTCGGCTGTGTTTGACAAAGGGCTTATAAGGGCTTGTGCTTTTAAAATAAGTCGGTTAGTAAAATAAGTCTCGTTTGTCATGGGGCTTATGAAAGGGCTTATAAAATAAGTCAGCTAAAAACTTAGCCTTTTAAAAAGGGGCTAAAAACTTAAGCCCGGGACTTTTGAAGAATAAATTGCTTATTTACCCATAAAAATATCTAACATATACAAAAACTTATTTAATTATGTCATTTTTAGTAATTTTGCAATAATAAGCCCCAGCACATTTGCCAAACAAGTTTATAAAAATACAAATTTTAATTTAGGTTTATATTATAAGTCACAGCCCCAGCCCATTTCACCAAACATACCCTTCATAAAAGTACTTATAAACCCTACTTAATAAAAGTACTTATAAAACCCTCACATGTACATGTAAGGATAAGGAGAATGCAACACCGATGGGATACATATATTCTATAGCTTGTTCTTATAAATGAAAAGATAAAATGATGTACGGGTTAAATATGGCTGAACTAGAGGGCATCTTAAGATGTTACAGGACGTTGATTAAAATTTGCTACATAATGTTAATTTTAGAAGAAAAGTAAAAAATTATAATCTAACTATCTTATAATGGAGGAAGACCTACTATTAAGAAAAATACTTAAAATTAAGCAATAAAACTTCTAAAGCTGTAAGTACAACAACCAATACTACTTATAGAAATTCCCCTCATATTTAATTCTAATATACAATTAATACTAACATTAAATACCATAAATAAATTATTATGTACATTAAATACAATTAATTAACTGGTTAATAAATACAATTAATGCACTTATTAAAACACCCTTACATAAGAAATACAAATTATCAAACATATTATACAACCAACTTAAACATAATTCCTGCATTAAATGTCGCTAATACAAATAATAAAGCACATTATACAAATATTCAAGCCCGAACGGGCAATGGGCCAAATGAGCTCGAGCCCGAACGGGCTCGAGGCCGAACGGACACGAGCCAACGGGCTCGAGGCCGAACGGACACGAGCCAACGGGCTCGAGCTCGAACGGACACGAGCCAACGGGCCAAACAATTCCGTAAATTTATTGTTAAAAAAGAACATAATAAACTAAAATAGATGATTCACAAGAAAATCTTATTGCAGGGTACCCGCCGCCGCAACGGGCGAGTACCCTGCTAGTGTTTTATAATTGCACCCAGTCCAAAATAAATTTTGTTTATAGCTTATTACTCTTTTAATGAATGAAAAGTAACCTCAAACTTTGATGAAAGTCTTCATATTACGATTTGAAAAAAAAAAAAAAAAAAAAAAAAAAAATGTATACTTGGTCACTTCTAGCTTTGGTTTCAACTTTCAACACTGTTAGTAAAGCGAGACTTGTCCTAAGCTTAAAACGAAACTCGTCCTAAAGCCCAATGTAGCCTGAAACAGGTAGTACACTTTTGCATTAAATCAGTTCTACAAGTCCGACAGATTTAGCATAAGCTCGAAAGTAGTCCTAAGCTTGACATGAAACCAACTTGAGAAGCTCACCGAGATAACGGTATCCTCGAGTAGGAACCCAATTAAAAGCAAGTCTAGAAAAAATTAAATTGTTATGTTTTTAATGAACACCTATGTGTTTGTATTGATTATGATATGATATTTGTGGTTCCTTACATGTTAAGGTAAAGCCTAAAGGGAACAATTCTATAACTGCAAAGCTATATAACAATTCTATAATACGAGTATATTTCTGCCATTGAACAATATGCTAATGTTAAGGTAAAGCTATATAACAATTCTTACATGCATGTTAAGGTAAAGCCTAAAGGGGACAATCACCAACCATTTACTTATAAATGGGTCACAACTAAAGCTCGAGACTAGTCCTAAGCCTGGTATTAGACCGGTCCTAAAGCCCAATGCAATTAACAAAAACCTAAAACTGGTAGTGAACCTGACATGAAATCAGTCCTAAAGGTCCAATTCAGTTAACGGAAACCTGAGACTAGTCCTAAGCTAGACATGAAGCCAATTTGAAAGCCCAATAAAACATTTGATGACACGTATCTAATATGAGTGATTTGAGGTTATATGTGAGTAGGTGAAATATGTGGGGACTATTATCAAATGTTATCAGGGTGCATATTTCATGACAAGAGAAAACATTGGAGGACGTAAATCTTAACAGGGAGAAATAAGAGAAATAATTTGACCTTAGAAGGTGAGCAATTTTGGCTATTTATTTTAGTATTTATGCTGTGACGACACTGGATGGGAGTGGATGTGATGTATGTTTAGTGTTCTCGCAACCACAATCTTGAACCTTTTCAGTTGCCAAATTAAATCATTCTTATGCTTATTATTGTGGGTATTCAACCTCTGATTCTTACTATCTTCAAGTAAAGCGCAGAATTATTGTCACGTTAGCACCATCATAGTCAAATTATAATGTTCATAATACATGATCAATTCAGCGAAAAAGAACACAATAAATTTGTTGAAACATCATTAAAAAGTAGGGTATCTTATGAGAAAAATAGAACATACAACTGCATTAAAGAGTGACATTATTTGAATAAGAGTACAATGACATGGTAAACGATGTGATATAAGATACAATTAGGCTTAAAATCTACATAATCATCTTCAAATCATCAATCTTCACGCATCGAAAGCAACAATAAGCCAATATTTGATTGGAACATCAGCCAAAATCAGAAATGATTAGAATTCCGGGTTTAATAGTAAAGCATAGGTTTCTCTGGCTTGAAGAGTTTCTTAGAACCATATGTTGAGTGATAAACATCTGCTAGAAGATCATATTGTAGTCTGACATATAAAATAATTGGTATGGAAGAAAATACACCGATAATAATGGGTACCCAAATCAACTCGTTGTCATAAAGAACAAAGAAGCTGGCACTAAAAGCAACCATCATGGTTGTGATAGAGAGGAAAAGCGCGGCTAGACCTTTCATAAGTCTTTTCGGCAATGATTCCAAGAAATCTTTCTCAGCATAGCGAGATGTGAGGATATATAAGAACATGAGGATCGAAGTTGCAGCAAGTGCCAAAGAAATTGCATCGGATATGACAAAGACAATGAAAGCTTTATTATGACGTAATATAGGAATACCATTGACTTGATTGTATCCACCAGGTATTGTAAAAGCTGCTGCAAATACTATGGTAGCTATTAGTGCAGCAACTACCATACTCTGGCTTGCTGTGTCTTTCATCCATTTCTCGCTTGCAGACAGTAGATCTTTGTGCTCATTTGTGAACAACTCGTGTGGTAATAGACCATTCTTGTTCTTTCTTTCTCGATAAGAAGGAGGGACCATAATTTCCACTTCCTACATAAAAGATCTCAATTTGTAATGTTCTAGGAAACTAAATAATCTCAAAGCATATTAATATAGTGACAATTAAAGTATATTGATATAGTGAGGATTAAACTGTAACTTATAGTACGTAGTAGTAAGAAGAATTACAAAGTAAGAGAGAACCTATATTCAAAACTCTAACTTGCTAATATCTTAGAGGGAAAGAAAGAAGTACCTTATACCATAACAATTCTCGTTGCATTTGTAGAGCAACTCCAGAAATGTCCTGGAGTCGCTTGTTCTTTGCACTCATCCCGGCTAAATGCAACATGGTATTGCCATCCTCGTCTATGAGAGGAATTACTAGATCCTTCAATGAGCCTATCTCGTACAGAAGATTGTAGATACCCTCTTGACGATGTGAAATGGCAACATGAAATATACTTTGGTTCTTATCGTTTACTTTCCAGATTAAATCCGGATATTGGCGAATGAGCTCAACTATGAATTTCTTATTTCCCATTTCAGCAGCTATAAATAGCACTCCGGAAGAGTATTTTACTCTTTCCAATCTATCTTGCCCTGCTATGTCAGCTGGCCCTCTAAGGATAGCATCCACCTCAGGTTTGGGCATTTTTACAATATTACTCCAAACTATTTTCAATAACTGCATGGCGTGATTTTCTTTTTCAACATGCCGAATATTTAAATCAATAATGGTTGCAAAAACTGAAACCAACAACCCAACCAAAAACCTGAATATTATTGGATAAGTGACCGATCCAATTCGACTGGTGACTCTCCAGATAGGATGGGGCTTTATTGCTTTAAATGAATCCGTCTTTCGAGCCAAAATTTGGAGTACATTCCCATTGAGAGCGATTGATTGATTGTCCATCACCATTTTCAAGGCAACATCTACATAAAATAGAATAATAATAAGAGAAATGATTTGGATGCCTATAAATATGACTAACTGTGTGCCTAAAATGATGTGGCAATGGTTTATTGGTTTGTGTAAAACGGGCCCCTCTCCAGTCACCAATAGTATGCTGACACATAGATTAGGCATACTATTAGGCATACCAATTAGGCATGTCAATCAATGCTTTCCCTGATGAATGAAGGGGGAAAGCGTTAGATACATCCAAGGATGTTGCAGTGATCAAGATCGAGCTAGACACCCATATAGACGACACTCACTAACTGCGAAAGAAGGCATAAATATTGAGATGTTGATAACAGCATGAACTAGCTAGGTTGTCAAGTTGTCATGCATAAAACAGTTACTTACCAAAGTAATCAGCTTCTATACACTTCTGGAGAACCCATCCACGATTCGTTGGATTCCAAGATTTACCATTCATCATGGTTGAAATTTCATAGAGATATTTGACCATCTCATATTTTCCATACAAACAAGCTATATGGAGTGGCATTAGTCCTTGAGTACCGGATATATTTACTAAACTTGGGTCTATTCTCAGCAAAATCTTAGCAATACTAAGATTTCCTCCTGCAACTGCTAAACTAAATGCGGTATTGCCACTTCGGTTTTGAATTAGTAAGTCTTCGGATGTCATCAAAATCACCAGGTTTTCCACAAACTTTTCCACCAACTTGGTACTTTTTGCGGATGCTGCAATGTGAAGTGCAGTTTCATAATTTTCGGTAATACCATATCTTACCAGCTCTGGATTCGTAGTAAATATGTGTTCAGCTCTTTCCCAATCACCTTTGACTGACGCTTCATACAGAGGAACGCCAATACGGAGGTATTCTTCTCTACTTGCTTTCAATTAGTTAAAAAAAAGAAAAGTAATTAATTCAAGTAAGCACAAGACTGATAAACTCAGGATGGGTTTTGGGTTTGCAATGGAAACGAGAAAAACCTTCAAATTATGTTTTACAATTATATTTGATACGTTAGAAATAAGAATATTAGGTTTTCTGGAGAACTTTTCGGAAGAAAAAAACATCATTTTAAATGCGATTTTTGTTTTACTTGTTTTATACATAAAACTTAATTTTTGTTTTAGACGTTTACTTAATTTTATATGGCTGCTAAGAAAGATGTTTTGACATAAGCCATCATCCTACATCATATTTACGGTTTGATCAAGTTTTGAATTCTAAACTTAAGAATCAATAATAGATATAAATTACATTTAGTACTATTAATTTTATTAAAAAGTTCACGTTGAAAAAGCTGTTAATTTTACATGTTCTTGAGTGCTCTTGACTTTTCGGGTAAAAAAAATGTACATATTCAATGGTAAAAGAAGATGTGGGAATTTCCGTTGATTCACTTAGATGTGGACAGACGTTGTAACTAGGGGCGGAGCCAGAAAAAAATTATAGAAGGGGCAAAAAAAATTTCGTTAACCAAACTCGAACCCCTTGACCTCTTGGGTGTAGAGGTAGGGTGTCTTACCAAAGGATCTATTACATTAAAAAGGTACTGAAAGTGGAATTTTGACGAAGCACAGGAACAATTTTTATTTGCCCGACAGTTAGCATAAGAGTATATATACATCAAGAAAAAAAGTGAGCTTTATAATCGTTTTTCCTCAAACAATGCACTTAGAAGGCACATTACATTGGTCATTAAGTATATTGATACTGCGGTACGTACCTACTTATGTTTTTTAACGCAATAAACCACATTCAAATCAGGGAAAATGGATTAATAATAATAATAATAATAATAATAATAATAATAATAATAATAATAATAATAATCTTTTATATAATAAAAGAATTACATCATTTCGGAGTTTTTTTGACAAACAATGGAAAAAATTTTGGACCAATAGGAATGCTCGATTTTGACACATAGGCAAAATCGAGCAATATGATTGGCCAATAAAAAGTCAAAATTAAATTGATTTTTGTCAAACTTTAATAAATTTGGTATAGAATTTGATTGAGAAAAAAAAACATAAAAATATATGTGTCAAATTTATGAAAATAAAAACTTAAAAGAAGATGAGGTAATTAATAAAACATCAGTGGTTGAATTTTAAATATATTATGTGTAGTTAAGTGTAAAATTATAAATCTTCATGTTTTTTTGATAACTTTAGATAATAAATAAATAACCCCTTACACTTTATACCCCCTACACTTTATAATATGAACTTTATTTACAATTACATAAGTATTAGTATTGGTTTGAGACTTCCATCCATTAAACTTACAAAATTTTATAAATGTACGAATTAGTTTTAATATACGTTAAATACTTTTTAAATAAATATTAGTTTCAAACTTTCATCTATTAAAATATCTTTTTACTATGTATGTTAAATATTAATAAGAACTCATGTTATCTTATTTAAAAGTTTAATCTATACGTACACGAGTTTGAATATTAAATACAGTTAAATTATTATTAACGGTAATATAAATATCTAATGGTAAGTACGAGTTGCTGTGATATGAAAATAAATATACGCGATTGTACTTAGACGACTAATGTAATTATTATTTAAAGTTTATATACGGATATCCGGAAAAACATTTTTAAAAAACTTCATCAACGCTTATTATGTGCTACTAAACTCGCACATTTTGTACAACATGATATCAATGGTTAAAGTTAAACGACAATATCAACCTCAACATTGACATCTAGGTCAGTTAAACAAAGTTAAATCTTTCATGCAATAAAATTTTTACAAAATATTAATTGATATTAATACATAATGAAAAACTCATGCATAATTATAAGTTGTACTTATATCATAATTTTCACAAGTAAATTCTTATATATCCATATAGTAAACAAAAATTTTAAAATAAATTTGATTTATGTGTAAACCCATGTGATCAAAGAACCTTTGACCCAATAACATTATAAGAAAACACGCTCAAGAATCCAATATAAGGTCGATGCCACGGTTATATTTACAATTTCTACTAACTATTTTTCTTACTTTTGCACATGTTGATACTTTAACGTTTTAAAATATACATAAGATTTTCTGTTTTTAAACGATAATATTATATAATTAAATTTTTCTGGAAAAATCTCGTGCGTGCACGGGTATTATAACTAGTATACTATATAAAGCATTTTAGTTGTGGGCTCCATAAAAAATTAAGATAAGGAGCTCCAATCATGAAGTGACATGTGTCACTTCTTAACTAAAAAATCATCTTTATTTTCAAATTGAAATATCTTTTTATCTTTTTTTTTTTATGATATAATTTCACCATATTTTCTAAAATTTTGTGCTCCTTAATTCAACATCCATTTTAATATATTATTATGAGTTTTTAGTTTTTACATTTTTATTGAGTTTATTTTTATTGATTCAAAATTTTACAACGTTAACCTTTATTTCAATCAAAATCTTATACTTTTGGGGGAGTTTGACGGGTAAGAGATTGCGAGGGTCTTTCTATATGCGAGAATAATAACGTCACGGGAACCCAATCAAATAAATACAACTAATATATACATTCGGAGTGCTGTGAAACGAATTTATTAAGCGGGCAGGAAATTGCGGGAAAAGTTGGGTTATCAATTCATTTACTATATTATAATATAACTATATTTATCGCCGCCGCTGTGCGCGGTTATCTATCTATATATATATATATATATATATATATATATATATATATATATATATATATATATATATATATATATATATATATATATATATATATATAGCGGAACTTTTTTTTTTTCAGAACTCATATAAGTATGAGCACAGACAGAACTCTTATACACCATTTAATAATAGTAAAATTGTTTCAAATTATTGTTCGTGGTTTCAGGCCCGGATTTGGCTATGGGCCACGTGGGCGACGGCCCAGGGGCAGCCCAAGAGAGAGGGCATCATTCTATCAGTCCATGTTTAGTTATACTAGATTCATTTAAGCCCAAGTTAATATAAAGGCCACTACACTAATATATGAGTACCTCAAAATTGGTTCAGTAAAAGGAACGAGATAGGATCAATATATGACTAATTCAAAGCCCATTTTAATTGATATTAAACTTACGTTCTAACTTCTAACTACTAACGTACAGTTTATGACTTATTCAAATTAGGATCACTAAAAAAGAACGAAACAAAAGAACAAGTACATGACAGTTTTACAAAGGGTACCATTTACAAATCACTATCAGACCATCACATCCACAGAGACGATTTATGAATTGTTATTGCAGTTTTAAGAGTTGAATTCAAAACAACTAGGGCATCAAAAGAATCAAGCGATCATCTTTTCTTCTCTTCATCAATTTTGATTAGGTGATATTGCTCCATTTTTTATTTTTTATTTTGAAAGGCATTGTTCCAAACTTATTAATTTATTATTCTTTCTTTAGTAGAATGTTATGTAATTTACACTCGAGTTTATCATGTTGCGTCATTCACAACCGTCAAGTGCCCAAGATGTTTTTAGTCGAAGAAGATACATCATGTTTAGGTCTTTTCAATGTGCTACAAGCTGTTTTGAAAGATCTTGATTTATATATTAAATATATTAGAGGACAAGGATACGATAATGGATCTAATATGAAGGGAAAACATCAATGTATTCAAAAAAGATTACTTGATATAAACCCAAGAGCTTTTTATATGTCATGTGGTTGTCATTGTCTTAATTTAATATTATGTGATATGGCAAATTCTTGTGAAATCATAAAACTCTTTTTTGGAACATGTCGAATGATATATAATGTCTTTTCTAGTTCTACAAAACGGTGGAGTGTTTTACTTGAGTATATTGATGAATTGACTCTGTGCTACTCAATGGGAAAGTCATGTAGAAATTGCTAAAGCTATAAAAACTCAACTTTCTCAAATAAAAGAAGCTCTAAACAAATTAGCTAAAGTAAGTGATGACGGTAAATTGTGTTGAGATGCTCTATCATTGGTAGATGGTGAATTTTCAAGTTTTGAATTTGTTTCAAGTTTGGTTATTTGGTATATATTTTATTTAGAATTAATTTTGTTAGTAAGAAGTTACAGTCCAATGATATGCTTATCTAAGTTATAAAATATGTTTTTTGTTTACAAGGGGCATATTTCACTCGGCTCGCTCAGGGCATCCGAAATCTCAGGACCGGCCCTGCGTGGTTTATTTTAATGGATCGAAATACAAAAACTTTTCTTGAATTCATTGTAGATTTCCGTAAAATGGATTTAATAAACATAGTAAAATTCTGTCAAGTATTGTTCATGGTCTTATCTAATGGATCAAAATACAAAGACTTTCATTGAATTCATTGTAGATTTGCATTTGTATGAGATAACATTTTATGAAAATTACATATAATAAACTAAACAGAAAATAATATACTAAATTTTGATTAGTTAAGGGGACTTCTGAAAGTTCTCACATTTATATAAGTTTTGGAAAAAAAAGTATATATATATATATATATATATATATATATATATATATATATATATATATATATATAGGGGAGCTTTATTTTCAGAACCCTGTTAAGTGCGGGAACTGCGAGAACTCCAATTTTGCATTAGAAAACATGCATGTTCATATAAAACATGTATGTTTTCTTACATACACATGCCTGCGTATTAAGGTGTATGTAAGAAAACATACATGTTTTATATGAACATGCATGTTTTCTAATGCATAATTGGAGTTCTCACAGTTCCCGCATTTAACAGGGTTCTAAAAATAAAACCATTTTGCATTGATCTATTGCACTTAACAGGTTTTTATATAAACATGTATTATGTGTATTAAGGTGTATGCAAGAAACATACATTTTTATATGAACATGCATGTTTTCTAATGCAAAATTAGAGTTCTCGCAGTTCCCGCACTTAACAGGGTTCTGAAAATAAAGATATACTATATATATATATATATATATATATATATATATATATATATATATATATTGTCCGTCATTCTCTATTGGATTGTTTTAAATAAGTGCAAAAATATTTAATAAGTAGACATCTTATAGTATGTTATAAGAGTTTACCAAGTAGATCTCCATTAGGTAGCTTTCCTAATTCTGCGGATGAAGATGGTTCAGCTGATGGAGTATGTAAAGGCATCTCAGTCTTGATTTTCACCAGTACTTCATGTTGCTGCTGGCTGATCAGGTCAGGATATGAAGGCATCTTCATTTCCACCAACTTTTGTGGCTGCTTGCCCTGGCTAACAGATGTGCTTGTGGGGTCCATTTCTTCGACTATCAACTACACCTGCATACTCATATGTGAAGATAGCATTTTGATGCAATTGAAACTAACGAATAACTGAGTGTAAATTCACTTACAGATTCTTTCTGAATCTATGCATGCAAAGTAGGGATGAAGAGTTGAACACACAGAAACGGAATTTATATGCAGAAGTTGATTGCTGAAGTGGATGTAAAGGTATATAGAATATTGCATGAGGGGGGAATATCATTAGGGAATTGATTTGCACACTTTGAGTTTTGATTGGGATACTCCAATTACTGTATTAAGCAGTTGTACTATATTGACATCCTGCTTTGATTACCTGTATCATGAGTGTGCAAATAAAAAAGATTAGTATGCAAATCACCTCCCATATCATTAAGTCATAACAGTTGTCACAAATCGTGAACTGTGAAGAAAGTTGTTTTTAATGAATCAAAATTATCAACAACTAATCGATACTATATAATCAATAATGACTCTCTCTTCTAAATTATATACTCCGTAGGATGTTATTAATGTGGTTCTTAAGCATTACAATGTTTAGTGCATAATGTACATACTATAAAGCTTTTACTAATTTATCTTTCACGACATTTTAATACTTCATTTATTACTAGCGGGGTACTTGAGGCGGCAGTTACCCTGAAATAAAATTTTTCGGTTAATCATTATTTTGATTTATTATGTTTTTTTATTTACAATAAATTTACGGATATCAAGAATTTCGTACAGCCCGTGCCTGTTCGGGCCCGAGCCCGTTTGGCCCGTTGCCCGTCGGGCTTGAATACTTGTATAATGTACTTTATTATTTGTATTAGTGACATTTAATGCAGGAATTGTATTTAATTTAGTTGTGCAATATGCTTCATAATTTGTACTACGTATTTCTTATGTAAGAGGCGTTTTAATAACTGTGTTAATTATATTTATTGACCAGTTAATTAATTGACTACATTAAATAGCATTAATGTAGTATTTTGTTTTTTTAATATGTGCATTAAAGTTGTGTACACTAGGGATGAGCATGGGTACCGAAAAAACGGTACGGTACCGGAACCGTACCGGTACCGACCCGTACCGGTACCGGTTTAATATACACGATACGGTACCAATAATTCAAAAACAAGCGGAAAAAAACGGTACCATTGAAAAACGGTACGGGAAAAAAACAGGAAGTCCCGGTTCCAGTACCGGAATATAAAAATCCAATTTTTTTGAGTGACAGTGCCGATCCAAACACTCGGAATCCTTCTCATACGTCAAAACTAAGAATGAACAAGTAACTAGACACCAAAAACAAATTATTAGCAAATCCAAACTAATTGTACTAGGTGCAACAACCATAGGTAGTATTTAAGGATTAAAAAAAAAAATGCTCATCGCGAGTTCCATTAAACATTGTCGAGACCATATCTGTGTATACCAAAGTTAAGAAAATGATCCATTTATAACTTAAAAGTATGCATGCATACTTCCCATAGGTACAATAATACAAGCTATGTACAGTAATTAATTCTCACTGCTATGTCTATGTTTAAAACATGTTTTACACACGTTAATATAAACACCGAAATAAACTTAATCGCCTTTTTATTTTAAGTTAAAATCATAAAATTTTAAAATTTACCATCCAGTACGTGGTCCATTTTATCTATATATACAAATTCTTAAAACATATCTAGAAAAACATAGATGATGATCAATCATATATAAACCTATTAGAATATTAGCCCAAACAACACATAGGGATGATCATCCTAATGTTGTAGAATCAAACAATTTTTTTAGTGAAAAACGGTGCTCAACACGGTATGGTACCGATATACCCAAACCCGGTACCGGTACCGGTACCGGTATACTCATCGTTCTGGGAACGGGACTACCACTTTTGGTCGGGAAAAAATCCGGTACTTCAAAAACGTTGCCGGTTCGGTACCAAAGTGGTACCGTGCTCATCCCTAACCCAGTTAGCGATTTAGCCCCTTCCGGTTTAACCAAGTTTGCATTAAATTTAAAGATATTTTCATTTTTTTCGTAAAGTTTGCCCGTAAAGTTAAAGAACCAGAAAGATTAATGATTATTTTAGGTAAGCAATAATGGTGGAGTTTAATTTTACTTTATCCAGTTAAAAGAAAATAAAAACAAAACAGTTGGTTTGTCACCGACCCGAGCATCCACTATTTTTTTTTTTTTTTTTTGAACGGTTCTTTCAGAGAAATCCTTTACCAATTCGAAACCCGATGGGGGAAAACCTTCAACTTAAGCCGCCCGAAGGCACGACACTTAATTTGAAGTAAACCCTGCCTTCTCCAGATTCGAACCCTAGTGGGTTGAAACCTTCATTGAAGGACTTTGAAAACCTAGTATCAACAGACCCTGTGGTCAAAGAGGACTTCCCGGATGGTGAAAAAGTTTAAAAACTGATGAAAAAGGCCTTTAATGGTGTTTATGTTGGTTTTGTTTTATCGTTGTTGCCAAGAGTTGGTAACATAGAATAAGAATCATGATTAGGCAATTTGGTCTAACCAAAAGAGGGTCTTGGTGTAAGTTTCTTTAAAAAAAATATGCTTGTGATTTTTTTTTTTTTTTTTTTTGATTAAAATTAAGATATATTACTAAAGACCATATAACGGATTACAATAGGATGGCAGGCAAGCGAGCAACAAGTTGCGCCGCAACCCCTTTTTGAATGGCAAAACCAATCCTACTAAAAATGAAGTTTTGTTTCTTGAGTGTCGCAAAATTGCTTTGCACAACCTGTTGAACTCTAGACAAAAACTTCACTGCATCCGGAGCTAGGAAACCAAATGTATCAAAAGCAAAAGGGATAAACACGTGTTGATTCTCTAAGCAAGCTTTCTCGTGTTTAGCCACTTTGCTCGATTCCGCTTTCAACGCAGCTTGTCCAGCAACAAACCCGTTGTCCCTGAGCCCAACAAGAGGGGACACTCCAGTAAGATCCACACAAGCATGCTTCCCACCAGCCCACCCAAACACAAGTATATCAGCTGGCCGTAAAGTAGACCTCCCATCAAGCGGATCCGTCAAAAAGTTCACGGGGGCCTCTTTTTTAGAAGAAATACCTGCTCTCTTAAGAGCATCAAACAGAACATCTCTGACCAAATCATGCCTATACTTGAAACCAGGTAACTCCTTGCAATGGACCGTATGCTCGCCAAAAGAATCCAAACAAGCCTTGTGGCAGACTGGGCAAGGCTCATCAGCTGGAAACAGGGGGATCATTAGCCGGTACTTAAGGATAGTCCGGTACTCCAGGGCAGACATATGTTGGCCTAGCCCATCGATGGGGGTGACAGTCAAGAAATTCTGAGCATGAGGAGCAAGGAGACATTCAAACGCCGCTTTTTGGCGAGGGGATAAATCGAACTTCACTCCCAAACTCTTGACGATTTCACTAAATAGGGCACACGCCAGAACATTCTGGGTTTTAGGGGGGGCGGTGTCCTTATTAGAGAAACCGCTAAGATCAAAATCAGGAAGGGACATGCGCAAGCGATCTATCGCATACCCATAATCAGAGTCAACCCCATCAATAACACATCCTTGAAGAATGTGGTCCTGCAAACTCCAAGATTACGCCCTCGAGGCCACAAAAGCATAAGTAGATACATCCTCAGCAGAACATAAACCCAACCCACCAAACCGAATCGGAAGTGATGCTAGCCTCCATTGAAAATCCCCAAAAAAAGGACCACCACAAACCACAATAGCCTCTATCGCCCTCCGAAGGCCATTGTCAAAAATAGAAACAGCTTCCCCTATATACATAGGTTGGCACGTTCTAAGACCGAACAACATCTTTGCAACGCCCATACATGAGCGGAGCAAATGAAGCTCAGATTGAGGGTCCCGTAGACTTGGGAGATGACTCATAAGTTCCACAGCACGAGATGCCCTTTTCACCGCCAAACTACTAATAAACCCAGCATCCTGGCTAACAGCACCTCCAAGGAGTTTCACACCCAGCGACGGTCAATACTAGGAAAAGTAGTAGTAAAAGTTAACGAATAAATTGTAATAAAAATTTGACCAAATAGGTTGTCATTACCAAAACTTTAAAAGAATCTATAACTTTCATAAATAATGTTAGAAATTTTTTAGATGAAATATTGAACATTATCATCACTCACATGGTATTTTTTATAATTGAATAAAAATTGCTAGATACTTGTTAGACATTTGATAAATAAAGTTTGTTATATAAGAAAATCGTAGATAGCTAATTTGTATTTCAATTAACAAATGTTTATTTTGTATTTCAACTAATAAGAATAGAGTTAAATGGGTAGACATAATATTTGATTTGTGAAAAGAGTAATTAGTTAGGTTTTTTTTTTTTTTTTTAACTTTGTGCATTTTTAAATGCATCTAGTTTAATATAAGACGAAAAGAGTAATCTTTTATATAATAAAAAAAAATCCCTATTAGGAATTTTTTGTTTCAAAAAAAATTAGAACCATACTTTATTTAGTAATAATTTTATTTAAAAAAAATATATTATTTTCTTATTAGGTAACATTTTATATTTATCTATAACACAAGTAGAAGATAAATACAAAAAATATAGATAAGATGAAATTAACAATAAGATTAAAATTTTTAAATAATTATCTTTAATAATAAAAAAACTATAACTAAACATCATAAATCAAACAAAACAAAGATTAAATTATTTGTTTTTTGATAAATAAAAATATATGATTCAAAAAATTAAAAAACCCGCGCACGAGTATAAATAAGATGTAATTTTGGCTATTAGGAAAAAATAAAACCAAAAGAAATGGCATCGACACGACAATTTTGCCGAAGATTCCCTTCATATTTTTGTCAGTATTGTTCAATGATCAAAGTAATAATAGGGTTTATTGATTTTTCTTATTTGTTTGAAACCGCATTTTTAGACCATTGCAGCAATGGTGACCACAATAATCCACCAGACCACTATCTTGACCACATCCCCTTGTTTGCTAGACCACTTATGCCGACCGATTCCCTTATTTGAAATTGATTTAGTGGTCGGGTACACGACCGGCATTTCATTTTGTGTTTGTGTTTGTGTGTGTGTTTCTATTCGTTTTTGTTGGATATATATATATATATATATATATATATATATATATATATATATATATATATGTGTGTGTGTGTGTGTGTGTGTGTGTGTGTGTGTGTGTGATTGCGGTCACATTGCTAGGAGCATAGCGGTCTTAGAGAAAGAAAACTGAGTTGACGTTCAGGTGGTAGAAGTAACCGCTGCGCATCAGCCTTAAAGAGAAAAAAATGTGCTCGTGTACTTGTTTACTATTTATAATATCCGTGCACGCATGAGGTTTTAACATAAGTCAAAATTAGTAAATATTTGTGTATCTTAATTGAAAATAATATGTTTTTATTTCGAATATCATTACTTAAACTTGAAATTAGAAGACAATGACTACTTATCGTGAGTCGTTGCATTATAGCACCGTGTAAAGGTTATTGTTATAACATTGGGTAAATGATCATGCTTATATTATACGTAGTAATTCTTTATTAAAATTTATCTTTCGAATGCACAAAAATATCATTGTCTTTTAAGTTTAAACACACAAAACTTTAATAATTTTTTTTGGAAAAAGGGACCATCCCTAGCAAATATATTAATCACAAAAAGATTACAAGAGACTCATATAGACATACCCATATAAGCAAGTCCAAATGACATGCTTCGAGAACATGCATAAAAACGAAATCAAACTATAAGTCTTAACATGTAACACCCCCAAAATATCGCAGCGGAAAGTAATATCATTGGGGTGTTACTTATTAATAAAACAGTCATAATCATAGAAAACGACTCTAAATGAGACGTTTTAAAAGTTTATCATTCGATCGAAATAAAACACCAGAGTTTACAAGAGGTTCCAAGTAGTTTTGAAGTACATAACACATATACATAAAAGTTTATAAAGGTTTATCGAATGATATTATTATGCAAGCCATCAAAGCATTCTCCGTGTGACTTCGTGTTTGTCAAATACCTTAAGACTTGAGATAAAACATGCTAAAAAGTCACCACAAAGATTAAGTGAAATTCGTAGGTTTATAGATAAATAATAGACCACAAGATTTCAAGTTTAAGAGACAATTGCGTAATCCACAATAGTCATAAAACAATTATTATTGCACTAAGCTCATGACACACAAACTGACTAAAGGTTCATAGAATGAACCAATGCCCTGAAAGGTAAATTGCGATTTTACCTAATTATTCAAATATAGTGCCTTTGTGGCACCTTATCTGATCACACAAACAAGATTCGTCAATCCCAATAGGCATATTTACAATATTCGCGTTTTCTCGCAAGTAATTAATGGTTCATGATGTTAGGGACTTATTTAGCAATAGTGGTGTTAGGCAATAATACTTTCTTGTAAGCATACACTTTAAAACACTTGTGTTCAAATTGTAAAATAGCATGTATCTCCCCCAATGGGTTTATAAACATCTTAAAGAGTTAAAGTAGGGCTATGAACTCACCATAAACAAAAGTCAATAACAAGATGTAAGTAAAGTGACGGGTAAACCAAGAAGTCCTACGAGCAACCTAAAAATAATATGTTGCGTCTTAGGTTTTAATATAATAGGTTATGAATGTAAGAAAGTTTTATATAATTATTATATCAATTATGCAATTGTACATAGAGTTTTTAAGATTTATAAAGTCACATAGACTAAAATTGACAAGTTATGAAAGTTCTTACGAGCCTTAAATTATAAGTCGTCCGAGGTTCGAGTTTTTATGTTATTTATATAGTCATAAATCCTATTATGTCAATATGTGGTCAAATTGTCCAAAGATGAGTTATCGGGTTTATTTTCGAAAGTGAGTCATACCACTTCGGGTAAGTGTAAAATTTATCAAGTGTTTAATATAATTATAGTTTACCAAATTTTATTTTTATAAAAGTGGTTATATCAATATTATTATCATTTTATAATGTTTAAAGATATTACTTATAAAATATATCTGACTATTTTTAGTAAATTTGATAAGTTATAAAGTTTTTAGATTGAGTGCGGGTTTTGATAAAAATGAATATTTGTTACTAAAAGTCTCGTTTCTCCTAAACCGTAAGGAGTTATACTTCAAATTTTATATTTTCGGAAAGGTATTAACCTGTACTAATCAGATTTGGAGGTCTTACTGCTTCTAAAATTTCATAAACTAAGTGAAATTACCATTTTACCGTTATAGGTCAAGTCTGATCCTGGACAGTCCCAAACTGTCTCACCATTTTCGCGATAAGTTGAATTCCATAACTTCGTTTTACGTGAGGTTTTCGGCTACGTTCAAGTTAAAGTGTTACCTAAGTTTTTCATTGTGCAACCGGGGGTTATATAAAAATTCTTAGAGTTTTTAGCCATTCAAATCTGGTGTGCATTTTCCAGTAAGTTTTACCGTTTATTTTCTAATTAAATCATCGGGTATCACCACGCGACCAACCACCCGGAAAATTAAAGCTAAGAGATACATCTGCAGCTCTATATTTTTATTTAAGTCTCAAAGTCTACTGATTAAGTGAAGTAATTATGAGAACAGTCCTAGGTCCAAAGGGTCTTTGCAAACTTAGTCCCAACCATAGTTTTGGGTAATTTAAGCTATGTACAATGCATAAATTAATACAACAAATATATGAAACATGAAAAATACACAAAATATACATGATATAAGTTTAGAAAAGAGAAGTATAATATGGTTCCTTACAAGGATGAGATGAAAAATAACCCAAGAAATCTTCAAAACAACACAAGAACCTAAACTAGATCACCAAGCCTTCAATCTTGATCACAAGAACTTAAAAAAATAATCAAGAAATGAATTGATTTAAGGGTGTTGTGGGCTGAGATTACATGCCAAAGAGAGAGCACAAGAAAGTTTTGAGTGGTTTTGAGATCTATTATTTGTGGTTTGCATGTGTGTAGTTTTTATTTAGGTGGTTTTGATGTAAATAGGAAACAAGATAGGACATTACATACAAGTGTCTTTAGACACTCATATCAAACACCACCTCATATGAGGTGGTGTGTGTGTGTTGGTGATTTTTGTGTGTTATTTGGTTTAAAGTGTTTCGTTTAGTGTCTAGTTTGATCCTGGTAATTGCAAACGTGAAGTTTTTAAGATGCAAAACTTAAAAACGGGTAACGTAAAATTACAAAACTTACAAAAATGTTAAAAGTTGACAACAAAACCTATTTTGACATTTTAGGTGATCCTTGAGCTTGTTGGGTGATTACTTGGTGTTTAAACATTGAAAACGCGCAAAACGCAAAATGTGCAAAGTTTAATTAAAAATGAAAAGGGTAAAAATGGTATATTTAAATTATGATTGTAAGAAACCAAAATTCATAAAAATAATTATACTGAGTATTGTTAGGTATTGGTTTGAGTTAAATGTATGTTTAATGAAGTACGCGGAATAACCTATCTAGTTATACATAAGAGTGAATTTACTTAAAATAAAAATATTAAGTAAAATTAAATAATTAAATATTGACCTCAAAATTGCGAAATGTTACAGTACCTAATCCTTAAAGGGAATCCCGTACCGGGATTCAGTTTGAGTTAGATGTCGAAGTGTTAGTGAAAAGGTGTGGATATTTCTGACGCATCTGGTCTTCTCTCTCCCAATTGTATTCTAGTTCTCGTCAAGAGTTCCAACGAATCTTGACAATAGGGATACGGCTCTGCTTCAGCCGCTTGACCTCTTGGTCCATGATTTCTACAGGTTCTTTTATAAAGTGTAGTTTGTCATCAATTCGAAGCTCATCAAATGGATTGACAAGACTGTCATCTGAAAAACACCTCTTCAGATTTGAAACATGAAAAATGTTGTGAATTCCTTGAAGTTCTCCTGGTAGTTCTAATTTGTACGCTACCGGGCCAAACCTAGCCCCGACATAGGAGCAGGAGGTCACAATCAATGACAAAGCAGCTAAACCTGAAGATTCAATCTTATAAATAAACTCATAAATAAGTACAATTTAGATAATAATTAAAATTTCATCTAGCAGGTTTAAATTTCAAAATTTCATAACATTACGTACAAAATGTAATCTAAGTAGTCTTCAAATGCATAGCCTCGAAGGTCCAGCTAGCTCTCATCACACATCCCTAGTAACCCTGAGTACCTGCCGCAGAAAGAAAAGAAAATGCGGCTGAGCTAATTGCTCAGTGCGCGGATGTAGATAACAAACAACAACAATACAATATATAACATGCTTTTTGAGGGAGAGATACTATTTCCTCAATCGAGTCACAGGTATCTATATAAATAAAGAGAGAAAAGTAAAGAGGTCATAAAAGGTAAATTCGACATCATAGCAACTCCTCAACACCAGAGTAGTCAAAGAAATATAAGGCTGAAGGAAAATGTTTGGGATTTTTATACCGAGTATCCTACATCATATCATATCAAGTGCACCTCTACGTGCTAAAATCATATCGTATCAAAAATCATAGTGGTACACTGGTCGTGACTCCAATGTATCAAAAATCATATCGACAGAAGGTGTGTATGGTACTACACTACTCAACCCCATGATCATAGATCATAAACACATCATATCATATCCTAGGATGCTTCCCCAAGTAATCAAATCATAATTATAATACTCTCGCCATAAGGCTCCCATGCGAGCAATAAAATCATATCACAATCATAAGGGGGAAACGCCGTGGACTGATCACACCGCCACAGATAGTGTCACGCCATTGGTGCCTCAATGACGCGGCCATGGTACCTCCATGGCTAGTTGCTCGGTATTCCTAACTCCTTTCTACATATCTAGGGTTCTATGGTAGCACAAGGAACATCTAAACCAACCAAACACCAGTATGTTTGGTGTATGCTTATTCATACACGTTTTCTTTACCAAAATAAGACTAAAAAGACCAAAAACTAACAATAATTGCCAAAGATTTTGTGTTTTTGAATGTGCAGGAACGGATATTTAAGAAAAAGACAAAAATCAATGAGAAAACGGCAAAACCGAGCACGAGAATGAAAGAAAGTCAAAAGCCGGAGCTGGGGAAGGATATTGGTCAAAGTAAGCTCAGAAAGTCAAATAAAATCCCTTGAAGTTTCAGGAATTACAAGATTGACCCTCAAGTTGAGATTTGAAGAAATTACAAGAATGGCCCTCAAGTTTCAAAGATTGACAATTTTGGTCCTTAAAGATATATTAGAAGAAAAGTCAACCTAAGCCCTTCATCTTTTCAAGATTGGCAAGTTATGCCCTTGAATACATTTTTGGAGATTGGCAATTTAAGCCCTTGAAGTTTCGGATAATTACAACAATAGTCCTTGATAATTTCCTAAACCAATCTATTCCTAAATCCTTAAATCTACAAGTCCAAGTTAAACTTATCACTACCTTGGCCCAAAAATCTGTCAAAGCCCATAACCACTTAAACCGGATCCAACCCACCCTTGGTCAAACCATTACCATAACCCGGTCAACAAAAACCAAAATATAATAAAAAAAAACTTTTACCGCCCCCCAAATCCCTTTTACCCGTACATCCTCTTCCTCCCACATGAACCCTAATTTTACCCCTTTTACAATTAACCCATCTCCCATACAATTACCCACAATTAAGCTTTCTAGAAGCTCAACCCACGTGATATACGTATGTCAGAGAGAGGATTAAGCTTAAGAATGTCTATGTGGCAGAGTGGTAGCTTGTGACTGGGTGAAGCACCTCACCTAATCATTGGATACTCTTTCTAGAAGGTTTGTGGCACATGTTAGGAGTATTGAGCACATGGATTGCCATCTTGTTCATTTCCAGCCTTCCTATTGGTGCTAACACCTCACTAGATTTGATCCAAGGGCTCTAAAGGAATGGAAGAAGCACAAATTGATCAGACGGCTATGTTGAGGCAACATGATCAAGATCTCTTTATATTTTAATGATGACAAATAAACCATCGAAACACATAAAATAACAAACGTTAGCCAAAATTCCCCGAATCACAAGTCTGCTGCTGGCGCGCCACCCACGCGTCAACGCGTGGGTAACGCGCCAAGCGTCTGTGATTCTCGGGACGAATTTTGAAAGTCGGTTTTCCCCTTACCCGACAAATGTGGATCTTTCAATACAGGTATGAATATGTTATGTGCTTAATTGAGAACACTCGAAACGAGTTTTGGGATTAGAGAGATCCAACTTTTAAAGCACCCATTTACGGGAAAACGCCAACTCATGTTTTCTAGCTATTGCCTCTAGCCAAGGATTTTCTATACTTAGGGAGCTTATTTATTTCACGTAACATCATGTGAAAGCATTCATATGCTCATATCCCGTGCTTACGTCTTCTCTAATTACGTAACGGGTTTACTCCCTTATTGGTCAAACTAAGTCAAAGGTCACTTTGCGTAAACGCATCCTTTCCCACTTGGGTCATGCTTTACATTAAGGCAAAGTACTTAACTTGTTTGAACCAAAGTATTAGTTGAGAACGTCTAGTCGTGAAAAGTCACGAGGTATGAAATTATGGATTCTCGACGTTGTGTTACTTGAACTAATAAGTAACTTATGATTTTCTCAACTTATAATCTTAATTGTCTAAATCTTTTCTTCTTAATGACAATTAGATTATACTCTTTTTAATTACTTTTCTTAATTATCTTCTTCAACAAAATACCACTTACCTCAAAACCATCAAACCCAATACCACCAAATCTCCCACAATCCTTCCCAAATATCCTTTCTAACATTCCCTTACACCACTTACACAAAAGTGTACCTTTGTCTCCCACACTTTTGATCTAAGCCATTGAATTCAAATTCAACCCATCTCAACCATCTATTTCCTTACAACATCACATCTCTTACACATCCCTTACACATCTCTTATATTCCTTACACATCTTCAATCTCAACCATCCAATTCAAATTAAACACACCTCAACCATCCATCCAATCTCCTCTCTATTACAACACATGTGTTTAATCTCAACCCTCTATTTCAAACCCAACTCAATCCCAACCATTGGACCATCTTCTTCCCCAAGCAAAAAGGACACTTTGATCTCACCCATTCATTTCAAACCAAAACCATCTCAACCATCCAATCTCTTACAACACATCTTAACCATCTATTTCAAACCAAAACAATCCCAACCCTCCATCCAACCATGGTTCACCTCTTCCAACCATGGTTAGTTCTCAACATACAACCCTAACCTAACCTTGGTTAATCTAACCAACATACTTCTTAACCCAACAATGGTTACCTCTCTACACCCAACCATGGTTAACTCTTAACCACACCAAGGATGGAACATTCCCTTTAGTAAACCCTTTAACCTAACCATGGTTCATTCTCTATATACTTCTCTCTTTAACCTAACCATGGTTACTTCTATACACTTAACCCTTCTAAACCTTACCATGGTTACTTCTATACACTTAACCCTTCTAAACCTTACCATGGTTGCTTCTATACACTTAACCTTTCTTTACTTAACCATGGTTAACCTCTAAACCTTTAACCTAACCATAGTTACACCTTAACCCTTCCCTTGAGGATTATCCCATGGCATAATCTCTTTTCTATTATGCCATGTGAGGAATACCATTTCTATCCCTACCAAATTACCCTTTCTACTCTTCTACCCTTGGTATTTGGTTTTCTTATAAACACTTCACAAATGATTTTCAAATTGGCTATTTGAGTTGGTAAACCTTAGATTGATTAATGTTAAGGTTTGGTGTGAAGTACAATTAGGGGTTTAGCAAGGTAAGGCATTTATAATGCCAAACATCCAAAGCCTCGGGAATATTTTCCCTGGGTGTCTGGCGTGCCACCCACGAGTCAACGCGTGGATGACGCGCCGGCCTCGGTAAAATATTCCCAAGTTTGGGTTTTGACTATAAATACAATGTCTTGCCTCTTGTATTCCTCACCCCTTGCCATTATTCTTTCTATCTACATTCTTTCTCTCTAATCCTCTAATTCTATCTCTTGTGTTCTTGATTTTCATATAACATCATTTGAAAGAACACTTCTTCTTTGCAAGGGAAGAATCACAAGAACCTAATCCACTCTTGTGATTGTGTCGAGGGTCTTCTTATCTTTACCCTTTCTACTACAATCGAGTCTCTAGGTTAGGTTAGGACTTGGTTGAACAAACTTATATTCATTCAATTGCTTGTAAGGGAAGTCTTGTGTCTTGGTGACCAAGCCTAGATCATTGGGGATCAAGTTGGGGTTTGATACTTCCGTGGCAAGTCTTGGTAGTAGTCTTGGTGACCCTTAGGTTAAGTCGAATCGTGAGATTCTTTAGGGTGGTTTCTGAGGGCGGAATACCGTGGGAGTAACTCCTTCTTTGTGAGCATCAATATTGTTGAATATTGGTGGAGTGAATTGTAACGGTTTGTAGTCCACCGAAAGGATTATACTAGTGAATAGTATCGGAGTCGCGGATTCGCAACTGGACGTACGGATGGTATAAACCCCCCATCCCGAACCAGTATATATCGTTGTGTTCTTTACTCGCTTTATATACTTTGGTTGTGTTCGTGGTTGTTTGGATTGATTATACAACCACTTGGTTTTCTTTGAGGCTTAAAGTTTTTAAACGTCTTAAAACCCCAAGAAACCGTATTCAACCCCCCCCCCCCCTCTATGGTTCTACAGGCTATGATTAAGAGTTTCTAGATCCTTCCAAGTGATATCAGCTCAACCTTCACCCTCTGCTATAAACCCCCCCCCCCCCCCCATTCTCACCATCTCATTTTCATGTAGTTTGAGTGTAATGTTACTTTGCAAAAATTTATACTTAGCTTAATGAACTTGTAGTTTTAGCTTTCTGTAGTTGTACTCTTTTTATTCCAAGTAATAAAATCCATTTCATTTATGTTTTCATTTAAATTTCTGTTATCTATCTTTGTACTAAATCTGTTTACATTTACTCTCTTAAGTTTGTTACTGTTACATTTCAAGCTTCTAATAAGCTCATTTTTAGCTTTCATACTTGTAACCTACATCTCTGTTTAATTTACATAAAAACACAAAAAAAAAAATAATAAATAAATAAAAAATAAAAAAATAAAAAAATAATAATAAAAAATAAAAAAAATAAACAAAAAAACAAAAATATTGAGTAAATTTCTTAACTCAGCTTGCATCCAAGCTTATTTTAGTAGTATTAAGCATCATACTAGCTTATCTAGCTTTTGTGAAGCTCATATAGCTTAATAATATCAGAAAACAAAAGTTCATTCTATGGTCCACGAAAGTCAACTGCACAAGCCTTTTGAAGATTTGGATTTTTTCAGTGATGGTTGCTATGGTGTTGTTATGCCTATCTAAAGATAGGCTAATTCCAAATGTATTCTCTGTTCAGCTGAGAATGAAACTTGTAAGATTCTAATTCCAATTTTTGGTTCTTAAATTGCATTTGATAGCATAGAAGTATAGTTCTGGTTTACTTGGTTAATTGTTATTGATTTTGTTTTATTTCATCATTAAGTAGCTTAAGTATTCATTTGTAGTTGTTTATTAGATTTGCTTAGAATATTTCAAGTTATAGTTTACTTCACTGCATCAGTATCATCATATTTGTATATTTGAATTCCATATAAATGGGATTTTGAAGGATTTCATTCCATTCCACTTGTCAACCAAACATGTTAAGGAATGAAATTCAGATTCTGAATTCCTTGAATCTGACAACCAAACATGCTATGGAATGGAATTAGATTCCAATTCCATCGAAATCCTGAAGATTCCATGAACCAAACGGGGCCTAATTTGTTTGGCATCATCATTAGTCGGTGGAATTCTATGTAGAGAAGTTTGTTGGAAAATTTAGTGCACTTGTGGGATTGGTTCATACCTGGTAATGGGCTTGGAGGTACGGAGTGTACACCCATCAGGTCCCTGAACACCCTGACTCATATAGTGGTTAAATGTTATTCAGTATCTGATGAAGTTCAGTGAGTTCACTCTTTGAGGGAGTGATACTCTGGACTGAATGGTATTCATCAGGAGGATGAGTTCAACTCTCATCATGGAGTTGTCATGTCCTCAGGGACTAGCTCATCAGTGAGTATAATGAACTCACTGGACTGAATTCAAACTTGATTAGTAACTGTTTTGACCTATTCAAGTGGCAGTTATAACTGCATTAATGACCACGTTTAATTGGTCGTGTAACTACTAATACCTATAATTATGGAGGCAAATTAAGTGGGATTAATGGGCCGTTAATCACTCTTAATTCCATTGACGAGGGTCGAGTAATATTACCTATAAATAGGTAAATCAATTGATGCATGAGGGAGACACAGAAAACACATAACACTTAAACGCAAAGGGTTATTGATTTGTGCCTAAATCACTAACAACATTTGGTCTTATCCCAAGTAGATATTCGTGATACCCAGGCATTAGGGTCGAATAGTTTACTTTGGAAAGTGATAACACGATTCCAAGTGATATCCGGTAACCTTAATTGGTACGTAGTTAGGCTATTGATTATCTCCACCCTGTTCTGGGCTCATAACCACCAACAATCAAAGTAACTATTTTGTGATAATCAATGGCTGCTGCTATGAGGCATATGGCTGCTAACTTTTCCAAATTGGAAAAGTTTGAAGGTGTTGATTTCAGAAGATGGCAAAAGAAGATGCACTTCTTGCTATCAAGCATGAATGTGGTGTATGTTCTTAGCACTGCTATTCCTGAAGATCATGGGGATGATGCTACTGTGGAACAGATAAGGAAAAGAAGCAAATTGGAGAATGATGACTATGTATGCAGAGGTTTAATTCTCAATGGTATGTCTGATTCTCTCTTTGACATTTATCAGAATGTTGAATCTTCTAAGGAACTGTGGGATTCCTTGGATGCCAAATATATGGCTGAGGATGCTTCAAGTAAGAAGTTTCTTGTAAGTAATTTCACAAATTACAAAATGACTGATTCAAGACCAGTCATGGAACAATACGATGAACTTCTTGGAATACTTGGAAGGTTTACACAACACAAAATGAACATGGATGAGGCTATTTCAGTCTCTTGTATCATTGACAAACTCCCTCCTTCTTGGAAAGATTTCAAGCATACCTTGAAACATAAGAATGAAGAACTGACACTTGTTCAGTTGGGTAGTCATTTGCATATTGAGGAATCCCTCAGGGGGCAGGATAATGACAAGCCAAAGAGTAGCAATGCTACTGGTGCACATGTTGTCAATATGGTGGAACATAACAATTCCACCAGGTACAATGACAACAAAGGCAAACGTAAACATCAGGATAACACAAGGGCTGGTCCTAACAAGAAGGCAACACCTACTTGTTGGAAATGTGGCAAATCTGGTCACATTAAAAGGGATTGGAAAGGTGTTAAGGTTGGTGGTAAAACCAATAGTTCAGGCACTAGTGGTTCAGGGAGTGGTGGTTCTGCTAACTCACTGAAAGGTCAGAATATGTTTAATGAATCTCTTCAGGTTTATTATGTTACATATGTATCTGAATCTAACTATGTGCAGGATGATGATGTTGCGTGGTGGGTTGACTCTGGAGCAACTGTTCATGTGTGCAAAGATAGAAGATGGTTCAAGACTTACGAGTCACTGAATGATGGTTCTATTCTTCACATGGGAAATGAGTCAACAACTTTGGTGCATGGTCGTGGTTGTGTAGATATTAATTTTAGTTATGGAAATATTGTAACTTTGTTTAATGTTATTCATGTTCCTGATATAAGGAAGAACTTGGTTTCAAGTAGTGTTTTGAATAATCATGGATATAAACAAGTTATTGAATCTGATAAATTTATATTGTCCAAACATGGTGTGTTTATTGGTTTTGGCTATTTGTGTAATCAAATGTTCAGGCTTAATGTTGTCACTGACATTGTTAATTCAGCCTTTATGTCAACCTCTAAACTGAATGACTCTACCCTGTGGCATGCTAGACTTGGCCATGTACATTTTAAAAGAATGCAAGATATGTCTAAGGATGGGTTAATCCCAGCATTTGACATGAACACTGAAAAGTGTAAAACTTGCATGTTGACCAAAATTACTAAGAAACCTTTTCAGGGTGTTAAACGTGAGACTGAGCTCTTGGAGCTAATACACAGTGACCTGTGTGATTTGCATGCCACCCCCTCTTTGGGGAACAAGAAGTACTTTATGACATTTATTGATGATGCTTCCAGGTTTTGTTATGTGTATCTATTACATACCAAGGATGAAGCTTTAGATAAATTCAAAGTATTTAAAACTAAAGTTGAGTTGCAACTTGGGTCACTGATCAAAAGATTCAGGACTGATAGGGGAGGTGAGTACATGGATACTCTGTATTTTCAGTCTGTTGGTACAATCCATGAAACGACTGCTCCCTATACTCCTCAACAAAATGGTATCTCTGAAAGGAAGAACAGGGTACTGAAGGAGAGGTTAATTCCATGTTGTCCTATTCAGGACTGAGTCAAGGGTTCTGGGGTGAAGCTATGTTAACAGCTTGCTATTTATTAAATAGGGTTCCAATAAAAGGAACAAGATTACCCCTTATGAGCTCTGGACTAAAAAGAAACCCAACCTGAATTATCTCAGGGTATGGGGTTGTAGGGCAGTTGTAAGACTCCCTGATCCGAAGTTGAAAATTTTGGGTGAAAGAGGCATTGAATGCATCTTTGTTGGATATGCTGAGCATTCCAAGGCTTATATGTTCTATGTTATTGAACCTAATGAATATGTTTCAATTAATTCAATAATTGAATCAAGGGATGCACTATTTGATGAGAATAGATTCTCATCAGTCCCTAGACCAAGTCACAGGATTCCAAATGGAACAGATGACATTGGTGTATCAAAGGTCCCTGATGAATTATCATCTCAGGCCACTGATGAGGTTGTGGTTCAACCACCTGAACCTGAGCTCAGGAAGAGCAAAAGGGTCAGGACTCCAAAGTCATTTGGACCTGAGTTTCAATTATACTTAATTGAAGGTACAAGGAATGAGGTCTCTGACCAATATTCCTATTGCTTCGTTGTGGAGGATGATCCCAAAACATTTGAAGAAGCAATGAAGTCACAGGATGTTGCTTTCTGGAAAGAGGCAATAAATGATGAGATTGACTCCATCATGGACAACAACACTTGGGTGTTGGTTGATCTACCACGAGGTTGCAAACCTCTTGGTTGCAAATGGATTTTCAAAAGGAAAATAAAGGTAGATGGAACTATTGAAAAGTTCAAGGCTAGACTAGTCATTCAGGGCTTTAAACAAAAGTCAGGGATAGACTACTTTGATACTTATGCCCCTGTGGCACGTATCAGTACCATAAGATTGCTGATTGCTTTGGCATCAATTCACAATCTGATTATTCATCAGATGGATGTGAAGACAGCTTTCTTGAATGGTGAATTGGATGAGGAGGTTTATATGAACCAACCTCAGGGCTTCATCTTGCCTGGCAATGAAAACAAGGTGTGTAAACTGATTAAGTCTTTATATGGACTGAAACAGGCATCTAAGCAATGGCATCAAAAATTTGATGAAGTGGTTTTGTCTAATGGTTATGTTCTTAACCAGGCTGACAAATGTGTATATAGCAAATTTGATGAATCTGGTAAAGGAGTCATCATTTGCCTATATGTTGATGACATGTTAATCTTTGGCACTGACCAAAATCAAGTTGACCTGACAAAGGACTTTTTGTCATCAAGGTTCTCCATGAAGGACCTGGGGGAGGCTGATGTTATCCTTGGTATAAGGATTAAACATGAAAGCAATGGTATATCAATTTCTCAGTCTCATTACATTGAGAAGGTACTGAAGAAATTTAATTGCTTTGATTGTACTCCAGTGAGTACTCCCATGGATACCACTGAGAAGCTTATGCTTAATACTGGCAAAGCTGTATCTCAACTTGAGTATTCTAGGGTGATTGGCTGCCTGATGTATGCCATGACTTGTACAAGGCTTGATATTGCTTTTGCAGTGGGTAAACTGAGCAGGTATACTAGTAATCCTAGTGCTCAGCACTGGCAAGCAATTCAGAGGGTACTGAAGTATTTGAAGAGAACTATGGTCTATAGTCTCTCATATACTGGTTATCCTTCAGTGTTGGAAGGATACACTGATGCAAGTTGGATCAGTAACACTGAAGACAATTCGTCTACCAGTGGCTGGATATTCCTACTTGGTGGAGGTGCAATTTCTTGGGCATCCAAGAAGCAAACTTGTATCACCAGTTCAACAATGGAATCTGAATTTGTGGCTCTAGCAGCTGCTGGTAAAGAAGCTGAATGGTTGAGAAACTTGCTTCTTGAGATTCCACTGTGGCCTAAACCTATAGCACCTATTTCTATCCGGTGTGATAGTGCTGCTACATTGGCAAAGGCTTATAGCCAGATGTACAATGGGAAGTCTAGACACTTAGGTGTCAGGCATAGCATGATTCGTGAACTTATCATGAATGGGGTGATTTCTATAGAGTTTGTTAGATCTCAACAGAATTTAGCTGATCACTTGACGAAGGGTCTTGCTAGAGACTTGGTTGTAAAGTCTGCTAAAGGGATGGGTTTAAAGTCCAACTTGGTCACTGAATGCTAGGATACCCAACTCCCTCCTGAGGAAACTTGGGAGCTGAGTTCAATGTGGAAAGCTGAACATTCAGTATACTGAAACACATGTTTTACAAACATCCCAAGGTTTGTGCTTGGAACCTGCTGAAAAGGAGGATGAAGTCACTACTTCTTAATGGTTAATTTTCTTTGAAAAAGTGCTTGGCATGAGCATGAATAAAGAGGAACCACCTATGTGAATGTTGAAGTTTTGCCGCTTCAGGAAGCTATGGACTTTTAGCTTTTACAACATTTATAAATTGGATATGGACACATGGCTTGTATAGTGTCAGGAGTGTTTAAGTGTTGGAAAACTTGTGTGTATTTTATCTTCAGGTATTCAAATGGGTTGAAGGGTTCAATTCATAGAACACCCTGATTCTCGAATATTTGAACGTGTAATGTACTAAGATGGAAATTCAATCTTCAGGATATTTTCGTTTATGCACTTGTTTTGTATTATGGTTATTTTCATGCAAAGGTAGTGAACTAAATTTGGGGAGGTTTGTTGGAAAATTTAGTGCACTTGTGGGATTAGTTCACACCTGGTAATGGGCTTGGAGGTACGGAGTGTACACCCATCAGGTCCCTGAACACCCTGACTCATATAGTGGTTAAATGTTATTCAGTATCTGATGAAGTTCAGTGAGTTCACTCTTTGAGGGAGTGATACTCTGGACTGAATGGTATTCATCAGGAGGATGAGTTCAACTCTCATCATGGAGTTGTCATGTCCTCAGGGACTAGCTCATCAGTGAGTATAATGAACTCACTGGACTGAATTCAAACTTGATTAGTAACTGTTTTGACCTATTCAAGTGGCAGTTATAACTGTATTAATGACCACGTTTAATTGGTTGTGTAACTACTAATACCTATAATTATGGAGGCAAATTAAGTGGGATTAATGGGCCGTTAATCACTCTTAATTTCATTGACGATGGTCGAGTAATATTACCTATAAATAGGTAAATCAATTGATGCATGAGGGAGACACAGAAAACACATAACACTTAAACGCAAAGGGTTATTGATTTGTGCCTAAATCACTAACAACATTTGGTCTTATCCCAAGTAGATATTCGTGATACCCAGGCATTAGGGTCGAATAGTTTACTTTGAAAAGTGATAACACGATTCCAAGTGATATCCGATAATTTTAATTGGTACGTAGTTAGGCTATTGATTATCTCCACCCTGTTCTGGGCTCATAACCACCAACAAAGTTGAAGGGTGAGTACGTAATGAGCTGTTCGGTTGATCAAATCTATGTGCATGACAATGTAAGTTGGGAAACAGTTAGACGATACATAATGTATGCAGTAAGTATATACTACTTTCATAGTTTCATGCATGAAGGGAGATGTAAAAGTTAAGTGAAAGGCAAAATTAAACTGGTACTCCCTCCGTCGAAAAAAAGTGTCCATCTTACTATTTATATTTGTCTCAAAATAATCAGTTTTTATATATGGACAATAATTATAACTAGTCTTCTTACTTTATCATTCTAATCAAAACTTACATTAATTACTCACTTTTTATTTCTATATTGATTATAATAGTAAAAATAATTTTTTATCAATTAAAACTAGCATTAATTACACATATCATAATTTTTACATTTTTTGTTTGTGAATTCTCTTTTTGGGATGGAGGGAGTATATATAATGAGTTGTTTTCTTTTTTTTTTTTTTTTTTTTTTTTTTTTTTTTTTTTTAACCGTGAATGAGGGCAAGAGTGAATAGTTAAGAGGTGGGTGCACGTATAGGTGAATAGCCATCAGGACTTTTTTTTTTTTTTTTTTTTTTTTTTAATAAGTATTTTTGATGAAGTGTTATAATAATATTATTAAGAAGTTATGTTACTCCGTATGAAAGTGTTATAAAGTATATGTTGAAGTGACGTGCCCTACATAATTTATAAAGCACGACTACATTTTGAGCATCTATAATGTATCAAGTTTTTAAAGACTTGATGCATTTTATGTATACCTAATTTAATGACTTGTAGTTTTTGAAATAGCTTGAAGTTTGTCAAGTCTTTTATAAAATTCTTGATAAGCTATATACTCTAAAACCTTATACTACAATGCAAAAAAGCTCTTACAAATACTTGATAAAATAATAAAAATCTTTTGATTGTTTTTTACTCATTGTGGATGCGATGGGCTCTCTAATAATAAGACAAAGTTGAAAGTGCCGTGTCAAAGTTGTGGTGGAAGGTGCCGTACGAAAATATATAGTATTTCTTTTTATAGTTCCAAACGTTGGTTTCTTTTTCAAATTCAGTGGACTGTGGGTTCCATTCGTGAACCATGACTTTTATTTGATTGAACTTCCTTTATTTGCATTTTCCATATGCCAATTCAAATTCAATAACCTATACTGTAATAAACTAATAGTATACCGTACGCATGCATAACCCTCCAAGTTGAGTATCTTTCTTACTATAAGAATTATTATGTCTGACATAGGGGTGAGCATCGGGCCGGAACCCGGCCCAACGAAGCCCGATCCCGATTGTGGCCGAAATTCTAAACCGAGTCCCGACCCGATAGTGTTCGGTAAAGTCGGTATCGGTATCGGTCGGTATCGGTCAGGATTGGCTTGTCTTTTCTCGGTTTTTGCCTCGTCCCGACCCGAGTCCCGAGTTCGCCGGAAATGCAAACCGACTCCCGACCCGTTTACTAGTCGGGATCGGAATCGGGCCGGCGGGTTTATCGAGATCAGGCCGGGAATCGGGATGCGGGCGGTTTTGCTGAGCCTTAGTCTGACATGTCTTATTTTCTAAAAGAAACACCTACTAGTCTCATTAGATACTTGAGCAATATCTACTATTTGATAGACAAATCGACAATTTTGGTACATCATGAAAACCTATATATCAAAACTCAAAAGCTTGTAGGTACAAGTTCATATTTATCTAATTAAAATTGAAAATGATAATGACCTTGAGGTTAACTTCTGTTGTCCCATACTTAACTTCTGTAATTTTAAAAATTTAAAGGAATATGTAAAATATAAGATCATTATCATAAACTACGTGTTTCAAAATCTATAGTGTGCTGCTTAATCTATACTATTTATAAAGAGTAAATGGTCAAAAAGTCAAGAAGTGAAATGTGAAAAACTTAAATTAATGTTTTGCCTAAATTACCCTTAATTAATGCATTTAACACTCCTTAATACTTCTCATTTAAAACTTAATCAAAACTTAAATGAAAACATGGAAACTTACATTACACATTCAATTTTTTTGTCAACTTAAAAACATGGAAAGTTAAATAAATAATTAATAAATGAAAACATAAAAATGCAATGTTTTGAAAACCGGATTCGAAATCGACCCGGTCGAGTCACCGGACACCGGATCAACCGGTTCGACCGGTTGGACCGCTGGGTCAACCCGGTTTTCAATTTATTATTATTTTATTTTTTTGACCGGGTCAACCGGTTCGACCAACGGGTCAACCGGTTCGACCGCCGGGTCAACTCGGGTTTTTATTAATATTTTTTGAAAAAATGAAACCCGGCCGGGTTTCGAGAACCGGGTTGACCCGGGTCACTCAAAACCCGGCGGGTCACACCGGTTAACCCGGTTTTAAAAACCCGGGTTGTTTTGACCCGTTTTTTCGGCCGGAACCGGTTAACCCGGCCGGGTTGACCCGGGTTTCAAAAAAATTGTAAAAATGTAAAATTGTTTTGTCAACTTAAGAATGAATACACACGTATATAAAAATAAACTTTTAAATACTAGATGAGTAGCCGTACATAGAAACGAAATTTTATAGCAGCAGATAGTTATAGTGATATTTTGGTTACACAAACCACTTAACCAAAATATCATTATAATTAAATGCCGCTATAAAATCCTGTTGCTATGCACGGGTATTCGTCTAGTAATTACTCAAATATATATTAAATCCCGTGTATATAATGACAAAACAATAGGACTTTTATTGTTGTAAAATTAATAGAGTAAATTACACCGTTCGTCCTTGTGGTTTACGTTGACCAACAAACTTCGTCCTTTGACCAAAAAAGGTTTACCGTCCATCCTTAACTGGCAAACGTTATGTAGCGTTAGTCCTCCATTCTAACGGGCCACACTAACACCTGTTAAGTCTCCCCATGTGATATCTATGTGAGGGTATTTTGATCTTTTTACCACCTCTTTTTTAACATCTTCTTCTTCCTTCATCAATCATCTTTATCCACCCATTCTAAACAATCACACTAACAAGTAACAACACCACGATCATTCTCACACCACCACCACCACCATTATCATCATAAACCATCACCAAACACAAAATCCATTTCCAAATCCCATTTTCATCCACCACACTCATTATCTTCATCGACCCACTCAAGAACATAAATAAATTTAATCCAAACTATCAAATCAAAATCACCCAATTCCAAAGAATCAAATCCCTCGTCTCCATTTCTGTAAAGACCACCAACGCATTCCTCAACTCACCCCGCTTTACATAATTATCAACAAGCGCACTCCAAACAAAAACATCATAATCCAACCCATCTTTAACTAACATTTCAATCTGTTTCTCGAGTCAGTTTTTGACTGCCCACAAATTCCTATATATATATATATATATATATATATATATATATATATATATATATATATATATATATATATATATATATATATATATATATATATATATATATATATTTAGTTCCTTCACTCTTTCCTCTCAATACATTTCAATCTTCAATATCATACAAATTTCTGCCTTCTATAGCGTTGACTTTCACGGTCAACCCATCTTAAAGTGTACAAATAAAGATATGGATAGTGCTTGTATGTATTTATGAAAAAAAGCAACAATCATAGATTCATAGTAGTCCAAGAGACCACAAAACATTTCTTGCAGCCAACAATAATTTCCAACCGAATCAATAACCAAACTCCTATTTCTTCTTAAAATCGAACACTTAAAACATTTTCTTTCTTATATTTCCAATTTACCACAATCGAAACACAAACAACTTCTTCGGTTTCTTTTCCTGATTTTCAGAACTGGGTTTTGTGAGACAAGAATCACAAACACATACCCTTGTTCATTCTTGGTGGGTTTCGTCTTCCAGATCTTTGTTAAGGTCTCGGGTAGGTTTTTGTAGTATTTGTTTTAAGTTTCAAGATCGATGATGTATCAAACAGAGATCGTTTTCTTGCTCTTTTTACTCTTGAATCTTGATTGTGGTTGATGTTGTAGAGATGACTGTTGTTGGTTCTGATAATGGTTGTAGTAGTTCTTGATTGTGACGAGGTTCCAAGATGGGATTAGGGGTTGTAGTTGGCTGTTGGAGATGGGGCAAAAAAAATTTTGTGTTTTGTTATAATATTTTGATAATCAAGATTTAAAGAATGATAGAAAATGATGGTGATGAAAGTGTGTTGGGTTAGATCTTGTTGTATTGCTATAAAATACAGTAAAGGTTTTGTTGCTAATAATTTGAATATCTTTTGTAGTTTATTTTTAATTAGTTGGTTTTAATTCAATGGAAATGAGATGTTGATGAGCAAAATATATTCATAATGTTTTATGGACGAAGATAGAAGAAGGAAAAAAGGTATTTAGGTGGTGGTGGTGGTTTAATTACACCGTTCGTCCTTGGGTTTTGGAAAAGACTGAAATACCCTCAGTGGATGGGTGACTAACGCCAGTTAGTGTAGCCCGTTAGAGTGAAGGACTAACGCTACATAACGTTTGCCAGTTAAGGATGGACGGTAAACCTTTTTTGGTGAAAGGACGAAGCTTGTTGGTCAACGTAAACCACAAGGACGAACGGTGTAATTTACTCAAATTAATAATATTAGTTGAAGTTTTAGACAACTTAACACATGCGTAAGGACTAAGGAGACTCATTTTCCTAAACGACAAAAAGCTTTCTCTATGTTATGGTTTTTCCCAGAATGATTTTGCAAGAACAACAAACATTATTTTTTATTTTTTTTAAACGGCAGTTTTATATTAAGAAAAAGACTAAATTTCACCGTTGGTCTCTAAACTTGTCAAGATTAGCGCCAATCGTCCTTAAACTTTTTTTTTTTCATTTTCGTCCCTGAACTTGTCGATTTTGGCGCGAATGGTCCTTTTGGGAAACGGACGCTGCAATGCAGCGTTAGCTGACGTGTATACCATGGATAATTTCGTCTTTTCACTCCAAATCATCTCCAACAGTAACTGTCGCCGTTGGTCCCTAAAAGATAGCTCCAAGATGTGTTGGTACAGTAATTTGCGCAAATCGTCCCTAAAAGTTGCCTATAAAGAAGGTTCTATTAACTTTTGCCTGAAGCTTTCGTTTTCCAAGATACACCTGCAAAAAACTTTCCCGCCCAATCACATCAACGTCAAAATCACAAAAGTATTGAAAAGTGTCCCGAACAATGTCCGCACCAATGTGGAAGATGCGCACAAGAGGAGTGTCAGTCCCTGCAGATGAGTTGGAGGCGCAATGTGAGAATGCCTACGGTAATGAGTTTAAGTCCAGTTGATTTGAGCTTATTTTGCTGTTAGCTTGTGTTTATATATGTTTAGGTACTAAGTAATTGACTTTATATTGCAGAATTTAATCGCAATTTATTCACCATTCGAATACATCATGGTGGGGCATTTATGCGTTTCCCTAACAGGGAATACGTTGGTGGTACTGAAGACATATTTGACATGGTGGATATTGATGTATTCTCAGTGTTTGATCTGGACGATATGGTGCTTAAGTTGGGCTACACAGGTCAAACAGAGCCTCTGTTTTATCATTATCTTAGTCCAATGAGTAGTTTTGACCACGGACTGTTTCCCCTTTCATCTGATGATGATGTCAGATGTTTGGGTTATATGGTAGGTCGTTACAAGTTGATTGAAGTCTATATAGAGCACGGTTGTTCCAGGGTCACTGGTAAAACGAGTGTAGTAATAGAGGAACTAGGTTCTAGTCCACTTAGAGCCTCTAAGGAAACTAAACACCCTCAACTGTTGCCCCTCACATGGCCTGATAATACTGATAGTGTTCCACTTCCTGGAAACTCAAGTCAAGGCACTCCTTTTACACAACTGACTTTAAGTGAATGTGGTCAAAATGAAAACAATGAACTTCCCCTGATTGATTCACAATTTGGAAGTTTGAATTTAAGTTTCACCCCTGTTGTACCTACTAGTCAGGAGATTGTGGCAAAGAAACTTGCTGATATAGTCAGGATGATGGAGTTTGAAGAGAATGAGTTAGATGTGCCTCTGTCATTTAGTTATTTGGATGCCATGAATTTTGACAGCACTTGTGGATTAAGTCCTGATGAACATTTTGGTGTTGCTAACCTGGACCTAAATGTAGGGTTACCTGTTTTTGGCCTAGATGATCCCCAAACACATTCAGGTGAGGGTCAACAGGATACCAGGCAAGAGGCACTAGAGGGTGAGGTTCAGCATGGTAATGGTGTCGGGCCACTAGAGGATGAGGAGGATGACATTCATAATGTCAATGATAGTGATTATGAAGGAGGGTCAAGTGACAATGCAGGTTCAGGTGATGATGGAGAGGCTGCAGTTATGAATGATGAAGGACACACTGGAGTTGAGCCTCCTGTGCAACTAAACGGTTTTCATGTAGCAAGGGATAATCCTTCTGTCAGTATTGGCAACAGCAGTGGTGATCAAATAAATAAGTTTAGACTAACAGGGAATAAAGCTTATGACAGCATTGGCAACAGCAGTTTAGTTGGAGAGGTTGTCGGTGGAGTAGAACCTGTTTGTGTTGAAGGTTTCGAGAGTCAATCAGGTAGTGATGGTGAACCAGGTACTGGTGTTAGGAAACAGTTAAGGGAAATAAGAAGAGCAATTGGAGTTGACATGTCAGAGAATCCTATTATGAAGTATTTTTTTTTCACTGGACAAGAGTTTTCAACCCCAGAAGAGGTGAAGGAAAGAGTGTACATGCATGCAGTTGAGACCAGGAGAAATTTGAGGTTGCTCAAGAATGATGGTATTAGGATAAGAGCTGTATGTGATAACCAAATTCCTGTCTTTACAGAGTCAGTCTTAAGTGGATCAACGGGCCCAACTGTAGATACAGGTGTTGGGCCTAGTGGATCAAGTGGCCCATTAGGTAGAGGGAGAAAAAGAAAGAGAAAAGATGTAGGAACTTCTGATGATGTGTGTGATGAATGCCCCTGGGTGTTGTATGTAGGCAAAGACAGAGTTAGTCAAAACTGGATAGTAAAGACACACAGAGACAAACACACTTGCCTTCAATCTAGGGAAATCAAACACTGCACTTATAAATACCTGGCAAACAAGATCTATGACCTAGTCAAGGTTAATCCAGAGATCCCAGGAAAGGCAGTTCAAGACCAGCTCCAGCGTGAATTACATCTACAGGTATCTATGACAAAAGCATTCAGGGCCAAAGCCAAAGCAAAAAAAGATGTTTCAGGTGATCACAACCTGCAGTATATGATGCTTAGGGACTATATTGGTGAATTGCTGTCTACAAACCCTAATACGACTGTGAAGCTTGGAATTGATAGAGATTCTGCTAATCCTAGTGAGTCTAGAAGGGTGTTTAAAAGAATTTATGTTTGTTTGGGACCGTTGAAGGAAGGCTTCAAGGATTGCAAAAGAGAATTGTTGGGGCTAGATGGTTGTTTCATGAAAGGTCCTTATCCAGGGAAAGTGTTGGTGGCTGTTGGACTTGATCCTAACAATGGGATTTACCCATTGGCTTATGCATTGGTGGAAGCTGAAACTAAGAGTTCATGGTCTTGGTTCTTAATGTGCTTGGGTGATGACATAGATCTAGGCCCTAGATCTAACTTCACATTCATGAGTAATAGACAAAAGGTTAGTAAATGATGGTCCTTTAATTGAATTCTTTAATAACCAACAAAATATAAATTATTATTTTGCTAATTTTGTTAGTTTATGCAGGGACTCATTCCAGCCTTAAAATCTGTCTTCCCTAATGCAGAACACAGATTTTGCTTGAGGCACATTCATGAAAATATGAGGCAGCAGTTTAGTGGCTTGGAATATAAGGAAGCTTTGTGGAGATGTGCATCTGTTACAACCCTGTCTGGTTTTGCAAAGTGTATGGAACATTTGAAGGCTATGAAGAAGGAAGCACACGAATGGTTGAGCAAGATACCAGCTGAACATTGGGCAAGATCTCATTTTTCTGGTAAGTGTTTGTTTCTTTTCAACAAAAGTGGTTCAATAGTAGACATGTATATCATTTAAGTGTTTCATATTTTTGTGCTATAGGTAGACCAGTTACAGATTTATTGATCAACAACATTTGTGAGGTGTTCAATGGTAAAATAGCTCCAGCAAGGGACAAGCCAGTCATTACACTTTTAGAGTACATCAGAGAATACTGCATGAAGAGAATAGTAGTTGTACAAGGTATGATTGACAAAACTGATGGGCCTCTAACCCCAACTGCAGCTAAAATATTGGGAAAGATTAAGAGCGAGGCTGAATCGTTGCGGGTGATATGGAATGGAGGAGTTAAGTATCAGGTAACAGGGGCATGGGGTGACCAGTGTGTTGTGAATGTATAGGATAAGGTATGTACATGCAGGAAATGGGAATTGACAGGGATACCTTGTAAGCATGCTGTTGCAGCCTATTGGAATATGGGACTCAATGGCATTCAAGTTGGACCTCCTGAGTCTTGGGTACATAGCTGTTATTGGTTGTCCACATGGAAGGAAATATACTCTCACTTAGTGGAACCAATTAGAGGCAGCAACTACTGGGAGAAGACCACCCATGCTACAGAGCTCTTGCCACCAAAGCATCATGTCCAGGTTGGAAGACCAAAGAAGAAGAGAAGAAGGTCCAAGTATGAGGATGCACCCTGTGTAGATTCTGGAAGACTGACCAAAAGAGGGAGAGTTATTACTTGCAGACTCTGCGGTAACGCTGGACACAACAAGACTACATGCAAAGGACAAGGTCAACCTCCTAGAAAAGGTAATTATTAGACTTTGATACTTATGTTTTTTGATTGTTTTATATTTGGTTCTTTTTTATAACCTGTTTTCTTATGTAGGTTTCAACAAAGCTGGAGCTCGGCAAGCTAAGGGTAATGGGTCTGCTCAAGCTGGTCCTAGTTCAGCTGTCCAATATGGAGATGTAGCTGTTGAAGGTGGTCAGAGGTCAACTGTGCAAGGAGTATCTGGTGTGTAACACCCCCAAAATACCGCAACGGAAGACTGTGTCACTGGGGTGCTACTTCATAATACAAAGTACAAGTTATAGAAAACGAACTCTAAATGAGACGTTTTGAAAAGTTACCATTCGATTAATGAATTCAAAGTTACAAACATGAGATTCCAAAGTATGATACATAAATGTATACAAAATGTTTTGAATGGTAAATGATAAAAGCGTAAGTCTTCAGAATATGCAGCTTGACTCTAAGTTCCACGCACTAGCTATCGCCTTACTAACCTAAGATAAACATGCTAAAGTGTCAACAGAATGGTTGGTGAGTTCATAGAGTTTGTCTAACAAATAAAGCCTATAAAAAAATGATCACACAGCAAAGGCATCGTGAATCCACTCAGTTGCAAGTCCCGCCATAAGAGACTTGTAACCTGTGTGTTCACAACCCACTGCTAAATATATAGTATGAATAAGACATGTATAAGTTCATCAAAACAATTAAGCAATTAGTAGTGAGTCTCTACTTCATCTCCGAAGACCTCACTTGGGAGCCAATTCCCAAAGACAACTGGGAGCCAATTCCCAAAGATAAAAGATTACTGGGTGCCATTTCCCAAAGTATAAAAGATTACTGGGTGCCATTTCCCAAAGTATAACTACTAGCCACTAAATAGAATAACGCAATTAAGTATAACACAGTCATGTATGTATGAAATCAAGTATAATGCAATCAAGTATAAATGCTTTGAATATTTGTACAAGTAAGCAAGTAGTTGAGCATGTATCTCCCCCAAAGAGTTAAAATAAGTATCAAAGAGTAGGGGCTATGACTCACCTTAAGCTTATGTAATGAAAGTGGTAGTCGAATCGCGAAAGTCTCTAAGAACAGCCTAAAATAGAACGTTGCGACTTAGGTTTGGAGTAACGTCTAAGAATACGAAGAATTGCCTATATATGTCTTGCATAATGTTCATGATGTGGTACTTAGTATATAGTGTAAGTCATTGAATATAAATGGTTTATGAAACATGTATAGGTTGTATATCTCTTACTACCGTTTGGGCCGACATAATTCAGAAGTCATGGAGTAAACGTTCGAGGAGTCAGGACACTTTAATTCGTAAATCCACAACTCATCTCGACGGCTTACTTAATTAACTTCTCACATGAGGCTCCCTACTATTGTAGTATTTGATAACATATATATAAGTTTTGATCTTTAAAAGTTATATGGTCTTTAGCCGTGGCTTTGCCGTGACCTTGGTCATTGTTACCATGGTCTTGAGACTCAACCTTGGCTTTAGCCATGGTTGTGGTCTTGGCTTTAGGTCATTAGACCTCTTGGTCTCATCTAATTATAACCATTATATAGTTACTTGAATATTTCAAAATAGCTGTTAAGAAAATGAAGAAAATATCTTTCATTATTGGTTTTCTGGGCTCGTGCTCCTGAGTTTCTGAAGAAAACGTGATTCCGGACAACTTTCGTGCTTTAACTTTTTCATGAAACGGACCAGAAGGGCCTCTTTTTGCGTGTTTTATATTCTGTCACAAAAAGTATTTGGCAGTTTTGCCGTAAAGTTTTGGTAATTTCAAATGGTCATAACTTTTGACTCGGGTACTCGTTTTGGGTGATTCAAATTGCTATGTTTTCCTTGTTAAGTCCTCTTTAACAGTAAGTAAGTGTCAAATATCATAGTTATACTATTTTGGTCATGGTTCTCCATAAAAGTCACTAGTTTACTTGTTTAAATAACATAAGTTAACATATATATACCATAACTTGTTTTACCAATTTTTATATATCATGAACATAATAACAAGACAATATATAGTAAGAATGAAATATAAATAGCATGAAAATGATATTTATCAAGAAAGTATGTTAGGGTTTCTTACAACTTTTGGCTTTCACTTAAGAAAGGGAATCAAGTAAGGAACTAGGACACTAAACCTAAGCTTTCAACCAATCACCACAACACTTGCTAACCATTGATCTAACCCTTTTGAAAACCAATTAACTTCAGCCCCTAATCACCTTGTGTAGCTCCTAATTCAACCATGGAATCACCAAACAAACTTAAGAACTAGGTAGAGAATACTAAAACCTTGAACTTTGTAGTGTAACTTGTAGTTTGAAGATCAAAGGATCATGGTGCTAGGGATTTATGTGTGGCGTTTTTATTATGAAGAAAGGAAGGAATGAGCTTGTATTTATACTATGAAGAGGAGGTTAGGAAGGTGTGAGGATGGTGCATGAGGAGGTGCAAGGTATTGGATATTTTTCTTAAACTTGGAGACCAAGTTCACACATGTAACCATCCTAGAGTTAGAAGCATGAGATCAAGACACATGGGCTGATTCCCCCCCCCCCCTAGAGGCGGTTCACAAATGGATAGGGAGGATGACTTGGTCTTGGTTGATATTATCCTACTTATGTGACTAGTTTCGACTCCGTAAATTGCTAACCGTAAGTTGTTAAGCCACGAAACGTAAAACCGGGTATCTTAAAAATATGAAACTTATAAATATGCTAGAACTTATCAATATACTCCATAATAAAATATAAAATGAGTGGTAGGTTCTATTGGGGTGCTCAAACCCTGCTAAAACTGGAAACACGGGTCTAAAACGCGTAATACATAAAACGTACGAAAGTTGCGTAAAATTGAGAAAAGTAAAATGTAACTTTTCTAATAGGATAATAATGACTTAAACTCACTTATAATGTCTAGGCTGGGCTCTGTCTAGTGTCGGTTGGTATTTAATGTCTTTAAACTTAAAACCGTAAGCCTAAAAATCAAGGAATGATTTATAAAATCAAGGAATGAATTTTGGTCAAAGGAGGAGGGAAAAATATGTTGACTTATTCCAAAAATGTGAAAACTCAAATCGTCTTAGAAACACGGTGCAGGTATAGGCTAAGGTTACGGCTAAGTAAAAGTGCTTAAAAACGAGAATTCCTGTTTTTCACGGCCGAGGTTTATTTGGTCATATTTTTCTTAGTCATGATTAATTCTCTAATTAATCATGAGAGTACTAAACATTTTTCTGGTGCGGGAAAAATTAACGCGGTCGAGTTTCGTTGTGCGTAGGATTTTTGAATGACGTTTTACCCTAAAACGTGTAATTCCTTAATAAATTTCACGAAAATGATCTGATTAGTGTCAAACTTTTAATTTGCTATGGAAATGATTTATCACTCGAGGCCATGAAACAAAAATCAAATTTCGGGAAAATGAATAGTAAAAATGAATAGTAAAATTTTCGGGAATAGAAGTTAACCTGAAAATGTGAATTGTTACATGGTGCGTCTCAAGCTGGTCCTAGTTCAAGTTTCCAAGGAGTATCTGCTCCTATTCCAACTCAATCTAGCCAAGTCAATGACAATGAATGGGCTATCCTTTAGCCATGTTTTAAATTCAGGACAAATTTGAGTTTTAGTACTATCGGTGTTATGAAACGTCTGTAATTGAAAGTCCACATAAGTGGCAAACATCAAAGTCCACATCTGTGACACTCATCTAAGTCCTTCTATAGGCAGACATTGAAAGTCCACATATGTGGCAATTTTCTAAGTCCACATCTGTGGCACTCATCTAATGGCTTATTATAGGCAGACATTGAAAGTCCACATATGGGTTGTGTTGGGTGGTCTTCACACGCCTTTATTGGCTCACCAGTATTAAGTTTTTTATTTTGAACAGTAGTAAAAAATTAATACTGGTAGTGCAAAAGGGGACTTTTTCAAGTCAAACTACAGCCTTTTTCACGTGTTTTTTGAAAAAACACAAAAACAAATAAAGTTGCAAAATCCTTTAAAACAAGTATCATGTTAACCTTCTGAAATGACAACATACTAGGTGTAAACCTTTAAAACTAGTAGCATAATCCTTTAAAAACATAATCCTTTAAAACAAGTAGCATCCTCACTTCAATGGGATGAATGTTTACAAACCCCTCTGAAACCAACTTGGAGCACGAGCAGTGAATATCTTGACCAACTCATCGGTAGACATGTCAAGCAAAGCATTGCGTTCAACTCCACGGAAACTGGCCCTTTCAGGCTTGCTGTTATGGTTTTTTGACTTCCCTAAATAAATGATATTATGTTACAAGGAATTTTGTACTACCAGTACTAAGATTTTAATACTGTTATAAATATGGAACTTAGTACTGGTGAGCCGATAAAGCCCTGTCATGCCAGCCAACCAAACCCATTAAATACCCACCCAACCAATTAAATACCCACCAAACCGATCAACCACACATATTTCCATATCATTTAATCCCATCTCATATAATACCCACCCAAACGATGAAACACACACACAAACCCACATACTCAATCTTGTAACCTAAATTTCTCTTAAACCTAAATATCCTATAATGTTACTTCACACAAAATGAAGGCCACAAACAAAAAAGGTATTGTTATTTCTGTTTTTGATATGTAATTGGTTGTATTTAATTAAAAAAAGGTCAATATAGGGTCGTTTTCTGTTAACATTTATCTATTTGTGAAGCTATATTTTTTTATTTTTTGATGCTCTCTTTTTCCTTATTTGCAGAAAGCAAACCTGCAAGGTCTGAGTATATCATTGGTCCTGTTAATGATGATTATGCCAAGTTTTTAACTATTCAAGCTCAAAAAGGTTCAACCAGCACTCCTACAACCTCTGAGTATATCATTGGTCCTGTTGATCCTGATTATGCCGAGTATTTAAAGCTTATAGGTCCAAAACGTTCAAGCACCATTCCAACAAGCTCTCATTATATCATTGGTACTGCTGATTCTGCTTATACCAAGTATTTAAAGCTTCAAGCTAACAAAGATTCAACCTCCACTCCTGCAAATAAGCCTTGAAGCCAGTCAAGGAAAAGGAAACTTATAGCATTTAATTATGCCAGTTCATGATAATAATGTGTTTTCATGGTATAACCAGTATCTCTTTTGTAATGAAGAACAGATTTATGTTCTTTTATTATTGGTAATGAATCTGCATTTGTTGACTGTCATGTACTGTTTTAGTTAATATTATCAAAAAAAGGTTTATGGCACCATGCGCAAATAGTTACCATTAAAATGGTCTACTTAGTTGACTTTATTAAGTCAAACTACAGCCTAATGGTTTGTTGACTTCCCTAACTCAAAGTACAGCCTTATGGTTTGTTAACTTCCCTAAGTCAGTCATATTATGCATTGAACAATCAAACAAAATACTTGACAATAACAAGCCACATTCACTTAATCACAAACCATTTGGATTTAGCCATTATTCAAACAAGAAATTTTATTGACCATTGACAACCATTACAAACGACAGCTTCACCACCCAACTACCATCATCTACTCGAAAATACTAAAAGCATTCACCCACCACCATCAGAAACTAACAACTACTACTACACAACACATGTCAAGCAGTTAAATAAACATACAATGCAAACAAAACCCAACTGATGATGATATACTTCTTGTACTTGGACCGCTGTCCTTCAAGCTCTTCAACAACACCTCGTAGAGCATTAATCCTCCTCAACAAACCAGGGATAATGTCTACTGACCTTGGGCACATCGGAGGATCCAACCATCCCAGAAAAGGACAGTTTGAGCCCTGAAACAACAAAGTGTGTAAATGAGCAACACATTTTTTTAAAAATAAACAACACAATGACAAACTTACAATTGTCGGACAGCCAAAAAAACGGCGACCTGGATTACTGTTTGTCCAAGAAGTCTTGACAACAGCGGGTTTACCACATGTGTAGACCACCATCGTTGCTCTGTTTTTCTTTTGAGAAGATGTGTGTTTTACATACTTATTATGTGCACAATGGACGGGTATTTACATGGTTAACTTCTGACCAACGGTCGAATTTTTACACAACACGCATCAAATCTTAGGGACGAAACATGCAAAGCATTCGCTACAATATACAAACGGCATTGGGGACGAACGGTGAGAATTTGAAATAAGTGAAAAGACGAAAAAACCCAAGCTTGCCACATCAGATAACGGACGGACATAACGTCCGTCTGCCAAAACGCGCTCCTAGGGACCAAACGCGCCGTCGTTTGACAAGTTCAGGGACGAAAGTGAAAAAAAAATAGTTTAAGGACGATTCACGAGAACCTTGACAAGTTCAGGGACGAATGGTGAAATTTTGTCTAAGAAAAAAACTAATAGCAAGGCACTAGAAGCTAAAAAGTACAGTTACAATCTAGAAATAAACAAAGCTTCATAATTTAGATTTCTCTCAAGCTTTAACTACGAATACTGGAAAAATGATGAAACAGATAAAAAGATTTAAATATCTAATCATCTTATGTAGTTAAGTACAATTTCCAATTTGTATGCAAGCTTAGAATTAAATCATTAATTAAGCTACAAAAGTCTTGTTTTTATTCTAGTCTCTTTAGCTTTTGTAGTTATATTTGTAAGATCTTAATAATATTTTCCACCATCCAATTCTTTCATATAAGCCATCAGAAATTCAGTAACACAACACGACATACTACTACATCAGGTACTAAGAAACAGAAGTTCAAAAGAGCACAAGGACTACTAGTGACGGAATCCGGTTTTAAAATGACTGGGTGCATAAATACCTTTATTGTAGTATAAAGGCCGCACTTATTTTTCTGGATAGGGTGCAACTAAGAAAACCCGATGTTTTTTACAAAAATTAACAGTATAATATTTTCGCGGTCTTTTAGCACCGACGAGACACCCCCAAATTCCATCACTTGTCACACTATACTTGCAAAACCTATGAGATTGGGTTAAGAAACAAAACACGTGTGTTATGCATTTCTAATAGTTTATCAATCACTGATTCATGCGTAACACTTTGTTAATAGCTGTTTAAATAATGTTAAACAGTCAAAAGTGCACGTTAAAAATGTGTTATGAGTACTCGAAAGATAAAAGAGAAGTGAATCGATGGGCTCTAAATTCACCAAAAATTTGATCCATTCTCATTTTCTTGACTTTTAATTCGGTTCATTAAATCAGCAAAACAGATATATAGTACCAGTATACATTTACATTATTACATATATATAAAATAGTCATACTCATCATTTATTAAACTTGGAACTTAGAAAGGTCACTACTCACTAGTTAATGTATAGGTTTCGATAATTCTAAAAGGGGTTAAGTTAAGGTCAAGAAAGTAGGTTTTTATAGAAATTGTTTTGATTTTTATTATTGTATGAGCCGACAATTCGACAAACATCACAAGATGGGAATAATGAGAAAAGGTCCGACTTGGTCTCTTCTTTCTCTATTTTTAGTCTTTTTTCCACTTCTGTGGCTTTGTTCTATCTGCACGTGTGTTTGAATTCACTATATTTACACTTCAATCCAACTCATTTTCTGTTTAACTTGTAGATACCAGCGTAGACGGAACTTTGATGAATCTATTGAGAGAGCCAAGTGTTATATCAGTGAATTTGAGAAGCCAAAGTTGTATTTCTTCTAAGCAAATATAAGTAAAACCTAAAGTTTTGGGAAGGCCGTAGCCCTCTCCGGTCTCCACTAAAGTCAGTCCATGAATACCAATGTTTTTTTAATCCTTTTTGCTAAAAGTGATTCTATGTAAACATGAGTACTCCTTTACTCTCTACTCTAAACTTAATTATTTGAGCTAAATTTGTTAGATTCGGCTAATGTAAAACGAGCTGTTATGAATTTATTCACTTAAGCACCATATATTTTTGTTAGGCCTTGACAGAACATGGATTCATATTTAGGGGTGGAGCCATAAAATTTTGCTCGAAAAGTTACATTTTAATAATTTTTAGAAACTACATTATAAATTGGTTCTTAGAAAGAAAAAAAAAAAAAAAAAAAATCTAGAAATTTTAGAAAATTTACACTACAATTTTTTTTCGCTAGGGGGCACGTGACCCTTGTGACTCCCTTTTGTCACCGCCCATGTTCATATTGTTGAAGATGCAAGAGCCGGATAATCATCATCAGTTCATTTGGGTTCCTTCAAGCAAATATAAGTAAAACCTTAATGTTTTAGAAGGGTTGAGGCCCTCTCTGATCTCCATTAACGTCTGTATATGATTATTACATTCCATGATCAATGCAATGATATTAATCGATTCTTCAATACCATTTGGTTTATTATTTGGAGGTTTTGTATTGTGATATGAGTTCGTAACGTTACAGTATCTATTTTGGTGAGTTTAAAATATGCTTAATTTTTATATTTTTGTGACGTATGTCTATAAAAACATGCAAGTTCCTTACTGTAAGCTGCCCGTATCAATGTTCGTGAGTGGCTCGTGAATGACAATCTCACTCGTGAGTCTGCTACACACAAACACACTCACGCTTTAATGGTAGTAAATGAGACTCACAATGGTGAGCTTCTCACTATTCGGTTTTCCGTGTACAATTTTATTTATTTATTTGATTTGTTAGTGTGTGTGTGTGTGAGGGGGGGGGGGGGTTGTTTATTTTGTAATATATATTTGTATAAAGTGGGTATTTTATTGAAAGTTGAGTATAGTAAGATTGATAAGGGTGAATTGTGAGTGGGAGTGGGAGTGGGAGTGGGAGTGTGAGCGAAAAGCTGGAGAGAAAAAGATGATATGACGCTGAGGTGGAAAGTAAGTGAATGTGTTTTCTGGTGACGGATTAGGGCAGTCTAAACACCCTTGAAATAGTTTTTAATTGAACTATAATAAGCCAAACGTTTAAGACCCAAAAATTCCATTTAGGCTGCGAGAGAAACAAAAGTCGTGGTATCTTTTCTGCAACATGCATGCAATTCAATGTTGAATTTGAATTCCATGCTTTTAAAGCGTTTAATTTTATTCTCACTTGTCATATTCTACTTGTCATATCAAGTAATGGGTCTCAAGTCTCAACTTGTACAATCAAGCATTCATGCACACCGTTTGTTCGTAGACATTTACTAAACCGGTTCATGTATGTGGAACACGTAGAAAGAAAATAGAACAGCTAGCACTTAAATGGTTCAATGAACATAGATTCCTTATTCAAAACTAACCACTGTTTTAATATGTCTAAGTCGTATTTTGTTTAGTAGCAATGTCGAAATTTGACTTACTTTCATGATTTAGATTATGATTAGTCGTCAATGACCTCAGGTATATATGACGTTATGTTATTACTAGTCGGTACATGTCACGAATCACTAATTGTACAAAGACTTTAGTATGTTTGTTAGACATACCATTGATGTACACCACATTTTGTTGTGTTTCCCCTGGTTTCTAGGTGCATACTACAACGAACAATACAAAGTTACAAACAGATGAATCTTAGTAAGCGAGCGAGTAGCAAGCCATTTATAAAGTATTGGTAATATAACAAAAAATCGTCGATAACAAAACCATCAAACCATAAAAAACCAAAATCATCCTACAATTTCAAAAAATATATTATTAATGGTATTATATAAACTTTAGTCGCCTGCAATACAAGTACGCAGCAAAGTTCCTTCCCAACTAAAAACTACATCTAAACTTTAAACCCAAAATGCAATATATATTCTGACATCCATTTCTTTCTTAACTACAATCCCATTTCCTAACTTCAACCCGAAAACAATTAAAAAAAAACGAAAATAAAACATCCCTTTAACAATATGGCTAACTTTTTTGTCAAAAAGAAAAGAAATGAGGGTTCAGCTGAATTTGGGATGATATAACAAAAGGGCTAACATTTGTGGAGGAGAATTAAAGAAATCGTTTTCGCCAAAAAATGAACCAAACCACTTTGATTTTAACATCTTCTGAAACCCTTTTCGACCTGCGTTGGGTGGACACTTTTGGGTGGTTTTGATTAACGTAAACCAAACCAAACCAAACCAAACCAAAAGTCTTCAAAAAAACAACATTTTTTCATGTGGTTGGAGTTTTTTTTTACGCATAGTACATGTACAAGCTGTTTGCTGCAGCACAGGCAATAGAATTTTCAGTAGGATGCCATGCTAAGTGAAGCAACTTTGTTGTGAAATCCAATGAGTTCCCATTTGTGTCATTTCCCGGGCTCTCTCCTCCTATATAATCAATAGGTTTAGTTAAACTTATAACCAGAAATGGTTATTGGTGGAGTAAAAATAGAAGAGAGCTAACCTCGTCTAACCACACGGCTTATGCTGCTGCTTAGTGATCTTGAAGGCCGTGAAGGAGACTGCACTTGTCGCCTACAAAAGATATTTGATTGTTTTAAGGGTTTAGGAAGCATTAGTATCCAATAGAAGGGGACAATTCGACCCACATATCCAAATAATGGGTCAAGTTTGGTTATCATGTATTTCTAATCAGTCATATACGTAAATCTAACAAATTTAGCTAAAACGAATACATTTTTTACCAGTCACTGAAAATGTGCCTGCACACCTCCAAAATCTCTTTACTAAAGATAAAAGAATTGCTATTTTGATAATAGCTTTTATGATTGGATTTAATATATTACGGAGTACTTGGTTATAATCGTTGCATAAAAAATAGATCAAAATAGTAGACCCATTTATATATAAACGGATCACTTTGATACTGGTCAGATGGGTTTAAGCTAAAAGATTTGACCCATTTTGCCACCCCTAAAAATAAATAATGTCAGGTCAACCCGTACTGTTTTGATCCACTCTGAAATATTCCCTGCCTTCCATTTTGCTACCTAAAGAGTATCCAGCATAAGTAGTATCGTGAAATACCTCATTGGATTTTTGCTGGCTTCCAGGGTCGTTGCTTCAGTACTGGTGGGATCAGAGCCAAATACACGGAACAGATTGCTGAAATCATATTACTTAAACAAGTGAGTAAGTGGGCACGATGAACAAAAAATTCGATAGATTCAACATACGCGCATTACCTGTAAGAACCAGTTGCTACCCTGTCACCATCACCACTCAAACAGCACTCAAACTTATCAAAAATTGAATCATTTTCATATAAGTCACATAGCTGGAGATTGACAGAGGCAAAATATTAATGAGGATTTCCGAGCAAAATTGAAAGCTAGCAGCAAAAAGTTTGGTAACAGGAAGACAAAAGGCGTACCCTGGGTCTTAAATATTCGTGAACCTGAAATGTTGAAACTGGACCAGAGTCCATGTTGATGTCCCATAACTGCAGAAACCAATTACAACTTTTGTTAATGACAGTTTTGTAATAAATCTCAGCCATTAAACAGTACGCCAGTAAAGCTCATCACAAGGTAACGGTCAGGGGCGGAGCCAGGATTATACGTTAAGGGGGGCCGGGCTGGGATTGTAAAATAGTAACAATATAACAAAGTACTTTTATGATAACTAAAAAAGTGAGCCAATTACAATATTTTTTATATGTGGAAGAAAGCTGAAGTTAAACACACTAGCGAGAAAAGTTTCTATGATCATATGCAGTGTTATGAATTAACATGCTAGTGATGATGATTTAAATCTATAAGTAAACATACACATAAAATCTACAAGTAAAAAGGGAAAAAAGAATGACAAAATATTCGTTAACGGTTTAAATGGGCTAGTTGTTTATCAATATTAATGGGCTCATTGGAGGGGGCCAAGCCTAGCTCCACCCCCCCCCCCCCCCCCCCCCCCCCCCAGTAACGGTTTAAATGGGGTTGGAGGTCATTCGAATCATGTTTCTATCCCTAATGGGTTAAAGTGTTAAACAGGTAATCCCTAAAACAAAACAAAAATAGCTCAAAATGAAAGAGGTCAAAGGGATGGAACGGATTGAGAGTTACCAATCATAATATTCAGAAAATCAGATTATCATTGAAAACAAAATACTTGTAATCATATTTGACACATTCCTTAGATAAAATAAAATCTAAATTTTCAGATTAATGAAAACAAAATACTTTAGTAAAAACGTTGCCAATAAAACAGAAACACGAACCTTAAGCGTCATATAATCACGGCTTAATATATATCTTCCATCCCTTCCGAACTTAACATCTGAAATTGATGCTATAATCTCAGTGAAGAAAGATCTTGAACCAGGTGATTCTTGTTCTTCAAACCTACAAAAAAAGATGTGTCATTGCTTACTGGAGTAATATACTATTTGGACTACATGTACAGAAGGACGATTATTAAAAAATAGAATATAACTAAAATTGATAAAAGTGCGTAGAAAAAGCCACCAAAATACTTACAATTTAGAATGTCTGTCGCACAATGCAGACTGACGCAAGTCAATAAGGCGAATGGACCCTTTTGAGCTACTATATGCTAGTGTATTACAATGAGTAGGATGAAACTCAGCTGATGTAATTACCTCTGCAAGTAAATTTAATAGCCATATGAACATACACATTCATAATTAGAGCACTATAAAAATCACGTGTAAATCAGACAACAAATATACCAGTGAGGTCCTCCATATTTGCAGGCTTGACATCGACAATGTTGAAGCTTTGATTGCTTATTTCCAAATTCCAAAGGTTTATCCGCAAGTCATCGGCCGAAATGAATGTTTCACCGTCACTACACAAAGGTAGGGTACAGAGGAAGGCATTCAGAGGATAGTTAAAGTAAACTAGGTAAAGGTGACGACGACAAGATTGTATGAACACATAACTCGAATCAACCCATTCATAATTAAATGGGTTGAGGTCGCCACCTCATATGATGAACACAAACGAAATTGCATATTTTTTGGAGACCAGCCTAGGCCCTAGAGTTAAAATGCTTATTTTGCAGGAGTTACTTAGATAAGCGATGAAATCATCTGATTTAATAACATTGTTTTCACAATAAAAGGACTTGCCAAAAACAATTGACACCTAGCTTTTTATGGATAGCTAATGAATAGAGGAACGATTTTTGCTCCATTTATAGGCAGAATAGATTAAACAGACTGAACTTCCATAAATGACGATAATAACTACAACGATACTTAATACTAATTATATACTCTATATACTTATACGTGTCAATAGTGTATTATATAGACCACTATCATACTTCAAGAAAATATTTTAAATGGTGATACTTCGATGCCATTTCCTCAAAGCAGATTGTCAAACTGAATGCAACCAGTGAAGAATTGATGCATTTCAATCAGGAATTGAGTACATTTATCCAAATCATGCATGACAATAACACGTGAAACAATAAAATATCCAAACCTGTTGTTTGAGATGGAATTGATATGATAATCATGTGCATGAGCATATACTCGTCTACATCTTGCAACAAGGCTCGTCTCGTTACTAGTTACCTACAAAAATTACCTTTTATGTTAACTAAACCGAAAAGAAAGAGTCAATCAGTCTTATGATGAATGAAAATAGTCAGAACAAGGCAAATCTCAGCTTTTAGTAGAGTAGGATTAAATTTTTAAACTGATCAAGATATGACTATTATACATTTAACCAAGAAATTTAAAAACATATAGATCATTAGTTGAGTACAACTACCACAGGCAAACGCAATGATTGGATCGCCCCCAAAGAAGAAAAGTCCTTGTTCAAACTACAGTAAGATTTATCTGTATATTCTCCATTTACAGTGTGTTGTGACTTATTGCTTGACGTAACACTAGAAGTGGCAATACTTCCATTCCCAACAGATTTGAAAGAATCCATGTTCATGTCTGCAATTTTCTTAACCTTCTTTTCTTGGACCTGAAAAGTCACAAAATTTGTTAATTTATGAACCTACCATGAGAAGAAATGAAGGAATACAATAAACGTAAATGTCGACCTTCCAGAATTTGATGGTTTTGTCATTGGTAGACAAAAGAAAAACGGCACCGTTGGCTGTTTGGCACCATCTGATTTTATTGATTTTCTCCTCGATCTCCAAACTCTTCAAATAATCAAACTGAAAGACAAAGTTGAGATGCAATGTGAATATATTACCGATCACATGCAAGTAAATAAAAATAATAACGAAAATAATACCTCAGGTTCATGGCTCTGAAACTCAGTTTTGTACCGGAATTCAGGATGCCTACCACTTGCATAATCAGTCTTTTCTAGATCCTTTCTACTTCCACCGTGCTGTAGAATTGAGCAGGATTTGGAAATTGCAAGTAAAGGGATAAAGTTAACGCAACAACCAAAAAAATCAAATATTATAAATAACTCATATTTTTGGCACACTACTGACCTCCTTTGTATCAGTCCTCTCGAATAATACCACCCTTCCCCCACGATCACCAGTAGCAAGATGATCACCGCTTTTATCAAACTCTATGGCCGAGATGATATCAACTGTCACACAAATTGAAAACAGGATTAGGATTGTAACTTTAAGCATGATAATACTTGCAATTTCCATACTTCAAGCAACTAATAATCATGTACACAAGAAAATCAACACCGATGACAGCTTACAAAGTTTTAAATCACGTGAGTTTTGACCAATCGTGAATAATGAGAACTTCACAAATCACCAAAAAGACAAAGATATGATGAAACGCCACTAAAGTATGAGTAGCGTAATTACATTTCCATAACCACCAACGCACACAATAAATTCCCATGCAACGGATATTTGCTCATACGCAGAGCTGTATACGACTGTGTGCGAGACGTACCGCACAGGGCCTCAAATTTTTAGAGGCCTCAAAATATATACCCCGTTATATACTTGGGGACTCAAAATTCACTTCCAACAAAAATTTGTTGCCATTGTACAATCTTATGTTGTAAATATTTGTTAAAACTTAAAACTTAAGATAGATCATCAAAATACTACTCCCTGTGTTTTTTGTTTCCATAGTTGGTATAATATATTTTTGATCATCGTATTTAGTTATGATATAAGTTTTCGCACAAGGCCTCCGTTAGCTCAGCTACGGCACTGCATACGTTAAAGCAACTATAAGAGTCACACGGCCTGCCTAAGGAAAAGCTATCTATATCGATTGATCATAACTTAACAACCAACCATCATCTATCTAAATCTCCTTGAAAATTGAACTTGAACATGAACAGAAGTTTCTAAATGACTGCAAACTGTATTATTTATACACAGGGATCGTCTCAGCACAATACTAACTTAAGAAGGTGACTTAGACCAGGCGACAAATTATAATTATTGCAGCCTAGGCCCTAAGAAGGTAACGGTTTTTGGGACAATTTCTTAACCACAAGGGGTGACCCGGCGGTAAGAATACCAGCCTTCCAAAGTGGAGGTCAAGGGTTCAAACCCAACGGGGAGAAAACTAATCCCCTTGTGGCTCGGAGGTTCACCTGCGCCAACTCCGGGCTATCCAAAAACAGTTTCTTATAAGGTGGCAAGGGGGATATCGCGAAAATCACCTTCGCCGAAGTCCTACTAGATTACCTCTTCATAAACCGGTATAACACACGTAGAGTTCGATACTAGTGCATTAAAATTTAAAACACAACCATTAGATCTTCCACATACTTAAATCAGCTCAAACTAGCATTTAATATCCACAACTACAAAATCTGTCATTTTCTAATTAATTTACAATCTAATCATTCACCAATGCACTGATCCTACAAAAAACAAATCATATATATACAAACCCTAACAAAATAACTAAATTAAAGCTCAGTTAGTTCACCTTCTTGTACTTCTTCACCAGCAGTCCGTTCACCGAACACCTGAGAGAATCTCCACTCCAGCGGCGCGTGACCTTCACGCGCCGCCGCATCTCCTTCACCACCCTCACCGCCACCAGTCATTCAGTTTCTCACTTATCAATCGATTATCAGATTCTCATTTAAGTAAGTAACTTCATCAAATCAATCAATAATTTATTTTATTTTATTTTATTAATTAATTTATATTCTCTCTCACATACTAACACCTAAACACACACTGGAAATGGATAGGTACTTTTTTTTTACTTTGTGATGATATGAAAGATGGTGTGACGGGTGGGTGAGGTGGCTGGGTGACGGGCGAATGAGGGAGGGGGATTGGGTGTGGTGGGTGATGGGGGAATGTGACGGGCTGTCAGGGGAGTGGGAAAGTGAATTTGTTGATATCGACAAGTGTTGTGTACACGACCGGGGTTTGGGTTAAGTTAGTGTGAATGATGTCATGTTGTTACTCTTTTTTATCTTTTTGTTATTTGGTTTTTGGTGTAAAAAAAGTAAAAAACACTTGTTAAAGGAAAAATCATAAGCTTTTTTAACTACGGTAAAACTTTGATGACTGTTAACACTGACTTGCTTAAAGAGATGGGTATGGTCACACAAGACTCACGCCACATCGGCGCCAAGCTCATGTGACCACACTGCACCTAGACACCATTGTGTAAAATTTGCATTTTTCGACGGTTGCAAATGCAATGTCTAGTTTCTTTTTTTCTCTATTTTTTTTAATAAACACTTTAAGTTTTACACAACTAGTTTCACTTTATATAAACCCTTTTTACACAACACAAACTAAAATATTTCACTTCTATTTTCACTTTCATTTCTAACTATCTTACAAAAAATGTCTCAACATCCAAATTAGGGCTGAGCATCGGGTCGGAACCGACGCGACCGAAAAAACCGAAGCCGAAATTCATAAAAAACCGGAACTGAAACCGAACCGACAGGCCGTCGGGTCGGTTCGGTTTTTGTCGGTTCGATTCGGGTTTGTCGGTCTAAGTGTATTTTGGTATGTTTTTGTCGGTTTTGGGCCGAACCGAACCGACCCGAAACCGAAATCATGTAAAACCTGAAACCGAAACTGAAACCGAACTGACGGGTCGTCGGTCCGGTTCGGTTTTTGTCGGTTTCGTCGGTCCAGTTCGGTTTTGAACCTTTGGTGTTCAGCCCTAATCCAAATGATTCTTTTCTCAATAACGATCTAGGGATTTCGCAACATCCAAACTCATCATTTACGTCAAATCTTGCTACACCTTCATCCGTGAACTCAATATCTTCCTTAGCACAACCTCATTTCTCCGTTTGGTAGCCAATATACTATGCCACCATACACAACCGAACAATATTATCTTCAACAACAACCACTTCAACAACAATTTCAACATCTTCAAAAAAATTCACCACAATTCTATCCACCACAACAACCACAACCACCACCACCACAAACCGAATAACCACCACAAGAAATCCACGAAGAAAAAAGCGAAAAAAAAGGCAAAAGACCCACCAAAAAAACAACCACCACCGCCACCACAAATTCCGAAAAGGTATTCACTAGTAGAACGCCTAATCTGGAAGAGTTATTAGCCATGTGTTATGTTGCGGTTTTCAGGGATAACCAAGTAAAAAATGACAAGTATGAGCAATGTTTTTGGGCAAGGTTCTCAATGAGTTCAACTCATCTTCTCACCACAAACGTACCAAAGATGTGATTACGGAGAAGTGGGCAATGTTGAAATTTAATTTCCAAAAGTTCAAAGGTATCTACAAATGTTTAAGACGTTTGAGTAGAACTGTTGAAAACAAGGTTGATCTTTTGAACAGGGCTAAGAGTTCGTTTAGAAAAGAGACAAAAGGAAGACTGTTTACTCAAGACGGGTCATGAGATATGTAGAGAAAACACCCCAAGTGGGATGCTGTCGAACTCGTTGATTTGGTTGATGTTACCTACCATATCGACAGTGGCGGAGCTAGAAAAAAATTTGTGGGAGGGCCGAAACAAATTTTTTTGTGAAAATACATTAGATGGGAGGGCCGAGGTGAAAGAATTTTTTTTTAACACATGAAATCGCGAAAAATTACACTAACAGGCTTAGGCCTAGGGGGCCGGGACCCTTCCCGGTCCTCACTAAGCTCCGCCCCTGCATATCGAGTAATTTGGAGATGATCCGAGACCCAAAAGAACATAACAACTTATATAAGCACTCTTAGGCTCAACACCCACTAAATTCATTTGTTGAATTGTATGGCGAGAGTAATTACTCCTATAACTTAAAAGTAGTTGGTTTTTAATCATTGGCATATCTTTTCTATATATCTACTGTAATTACAAAATTTGTTATAAACTTTAAAAGCTATTTACTTTTGAAACTTGGATAAACTAATGATGGAGAAGATGTCTTTTATGATAATTTCACCTATTACCTAAATGAATTAATTGATTTGACAAACACTAAAAAAACTGATTATGTGATTATTGCGTTATCAAACAGCATGATCAAACCCAAACACTAAATTTAAGAATCAGGTTTTGAAACAAATGATTATCTGATTATTCGTTTTCAAAACGTATAATATTTTTAATAAGCAATCTCAAACACCCCTTTAGTTTAGGTTTTTTTATTTTCATTATAATATTTTTAATTTTATTTTAATTATTAATGTAATGTTTTTTAATTGTTAATAAAATCAAATATTGGTGTTTAATTTTTTATTTTTTATTTATTTTTTATTTTTTGTTTTTGTTTTTTTTTTGTTTTTTTTTTTGTTTTTTTTTTAAATGAAGTTGGTTGTGTTATTACACTATGTTAGTAGTAATATTGGTTGTCGGTTGTTGAATCTCGTGCAAGTTAGGTTGTGGTAATGAGAAACTAACGTGATACTGAAGTGACGATAATAATATTGGTCTATTACCATTTACCACTAGCGTTACCTTTTTATCTTTTTATTTTTGGCTTTTTGACTTTTTGGCATACAAAGAGAACTTATTAAGTAAAAATCATTAACTTATTTAAGTGTTGTAAAAAGTAGATGACTAGCAATCCGCAGCCAGCGATGACTAACTTACATATTTCGTTTTTAGAATACTACAGGGAAGAACTGATTTAGTAAATCCGATCAAAGGAAGTTGAACCGTTTTGACGTTATTAAGGATGAATCATTAACGTATTGGTCATCGTAAACCTAAATGACCAACAATGCTAGCTAGTTTACACATCTTTCTTAAAAACATTACACAGTATATGGGAAATAATATTTAGACTGATTTTGCAATATGGTCGTAAGATGTTCCACTGCTTTGACGAACGCAACAATTGTTAAAGATGAATCATAAACTTATTTATTAGTGCAACTAAAAGATTAGTTAATAATTAAAGAAGAAAAAAAATGTTAGTAATTGTATATCTATGAGCTTATTGCTGTCCATTAATAGTAAACTGTATTTTAACATTTCTTAAGTTTATTAATATAACAAACTAACCCCTAACCTTCAAATTTTACTCATTTACATCATACTTTATTATTATTAATACTTTATGTTGCGAAACATATTCAAACTTTATTTCGTAACTATGAAATAAATGTTTGTTTATCCGCCGCAACGTGTGAGCGAAATTTATCTCGCTATTTTTTACATTTCTAATCATAGTGGGTGTACAAGTCGCGTGCTAGTTTGTTTATCACGTTTTGAATATGTTAGTCTAAAGTGGATCATGTGAAACATTTACACTGAATAGCAACAAAGGTCACATGCCTACTGCTTTAATGTAAACATGAAAGTTTTTATTTCTTTCGAATTTCAAGTACATAGTGCATGAACAATCTTCCTATATGTACTAGTCATCACATGGAAAAATACGCTAAAGAACTCACATTTCTTAACACTAACTCAAGCATCACATGTACTAGTATGTATGTTTTGCTTTAGTCAAGAAACTCATTCAAAGCGTGGTAGATGCATTGCCAAGTTCTATAGAAGATACACTTATATAAATTAACGACAAAATAACGTTAAGGTTGTTCTTAGTTTACACATATACCAGTAAATGATCAAAAAGTATCAATACTTATCTATATAAAAGCAATAAATAATTGCTTTTATAATATACAATCGACACAGGTTGGGCGACCGTACAGGTCCTCAAAAATTTCAGAGGCAATGTGGACGACCGCCCAGGTCTTAAAATGTAGGAGCTCCTGAAATTTGTTCTGCTAACAATTATATGTATGTGCACACATATTTTTCTTGAAAAACAATAATAAGGTGATAAATTTTTTTAAGTAGGTCATATTTTGAACGTTTAAATAATAATTTGAATTATATCTTAAAAATGATGACAGATTTTATATAATATCAGTTTTTGAAGGGCCTCATTATGTATCTTCACTCAGGGCCTTCCAAAACTCAGAAGCAACCCTGATGTTAATGACCTATAAAGAAAATTTGTTTTGAAATTACTCTTTCGATTGCTAGCTACTTATATACTTCCTCAATCTCAATTGAATGAAGACACCGGATCCCTTAGAAAGGGAAACAAATTTAAAAAGTATAAAAAGTAACCAGCAAGCGACACGTGTCCCCAACATATTTTATTTAAAATATCCGTTTAGGGGCAAAATCGTAATTTTATTCGTTTTTTACTTTTCCACCTCAATTTTCAAACGCAAATATCTTTCAAACGACAAACTTTTACGAAAAACCGATTTCACCATAATTTTTAAAATTTAATCCTCTTTAAATTGGTATAAATCTTGTTAAATATTTCAAACTTTTTTTTTTACATATCAAATGGTTAGTGATTTTCTTGATTTTTTTGTCATTTTCGGCCCTATTTTTTACCTTCATAAATGTCGAATCGTTAAAAACTTAAAACATGAAAGTTTTTTTATTTTGATTCACTCTTTACACAGGTTTTTGAATCACTCAAATTCGATGTCATACGAGTAAGATATCACACGTTAAAGATGGTGTTTAACTCATATTTGTTGCACACAATGTGTTTGATGAAATGTCTAGCTTAGAATTTTAGTGTTAAAATTGCGTTAAATGCATTAATTTTTGTTTCTCAATGCATTATTAATCATTTTATTAATGTAAGACTCAAAAAGTAAAGTTTTTTAATCATTATATTTTTAAAATATAAATTTAGTTCATCAGTTAGGTTATTAGGTTCATCAGTTAGTCATTTTAACTGATGAACCTTATTAACTGATTTAATAAGTTCATCAGTTAATAAGGTTCATCAGTTAATAAGTTCATCAGTTAATATAGTTCAACCAGTTAATAAGGCTGATGAACCTTATTAACTGATGAACCTTATTAACTGATTTAATAAGTTCATCAGTTAATAAGGATCTTTAATTTTTTTGGTGTTTTTCAACACTTCAGGAGAAGTGTTAATGAACGTTTTTGATATGATTATGTTTTTACAAAACTTTTTACAGGGAGGGTTTTGAAAACCACTAAACTTAAAACGATTTTGTAAAACACGCAACAACCTCCCCGGCAGCGGCGCCAAATTTTGATTGAGCCTGAACCGTCAGATTATTATTGACCAAGGTCAACAAGTCAAAGACAGCCTAGAATCAATACTCCGGTGATAGTGTAGTGTATTCCCGGGTCGTTAAAGTCCCAGCGAGATTGAAATGGTGCTTTTGGAATCGTTTATGAGAAAGTGGCACTGAGGACAGTAGCCAGATGATGTGGGAATGATATTGCTACTGTTATTTTGGTATTGACAAACAGATATAATATTCACAATAATCAGATACCAGATATATGCACAAATTGACAATTAAGAACACGTATCGGACTGAAAAAGTGGGTTTTTGGTAATTATGAAACTACAGGGGGTGCTTTTGACACTTTTTTTGAAACTTAAAATTAAAAATGAAAAATGAAATTATAAAAGTGATTAAAATAATATTAAACTATTATTTAATTAATTAAACTATTTAAAATCTAAATTAAAATCTGATTTAAATAAACTAAAAATGACAAATGATTTAAATTATACTAAAAATTAACAAAAATATTTTCTAAACCTAAATTAGAACTTGAAGAAAGTATAAAAAATTAAAAATAATATTTTTGTCTTTTTGTGGTTTTGTAATTAATTAAAAACTATTTAACTTAATTAAACTAATTAAACTACTTTTAATTAATATTAATACTAAATTAACTTAGAAAATTATAAGAAAATTTATAAAATTACTTAACCATTATAGGAATCCTAAAAAATTATAAAAACTCTAAAAATTATATTTTAAGATTAATCTACTAATTAATTACCTTTTAATTAACTTAAGTCTATTTTAAACAAATAAAATAAGAAAACTAGAAAATGAACAGTAGAATCTCAAAATTTATTTTCTAAAAACTTATTATACTATATTAGAACTAGAAAAATTATAAAAACTAGATTTAACCTTATAAAAACTAATTAAGCTATTTAATATTTAATATTAATTAATAATAAAGAAAATTAAAATTAAATCTAATTAACACTAAATGACAAAATAAAAATCTAAAAAAATTATCAAAATTACTTTACTGTATTAGGTATTTAATAAAAATATAAAAACACTAGTGACTTAATTAAAATATAAAAATGAAAATTAAAATTAACTTGAATTAAATAGAAACTATCACTTATTTTAACTTGATTTTTTTTGGATTTTTCTTTTACAGAACTACTAAACACATTAAAATGACAAACTTTTGTAAAAACACTTGTTGAAATAGCTTATAATTAAGCTGTGACACCCCCTTGTTCTAAACAGTTGACTTTGGTTGACTGTTTGGTCAAATAAGGTCAAATGGCCTTGGGTGGGGTCCACAGTGATGAAATCAGTTACAACTAAGTTTAACAAACTCAGATAAGCTAGAAATAACAAACAAATAGCACAAATAAGCTGAGTAAAAGGAAATAAGCACTTATCACTTTGAAAATGAACACAGATTAGGGACAAACTATTAGGCTTAATCTAGGTGGGGTCCACAATGACTCAGGTCAATCCAATGGTCAAAGGTGAGACCCTGGTAGGAGGAGGGTTGTAAAAAACTAACTATGGGGTCTGGGTCCACTGAGGTGGTCACAAAACACCACCCAAGTGGTGTTGTGACTGAGGTCTGGTCTGAGCAGGGCAATACCCTTGCCCTGCAGTTGTCTTTGAGGGTGAATGGGGCTCAGATTAAATTTTCTAAATATGAAATGAAATCATATTATCAAAGTTAAGCTGGTAAAGAACTAAACCTCCAATTTTCACAATACCAAATAAATTACAAAATTCAGAATTGAGCAAGCAACTTTGATGAAATCTGAGAACAAGGATTTTGACTTTTGACAAGAACACTCACACTTTGACTTTTATGAATTTCCAACACTCCTAATAAGCTATAACAATGATAATAAGCTAATGTGAGATTAAAAGTAGCTACAATAAGCACTTATGAGCAATTGAGCAAAGTTTTGGGACACAAATCCCTCACAGTTAACTGTGAGGATGAGTTTTCTTTGATTTTGACTTTTAACCTAATGGGACACTAATTTTGTTACTTACCTAACTGATTTAGACCTAATGAAACTTGACTGAGCCAAAATCAACAACTAGAACACCCTTAAGATCAGTGGATCCTACTGATCCAAACACACCTTTTGAATGACTGATTTGATCTTTTCAAAGCAAATGGTCACTAGAGGGTACAAACTTACTTCTAATCAACAACATATGATTAATTGAACTGGTTTTGAGTACTAGATATACAGGCTAACACATTAATCATACATACTTAACACCAAAGCTTAATGAGACAGTTAAAGCTTATATTTTTTAAGTAACCAAATATTTTTAAATAACAAGCTGAGATTTTTAAGCTAATAATTATCTAAACAAGATTTAAATAACACAAACAAACAGGCATAGGCAAAATTAAGCAAACAATTATTCAAAAACTTAAACTAGGAATTTTAACTAAAAATTTAAATGAGCAAGTTCTTACTAGGATACCCTCAGCATGAACAGAGGGTTTTCCTTTGTAGCCTATCTTTAGATAGGCCAATCTTCACTTAATCCAGCTCCTCAATGTTCTTAGAACCTGAAACAAATAGCAAACATACAAACAGTTGACTATAGTTGACCTTTTTTATTTTTTTGTTTTTCCTCTACTAATACTGAATTTTAGGAGTCTCTAAAGCTTAAACAAGCTTAGGGGAGCTTATGTGAGCCTAAATTCCATCCAAAATTCCATACAATAAGTAATGTACCAACTCAGATTGATACCAAGAATGCAAAATCAAAATGTAAAGTGAAAGCTTGAATTTTATAACTTAGAAAGACTTCTGATACATAAATTAGAACATTACAACACTTGAATTGAAAAAGATTAAACTACTTTGCTTGATAATTGAAATTCGATACAATTAAACTAAAATTAAACTACACAGTCTTCATCTTGTCCACTCTTCCTTTTATAGCTGACAATTAGGGTTCCATGAGCATCTCTGACCATTTCCTATCATTCATCTTAGCCATTGGATTACTTTTGATCAATCTCAGCCTTTGAATTTTTTCGCGCCAAAATAGAAGTGGGACAATTGGGACTGTTTAAAGCAATTGGGGGGGGGGGGGGGTGGTGCATTAAATGCTGAGGTGATGGTAGGTGCAGAGGGGTGTGGGAGGGTGATGATGGCTTGGGGCAAGTGGTGGTGGTGGTTTTGCAGGTTTACGGGGTGGTTTGGGGGGAGAAGAGGGTGGTTTGGTGGTATTTGACCGAAGTCAAAGATGGACTCGGGTCAAAGGGTTGGGTGGACTGGGCTAGTTATCTTTTGGGCTTGGGTGGGCTAATGTTTGGATTGGACTTGTGTTTGGGTTTAGTTTAATTTAGGTCCGGTTTGGTTTAATAGAATTTACAAGGATCACTTTTGTAATTTAGGCAAAGATGAGGGGCTGTTTGTGGTATTTTTCCAATTTTATCACAAGGACCAAACTTGCCAATATCGAATAACACACGGGTATTTTTAATAAATTTCATTTTTTAATTACCCGGGTACTATTTTTGCCAAAACTGAAAACTTTAAGGACCAATTTTGTAAATTCCTCAAATCTTTCATCCAGGGACCTGTTTTGATAACTTTTGATTTCCTAAGGTCCAAGAATGATTTTTCTTTCAAATATATCCCACCAGGGACCAATTCTGCCATTTTCTGAAACTTCAGGGACCTGTTTTGCCAATTTTGGATTTTGAGGGGTAAAAGTGTAATTTTCTCAAACTTTATCACCCAAGGACTTATTTTGATAAATTTTGACTTTTCTTTGCCTTGGGTTGACTTTTCTTTCATTTTAAACTTCCAGGGACTAGATTTGACAACTTTTGAAAGTTGGGGGACTGAAACTGCCAACTACGCAAACTTTATGTGTTTTTAATCTGTTTTTGGTATTTTTGCATTTGAAACATGTAAAACACTTTCCTGGGATATTTTCACTATTTTGATTCATTATTGAGTGTTTTTGGATGTTTTGGCAGTTCAGAATTGGTAAAAATGATGAGTATTTACACACTCATCATGCATAATATTCTTTCGAAAATGTAAAATTACATATATATGTTCAAAGCATGCGTAAAAATCACTGTACAAGTGCATTAAAAACTTGTATAAAAGATATATATATATGTAATTATTCACCTTTATAAAAACCTTTAAAAGTATAAAATTTTCAATAATTTATAATTTGACAATTTTAAATACTTTTAAAGATTTGTGCATGTCGGTGCTATATATGTTTTGCAAGTGAATAAACTGGGCCCCTAACAGTCCATTAGTTGACACGTAAAGTTACTTTTCTATAAGTAATATTCGGCCCAATATCTTTTATTCATCTATGATATTATCATTGTTTGCCATTTGGGCCCAGCTGAAAGTGCTTTCTACTATGTTATAATGTTATTTAGAAAAAAGTTACGTATGACATTTTTGTTTGACATAAATTTAACATGACATGGTTATTTTTAACAAGTTGGCGAAGTAAAAAGTAAATAAATAAATGACCAAAATTTGAGCAGATGATTGACAAAAAGAGTTGCAACTCCTATGAACAAAATGTGACCATATAATCTTGAAATTTATGTTGATATTCTGAATGGGGTTGGTTATTGGTACCATAAAGTGCAAGTAATACTCTTTCTAAAAGAATTTTTATTATTTATTTATTTTCTTTTCTTTTTGTTATAAAACTGCAAAATAAAAAAACAAGATATAAAATATAAAATTTTATAAGTTTAAAAAAAAAAAAAAATGGAGCAAAAAATCATTAAAAGTTTGTCTTGTCATGTTAATAAAATGGGTAAAACTACAAAAAAAATGCTAAACATAAATTTTGAAGTTTGACAAGTCAAAAATAATAAAAATAAAGAGAGAGAGAGAGAGAGAGAGAGAGAGAGAGAGAGAGAATAAATCAAGTGCTATGAAAGGAAATAGTTGTATTAAAGGTGTAAGGATACCAATAGTAACACCCATTCAGAATATATGACCGACAGGCGACAACAAAACACACGTGTTGCTATGAAGAAGCAGACATTATTGTATCAAGAGTATAGACGGTGGTTTGATAAATTTGTGAGGTGTGCTACACCCACTCACAACTTATAAAAAAAAACCCACTCGCTGACGTGTTAGCAAGCTGATTGGTTGGTTTTTTGAGGCCCACAAAAAACCAACCAATAAGCTCGCTGACACGTCAGCGAGTGAGTTTTTTTTGTAAATTGTGAGTGGATCTAGAAATATTCATAAATTAAAATCAATGTCATTTTATAAAGAGTATAGATGGTGGTTTGATGGCTATATGCAGTTATGCACATCTATTATTCAATAGGTCACATGTTCGATACCTTCACCACATATCCTTTTTGTTTTTTTAAATAATAGAGTTCGACACTACTCTTTATGATAAATCTGACATGATAAAAGCCTATCGACACTACTCGGCCTTTGGTCTAGTAGTATGTGAGTTCGACACTACCAAGGCCTTTAGTCTAGTAGTATGTGAATGACTTATCAATTTAAAGGTTGTGGGTTCAAGTCTTACTGAAGATATTGTGAGGTATTATGTGTGAGATAGGTGAAATAAAAGTATAAAAAAATTGCCGTTCACAAAAAAAGAAAAAGAAAAAAAAAAAAAAACCCCTATTGACACCGGGCCACTCATCTTGCGCAAATCCAGGTTAATGACCGACAGAATTTTACAACAACAAATAAGAATTTAATGGGGGCTTATAGCTAATCAAATTTGATGCACTTTTATGCGATTTTACATTAATAAACTTCAGCTCCAGTTAATTCTTTCAAACAATTTTATCAAACAATTTTATAAAATTATAAGCTTGAAATTTATGTTGATATTCGGAATATATGACCGATAACAAAACACAGGTGTTGCTATGAAGATGTAGACACTATTGTATCAAGAACTTTTGTTTCAAGATAAATGACACATGTCCGTTTTAAGAGAATAGTGAACATAATCCACTAACTAGAATAAATTAAAATCATTGTCATTTTATAAAGAGTATAGAGTGTGGCTTAATGGTTATATGCACATCTATTATACAATAGGTCACATGTTCGAAACCATTAAAGTCCACTTTGATACTTTTTGGTTTTTTTGGCAACTAACTTTTATTATCAAGTAGCAAAAGTTACAATAACAAATATAAATTTGATGATTAGTGACATAAAAGTATAAAACAAAAAATTCCCACTAAATGTTTTAGTTTATCTACAATTCTACAATCTACACCCATCTTATTTGAATCTAAAGTAAGTTAATCAATATGATTTTTTTTAGGTAAAGTTTATGTTTTGTTTTAAAAAACAACAACATACTCAATACTGTCGTTCAGGAACGGGGTGTATGGGTTTGTTTTGTTTTATGAGGTTAGATTTTATTTGGGGACTCGTAATATGTCCTCTCTTAATGCGTTAATGGTTAAGATTGGAAACATGGAGATATCTTCTGTATCTGATGCATGTGTTTGGTCGTTAGCGAATGATGGTATGTTTTCTGTAGGAGTCACGCGTCGATTTTTAGATGATCATTTTCTGCCTTCTTTGGTTCCCTCGACGATTTGGGAAAAAATGCTTCCCCGGAAAGTTAACATATTCCTTTGGCGTTTGATCTTGGATAGACTTCCTCATCGGTTGAATCTTTCTTCTCGAGGTATGGAAATTCAAGAGATTTTATGTCCGTCATGTCATGGAAGCGTGGAGTCAAATCAACATATCTTCTTTGCTTGTAGTATTGCTCATAGTATATGGCAGCTCGTTCACCGGTGGTGTGACATATCTATGCCACAATTTGACTCTATCGATGATTGGCGAGAGTGGATGAGCTCATGGTCCACATCTTTAGCGAAGAAGCAACGTATTTTTGTCATTTCCGTGGCTTCTTTATAGGTGATATGGCGTTATCGAAATAGTGTCATTTTTAACTCTCAATCTATGAGGAAATGTGACATTTTCGATAACATTCGTTTGTTTTCTTTTTTTTGGATTAAATTTAGAGGAGGCAAGTTTAGTAGTTGGACTCATTGGTTAAATTCTCCTATGTACTTCTAGCTTCTTGCTAGTTTTTTCTGTTTTTATATATCATGTTTGCTGTTAAAAAAAAAAGATCAGCTTAAGCCTTGAGGTTAGCAGACTAGGCCCAATCAATTTGTAGAAAAATGTTGTTATGTTCACTAAAAGTTTACACTAATTTGTTAACCCAATCTCTTAGCAAGATACCTAATTGATATGTGTTATGACACTTTTGTTTCACCAGTATATGAAATGCTTAATTATTTATATTCTTATACTACTTAATTGTTATATTTTGAAGAGCTATGTAAGTATGTATGACACTTTTGTTTCACCACTATATTAAAAGCTTATTTACTTATTTTTAACATGTCGACATAGATAAAAAATAGATGAATAAAAAGCATATTTTTGATACTGTTTTGGCTGAATCTTTTTGATGGGTAGTCTTGATTGTGTGTTGTCTTGTTGTTGATTTTTACTTGTCCTCATAGTGAGGTGTTCGATACTTTTTTGTTTGCTCGTGTTTGAGAGGTTCCTTTGCTACAATGTCTTGTTTGTAGCTTTGGTACTCGTTTTGTAAATGTTCTTAAGTTTTAATATAAGCTACTATGAAAAAAAAAAAAAAGTTGCGACGCCAATGAACAAAACCTCGACCATGATGAGTGAATGACCGTATAATCTAGAAATTTATGTTGATATTTGGAATGAGAAATGATTTGCACACATCAAGATACAAGTATTTAAAGGCAATGAATTTGTCTCTATTGTATAAGTGGAGATGGCGAGGAATAAATAATCATCAAAGTCTTTGGGTTAGAGTTTTATCGGAGATTCACGGTAGGAATTGTTTCTATAATATGTCAGCTAAAAGCAAAGGTACTTGGAATCATATAACGGCGTCTCTCAACCTTTGTCATTCCTCTTATCTTTTACCAAAAACCGTGATTGTTAGAAAGATTGGTAATGGCCATAATACTCGTTTTTGGAAAGACATTTGGTGTGGAGATCAGGCTTTTGACAAGAGATTTCCGAGAGTTTTTGCTTTAGAATTGGAAAAAGATTGCTTAGTTTTTGACAGGTACAATCCCTCGGTTTGGACGTGGAACTGGCGAAGAGATTTAAGAGATGGTCATGAGCAAAATCAACTTCAAGACTTGTTGCTGATGCTTCCGAATACTCTTGAAAGTGGTGAAGATTATTGGAGTTGGAACCTTGAAGGTAACAAATGCTTCACTGTTGTTGCTGTTCGGAACACATAGATCATTACATTTGCTCAGTGGATCGGCCTTCTTGCTGGAATAAGTATACCCCGAAAAAAGTTAACATTTTTGTGTAGCGTATGCTAAGGAACGGTCTTCCTACTCTTTTAAATTTATTTGGTCGGGGTGTCGATGTGACTACGGTTAGCTGTAAACTTTGCAATAACGGGCTCGATGATGGCTGTCATCTTTTTTATCAGTGTGCATTCCTAAGTGAATTGCGTGTTCATATCAGCGCGTGGATAAACCTGACAATCCCCGTCTTGGAACCTAGTCTAGTGGTGGAATGGTATCTAGACTTACCTAATTCTAATCAACACATAAGAGTTATCGAAGCTATTATGTTCGTGTGGTGGTGGCATATTTGGAAGGATAGAAACAACTCGATTCATAATAATGAAAACGCTAGTATCGCCAACACCTTTCAGTCGATTGTATCTCTCTCTTTCTTATGGATATCTAACCGAGATAGGAAACATCATTACGCATGGAACGATTGGATCGTGTGCCCTTTGATAGATGGTTAAGATGGCTGATCTTGCATGGTCTGGTCTTGGTATCTTTCAATGGGGTTCGTTTTTGGGTTGCATGAAGATGGTTTTTGGTTGCTTCGGTGTATCTATTTTGGTTAGGACTTTATGTTCCTTTGTTTCTTGCTTTTTGTTGGCTGGTTTGTGTCCTCGAGGCATGGTTGAGATCACATCAAAAACACCGCGAAGTGAAAATCGGTGGCTCGACCTTCGTTGTGTGGGAGTTTTTCTCGTGTCTCGGATCTCTGTAATTGGCACGAGTTTTTTTTCATTCCTTTTGTGATCCTCGCAATTTATGTTCTCGAGATGAGTCTAGAGGTTTTGTTTTTTATTTGTAGCTTTCTAGACTTTGTTGTATTGTACCTTTTAGGTGTCTAGTATCTTGCTAGTTTCACCTTTTTTTTTTTAATTCATTCTGCCGTTTAAAAAAAAAAGATACAAGTATTTAAATCATGCTATAATAAATATAGTACAATGTTCAATTTTGTGTCTGCAACGAGCTTGTTGAGTCCAACTCCCATGTCTTTTTCTCTTGTGATTTTGCTTCTAATATATGGAGACTAGTCCGAGGTTGGTGCGAGTTAAAAATCCCGCTTCTTAGCTCTTGTGGCGTTTGGGATTGTTGGTTTACTTCGTGGAGAGCTTCAAAGGATGAGCGAGACCGAGCTTATGTCATTTTTGCTTCCACTTGTTGGATGCTTTGTCGTTTTAAGAATAACCACATTTTCAATTCTCATGGTATGAGAAAATGCGACATTTTTTCAAACATCATTTTTTTTTTTTTTTTTTTTTTTTTTTTTTAAGTTTAGAGGAAAAAATTGTATTAGTTGAACTGATTGTCTTAAATCGCTTTTGTATTGCTAGCTCTTTGTTAGTCATTTTCTTTTTTTAATAATATGCCGCTGTTAAAAAAAATATAGTACAATGTTGCTATGAAACTTTACTATTGTTGTTGTATGTAACTTTAATCTTAAACTAATATTTAATCTTCTAAATGTGTAGGATCTATATGACTACCGTGACCATATAAAACAAGATCTTTAATTAAAAATTAGACATAAATCCAATGATGATAATAATAATTTTTTGGGTGATGTATCTAACCATCGAGGACAGATCGGATCACATGATCTGATTTTATGTACGTGGATATCTCGAGCTTTGCCACACAAAAATAAAAAGTGTTTCTGTTTTGTTAGGCTTTGCAAAAATACAAAATAGCGACATGTGAGTGTACATTCAGCTTTGAAGATCATGAAATGTTAAAATTTAGAAAGCGACAATTTTATTTTTTTGAAAATTATTGGTAAAAAAAATGACTAAACGGATTTTCAATTTTTTTATTATTTTTTTTGATAATTTTCTCGAAAAAATGAAATGTTTTTTAATCGACTAAACACACCTTTATTTTTATCTATGTTTTTGGAGAAATAACAGATGAGAATCAGATTTATTATACGCTACTGTCTTAACTTGTTGTTAGTTGGTCGATGGGTTGTGCGAAAGTTTTTCTGGTCTCGAGCTCTTTGGTAGCCTTTAGCTTTCGAAGTCATTTATATATCAACCTAGGTCGTGTTTCCTTTTTACTATAAGAATGATGTTTATCTCGTTTGGTATGGTGCCATGAATGGCAATGGGTATGAGTTTAATAGTAGTTGTGGTCCCTCACCTATGAAAGATCCATAATTAACTCTTTTGATGTATATGGAGTATGAATTATATATGTCATTAATTACTTTAGTGGTGGGCCCTCTGATCTTAAACAAACACCTTTAATCACTTTCATAGTCATAATCTCATTCTCATAGTGGGGTATCAAACGCACCCAGTAACAATGAGATATTTTCTTCCCTTTTAGTTTATTTTGTGTTCCTGTAGCCGAAGTATTTCTTGTATTTCAAAGCTGTATTTGATATAATTTTTCGCCGTTACCAAAACAAAGATAAAAGATGCTTAAATACATACTACCTCCGTCCCATAATTATTGTTCATGTTTGACTTTTTAAGTCTTTCCTTTACAACTTTAGATATAAGATAATTTGAGGATCAAACTTTTTTTACATACCAAGGGACTAATCTCCACCCTCCATCTTTATTTGATCTAATTGATGAGATTAATCCCAACAATTTAAAAAACCCACTTTCATCATATTTTTTTTTCAAATATTAATATCTTTCAAACCGTTAATCGTTTAGCGAAAAAAATTATACCGTCACGCCGGACATTTAATTATCTTTTTATAGATAGACACTTTGTCATATTTTCGACATTTTTTTTTTTCATTTTTTTCACGTTTTTTCGTTGCCGAAAAAATCATATATGATACTACCTCCGTCCCAAAATTATTGTCCCCTTTTGACTTTTTTAGTCTCTACTTTTCAACTTTGACCTTAAGTATTTTTGTTTATATTACATAATACTTGATTCAAAATATATGAACGGATTGAGTATTAAATGCATTTTCATTTGGTATAATTTTTTTTCAAAAATTGTATAACACAAACAAAAATATTTATAGTCAAAGTTGAGAAAGAAAGACCGAAAAAGTAAATAGGGGACAATAAATTTGGGACGGAGGGAGTATTACATATCATATCATATATGATATGATATTACATATCATACATATCATATATGATATGTAATATCATATATGATTTTTTTTCGGCCACAAAAAATAAACGTGAAAAAAATGATTTTTTTTTTCTTTTCGAAAGTATATCAAAGTGCCCGTCTATAGAAAGATAATTAAATGCCCGTCTCGATGGTGTAATTATTTTCACTTAACGATTAACGATCTAAGAGATATTTAAATTATAAAAAATGGGTGAAATATTAAAATGCTTTTAATCTCAACTATTGATTTCCTTTTTAGATGGATGGTGGGGATGAGTCCCTTGATATGTGAGGAATGTTTGGTTTGTAGAATAACTCGACTCTACAACTTTAACCTTAATTATTTTTTCTTGTGTTATATAATACTTGATGCAAAATATATAAATTGATTGAGTTTTAAATGTACTTTTCATTGGTATAATTTTTATCAAATATTATATAATACAAACAAAAATATATAAAGTCAAAGTTGAAAAAGAAAGACTTAAAAAAGTCAAACTAGACAGTGACGGAGGGAGTATCAGTTTTCTCTTTGATCACATGACTTATAAACAAAACGTATCACGATTTAATATATTTACCTCGCCGTATAATCAAATGCGCTATATAATGTAAGTGTTGGTTTTATTGTCTTGTAAGTGTTGGTTTTATTGATATATGTTCATCATTGATCGGAAAAAATACGCTATATTACAATAACAAATTCATCTTAGTAAGATAATTCTTCGTATAATTGCAAAAGTTGTTTGTTTCGTTTATAAGATAACACCAAAATGAAACGGTGGAGGTGATGTGGAAATTAAATAAAGAGGTTTGGTCTTTCGTGGATGGCCTTCGAGATACCACCTTTCCCAAATACCATGTAAAAAAACCGCATACATACAATGACCCAAATATAGTTTCTTTTTTGGGTTACTTTTCCACTTTTTTGTAACAGAAATTTTGGATAATTAAATGCATTCTTTCTGTATTAAAAACATATAAATATATCTACACATAAACAGAAAAGGTGTAATAAAGTTTAGGAGCTACGGTGGTTTTTTGAAAATTTAGTGCATGTATTTATTTCTCGTAATATGGTAAAAAGATTTTCATTTGTCTTTAATGGATCATGTCTAAAAAATTATATTCAAATTAGTTTTTTCATTGTTAACTAATGAATTGTATTTAGTAACTACTTATTACCATTGGATGGTTCAGCGGTAATTTCTTAGGCTAGTCGGCAAGGGAAGGTGAGAGGCTCACCTTGCAACCCAACTCACGCGCTATCACCTTGCCCATCACCTCCTCTCACCTTAACTTCTAGCTTCCCAAGATGAAATAAGGTGAACGTCTCACCTTAAGTGTTCCTTGAAATTTTATATTTTTTAATTTTGTGTGTGAGTGTGTGTGGGGTATTTAGTGGGGGTATATTTATACAAAGTGGGTATTTAATGTGAAGTTAAAGGTGACCTTACCCACAAAAAGGTGAGTGATGGTGAGGGGAAGTGAGATGAGAGAGAAAGCTGACGTGAGAAGTGAGTCATGTCCTTGCCATCCAGCCTTATAAGATTAAAGGTTCACCAAAGTAAATATACAGACGTGTACTCGTGCATAGTGACGAGATTTTTATAGCGGCAAATATTTATAGTGATATTTGTAGTTAAATTTTTCGTATAACGTTTAGTCATTGACGTTTGTGACAAGACATAAGGGCATATTAGTAATACAATATTTTCTCTTTATATACAGTAGTGATACAGATAATACTAAGGGGGTTGGCAACCCATCTCTTACCCAAAATTCTATCACTCACTCTCAACCAATCCCTTTTTGCCACATCATTCACATATTTTTTCCATCACTCACAAATTTTTTGTTGGCAACACCATCACTCACTACAACACCATCACTCACTCACCCATTAAAGCCCAACGTTCGAATTTTTTACTTCTTCCCGTGCGTGAAACTTTCACTCAAAACGGATCACTCGATGCATCACGCAGGTACGGCAGCGGCGGTGCCGTGCGTGATGCATCATTTCTCGTGCCTTCCCGTGTACGTTGCCAACGCCCTCAGGCCTCAGTACATCCCATCACTCACTTCATTTCTTTAAAGCCCAAACGTTCGAATTTTTTGCTTCTTCCTGTGCGTGAAACTTTCACTCAAAATGCATCACTCGATGCATCACGTAGGCAAGGCGGCGGTGGTGCCGTGCGTGATGCATCCCTTCCCGTATACGTTGCCAACGCCCTAATTAAGATTGAAACTATATTATTAATTATACATTTATACTTTTCTCATTTTAAAAATTTTAAACACAATTATACAATATTTATATCTAGTTGATATATTTGGAGTCTGAGATGATTAAACTAACATTTGGTGTATAATTTTTTTTATTTGGTAACTCTAGATACCGAGTGCTTCTCCACCAAAGTTGAAACAAAATCTGATGTGCTTAGAGGAAAACTGAGCACACAATTAATGAAAAGATTAGCGTTTAAAACAAGATATTTGTTGTGTTTAGTTTACTATATCCGTGTTTGGAATAGCCGCCGAGTGTTGCCCAACTCCACAAGTAGCACTTTCCTAATCCACATATTCTAAAACCCACTTGGATTCTAAATTTATCTAGACAACGCATATCCTTGTACCTAACCAACGTCTTTTTATAACCACGTTGCATCATTTAATTCTTCAAGTCATCCATTATTAGAGGTTTGTAAAAAAAAATTTAAGGTGATAAAATTGTACTCTCTGCGTCTTAAAATAATTGTCAGGAGACAAAAATTACAAAGTTTAATTAAAATAGAGACACTTTAGTTTTCAAACCACTTAAAGAGAATATTTCTCTACCATATTTTCTAGTTTTTACTTAAAAGGGAAAGTAGACAATTATTTTGAGATATCCCAAAATAGAAATATGGACAATATTTTTGAGACGGAGGGAGTATATATATTTCATTTTAACATAGTTGACATGCTTATGATTTTATTGTCATCACTTATATTTAATCTAATTGTGATTTAATTAATATCAAATGTGTAGTCAAATTCAGCTTGTATTCGAGTTAGGAGGTGTGAAATGCACACTCGTTCTAACTAGCTTGATGCCGCCACAACTAAGTGTGGGGTCAAGGAGGCACGCCCCTTTGCACGGTCAAGAGGCAGCTCCCTTTGCGGGCTTTAGGGCAGTGCCCCAAAACCTAAACGATGTTTGATTTTAACTAAAAGACACACATTTTCTTAACAAGTATGACTCTTTCGGCCAACTGTTTTAAATGGATTTTAACTAACTTCGATCAAGTTTTGAATGATATAATTGCTCTCTTTCAAAACATAACACACATAACAACTTTCTGTCTATTGATTTGTTCTCTCGTACCTTAGAAACAAAGTGCGATTCTGTAAATAATCCAACTGATGATTTTGTGATACCCGAGGCACATAAGATTGAAATACTTCAATCTGAAAGTGATCTATACACGATTCAGAAATTATACCTAGATTATTACCACTCTCACACACTCAAATTCTAACAGGACATTCATTTCATGTCTATCTGACATGAAGATGTCCTATTTCTTGAACATTTTTACAATTTTCATACATTTAATGCATGTTTTATATAAGAATTTTTATGAAATTGCAATAGTTTATAGTAAAATGAATGTAGATTTATAATATCAAAAGGTTTAAAAATAACTGATTTAACATGTTATAAACCTTTAAAAAAGATTTACAATAGTGAGCTTTAAGTAAATAAAATAACTTAAGAAGCTAATGCATTAATTTAAAAGAAACTTTGATAATCATAACCATTTTGATGTCTACAAACATCCGTTGATGCTAATATTACTTAAAATTATTTTTTTTGGTTGATCATAATTTTCTACTTTTTGATCAATTAATTAACTGCTTTTGAAACTATCGGTACATAAACTCAAACCTCAAACTTGGTGAAACCCCCTTGTTTTTTTTGTTTTTTTTTTTTAAAGGTTGACATAGCCACTTCTTGTTTTTTTTCTTATTGAAAAAATGTTACTTACAAATTAATCTCATTGAAACAATATATAGGTCCATCCTAATTCAATAGGAAAAGGAAATGTCTTTTTCTTATTTAAGAGGACATTTTTAACATTTGGTGTGTCAAAGAAAATGGCGACATCACATGTCCATTAGTCCATATGGTGGGACCTCGGCCACTTCTCTCGTTCTTTATATAATACTTTATGTCGTGCTCACAAAAATTGGGACTTGTCAATGTTTACTCAGGGGCACCAAACAATTCGAGCCAGTTAATGAATACCACATACCATGTTCAATGACGATGATATATACTCACTACATCCCGATTTGAGTGTCCCCAAACAAATTTTATGTAATTTTTCATATGTGTAAATAATGTTGATTTGAGTTAACAAATTGTCAATTTACCCATGTGTAAATAATGTTGATTTTATTTATTTATTTATTTATTTATTTTTTTGAAAAGGAGAACTATGTATATAAACACAAAAATGTACACAACTTTTAGGTAGCCATGGACATGCTCATGCTAACACCAGAAAGCCTCCAGCATAAAACAACCTACTTAACAATCAGGTTATTCAACATATCTATGCATTAACAACTGTGAAAAACTAGAAGGGGGTTGAATAGTTTACCGCTTTTTAACTTGATTTACTTTGTTAACTTTACGTGTAATCAACAATCAAAACTAATAAACAATAAGTAGTGAAAGAGTAAAAGTAAGAAACGATCAAACCACAACACGAATGTTTATCGTGGTTTGGCTACAAGGACTCTTTTTCCTTGCCCTGCTCCACGCCCCGAATATCCAACTCGAGAGTATCATTCACTAGTCAACAAGCTCCCTTCTCGGCGGAGAAAACCTTACAATCGTCGTTTACACTTTATCCGGTATAAAGCTAAATATCGGGTTCTTTTACTAAGGTACAACCACTCCTAACGTCGCCTATACAATATTTTCGACACTAAGCTAGATGTCGAGTTCTTTTCAAGGGTACAACCACTCCCGGCACTCTATGTATTTTGAGGACTAAAATACTAACCGATCACTATAGATAATATACAAACAAATGATGTATAAACTATAAGAGTTTACACAATGCAAAGATACCAAGTCTTGCAACGTTGTGTTGAAGTTTGTAGTCTTTTCGGATGAACTTGTGGACTTCTTTGCTACAATAGAGGATCACACAAATGAGATGCTACTGAGTTAGATGAAAAAAATAAGAGTATGTGTGTAAAGTATAGCTAAAAGTCAATACTCAAGAAATCTTGAGTGTGGCTTGTTATTTATAGCCCAACAAGACAGCAGACTGGCGGATCCGGCGGAACCAAAACGATGGTTCCGCCAGGTCTAACAGTCAATACTCAAGAAATCTTTCCATATCAATGCCAAGTCTAATCAAGATCTTTCAAGTCATCCATGAGATATGTTGAGTAAGAATCTTTCCAAATATGCATGAGATCTTTTAGAAAGATTTACAAAGAGCTTTGACAAGACATGTATGATGCAATGCGTGATATAGATGTATATTTCTAATTTTAGACTTTTACTAATATCAAGTGAACTTGTAAAAGTATTCTTGTAGCAATATGGACTAATGTTTGTATGATGTGTTTTTACTAAGTAATTGAGTTACTAAAGATGTTTGAAGACATATAACTCAATAAGACACATTATTTAGCAAAACTTACTAAATATGTTTTGACACTTAATATGCTATCAACATTGTTAGATAAACAATGAATCATGTAGCAAATGTAATGTTTACTTAGAAATAAAGTTTTTATATGTGAGACTTATACTATAGTTATACTTTGCTAGAAAATAAAGTTTATACTTTGTATACAACAAAAAATTAGCAAAGATCGTAAAATATAAATAACATTTTTAGACGATCTTTGTATTAACAACAACTATACTAAACTTTATACATCATCTATACCCACATAGTAAATCATAAACATCTGCCATCTTCTCACTTTACTTTTGCTCTCATCAGCTGCACATTCCAAATTTCCTCTATTCTCCTGACTGCTATAGATTCTTTGACAATGAAGCCCATCATTCTTAGTCTCACTGTGTCTTTAACCATCTGTATAAGAGTCTCTTCGTCTCTAGTCACCTGCTTGAATAGTCTTGTATTTCTCTCATGCCAAATAAAGTATACCACTGCTCTAGACACCAGCCTTCTAATGATACTTACAATCCTGTTATAGGCATTACACTTGGACATTTCCTCAACAATATCATTCCAATCAGCTGGTACTTTTTTGTTTAGGAACTGCATCATTTCATTCCATGCTGATCTAAATATGAACAAGCAAAGAACAAATGGTTATGTGAATCTGGGCATTTATTACATAGGGCGCACTTTAAAGGTTCATTTTGTTTCCAAATACCACTTTATCTTGAGTCATTAATCTTTTCTGAACTGCCATCCAAAGTACAAAGGAATGCTTTGGTATGCATTGTGCAAACCATATCAAATGCCTCCATATCACTTTTCAATCATTACTACACATATCCTTCCAAACAGTTTTAGTACTATACAATTTAGTTTGCCTTGCATTAGTGATCCAAACTGCTTTATCCTTAACCTGCCCATCCAATTGTGGAACTTGAATCTGCCTTAGAACTGGAAACTTGGTTACCCAATCATCAAGCCAGCACCAATCCCCATTGAGAATTAAACTAGCCACATTACTGTCATTCTGGAATCTAGCATCATATATCATTCTTGCTGTGATGAACTCATTTAATGGACCTATTGCACACTATTTCTCATACCATGCAGACACAGATAAGCCATATCCTATTTTGTAGTATACATGTTGTTTCATCCTGTCTCTAATATTCAGTAAACCTCTCCGAATACTACTGCTACTACTATTATCACAAGATACCTCCCATATGTTTCTCCCTTTCCACTTTTCAACATTAACCCATTTCACCCACAATGTATCCTTTTTAGCAGCCACATTCCATAAATGTTTCATAAGCAATACCTCATTCCAGATCTGCAAGTTCTTCAATCCCAGTCCACCTTGGTCTTTAGGTTTACAAATATTGTCCTAGGATACTTTTGCTCCACCCTTAGTTAAAACACCCTGATTCCATAAATCCTTTCAACATTTTATTGATCTCCTTAATTGTGGTCCAAGGTTGAAAAAGCACTGAGGCCTAATAGATTTGCATTGAGGATATGATTGATGCTATTAATTGTAATTTCCCGGCATAAGATAAGGCTCTATTTTTTCAATCTTGCACCTTCCCTTTCACTTTTTCAACTAAAGGCTTGCATTCTTTCACACTAATTTGTTTTGTAACTAAAGACACACCCAAATATCTTACTAGTAATTTACCTATAGAAAATGGAAGTATTTGGTGTATTCTCTCTTGTTCAGAAATTGACAACCCACCAAAAAACATTGTGCTCTTTTGCATACATGGTTTAAGGCCAAAATTTGTGCTAAATTCCTCAAGTGTCCTTTTAATAATACCAACAAATTCACCATCCTCATGACAAAACACCAGCAAATCATCTGCAAAATATATACGTGTAATTTACCCATGTAGTTAATACATCAATTAACTGCAAACTTGTAATATGAAAAGTAATAAATTAGAACTTTTATTTGTTGCAAGTGTTTAGTTTTTTGCGACAAATTAAATTATTAAGACTAACCAAAATATCAATATGTTCAAAGTTTAAGAAAATCCCATCAATCAAATATCATTTTTTCTTACTAAATTTTTTTTATTAGTTGAAATACAAAGTAAACATTTATTTTAGAATATCTTTAATTGCAGGGTAAAATTAATCCTTTACCCAGAATTGCAACGTAAATACTTATTATAAAATGGAAGACGAGAAGTAGTATTGGATTTTATGATAATGAAAAACAATAGCCGTTTATGAGGAACATCTAAAGTGCACCAAGGTATTAGGTACGAAATAATGACGAACTTTAAGAAAGAATATTTTGGCATATTCTATTTCATATTCCCGCGCTTTTAAGAAGTACTAATCCTATTTAAACTCGACATCTTACTTTTAATATCAACCGTTGGATCATTCACGTGACTTAAACCAACGACCAAGATTAACCCTACAATATTCATGCAGTAATATTCCTTTAGCATCTTTATTTTTAACCTTACGTTCCTTCACTATAAATACTCATGCATTCCAACGAATATAAAACCGTACCTACTTCCAACCATCGGATTTTCTAATATTCAGGCTAACATAATGTCTAATATTGTGGTCGTTTTCGACTTCGATAAAACAATAATTGATATCGATAGCGATAATTGGGTCGTGGACGAGCTAGGCGCTACGGAGCTTTTTAATCAACTTCTTCCTACCATGCCATGGAACTCCGTCATGGTATGTATTGTAATTTTAATTTTACGCCTTTGTTAATCTATATGTAATGTACTTGATCTTTGTGTTTTTTTGTTTGAAAAATATTATTGGTTTTGACCGTTAGCTAGAGCTGTTATTAGCAAAACCCATTGACGTGCCAACATGTTTACAAATTTAATTGTTTGTTGAAAAATAATAGGACAAGATGATGAATGAATTGCATTTACAAGGTAAGACGATCAAAGATCTTGAACAAGTACTAAATCGTGTCCCGATACATCCTCGTATTGTTCCTGCTATTAAAGCTGCTCATGCTTTAGGGTAAATAAATTTTAACTTTTTTTTATATAGAACTATGAATCTATGATGTCTTGTTTACTTTTACATTCACTTTGCCGGAGGTTTTTCAGAGAAAGCAGTCTCTTTACCCTCGGGTTTACCCAAGGGTAGGGGTATGATTTGTTTACATTCTACCTCCCCTATCCTGCTCATGCGGGATTGGGTATCGTTGTTGTTTGTAATCTATGATGTTTTGTTTTGTGATATGTAATGATTGGTTTGATTTTTCAGATGTGATTTGAGGGTAGTTAGTGATGCGAATACATTCTACATAGAAACGGTTTTAAGGCATCTTGGAGTACGAGAATGTTTCTCGGAGATTAACACTAATCCTGGTTTTGTGGACAATCAAGGCAAGTTAAGGATTTTGCCGTACCATGATTTTAACAAATCACCTCATGGTTGCACCCTTTGCCCTCCCAACATGTGCAAGGTATACCTTTACACGTGTGTTTTGTTTCTTATTTTTTCCCTTACATATTAAATATAATAAATACTCAATCCCGTCAAGGTAAGCATGACATATATAAGATGTAGACAGTCATACCCCTATCTGATAACAGAAGAGAACTGCTTCTGGAACCAAAAAATTAGTAACATTACTAATTAGTACTTTTTTCTTAATCAGGGTAAAGTAATAGAAAGAATACAATCCACATTCGCGACTGAAGAAAAGAAAAAGATTATATATTTGGGAGATGGAGCAGGTGATTTTTGCCCGAGCTTAAAGCTTGTGGATGGAGATTTCATGATGCCTAGGAAAGATTTTCCTGTTTGGGACTTGGTATGCAAAAATCGACATCTTATTAAGGCCGAGATCCATGAATGGACAGACGGGGAAGATCTCGAGCAAGTACTTCTTGGTCTTATTGCTTCTATAATCTCGGCCGAAGATACCAAGAACAGTGTCGAAAACACGACTCAGTTGTTTGATTGCAAGTTTGAGACAATTGCTCTTGAAGCCTTGCCGAAACCTCTTTATGTTCCTCATTGATTGGTCTTGTGATTTCAATTGTACTATTTATCTGTATGATGTCGTTCTAGTTATACTATCCTCTTAGAAGTTGCTAAATGAATTAATAGTTCGTAACGAATGTTATTCCTTGGTAGTTTATGAGATTTGCTTGAAAATATAGTTTCGTTATGTTGTATAGTCCAAGCCCAATTACGCAAATAGATTGTAGTCTATTAAATGATTGCTCAACATTTGGCAATGCAATTATGACTAGGATTCGAGGTATCGGGGTCATAAAGTAAAAGAGGGTACCATCACACATTCACACGGCATTTACTAAATCACCAAATGTACATGGGAATATTATTAAGAGCTCAAAGATCAAACCCATAAAAACACTACCTTTGCATATATACCTCATATTTAGTATGCAACAAGCTACTTTTTAAATTGTATCGACTTGAAATACTTACTGTTTTATTAACGAATAACTCAAAAAATAATCGCACAACGTTTTTTAAAAAAGGCTAAGAAAGCTTTGCATTAAACTTTCAGCAAAAGCCGGACATGCGAGTATCAGATGCAACAATTATTCACATGCGTAATTTCGCATATGCTCTTGAGATAAAATATAGCTGTATCAATTTTATACCATATCATACATTTTCGTATGATCATCAGATCATATTTAGAAATATTAATGTTCTCAAATACATAATGCCATGTTGTAGAGAACCCCAAGGTGTAGCTTAGCGGTGGTTGGGGGCTTTGTCCAGTTTTGGAGAAGAGTTTTTTGCAAAAAAATGGTCGCACTCCAAAGTTGAGGGTGCTGGGAGTGGTTCACTCACCCTCCTTCCCTTCACTCACTCTCAACCAATCCCCTTACGCCACATCATTCTCTACTTTTTTCATCACTCACATCTTTTTTGGAGGCGCCACTTCACTCACCCTTCACTCACTTCATTTTTTTTTTCTTTTTTTTTTTTTAAATTCCATTAAAATTATAAAAAAAACTAAAATTTCATTAAAAAAAAAAAAAAAAAACATTACATAATATTATTAAAAAACATAAAATAACTAAAGTTCCATTAAAACTAAACTTAAAACCATTAAATCCTACAAACTACACGGCCACCCGTATTTTGCGCATATCTCGCGTTTCTTGTTGATGACGAAATCCTTAAAAGTCGGGTCTGGGATATGGTCATGCGGATCCATAACGAAATATTCTTCGTCTTTTTTCTTTTGAATCTCCAACTGCGCCTGCATTAAAATTTTCTTTTCGGCCGTGTAACTTGCAAGGGTATCACGCATCGAGCTTCGGCTTGAATCTTCAGAATTCAATTTTTTTTGCCTTTCGATTCACGTGATGGAGTTGGGTTCTCGTTGAGGTTCGGTAAGTCACACTCGAAATCTTCCACGTTTATTGGAGTATCGTTTGTTGGCGTTTGAGCGCTACTTGACTCCGATGACTTTCTTTTCTTGCTCGATCCCGTGGATTCTTGCATCTGACTAACCAACGTTTGTTCTTTCCACTTTGGTTGATCTTTGAGAATTTGCCACGCTTTCGAATGCATGAAAGCTTTCTTATATTGTTTTTCAAAATCACGATTGGCTCTCTCAAAGACTTGAATATCATTGCACCCACTATCTCTCAAGCGGTTCTACATATTTATAAAACAATATACAATAAAAAACAATATCCAAATAAATAAATAAATAAATATATAATGTATTTAAAACTTAAAAAAAGCATAAATATAAAAATATACCGCTTGTGTGTAGTAACCGTTGAACGCAGCGATCAAAGTATGCATAGGAGTCCATTTCGAGTTCAATTGATGATGAGTGCGTTCGGTTCTCGGAACAAGGCTTTGAAAATGAATTAGAACTCGCTTCCAAAATCCCATCTTTGTTTGACGGTCGCCAACAACTTTGTCCACCGAAATTTTGATCCAAGACTTAGCTAACGCCTCCTCCTCATCGGGTGTCCAAGACTTACTTGATTTTTTTTTCTTTTGTACATGCGGTTCGACCTCTTCCTCCTCTTCGACCTCGTCATCAATTGGTTGTGTCTCGGGTACCACGTCAACATTGTCGAAATATTCATCATCATCGGTATCATCAACAATGGGTAACGGTTCACTAACCCGTTCACGCCTTTTTTTCTTGGGTAAAGCGCGGCGCATACGTGTTGAAAGTAGGAATTGGCGGTGGGGATTGTTGTGTAACACCCCCAATTCATGGATGCAGCGGAATTCAAACTGGGTGTTACTCGACGGCACAATAGTCACAATAATAGAAAACGAACTCCAATTGAGTCGTTTTAAAAGATTTATCATTCAAATTGTATAAATATCAGAGATTACAAAAAAATGAGGTCCCAATTGGTTCCATGTTTACAATGTATAATAAATGAGTTTTGAATGATAATAAAATTTATAGCCCTCTTGAGTATCCGTGCCCTTCCGTGCCATCCTTGATCGTCATGAACCTGAAATACATGCTTGAGAGGTCAACACAAAGGTTGAGTGATATTCATAGAGTTTGTTTAATCGTTTGAACACAATATGTTGGTAGTGTGAGCTATAGACTCACACCAATGTTTGGAAAACAAATATGGGCCACGTTGTTACACGCCCGGAACAGTTATTATCATTCACTAAGCTTATGACACCAAAACGTTAACGTGTACCAATATCAATCGGCGGAGTTATCCCGGTAGGTACTTTGCCGTCATACCTAATGTCTCAAATATTAATGCATTTGTTTGAACTTAGTCAATACAAATGGGATTCGTCAATCCCAATAGGCCTATTCACAATATTCGCGCTCACTTGCAAGTAACCCTCGCAAGTGATTAAATGGTTCATAATATGGGATCTCGGTTTGGCAAGGATGGTACTTAGTGATAATAAAACAATCAGGCAAGCATACAATTTAAAAACATTGTGCTCGGTTAAAAATAGCATGTATTCCCCCCAAGGGTTTGTAAAACAATGAAGTAATGTAAAGTGGGGCTATGAACTCACCTTAAGTTAAGATAGCAAGTAATGAATGTAACGGTTGAATCGTGAAGGTTTCTACGAGCAACCTATAATAGAATGTTGCGACTTAGGATTTGAGTACAGAATATGAAGTAGTGCCTATATATATATCTTGCATTATAGTCCATGATGTGGTATAATGTATATTGTAAGTCCTTGAAAGAAAAGATTCATGAAACATGTATGTTTTGTATATCGTTTACTACCGTTCGGGCCGACATAATTCAGAAGTCATGTTAGTAAGCGTTCGAGGAGCCAGGACACTTTAACTCGTAAATCCACAACTCAACTCGACGGCTTACATAATGAACTCCTCACATGAGGCTCCCTACTATTGTAGTAGTTGATGAAATATATAGATATAAGTTTTGATCCGAAAGGTTACATGTCCGATATTTGAATAAACTTAGGAAAGTTTATTAGTACATGAAGATTGTTATTAGGGTATGTTTCATAAGTTTTGTATGACCATTTTCTCTTGGTAATATCTCATGGTTCCCTTTTAAGTGAAGTAGATCCAAATTGCTTGTTCAAGTTCTCGTCAACTCTTTGTTTCATGTTTACGCCTATGAAAGTTGGTATGGTCATTTCGTCATGGCCTAGCCATGACCTTTGGTCCTTGTTTCAAGGTCATGAGACACAACCTTGGCTCTAGCCATGGTTGTGGTCTTGATTATAGGTCATAAGACCTCTTGTTCCTTTCAAAGTATAACCATAATCTTGTGACTTTCGCCTAAAAATGGGCTGTTTAGAATTTGAAGAATTTTATCACTCGGAAAGTGTTTTTAGGTCTCGAGCTTCTTTGTTCCTGAACGAAAACGGCGTTCCGGACAACTTTCGTGTTTTAACTTTTTGATGAATCGGAACAGAAGTGGGACTTTCAAAACCCAAATTTGATCAGAATGGTATTTGGCAGTTTGCCGCAAAGTTTTGGTAACTTCAAATGGGCGTAACTTTTGACTCGTATACTCGTTTTGGGTGGTTCAAGTTGCTACGGTTTCCTTGTTAAGTCCTCTACTGTAATATGTAATGATCAAATATCATATTTTTACCATTTTGATCAGGTCTTACCAAGAAAGTCACTAGTTTACTTGTTTTAGTAACTTGTTGTAACAATCAATAACAATAACTTGTTTTAATCATTTTTATACATCATAGACATAACTACAAGACATAATATAGCAAGAATAACATGTAAATAACATGAACATGATTATTTAACAAGAATCAAGTTAGGGTTTGGCTCACAACTTTTGGCTTTCAAAGATGAAAGGAAGTTAACATGTAAGGATAGGACTTTGATAGACTTGCTTCAACCCACTTCACTTCATGCAATCTTTCTACTCTTGTAATCTTGAAAGAGAGATGATGAAAATTGAGGTGACTTGAGTGGATTCAAACTCAAGAGAAATCACCAAAGTTTCTAAGGATTTGAAGTAGTTTTGATGAATCAAAACTAAACTAGGGTTTATGTATGGATATTGCACTTGATTTCTTGGATGGAACTTGAAGTAAACTAGTAAAATGAAGTGTGTTGTGTGTGTGGGTCGTTCATATGGTCAAGGAGTGGGAGGAGAGGCATTTATATGCAAATGAGAAGGTTACATTGTTGACTAGTCAACACTTGGAGGCCAAGTTGAACACATGTTCACATCTTAAGGCTCCTAGCATGAGATCAAGACACACAAGGCTGAATTCCCCCCCCCCCCTAGGTCAGTTCCTAAACTTGGGGGACAAGGTGTGGACTTTGCTTGGTATTATCCTAAGTATTAGGAAGAGTTTTGACTCCGGGAAATGACAACCGTAAATGATTAGGCCTCAAAACGTAAAACCGGGTGTCGTAAAATTATGGAACTTTAAAGTATTGTTAGACATGTCCATATATCCCATAATAAAATATAAAATGAGTGGTAGGTTCCATTTGGGTGGTAAAACCCTGCTAAAAACTGGAAACACGGGTCTAAAACGCGTAATACGTAAAACGTACGAATATTGCGTAAAATTGAGAAAAGTAAAATGTTACTTTTCTAATGTGATAAAAATGATTTAAAATGACTTATAATGTCTAGACTGGGCTCAGTCTAGTGTCGGTTGGTATTAAATGTCTTTTAGACATCAAACCGTAAGCCTAAAAATCAAGGAATGACTTACAACATCAAGGGATGATTTTTGGTCAATGGAGGAGGGAAAAATATGTTGACTTTTTTTTCTAATAAGTTGAAAACTCAAATCGTCTTAGAAACGCGTTTTGTGGTCTAACGGTTAATCGCCCATACGGTTAAGCGTGCTCATGCGAGAGTAGTACAGGCTTGGGTGACCTGCCGGGAAGTCTTTGGTCATGTTTTTCTCAGTCACGATTAATTCTCAAATAAATCATGAGTGTGTCAAACATTTTTCTGATGCGGGGTCACTTAACGCGGTCGAATTTCGTTGTGCGTAGAATTTCTGAATGTCGTTTTACCCTAAAACGTGTAATTCCTTAATAACTTTCACGAAAGTGAGCTTATGAAAGTTAAACTTTTAATTTGCCATGGAAATGATTTATCACTCGAGAATATCAAATAAAAATTAACTTTCGGGAAAGTTTTCGGGAAAAATGAATAGTAAAAATGAATAGTGAAAATTTCCGGGAAAAGTAATTAACCAGAAAATGCGAATTGTTACATGTTGGGTATTGCTCGGATCAAACGGATCGAAGTTAGTGGGAATTTGCGGGAGGGGTTGTTGGGAGTAAAAAAATGGTGGATATTGAGGATACATTTCGGGGCGGTAAGGTTGTGCTTGAGAAGATTCGACACCGGGTTGTGATTGGATTCGAGGACGAATTGTGCCTCTCGAGCCACCTCTCGCTCCACGACCACCTCTTCTTGGATCTCTATTTTTGCCACGTTCCATATTTTTTTCTCTCGGTAATTTTTTGTTTTTTGGAACACAGTCTTTTTTTTTTTTTTTTTTTTTTTTTTTTTTTTTTTTTTTTTTTCCTACCATCACCAACACAAGACCAATACCTTAAAAAAAAAAAAAAAAAAAAAAAAAAAAAAAAAAAAAAAAAAAAAAAGAACCATTGCACCCAACGGCCCTTCCCAACGGTCAAATCTCACCTCCAACGTTCAAAATTTCAATTCTTCCCGTGCGTGAGATACTCACTCATTTCCCTTCCCCGTGCGATGTACAAGTCGAGGCGGCGGTGTTACCGTGAGGGGTAGCTTACCGCACCGCATGCTCCCGCATGCACTCCCAGCACCCTGATAGACACTCTTTTGAGAATTTTGCTTGCCATATATTGTCTTTGAAACGAGACGTAGATATTTATTTGTAAGATACAAGATCTTTTTACCTGCACGTTGCGGCAGGACTAAATTTGTTAACGACATGAGCAAATTTTTTTTAAAACTATTTTTGTCTGCATTTTATTTTTCTTTCTTTTACTTACGTGTTTCCCAAAACGTCAAACTTGTTTGTCACAAAATTTAACCTTCCCAAACACTTTATCAAAATCTTACATGCATGAACCTTACCCATGAGATCATAATGTTAATAAAGTCTGTTTACCTCAATCATATGATGAAATCCCCAAATTAACCATAAAGTGAATTTGTGATTTTTTACATGGGGTTGGTTAATGGTACCCTAAATTGCAAGTAATACATTTGATTTTTTATTTTTTATTTTTTTTATAACTATTTTTATATTATAAAACTGCAGAATTAAAAAAAAAAAAAAAAAAAAAAAAAGTTTGGTAAGTTAATAGTAATAAAAAAATAAATAAAATAAAAAATACGGAGCACAAAACCATAAAAAACTCTCTCGTCCAGTTAATAAAGTGAATAAAACTGCCGAAAAAAGTGCGAAACAAAATTTTTAAAATTTGACAAGTCAAAAATAGTAAAAGTCAAAAGATAGGAACACAAAAATTTAAAAATAAAACTGTTTTTTTCTGTTAATAAAATGGTACTAGGGGGCATAGTTGTTAAGATCCCGATCCTGAAGATCTTACAATTTTACAATACTACAAAGCAAAAACGATCCGAATCATACGTAGGATCTTAGCAAGCTTAAGATCTTTTAAGATCCTGATCTTGACCATAAGATCTTAAGATTTAATCCGATCCGATCTTATTTGAACCACAAACCAAAAAACTTCAAAGTTATGGACTATGTTTTATAAATTAAAAAAAATGTTGATCTTCTTAAACATTTTATATTCATAATTTATGCAACATTTCATGAAACATTTATATAATTTTATGTTTATGATATATACTAATTTGTAAATTTGAATAATATTATAAAAATTATTAAGAAAATTATATATAGTAGGATTTTAGTATCTTGATCCGATCTCTTATGATTTTGATGTTGCAAAAACAAAAATGATTTTGAGTAAGATCCTGATCGTAAAAACCTTAGCTAGGAGATATTACTTGTAGTGTAATAAAGGTGAAAGAATACTACTACGTGATAGTACCACATTTTTTATGTGGCTAATGATTTGCACTCTCATTTTTTATTTGCACACTTCAAACTGTGTTTTAAGCTGTTATATATTTATCATATGTTGCTTTTAAAGATTGTACATTAGAATATGTGGATCAAAAGTAAGAGCGTGTAAATCAAGACTCCTTCTATATATATATACTTTGTATGGTCTAAAAATCTCGTGTCTCATAACGATGAATTGATGATGTGTAAGAAATACAATAACAAAGTAACTTTGCTGTTAAACTAACATGCTCTAGTTCCTGTGTCACAATAATACTGTGTCACAATAATACTCCAGCAAATCATACATAGTTCAACTTTTTACAAAAGAGTACACTTCATTCATTATCAAAATTTCAACACTACACATTACACACAATTACATTTTCAACTCGTCACATCACAGTTATGTCTTCTTTTTTTTTTACGTTTCTTCGCATCCGCGTTCCAAAACGAAATTCAACATAATAAATGTTTAACATATGAAGATGATATTTTGCCAGCTTTCATATAAACAAAAATACAAAATCGAAAGACATCATCATATTAAAGTTTACTTAATATTCTGTTATGCCATACGTTTAAGTGCATAACGTGTAATTTTTTTGACAAATAAAAGGTATAATGTTTTTATTGCAAAAGTTCTAATATAAAAGTTGTATATATTTCATTCACCAAAAAATATTATCTTTATCTTGTTAACTTTTATGTTACACCTCGAAATCCATTGGTGTCACACTTTTTACATCCTTCCTTAACCAATTACTCTTCAAATATGACAACTTCAACTCTATTTTCATCCATATCATGTGGAAAAAACTCAAACTTGTTAATATTAGTTGTAACAACAAATGCAGCAGGCTGAGCCTTGTTCCCAAATGGCATACCAGGATGAAGACCCCTATGGGACCCTTCCTTGGACACAAAATTATAGGCATCCTTTATGTTCCTCATTGATTGGTCTTCTAATTTCAATTGTACTATTTATCTGTATGATGTTCTAGTTAGATTATCCTCGTAGAAGTTGCTAAATGAATTAATAGTTCGTAACGAATGTTATTCCTTGGTTGTTTATGAGATTTGCTTGAAAATATGGTTTCGTTATGATAATATTCCAAGACCAACTAGGCAAATAGAATGTAGGATTGCTCAACATTTGGCAATGCAATTATGACTAGGATTCGAAGTATCGGGCTCATAAAAAAAGAGGGTACTATCACACGGCATTTACTAAATCACCAAATGTGTACATTGGAATATTATTAAGAGCTCAAAGATCAAGCCCATAAAAACACTTCCTCATATTTAGTATGCAACAAGCTACTTTTCAAATTGTACCAACTTAAAATACTTATTTTTTTATTAACAAATAACCCAAAAAATAGTCGCACAACGGTTTTTTTTTATTATTATTATTATTTATTTATTTATTTATTTATTTTAAGCTTAAGAAAGCTTGCATTAAACTTCCAGCAAAAGCCGGAAATTTGAATATGAGATGCAGCAATTATTTCACATGCTTAATTTGGCATATGCTCTTGAGATACAATATAGCTGTATCAGTTTCATATCCTATCATACATATTCGTATGATCATCAAATGTTTGGAATACATAAGGCCGTCTTGGCGAGAACCCCCAAGGTGTAGCTTAGCAGTGGTTGGGGGCTTTGTCCAGTTTTGGATAAGAGTATTTTGCAAAAAAATGGTCACACTCCAAAGTTGATTGCCACTCTCTTGAGATTTTTTTTTTTTTTTTTGCCATGTATTGTCTTTGAAACGAGACGTAGAATCTGATCACTTTGCCGGATATTTATTCGTAAGATACAAGATCTTCTTGCTTGCGCGTTGCGGCAGGACTAAATTTGTTAATGACAGGAGCAAATTTTGTTTAGAACTATTTTTTTTGTCTACATTTTATTTTTCTTTTACTTACGTGTTTCACTGTATATTAATTGAAGTGTCGGTTATTTTAAAGTTAAAAGACAAAAGAAATCCCAAAACGTCAAACTTGTTTGTCACAAAATTTATCCTTCCCAAACACTTTATCAAAATCTTACATGCATGAACCTCATGAGATCATAATGTTAATAAAGTCTGTTTATAACCAAGAGAATCTGTGATTTTCTATATATACTTTGTATGATCTAAAAGTTTCTCGTCTCATAATTATGATTTATACGAAACACAATAACAAGGTAACTTTGCTGTTAAACTCGCATTCTCTAACTTCCCGTGTCACAAAAAAACACTCCAGGCCAACACATCATTCATTGTTCAACTTTTGACAATAGAGTACACTTTATTATACGCATTTTGACCAATACTTCCATTATTACCAGGGTCGTCCCGTCTGCGATAATTCTGAAATAGGCCTTTTAACTTGAGGAAAATTAAAGAAAAATTTGCCAACGATGATTTCATTATGCATTGCTTTTTAATATCAATTATATAGCAAAATGTTTATTGTACTTCGATTTACAACATACCTTTTTTCCTAGGTGTAACAACAATTACACTTTTTTTTCTATGTGTGACTATTGAGCTTTTAACATGATGCTCTAAACATTTTACCATATCTTTAAAATCCGAAGTACAGTATTACTACATTTATGAGTGAATATTATAGTATTATGCAAAGAAGAAGATAACCATGAAATACACAAACTATGTTTTATGAGTTTTTCGTCAATAAATATACATGACAAGCATGCGCCGGTCACATGACCGAGTTAAACTCGGTGTAGGGTACTAAATGGATCTCTTTGTCAAATTTGAGGTGGTGTGTTCTACCTTTAAAAGTTGAGGGTACTAGAAAACCCAATTGACCAAGTTTGGGGTAGTAAAATACATTTTTGCCCATATTTTTATGGAAAATATATCCTGTACTTCCTTCGTCTCAAAATTATTGTCTAACTTTGACTTTTTTATTCTTTCTTTCTCAACTTACTATAAATATTTTTGTTTATGTTATAAAATAATTAATGAAAATTATACAAAAAAAAAAAAAAAAAAAAAAAAAAACATTTAAAACTCAATACGTTCATAGATTTTGCATCAAGTATTATGTAATATAAATAAAAATACTTAAGATCAAAGTAGAAAAATAAAGACCGAAAAAGTTAAAAAGGGACAATAATTTTGGAACGGATAAAGCATGACACAATACAAGCTGAAAATATAGTAGGTTGTTTGTTTTTTTTTTTTTTTTTTAATCTTCTACAAATTATGAGCTTTGAGTTTAACTTTACATATTTTGAACCACAAATTTGAAGTAGGGACAGAGGTGTAAATGCCGAATATAAACTCTAAAAAGATAAATGAGCTATAAGACAAAAAAAGGAATTAAAAATGCCTCACATAGAACACTTCTTACAACTTTGGGTCACCTTCCCCATCCATAATGCGTCTCATCTTCCTGTTATAAGAATCTAATACTTCATCTTTGATCCTTTTTAAATGAGATTAAATCTTTCAAGAATGATTTTATACTTATACTAAAGCTTTAGAAATTTGAGGCCCCTACAAAGAAAGAGGCCCTATGAGGTTGCTCATCCCGCACATGCTCAAATCCGAGCCCGATGTTCTTCCCCTACTATGTTATTCAATGACTTAAGGTCCGTTTGTTTTGATGGAATTGAATGAAGGATTATAAATTATTTTGAAAATAAATGTTTGGTTAACAAAATTCTATGGAATCATAATTAAAATAGTGTACGGATACTTATAGAATGATACCATGCTATATAGGTTATAAGTTGATGTTTATGCGTTTTTATATAACTAATTTGTATAGTGCAATTTATATTTTTGTATCGATTAACAACACGTAATTATAGAAATCATTAAAGTTCAGTACTGAAATAGTTTACGATCTAAAATTAAAACGTATATATAAACTCTTCTTTAAACTAATATTGATTATTGTAATAGCTCTACTATTTAAATCATTCAAATGCAATCATTTTGTATTTAAATCAGTCAAATAAACTCTACTGTTTGTTTCAAAACGTTGGTTATTAACAACAACCCTTATGCTGTTGTTAGTATTTTCTTTCCAAATAATAGTTGATGCACATTTGTAACATGAGTTTGAGGTCAGAATACATCTTCAAGGAATATAGGAGGCATATTTTTCATAATATTCCCGCATGTTTCTACAACATATAATTCGTATTCGTTAATTGAAAACCAAACTTTTTATCGACCCTTGGATCATTTCATACCCAATCAACCAACGGCCTAGATTTACCTCTCAAAATCAAATTCCCAAACCACATAACCATTAGTTAATATTCACATAATATTCGTTTGGCATCTTTATTAGCTATAAGTATCCAATTTGTCTTCTAAGCTCGTCACTCACCTCCTTTCAATCAAATACTTAAACATCATTAAGGCAACAATGTCACAAATTGTGATAGTTTTCGATTTCGACAAGACGATCATTGATATAGATAGCGACGAGTGGGTGGTGCAAGAATTAGGCGACACTGAGCTCTTTAGCAAACTCGTCCCAACAATGCCTTTGAACTCCGTCATGGTATTGTTTATTTATCGACGTATTTACTATTTTACTTATGTCGGGTAAGTTAAGATTACGAGAACCCCATTGATTTTTCTTGCGTAGTGTAAAATTATTTCAAACTTGCTGATTTTTCTAAAATGAACCTAGTCTTTAATATCTGGCTTACGATTTTTGGTACTTTTTTATAAAATGAACCTAATGACTCTTGGTCTGGGTTCACCACTGCATATGTAACGACTTACGAATTTTGTTGTTTGTTGAACAAAATAGCAAATAATGATGGAGGAGATACATTTACAAGGCACGAAAATTGAAGATATTGAACAAGTACTTAAACGTGTCGCAATACATCAACGTATTGTTCCTGCTATTAAAGCTGCATATGCTTTAGGGTAACAATTTAACTTTCTATTTTAAGAATGTATGATGGTTAATAATATATATGAGTTAATTGAATGATCTAATGATTGTTACAAAATGTTTTTTCAGATGTGATTTGCGGATAGTGAGTGATTCTAATACGTTCTTCATAGAAACTGTTTTGAAACATCTTGGAGTCCAAGAATGTTTTTCGGAGATCAACACGAATCCAGGCTTTGTGGACAAGGAAGGCAAGTTAAGGATCTTGCCGTACCATGATTTCCATAACTCGCCGCATGGTTGCAACCTTTGCCCTGCCAACATGTGCAAGGTATACTATTGTTATGTGATGTTTGAGATCGTTTGAAATTGATCATGTGATATAGATTAACTTTGAATCATATAAATATATAATCATTTGTAACACTAAACAGTCCTATAATCAAAGTATGATTTTTAAGTTATTGTTTGTCTTAAACAGGGTAAAATAATAGAAAGAATACAATCCACATTCACAACGAAAGAAAAGAGAAGGATTATATATTTGGGAGATGGAGCAGGCGATTTTTGCCCGAGTTTAAAGCTTGTAGAAGGAGATTACATGATGCCAAGGAAGAATTTTCCGGTTTGGAACTTGATATGTAAAAACCGACAACTTGTTAAGGCCGGGATTCACGAATGGACTGATGGGGAAGATCTCGAGCGCGTCCTCCTTCAAATCATTGCTTCAATAATCTCGGTGGATGATATGAAGAACAATGTCGACAACACGAGTCAATTGTTTGATTGCAAGTTTGAGACAATTGCTCTTGAAGCCTTGCCTAAACCTCTTTATGTTCCACATTGATCAATCCTTGGATTTTCACCCACTTTTTTTCATCATATTCAAGTTAGGTTTTTTCTTTAAAAAAATATATGATATAGACATTGGTATTGGGTTTGTTTTTATCCGAAATTGTACCTTATTGTAGAGAAGAATACATTAAAATTATTGATGATGCCAACTGCCAAGTGAAAGATTACAAATGTTGAGATTCTGTTGTGCAAAATATGTTTCAATATTTTAAACTTTATATCCTTTTTTCAGTTCAAGAATCCTTTATTAAGTATTAATTTTCAACAAATATACTTGATTTTGGATTTAGATCTAGGAAAATCCGAGTTAGAGCTAACAATATATACTCATTGATCGATTTAACAATTTTAACATCGGATACTTGGCCAAAATGGAAACTCGTAGTTATGGTCAAACATGATTGATCATGTTAGTTTTGTTGTGAGAAAAAATAAGCAAGTGGACCATTGATTTTTATTAAAAGAAAAAGTTTCATTCATTTTACTTATTTGTGATTGGTGAACATGATGTATTATGTTGACCCAACTTGAGAGGATCTTAATCCAAACTCGTATATATGTTGTCAATTTTGACCTGTCTTTGAAGCTTATTGGCTTACTTTGGTTTCAAAACACAATATGCTCAACACATAAAGCTTAATTGTCACCATTTATAAAAGAAAGAAAAATGAATTAAAAGGTACAATTTTTAGTAAAAACTAGAAAACAAATTAACAAGCAGGGCCGTCCCTGAATTTTTGAAAATTTTGAAAGCTTCGGACGAAATTACATAACAAGGCATTTCGAGAAGTCCCTGAACTAAAATATATAAAGTGTCGCCATTTATAAGATATAATGCAATTAGTTATCTAAACATTCAATATATTTCCCATTTAAGATATTTCCTCATCTAAATAGTGTTTTTCATCGTAAAAATATTTATACACATGCATATAATTTTTAACGAGACAAATTTTGGGGCTCTTAAAATTTTTGATCCCCTAAGAGGTCGCCCACATTACACATCCTAAAATACGGCCCTGTTAAGAAAACAAGTATTTTTTTGACATATTAGTGAACTAACTAAACAAGATATGTATTTATGTAACACAAATTTCCAAAACTAGGCTCATTTCGAAAAATCGTGATTTATAAGAAAATTACACTAGACGACGAACATTCATCAGATTGGATAAACCTTCGAAAACCCACTAGGTCCGTACCTGCATGCAAAGCTCTTTAAAAAGTAAAGAAAGAAAAATGCAACTTGTAACGCTTTACTCCTATTGAATTAAAGTTTGTCATCTTGTTAGTACGATTCAGCAACCACGAAAGTTGTAGGCAGCCAAGCTTGATCACTAGATTCTCATGGTCGATATTTAATTACCTAATCCACAAACTCATGGCCAAAAGAATCCAATTCGATCTCCTTACCTTAACGGATATTCTTAGTCATATTCCATCTTTTTTCCATACTAAAACAGTATATTCCTTTTAAACCTAGAATCACAACAACCATAAAAAATTTAATCATCATTTATCTATAGTCACATGATCACTACAAACCCATGCTTAGAGCACAAGGTGCAGCAACAAGCTTGTGCCTCCCCATTCGGGCCCCACCATGCCACATCACCAAAACACCTCAACTTCAACTAACCACAACAAACCCCCGCCCCCCCCCCCCCCCCCCCCCCCCCTTTTCACCAAACAACAAACCTCCACTTCCCCATTAGGGCCCCACCTCTTACACACTTATTTTTTTATTCATTTCATTAAATAAATTAAATTAATTTCACAAATACTTAAAAATAAAAAAATATACTACTTTTATTTCATAAAATAAAAAGTTACAATACGGAAGAAAAAAAATACGATACAAGGAAAAAAAAACACGCATACAATATGGAAAAATCCAAACGTTACTATTATCATTTATTCCTAATACTTAACCAAACCAAACCTTTAAATAACTAATCCAAACCAACCCCTGATCAACATAAGCCCACCCAAATACTACCCAAGCCTAAAAGACCACCCCAGGCCCAACCTCCCACAAATATCACTCCCCCGTTTTAATATTAAACGGTCAAACAACCCCTTTTGACCACCTTCTTCACTCCCACTTGGCTGCAAAAACATTCTGTACTCCCACTTGGCTGCAAAAAGAAAACCTGGTGAATCCATAGTTAACCAAAGAAAAAAACACCTTTTTCTCACAAATAAACCAAACAAATCCAAACGTTAACCTGCAAAGTGTCAGAAAACTTGTTTCGCCGTGGCCACGACGAGTTAGCCAACGGCGAGCAACGGCGAGGCCCCTCCAGTGTGGCGGCGAGCAACGGCTCGCCGTTGGAGGTGCCACATCGGACGGCGAACCTCACTTCGTCGTCTGCACCTTGTGCTCTTATGATAGATACGCCACTATTAATATGCTAATAATATTCCATTGGCATATTACATGCACTTATCACTTTTCACTCCCTATAAATGCTTTCAACTCGTTACATATGTTCCACAACAAGCTAGCACAGTTTTCTCAATACTAAAACACTTGTTCTTTTCGAATACTTGCATAAGAAAATGTCGGGAATCGTGGTGATTTTCGACTTTGACAAGATGATTATCGACATTGATAGCGATAATTGGGTTGTCGACGACTTGGGTGCAACTGATTTGTTTAACCAGCTTTTGCCTACCATGCCTTGGAACTCAGTCATGGTACGTACCTTAAGTTTTCATCTAAGTTTTCGCGTTGAAGTTGCTCGGTTTTTTGACGTTTGTGTTTATTTTTATCATTTTATGTAGGACAAGATGATGAAGGAGCTGCATTCGCAAGGTAAGAGCATCGAGGATATTGAGGAAGTGCTAAAACGTGTACCGATACATCCTCGAGTTGTTCCAACTATCAAAGCTGCCTATGCTTTAGGGTAACGCGATTTTCCTAACTTTCTAATTTGAAACTCTAATAATCATTTTTTTTTTTTTTTTTTTTTTGCTTGTTCAAATATAAAAACGGATGATGTTTTTCATGTTCAAGTTTATAACGAGTTTGTAATATTTGTATTTTAGGTGTGATTTGAGGGTGTTAAGTGATGCTAATATGTTCTATATCGAGACGATACTGAAACATTATGGGATACTAGAATGTTTCTACGAGATTAACACGAACCCGGGTTTTGTTGACGAGGAAGGTAAACTGAGGATCATGCCGTACCATGATTTCCACACATTTTCTCATGGTTGCAATCTTTGTCCTCCCAACATGTGCAAGGTGAGTCTTTTACTTATAAACTTTACTTATCATCTATGACGGAGCCAGAAGGTTATAGTTGAGAGGGCAAACTTTGATAATTTTTAGAAACAATATTACGAAACGGTTCATTAGGGGAGTCAAATTACAAAAAGAGTCAAATATTTTAAAAAATTTGCATTACAAATTTTTTCGGCCCCCTCCTGTCCCGCCTCTGCTCCCAATATGTTCTCAAGTATTTATTTTACATTTTACGTATGTTTTGATGTTTATATATGATGTATTTGCAGGGTAAAATAATAGAAAGAATCCAAGCTACGCTAGTCACAGAAGGAAAGAAGATCATAATATATTTGGGAGATGGAGCGGGCGATTTCTGCCCAAGTTTAAAGCTCGTAGAAGACGATTACATGATGCCAAGGAAAGATTTTCCCGTTTGGGACTTGATATGCATAAACCGAGAGCTTGTTAAAGCCTCGAAGACCTCGAGCGAGTTCTTCTCCGGCTTATCATGACAATAATTTCTATAGGAGATGACAACACTAAACAAATGTTTGATTGCAAGTTTGAGACAATTGGGCATGAAATTTTGCCTAAACCTGTCTACGTTCCTTGATCATGTCTATATTTTTTCCAAAAGTATTGGAGCTGATTTAAATAATATACTTTTTTTTTGGCTTTTGTTTTATTGTACATCAGTTTTTGGTTTTATGCTTATTTCAAGATATACACTCACATGATTTGCTTTTATAAATGGGTAGAATCTTATCGGAGAAAACTTAAGCTACCCACAGGTTAGTCTACCTGTTGGGATATTTTTCTGGCTTTTCGTGTAGCAGGGTAAAGATAATCAATAACCGGATATCTCACTGAATCGTGGTATCACTTTCCAAAAGTAATTATTCGACCCTTATTGCCTGGGTTACACGAATATCACTTTGGGATAAGACAGAGAGTTTGTTCTTTATATTGGCAATATATAAGAACCCGTTCGCTAAAGAGTATTAGTGTTTTGACTATTTTCTCATGTATCTATTTCTCTTATCAAGAGACGCCCGAAAGAAAAGATTTAAACTGAAGAAATTTGTCTGACTGTCTGTTTCATATGAATATGAAAAGTTCTATATATATAGAAACTAGAAAGAGAATATTCCAAGAATATGCTGAGACATATTCCTAGAATATGCTATTCTTAATATAATAAAGAGAATATTCTTAGAATATGCCGAGGCATATTCCTAGAATATTCTTTAGATAAAATTTAAAGAGAATATTCCCAGAATATGCTAAGGAATATTCTTTGAATATTCTTTTCTTAGTTTAAAAATTAAAGAGAATATTCCTAGAATATGCCAAGGAATATTCTTTTCTTAGTTTAATAATTAAAAAGAATATTCTTAGAATATTCTTAATCAAAGAATATTCTAATATTCTTTACCATTTAATTATTATCAAAACATTTACGGATTAAGACAAATAACACTTTTGGGTCCGGGATGTCATTCACTTGATGGGTGTACACTCCGTACCTCCAAACCCATTTCCAAGTATCATGACTATATCCCTCAATTACACTAAATTACTAACAATCCTCCCCAATTTAGTGCAATTCCGATACATGAGAAAACAACCAAAACAAAACTAATGCGTAAATGAAAATGTCTTGAAGATTGAATTTTCATCTTAGTATATTACCCATTCCAAATATTCGAGAATCAGGGTGTTCTAAGAATTGAACCCTTCAACCCATTTGAATACCTGAAAATAATATACACACAAGCTTTCCAATACTCTAAAGCTATCCTGACACTATACAAGCATGTGTCCATATCCAATTCATAAATGTTGTAAGAGCCAAAAGTCCAAAGCTCCCTGAAGCGGCAAAACTTCAACATTCACATAGGTGGTTCCTCTTTATTCATGCTCCTGCTTAGCACTTTTTCAAAGAAATTAACCATTAAGAAGTAGAAACTTCATCCTCCTTTTTCAGCAGGTTCCGAGCACAACCTTGGGATGTTTGTAAAACATGTGCTCCAGTCCACTAAATGTTCAGCTTTCCACATTGAACTCAGCTCCCAAGTTTCCTCAGGAGGGAGTTGGGTGTCTTAGCATTCAGTGACTAAGTTGGACTTAAACCCATCCCTTTAGCAGACTTTAAAACCAAGTCTCTAGCCAAACCCTTCGTCAAGTGATCGGCTAAATTTTGTTGAGATCTAACAAACTCTATAGATACCACCCCATTCATGATAAGCTCACGAATCATGCTATGCCTGACACCTAAGTGTCTAGACTTCCCATTGTACATCTGGCTATAAGCCTTAGACAATGTAGCAGCACTATCACAACGGATAGAGATAGGTGCTATAGGTTTAGGCCACAATGGAATCTCAAGAAGCAAGTTTTTCAACCATTCAGCTTCTTTACCAGCAGCTGCTAAAGCCACAAATTCAGATTCCATTGTTGAACTGGTGATGCAAGTTTGCTTCTTTGATGCCCAAGAAATTGCACCTCCACCAAGTAGGAACACCCAGCCACTGGTAGACGAATTGTCTTCAGTGTTACTGATCCAACTTGCATCAGTGAATCCTTCTAATACTGAAGGATAACCAGTATATGAGAGACTATAATCCATAGTCTTCTTCAGATACTTCAGTACTCTCTGAACTGCTTTCCAGTGATGAGCACTAGGATTACTAGTATACCTGCTCAGTTTACCCACTGCAAATGCAATATCAGGCCTGGTACAAGTCATGGCATACATTAGGCAGCCAATCACCTTAGAATACTCAAGTTGAGATACAGCTTTGCCAGTATTAGGCATTAGCTTCTCACTTGTATCCATAGGAGTACTCACTGGAGTACAATCAAAGTAATTAAATTTCCTCAACACCTTCTCAATGTAATGAGACTGAGAGATTGAAATTTTGTTACTTTCATGTTTAATCCTTATACCAAGGATAACATCGGCCTCCCCCATATCTTTCATGGAGAACTTTGATGACAAAAATTCCTTTGTCATGTCAACTTGATTTTGGTCAGTGCCAAAGATCAACATGTCATCAACATATAGGCAAATGATGACTCCTTTACCAGATTCATCAAATTTGCTATATACACATTTGTCAAACTGGTTAAGAACATAACCACTAGACAAAACCACTTCATCAAATTTTTGATGCCATTGTTTAGGTGCCTGTTTCAGTCCATATAAAGACTTCATCAGTTTACACACCTTGTTTTCATTTCCAGGCAAGATGAAGCCATGAGGTTGGTTCATGTAAACCTCCTCATCCAATTCACCATTCAAGAAAGCTGTCTTCACATCCATCTGATGAATAATCAGATTTTGAATTGATGCCAAAGCAATCAGCAATCTTATGGTACTGATACGTGCCACAGGGGCATAAGTATCAAAGTAGTCTATCCCTGACTTTTGTTTAAAGCCCTGAATGACTAGCCTAGCCTTGAACTTTTCAATAGTTCCATCTACCTTCATTTTCTTTTTGAAAATCCATTTGCAACCTAGAGGTTTGCAACCTGGAGGTAGATCAACCAACACCCAAGTGTTGTTGCCCATGATGGAATCCATCTCATCATTTATTGCTTCCTTCCAGAAAGCAACATCCTGGGAATTCATTGCTTCTTCAAATGTTTTGGGATCATCCTCAACAATGAAGCAATAGGAGTATTGGTCAGAGACCTCATCCGTTGTTCCTTCAATTAAGTATAATTGAAACTCAGGTCCAAATGACTTTGGAGTCCTGACCCTTTTGCTCCTTCTGAGCTCAGGTTCAGGTTGTTGTACCACAACCTCATCAGAGACCTCATTAGAGATCTCTGAAACACCAGTGTCATCAGTTCCAATTGGAATCCTCTGACTTGGTCTAGGGACAGATGAGAATCTGTTCTCATCAAATAGTGCTTCCCTTGATTCAATTATTGAATTAATTGAAACATATTCGTTAGGTTCAATAACATAGAACCTGTATGCCTTGGAATGCTCAGCATATCCAACAAAGATGCATTCAATGCCTCTTTCACCCAAAGTTTTTAATTTTGGATCAGGGAGTCTTACAACAGCCCTACAGCCCTAAACCCTGAGATAATTCAGGTTGGGTTTCTTTTTAGTCCAGAGTTCATAAGGGGTGACTTTGTTCCTTTTGTTGGGAACCCTATTTAATAAATAGCAAGCTGTTAACATAGCTTCACCCCAGAACCCTTGACTCAGTCCTGAGTAGGACAACATGGAATTAACCATCTCCTTCAGTACCCTGTTTTTCCTTTCAGAGATACCATTTTGTTGAGGAGTATAGGGAGCAGTCGTTTCATGGATTATACCAACAGACTGAAAATACAGAGTATCCATGTACTCACCTCCCCTATCAGTCCTAAATCTTTTGATCAGGGACCCAAGTTGCAATTCAACTTCAGTTTTAAATACTTTGAATTTATCTAATGCTTCATCCTTGGTATGTAACAGATAGACATAACAAAACCTAGAAGCATCATCAATAAATGTCACAAAGTACTTATTATTCCCTAAAGAGGGAGTGGCATGCAAATCACACAGGTCACTATGTATTAGCTCCAAGAGCTCAGTCTCTCGTTTAACACCCTGAAAAGGTTTCTTAGTAATTTTGGTCAACATGCAAGTCTTACACTTTTCAGTGTCCATGTCAAATGCTGGGATTAACCCACCCTTAGACATATCTTGCATCCTTTTAAAATGTACATGGCCAAGTCTAGCATGCCACAGGGTGGAGTCATTCTGTTTAGAGGTTAACAAAAAGGCTGAGTTTACAATGTCAGTGACAATATTAAGCCTGAACATTTGATTACACAAATAGCCAAAACCAATAAACACACCATGTTTAGACAAAATAAATTTATCAGATTCAATAACTTGTTTATATCCATGATTATTCAAAACACTACTTGAAACCAAGTTCTTTCTTATATTAGGAACATGAATAACATTAAACAAAGTTACAATCTTTCCAGAACTAAAACTAAGATCTACACAACCACGACCATGCACCAAGGCTGTTGACTCATTTCCCATGTGAAGAATAGAACCATCGTTCAGTGACTCGTAAGTCTTGAACCATCTTCTATCTTTGCACACATGAACAGTTGCTCCAGAGTCAACCCACCACGCAACATCATCATCCTTTCAGAGGTTTGGTTGAACCAGTCCCTGAACCACTTGTGCCTGATCCATTGGCTTTATTGCCAATTTTAACACCTTTGCAATCCCTTTTAATGTGACCAGATTTGCCACATTTCCAACAAGTTGGCGTTGCCTTCTTGTTAGGGTCATCCCTTGTGTTATTCTGATGTTTACGTTTACCCTTGTTGTCATTGTACCTGGTGGAGTTGTTATGCTCCACCATATTGACAACAGATGCACCAGCAACATTGTTGCTCTTTGGTTTGTCATTATCCTGCGCCCTGAGGGATTCCTCAATACGCAGATGACTGCCCAACTGAATAAGAGTCAGTTCTTCCTTCTTATGTTTCAAGGTATGCTTGAAATCTTTCCAAGAAGGAGGGAGTTTGTCAATGATACAAGAGACTGAAATAGCCTCATCCATGTTCATTTTGTGTTGTGTGAATCTTCCAAGTATACCAAGAAGTTCATTGTATTGTTCCATAACTGGTCTTGAATCAGTCATTTTGTAATTTGTGAAATTACTTACAAGGAACTTCTTACTTGATGCATCGTCAGCCATATATTTGGCATCCAATGAATCCCATAGTTCTTTAGCAGATTCATGGTTTTGGTAAATATCAAAAAGGGAATCAGACATACCATTGAGGATTAAACCTCGAGCTATGTAGTCATCGTTCTCCCATTTGCTCCTCCTTCGAATCTTTTCAACAGTAGCATCATCACCACCATCTTCAGGACAAGGAGTGCTCAACACATAAACAACGCTCATGCTGGTGAGGAAGAAGTGCATCTTCTTTTGCCATCTACGAAAATCAATTCCTTCAAACTTATCAAGTTTGGAGAAATTTGCTGTCATGTGCTTCATTGTAGCCGCCATTGATTATCACAGAAATAATTACTTTTGATTGTTGGGATATTTTTCTGGCTTTTCGTGTAGCAGGGTAAAGATAATCAATAACCGGATATCTCACTGAATCGTGGTATCACTTTCCAAAAGTAATTATTCGACCCTTATTTCCTGGGTTACACGAATATCACTTTGGGATAAGACAGAGAGTTTGTTCTTTATATTGGCAATATATAAGAACCCGTTCGCTAAAGAGTATTAGTGTTTTGACTATTTTCTCATGTATCTATTTCTCTTATCAAGAGACGCCCGAAAGAAAAGATTTAAACTGAAGAAATTTGTCTGACTGTCTGTTTCATATGAATATGAAAAGTTCTATATATATAGAAACTAGAAAGAGAATATTCCAAGAATATGCTGAGGCATATTCCTAGAATATGCTATTCTTAATATAATAAAGAGAATATTCTTAGAATATGCCGAGGCATATTCCTAGAATATTCTTTAGATAAAATTTAAAGAGAATATTCCCAGAATATGCTAAGGAATATTCTTTGAATATTCTTTTCTTAGTTTAAAAATTAAAGAGAATATTCCTAGAATATGCCAAGGAATATTCTTTTCTTAGTTTAATAATTAAAAAGAATATTCTTAGAATATTCTTAATCAAAGAATATTCTAATATTCTTTACCATTTAATTATTATCAAAACATTTACGGATTAAGACAAATAACACTTTTGGGTCCGGGATGTCATTCACTTGATGGGTGTACACTCCGTACCTCCAAACCCATTTCCAAGTATCATGACTATATCCCTCAATTACACTAAATTACTAACACTACCCACTATGAATTAAAACGCAATTAATGATTTGTTGGAAGAAATAGGAGAATATTATTCCTTCTCTCCCAATGAATTAGTGCCACCTCATCCGGGTAAACTACCCGGTGGGTAGATGTATCCATGCCCAATCTTATCGTAAGGAATGTGCCTAGTAGTCTTAGCAGAATTTAATGTCACTATCAATGGTTTGACACTGTTTTGCACTTTAATTATTAGGCTCCGTTTGGTTCGCGGATTCTTTAGGATTCTGATAGAATTGGAATCTGATTCCATTCCATAACATGTTTGGTTCGCAGATTCAAGGAATTCAAAATCTGAATTTCATTCCTTAACGTGTTTGGTTGACAAATAGAATGGAATAAATTCCTTCAAAATCCCATTTCTGTGGAATTCAACATTCCATAGCAAAGTGGGATGAATGTTTACAATTCCATGGAATTCAATATATTTATCGTAAAAATCAGTTGTTATTATTATTATTATTATTATTATTATTATTATTATTATTATTATTATAAAATAATAATAATAATAATAATAATAATAATAATAATAATAATATTTTATTATTAATATACTAATAATAATAATATTATTATTATTATTATTATAATTTGTTTTTTTCCATTTTATTTTCTTCCAACCAAACACGCGATAGTTTTTGCAAATTCCAATTCCTCAAGATTTCAAATCCTTAACATTTTATTCTTTAACATTTCAATTCCTTCACATTCCAATTCCTTAAAAACATTCCAATTCCATAAAAAATATTCCGCGAACCAAACGGGGCCTTATTATATACGAGTATGACTCTAATCTAATTTATTAACAAATATTATATACGATTGCTTTTGAAGCCTTGCCTAAACCTCTTTATGTTCCTCATTGATCAATCCTTGGATTTTCAGCTACTCTTTTTTCATCATATTGAAGTTAGGTTTTTTCTTAAAAAAATGATTTATGAAACATTGGTATTGGGTTTGCTTTTATCCGAAATTGTACCTTGTTGTTGAGAAGAATCCATTAAAATTATTGATGCCAAGTGAAAGATTACAAATGTTGAGATCCTGTTGTGCAAAATATGTTTCAATATTTTAAACTTTATATCCTTTTTTCAGTTCATTAATCCTTTATTAAGTATTAATTTTTAACATATATACTTGATTTTGGATTTAGATCAAGGAAAATCCGAGTTAGAGCTAACAATTTATACTCATTGATAGATTTAACTAAAAAATCGCCTTGCCAAAAAAGATGTTTAACATCGGATACTTGGCCAAAATGAAAACTCGTAGTTATTGTCAAACATGATTGATCATGTCAGTTTTGTTGTGAGAATAAATAATCAAGTGGGCCATTGATTTTTGTTAAAAGAAAATGTTTTATTTATTTTACTTATTTGTGATTGATAAAAATGATATATCATGTTTGACCCAACTTGAAAGGATTCTAATCCAAACGTATATATGTTGTCCCTTTTGACCTGTCTTTGAAGCTTATTGGCTTACTTTGGTTTCAAAACACAATAAGCTCAACACATAAAGCTTCTTTGAGAGCATATGAACGTACATGTTTGCGTAGAAACGCTGTGGCACATTCTGAAGCCGGGTAAGCCGGAAGCTGTTCTTAGTAAGCTACTCCCTCCGTCTCAAAATTATAGTCCCCTTTTGACTTTTTCGGTCTTTATTTTTCAACTTTGACCTTAAATATTTTTGTTTATATTACATAATACTTGATGCAAAATATATGAATGGATTGAGTTTTAAATGTATTTTTCATTGGTATAATTTTCATCAACTATTGTATAACACAAACAAAAATATTTAAAGTCAAAGTTGAAAAAGAAAGACCGAAAAAGTCAAAAGGGGACTATGATTTTGATACGGAGGTAGTAATTCAAAGCGAAGATATTATGATAAAATAATTGGTCGTGTTTTAAATCTATTTGTTGATTGGCTCAAGGATCATCTACCATTTACCATCAACCAACTGTTTTTACTAAATCTATTTGAAATTTCCCCTTTTTTTAAATGCAACTTGTAAGTTGTAACTAAAGGGTCTTTAATTTACCGGTGCTGATATGTAGTAGATGGCGTTCCTTCCTTAAGAGCAGGGGCTAAGTTGCCCTTCCCCTACGTTATATCTAGGGGTGAAAACGAGCCGAGCCGAGCCCGAGCCTGTCAGAGCTCGAGCTCGGCTCGTTTATATATATAAAGCTCGAGCTCGAGCTCGTTTCGAGCTTAATATTTTGAGCTCGAGCTCGGCTCGTGAAAATTTTCACAAGCTCGAGCTCGAGCTCGGGCTCGACTAATTTGTATGATATTTTGAAGAAAACAAAATTAAAATTGAGCTCGGCTCGTTAATTACATAAGGCTCGAGCTCGTTTACTACTTTTAAACTCGTTTATACATATAGACAATATATATACGTATATATTTCTCGGGCTCGTTTAGGCTCGCGAGCCTACTCGAGCTTTTTGTATAGAGCTCGAGCTCGAGCTCGATTATTAAATGAGCCCAAACTTAAGCTCGAGCTCGGGCTCGAGCTCGTTTATGCTCGGCTCGTTCGAGCTTTTTACCGATCCGATCCCGAGCTTTTCACGAGCAGCTCGGCTCGTTTTCACCCCTAGTTATATCTTAACGCAGCAAAAAAACGAGGCGCATTACGCTACCGACATCCACGTTAAATGGGTGCGTTAAAGGACCAAGGCAAAGTGTTAACGTGCGTTAACATTGAATCGGTGTAAAAAAAAAAATCATAATACCCCCTTACCAACGGCCATATTACCGTTGGATTCAAAAAAAAAAAAAAAAAAAACATTTCAAATTAGACCCTTAAATTTCCTTTACCGTTACAAACGGCTTAAAAAAAAAAAAAAAAAAAAAAAAAAAAAAAAACACTTTTTCAAACCCATTTTATTACAACTATAAATACCCATTCACTCACACAATATTTTTTCACACTTCCAATACTCTTTATAATCTACAATACACTTCTATTAGCAAAAAAAAAAATGTCAGGCGGCAACAACAACTACAACGACGGCCCGTTCACGAATCTTCTCGGTGGTGGGTGGAATAACCCATACACCGGTTCTTCCTCAAATCCGAATTGGAATAACCCAAACGAGGGTTCATCGTCAAATCCGAATTGGGGTAACCCAAAACGAATTCGGTATGCCGAGTCAAGAAGTTTTCGCACAACATCAAGCTTTCCAATATTGGAACGAAAGCTAACAAAACACCCTAAATTCCAATTTCCAAAATCTTCAATTCACCCAACAATCACAACAATCCCAAACGGAAACAAATGAAGTTCCGGAAACACCTGCTTCTCCTCCAAAACCAAAAAGTCGTATTAAACGAAAGGCAAAAAAAATCCAAAGACCCTGTAGAAGACGAGGAAGAAGATGCTAAAAAAGTGAAGAACTTTCGTTGGACGCCAGGGGAGGAAAGATTGCTTGCCGAGTGTTGGGTGGCATGTTCAGAGGATTCGAAGGTTGGGCGTTCCCAATCTAATGATACGTTATGGCAACGGATAAAAGCAGAGTTCAATAGAATAAATTCAAAAGAACGCAACAAGTACATACTACAATCTAAGTGGAAAATGTTGAACCGTGATTGCACTAAGTTCAACACTTTTTACAAAAAGGCGCAACGCGAGCAAAAAAGTGGTGAAAGTGAAGTTGATATCCTAACACGGGCTAACCAACTGTATTGTCAAGAAAACCCGCTGTTCACGAATGAAGATGCTTGGAACGTGTTGCGTAAACATAAAAAATGGAACGCGCCGACGGCGGTTGATTTAACAGGCGACGTCCCAAGCCAAACAATCGAGGCTTTGTTTGGTCATGATGAACAACCACGACCCATTGGAAAAAAGTGGGCTTCCAAGAAACAAAAATTCGAGACAACGACAAGCACCGGAGGCACGGCTAGCACTGGTGGTTCCTTTTCTTCGTTCAATTATGGGGAGTTTGTGCGCGAAGAGTATCGGTCAAAACGTGAAGAAGCGGTCAAGGCGTATCAGGCGACCGCAGAAAACCAAGCCACACAACAAAGGTTGAAGGAGTTAGAATTTTTTATGCTCGACACTACCGGCAAGGATCCAACCTATGTGGCGTTGGTCAATATGAAAAAGGACCGAATCATAAAGAAATTAGGATTGCCTCCTCGTCAAGAATGAATAATTTTTTTTTTTTTTTTTTTTTTTTTTTTTTTTTTTAACTTATGGTCGATGAGCAAACTTTGATAATTTTTAAAAACTACACTATAATTAAATCGGCCCGTTAAGGGCAAATTACAAAAATAGTCAAAATTTTTTAAAAACTTACATTGTAATTATTTTCGCTGAAGGGGCATGTGCCCACCCTGTACCCCTCCTTGTTTCCGCCAGTGCTTATCGTCTATGTCCTCCCAATATGTTCTTTAAGTATTTATTTTACATTTTACGTATGTTTCGATGTTTATATCTTTTGTGTTTGATAGGGTAAAATAATAGAAAGAATTCAAGCTACCTTAGCCACACAAGGAAAGAAAAAGATCATATATTTAGGAGATGGAGCGGGCGATTTTTGCCCGAGTTTAAATCTCGTAGAAGACGATTACATGATGCCAAGGAAAGATTTTCCCGTTTGGGACTTGATATGCAAAAACCGAGAGCTTGTTAAAGCCGAGGTCCATGAATGGACCGATGGAGAAGATCTCGAGCGAGTTCTTCTCCAGCTTATCATGACAATAATTTCTATAGGAGATGACAACACTAACCAATTGTTTGATTGCAAATTTGAGACAATTGGGCATGAAATTTTGCCTAAACCTGTCTACGTTCCTTGATCATGTCTATATTTTTTTCAAAAGTATTGGAGCTGATTTAAATAATGTACTTTTTTTTTTTGGCTTTTGTTTTATTGTACATCAGTTTTTGGTCTTATGCTTATTTCAAGATATACACTCACATGATTTGCTTTTATAAATGGGTAGAATCTTATAATAAGGAATGTGCCTAGTAATCTTAGCAGAATTTAGTGTCACTATCAATGGTTTGACACTGTTTTGCACTTTAATTATTATTATATACGAGTATGACTCTAATCTAATTTATTAACAAATATTATATACGATTGCTTTTGAAGCCTTGCCTAAACCTCTTTATGTTCCTCATTGATCAATCCTTAGATTTTCAGCTACTCTTTTTTCATCATATTGAAGTTAGGTTTTTTCTTAAAAAAAATGATATATGAAACATTGGTATTGGGTTTGCTTTTATCCGAAATTGTACCTTATTGCAGAGAAGAATCCATTAAAATTATTGATGCCAAGTGAAAGATTACAAATGTTGAGATCCTGTTGTGCAAAATATGTTTCAATATTTTAAACTTTATATCATTTTTTAAGTTCAATAATCCTTTATTAAGTATTAATTTTTAACATATATACTTCATTTTGGATTTAGATCAAGGAAAATCCGAGTTAGAGCTAACAATTTATACTCACCGATCGATTTAACTAAAAAATCGCCTTGCCAAGAAAGAAGTTTAACATCGGATACTTGGCTATAAAAGAAAAAGTTTTATTCATTTTACTTATTTATGATTGGTGAATATAATGTATCATGTTTGACCTAACTTAAGAGGATCCTAATCCAAACTCGTATATATGTTGTCCATTTTGACCTGTCTTTGAAGCTTATTGGCTTACTTTGGTTTCAAAACACAATAAGCTCAACACATAAAGCTTCTTTGAGAGCATATGAACTTGTTTGCGCAGAAACGCTGTGGCACATTCTGAAGCTGCGTAAGCCGGAAGCTGTTCTAAATAAGCTAATTCAAATCGAAGATATTATGATAAAATAATTAGTCATGTTTTAAATCTATTTGCTGATTGGCTCAAGGATGATCATCTACTATTTACTAGCAACCCACTGTTTTACTAAATAAAATATTCGAGTAAAATGCAAAAATGGTCCCTGTGATTTCCTGAGATTGCAAAAATAGTAACTGTGTTTGGCTAAGTGCAGAAATAGTCACTGTGGAGCAAAAGTCGACATCATTTTGGTCCCTGGTTTTAACTGGCGTTAAATAATTCTGTTAGAAGTTACACATTTAGCCCCTGTGGCCCATGACCATTGCAGCGTGCATCCTTCTTTCGTCCCTTTTACGTTTTCATCCGTTTTTACGCGTTTTCGTCCGTTTTCGCGTGTTTTTGTCTGTTTTTTATGGTTTACTCTGTTTTTTTTTTTACTTTTTCGTCTGTTTATTGACGTTTTCGTCTGTTTTTTTACATTTTCGTCCGTTTTTTATGTTTTCGTCCGTTTCATTACGTTTTTGTTCGTATTTTTACGTTTTCGTCTATTTTTTTTACGTTTTCATCCGTTTTTTTACGATTTCATCCGTTTTTTTTAAGTTTTCGTCCGTTTCTTTACGTTTTGCTCCGTATTTTTACGTTTTCGTCTATTTTTTTTACGTTTTCATCTATTTTTTTAATGTTTTCGTCTGTTTTTTTACATTTTCGTCTGTTTTTTTACGTTTTCATCTATTATTTTACGGTTTTGTCCGGTTTATTACGTTTTCGTCAATTTTTTTACGATTTCATCAGTTTTTTTTTACGTTTTCGTTCATTTTCTTATGTTTTCTTACTGTTTTTTTCTTTTGTTTTTTCGTTTTCATCTGTTTTTTTACGTTTTTGTTCATTTTTTTTTATGTTTTTGTCTGTTTCATGATGAATGGCAATGAAGAACAAGAAGAAGAACAAGGAACGGGAACATAATGAAACGGACAAAAACATAAAAAAATGGACGAAAACAAAAAAATAAAAGAAAAAAAACATAAGAAAACGAACGAAAACGTAAAAAAAACTCATGAAATCGTAAAAAAAATGAACGAAAACGTAATAAACCGGACTAAAGCGTAAAATAATAGATGAAAACGTAAAAAAACAGACGAAAACGTAAAAAAACAGACGAAAACATAAAAAAAAATAGATGAAAACGTAAAAAAACAGACAAAAATGTAAAAATACGGAGCAAAACGTAAAGAAACGGACGAAAACTTAAAAAAACGGATGAAATCGTAAAAAACGGACGAAAACGTAAAAAAAATAGACGAAAACGTAAAAATACGAACAAAAACGTAATGAAACGGACGAAAACATAAAAATCGGACGAAAATGTAAAAAAACAGACGAAAAAGTAAAAAAAAAAACAGAGTAAACCATAAAAAACAGACGAAAACACGCGAAAACGGACGAAAACGCGTAAAAACGGATGAAAACGTAAAAGGGACGAAAGAAGGATGCACGCTGCAATGGTCATGGGCCACAGGGGCTAAATGTGTAACTTCTAACGGAATTATTTAACGCCAGTTAAAACCAGGGACCAAAATGATGTCGACTTTTGCTCCACAGTGACTATTTCTGCACTTAGCCAAACACAGTGACTATTTTTGCAATCTCAGGAAACCACAGGGACCATTTTTGCAGTTTACTCTTTAATATTCTTTTTCTTGCTATACGTAAATCATTATTATTATTATTATTAAATGCAACTTGTAGTATAAGGTGTTCCTTCCTTAAAAGGTCAAGAGTTCAAGTCAAAGTATTTTAAGATGCGCACGCAAACATGGGCGGATACAGGACTCAAAGTCATAGTGTGTATAATTTTCTTTCGAGTTTAAAAAAATAAAAATGAACTAAAATGCACGATTTTCATTAAAACTAGTAAATATATTAAGAAGATATGCATTTATTTTTATATATTAGTGAACTAACTAAATATAACACAAATTTACGGGATCAAGTTCATTTCGAAAAATCGTGATTTATAATGAAAATTACACTAAGCGACGAACATCCATTGAGTTTCGGTAAACCCTCGAGAACCCTCTAGGTCCGTCCCTGCATGCAAAGCTGTTTAAAAAGTAAAGAAAGAAAAATGCAACTTTGTAACGTCCCGACTCAAGGACGAAACCATGAGCAAATATTACCGAGTGCACAAATTTTTTGGAACCAGAAATACATTTCGGTGAACCGGATGCATTTTGAAAAAAATGATGTTTTTTTCAAAAATTAACACTATATCGAAAAAATCCATAGGAGTCCCGAACAATCACGAAACCCCTGGTTCCGTCCCTGCGTCCCTTCATAGCACATATATTACACCTACCGAATTAAAACTTGTCATCTTGTTCCTTCAATTCAGCAACCACGAAAGTTGTAGGCAGCCAAGCTTGATCACTAGAATCTCATGGTTGGTATTTACCTAATCCACATACTCATGGCCAAAAGAACCCAATTCAATTCCATCTCCTTACCTTAACGGATATTCTTAGTCATATTCCAACTTTTTTAAACCTAGAATCACAACCACCATAAAAAAATTAAACATCGTTTATCAATAGTCACATGATCACTACAAACCAATGCTTATGCTAATAATATTCCATTGGCATATTACATGCACCTATCACTTTTCACTCACTATAAATACTTTCGACTCGTAACATATGTTCCACAACAAGCTAGCACAGTTTTCTCAATACTAAAACACTTGTTCTTTTCGAATACTTGCATAAGAAAATGTCGGGAATCGTGGTGATTTTCGACTTTGACAAGATGATTATCGACATTGATAGCGATAATTGGGTTGTTGACGAGTTGGGTGCAACTGATTTGTTTAACCAGCTTTTGCCTACCATGCCTTGGAACTCTGTCATGGTACGTACCTTAAGTTTTTCATCTAAGTTTTCGCGTTGAAGTTGCTCGGTTTTTTGACGTTTTATGTTTATTTTTATGTAGGACAAGATGATGAAGGAGCTACATTCGCAAGGTAAGAGCATCGAGGATATTGAGGAAGTGCTAAAACGTATACCGATACATCCTCGAGTTGTTCCCACTATCAAAGCTGCCTATGCTTTAGGGTAACGCGATTTTTCTAACTTTATAATTTGTAACTCTAATAATCAATGTTTTTTTTTTGTTCAAATTCATAATGAGTTTAAAAACGGATGATGTTTTTTATGTTCAAGTTTATAACGAGTTTGTAATATTTGTATTTTAGGTGTGATTTGAGGGTGTTAAGTGATGCTAATATGTTCTATATCGAGACGATACTGAAACATTATGGGATACTCGAATGTTTCTCCGAGATTAACACGAACCCGGGGTTTGTTGACGAGGAAGGAAAGTTGAGGAATATGCCGTACCATGATTTCCACACTTTCTCTCATGGTTGCAATCTTTGTCCTCCCAACATGTGCAAGGTGAGTCTTTAAATATCAACTTAATTTACTTTTATATTGTTGTCTTATTACGCTATGTTTCTTAAGTATATTATGCATGGTGTTTTTTGAAACATTAATCTTTCTTATTTGATAGGGTAAAATAATTGAACGAATTCAAGCTACCTTAGCCACACAAGGAAAGAAAAGGATCATATATTTGGGAGATGGAGCGGGCGATTTTTGCCCGAGTTTAAAGCTCGTAGAAGACGATTACATGATGCCATGGAAAGATTTTCCCGTTTGGGACTTGATATGCAAAAACCGAGAGCTTGTTAAAGCCGAGGTCCATGAATGGACCGATGGAGAAGACCTAGAACGAGTTCTTCTCCAGCTTATCATGACTATAATTTCTATAGAAGATGACAACACAAACCAATTGTTTGATTGCAAGTTTGAGACAATTGGGCATGAAATTTTGCGTAAACCTGTCTATGTTCCTTGATAATGTGTATACTTTTTTTTATACTTTTTTTCCCTAAAGTATTGGAGCTGATTTAAATAATATATCTTTAGTTCTGGCTTTTGTTTTATTGTATATCATTTTTTGTTCCTATGCTTATTTCAAGATATACTCACTTGATTTGCTTTTATAAAGGGTAGAATCTTATCATAAGGAATATGCCTAGTAATCTTAGTAGAATTTAGTGTCAATATCAATTGTTTAACACTGTTTTTTCATGTGATAATGTTACTATACCTTTTAATCTCACATTTATTTTAAATTATATACATTCTGTTCGTATTAAAAATAATAATAAAAATAAAAATTAAAAAAAATAAATAATGATGAATAACAGTTACAAGCCTATTATCTAACCCAGTTTAATAGTTTATCATATCATTTTCAGCCCATAAATCAAGCCCAATAATCTATGGGGTTTGAACCTTTTAGCCGACTAATGTATGAGGTTTGAACCCACCGCCACACAGACCGGGTAAATCTCTCCCTTTTTAGGAGGTTGGCATGCCCACTTCAAGGTTATTTGCACCTACCAGGAATTGAACTTGAGACCTCACACATGTTAGTGTGAGTCACAAGTCTTTTTGCCACTATGTCACCCTTGAGTATTATTAACTCCTTTTGAAATATTAGCATGTTTCTTTTCGATAAATTTTCACACCTATGTGTAATTATCTCTCAAAATGCGACTTAAATCTATAACTGCAACATCATGGTTGAATACAGTCACATACAACTTAGGCCAAAGTTCTTTTTGGTAAATTGTAAATTTTCATTCACTATAGAAGATAGTCTTCTATTTCAATCACTTCTACCTTTAAAGGAAAGCAGTTCACCCCTAGAATCGGTTAATCTCAGTCCTAAATATGCAGTTTCCTATCAATATTTTTCCGAAGTTCGGAGATTGATAGCGAAAATGGACATACTTTGAAGTCATGAAGCCATAGATAACTTTGAATAGTAAATACTAACTTAATAGAGTCAAAGAGTGGTGCTCAATTGAGATATCACACAACATTTGATGATATAGCTAAGGGTGTCGAAAAACGGACTCATTCTAGACCTGAACCTGTATTTGATTAAGACTATTAAAGGTTCGTGTGTATTTCCCTTTACCTTCAACTTGAATTGACCCGGGCACCCGGCCTTATTTTTTTTTTGAACGGCAGGGCACCCGGCCTTATTAACAGCCATACGCCCTACCCTACGTGGTATAGTATACATGCATTGTTTAAATATCACACTACGTAGTGCATGCATTGTATTCCATGAGTGAATATTGTTAATGAAATATTTAGTTATACTTTAAATATCACACTACACTAAAAAAGTTATGAAGTGACATATAAACTCTAACTTCAATGATAAATATATGATCAATTGCAATTGTATAGTGAGAATAGTCTATAATTGGATAAACAAGTGCTTTGTACCAATTATTACAATTTTAAAAAACAAATCTATCAAAATACTTCTTTATATGTGCGAATTTGCCACTGGAATTATAGGAAAGTATATTTTATGATGAATGGTTAGAAAAGATAAAGGAAGACAGAGTGGCATACAAACAGGGGCAGAGCAAGAATATTTTTTAACCAAAAAAATTGGTCAAATGGTGTTTTAACCGAAACACCCATAAAAATATTATAGGAGTTTTGATGACATAATGATGACCTATAACACTTTTGATACCTAACACTCAATGTTAACACTGGCTATTTTCTTTTGGTCAATATTTTCGATCTTTTAGACGACTAATTTATGGAGTTTGAGTTCACCGTTACACAAACACAGACCACATAAAGGCCTATCCTTTTTTGAGAAGGTTTGTGTAGCCACATAACTCTTGTTTGCACCAAACAAAAGTTAGACTTAAAATCTCTAATGTTTTAATGAAAGATACACCAAACTTTTGCCACTAGGCTATGACTACAAATTTAGGCTACCCAGTTGTGCGATACGAGTACATGACATCCTTAACACAACTTGATGTCCGCTTCGAACTTCATATAAGTTTTCAATTTATGACCCAGAAGTCCAGAATCAATCTTTATAGAAGTAATTATGCTGTACGCTATATCAAGCATCTTTAATTGATAAAGGATTAGTGTACGTTAACCGTAATATCTATTGATACAACTCTCACAAGGGAAGTTTCTTTTTTCAGTCTTTGAACCTGTTCTTGTTTTAGAGCACATCCATCATACGTAATAACAAACAACCATTTTTACCGAAAGTGTCCACAACCTTCATTTAGATCTTCTATATTACGTTAAGCCAAAGAATTAAGAGCATAGACGCAAGAATCGTGTAGTATAACCCAACACACATGTAACAGATATTCACATGACTTGACTACCGTTTAAATGCTTCACAAGAAACATCATTTCAGAATTCAAACGCAAAAAATGAGAGATTCCAACCCGCATTTCACTGCAAAGTTGTTCACGCACACATTATGCATGACTTCACTCATCATAATCACGGCTTCCTTTCAAACAATGGGACACAGACCCTTACCACCATTCGAACACGAGCCAGCACAGGGACATGAAGCGGCACCGGTACCGCCACCAGAGACAGAAATTCCGGATGTTCAGCCACCTGAGTCACTTATCTTGCACCCATACTATGTAATACAAGATTATGGCTTCTGGGGTGGCCCACCTTACTATGGAGGAAGAGGCAGTGGCGGTCCAATACCTCACGCTGGGCTGGACGATGAAGTTGAAGCCATGACTTCTGATGATAATGTTCTTCAAGGTTGATATTAAAGTGATGTATATTTACAGATATTTCCATGCTCAGAATGAATCCATCATATTTACGCAAAATAAAAAGGATGTATACCTTTTAATGCTATATTGCAATGTCTACAGATAAAAATTTAGATTTTGCTTATAACTTGTCCTGTTCATAACTTCACATTGTTACAGCTCCTAACCAATAACGACATGGAGCCATGTGAAAATAGACACGAAGCATCAGTAAAAACATTAAAAAACAATGTACCAAGAACATACTTCATCTCATGTAACCCCTCCCATGATAAGTTGATATGCTTCTTTGTTGTCGAATATGCCAATTGATTCTCTCTTCCAGATGTGTTTTGAACATTACCCGTCAAAAAGATCATATACAAATCAGCATCATAAAGAGAAGACGACTACTAAAAGTAAACACTTGGAGTCAAATAATCCAGGATTAAAACTTAAAAAACAGTAGTTCCCACAGAAGTAGACGTTAGACAATTAAGTGTCAACTAAGGTAACTCTTTACTTCAACTTCCAATATCAGGTTAAAAATAGTAAATTTTTTCTCTTTGGAAAAGGATTATTACACAGATTCACAAATAAATCAAGGTATGTATGAAGGAGTTCATCATTCTTCAAATAATCGTGGATCCGGAATTTTCACTTAGCATATACATGACTTAATGTGGATTAAAAGCCGTAAAAGACCATTTAGTTTTATTTCAAACTAGTATTTTTTTCAGCAACATATATTCATAAAGGAATAATCATTGGGCAAAAATGCAAAATGGTCATTTACTGCTTAATTCATGCAGGATTCATTTATCCAGACACGATACTTTTAGATAAATAGAGACAACAGACAACATGAATGGACTCCAATATATTAAAAAAAAAAAAAAAAAAAAAAAAAAAAAAAAGTCGCTCCTACATGAGATGAATGGAAGATGGGCCAGTGAATGCAGCAACTTTCTGAGCTTGATGAGATTCAGACTTATATAACTCCTTCAGATCCTTTTTAGCACGCCGTGCCTCTCGTTTTTCCTCCATCACAGCAGCCTGCATGAAAATAAAGCCATTTATCGCCAAGATAAACATGTGGTTTTGAAATTTCCCAAGAAAAGATTTACTCCACGAGTACTTTAGAAGTACCATAGGGAATCAGGATAACAAAAAAAGGTAATAGAGAGCATATAGTACAAGTACAACCAAAGCATATACCTTTCGCTCTTTCTTTTCTTCCTTTGATTCTGCACCAACTTTCTTCTTTGGCTGTTGCACATCTTTCGGTTTACTGTTATCTTTCACAGCTTCGGTACCAGAGGTCCTGTGGGGCAAAAAGTCAACTGGAAGTTTTTCTTTTCCTTTAAGAGCAATTACATGAGTGGGAGCCGTGAAGGCCTTGTTGACTGTTTCTGTCAATTTCTTTCTTCTCCTTCCTCCCGGGGCTTCAATCTTCCCAGGGTGGTTATCAAGATTTGAATAAGTAGTTATAATAGTCTCACAATCCCAACCTTCAGATTCATCACTGCTTTCCTCTAAAAACACATCTTCTTTGTCATTTTCATTTTCGTTTTCAAACTGTTCAGCATACTGTATGCACCGAGGTCTCAGATCAGCAGCAGTTTCCAGTGAAATTGGCTCTTCTTCTTCTGTATTCTTGTCATGCGATAAAACTTTATATTTTCCATCCATTTCTATTGTTTTAATTGCATCTTCTAACGATGTGTCATTGAGGTTCACTGCAAGTGAGTCATGATACTCGTAATCTTCTGATGGGGCTTTTTCATACTCATCTTCACTATCTGTACCATATTCCTGAAGCTCAAGCTGCAAAAACCAAAAAATAAGTTAGGAAAAAAAATAATAAAAAAAATAATAAACAATAAAAAATAAAAAAATAAATACTGAACTTAAATTTGCAACATGAAATCCTCACCAAATCAAACTGTTCATCTAAAGGTCGACGTTCCCTAGGCTTTGCACCAACAAGATTGCGGTTTCCGCCTTCATTTATGTTATCTTGTGAGTAATATGTATTATAGTCCTCTTCATTGTTGTTCACATTTGAATATTCTGCCAAAGTCGGCATCTTATTAAGTTCTAAATCTTCTGACTCATCTGGAAGGTTAGCATTAAGAACAAAATCTTCTTCCAGGTCCTCAACATCTGAACCCAACCGCGAATGATCACTATCATCTAACAATGCAGCTACTTCAGGATCTATTGCTTTTTGAATCCTCACAGGTACAGTTTTCACTGCAACACCATAGATTTTGTTCTTGTAGGATTCTTCGTCATCTGCCTGAGAAACCTCAATCCTGGATGCATCATATGCCTGGAAAACCACAAGAAAGTAAGCTTACAATGTGTGCAATTTCATACAGGCCATTTATAAGTCACTTTTAAGACCGCTTAGATTAAGAGTTTTGATCCAGGTTGTATAATTATTTTAGTAAAGTCCGTTGAATCTAGTTGGTCCCATGAAATTTATAGGGTTTTATGAAAAATCACCTCACTTTGGTGAGTTGTATATTGATCAATTTATAGAACATAAGTTACAAAGGAGAGGATGTAACAATAAAGCGTAAGATACAGGAAATATTTTAAATATGTACATGAAGATACATTCTAAATATATACAACTAATTTAAGGATTGGAAGATCCTTGAGATTCGTTGCTATTAAAATTAACCATGATCCAGAAATATACGGAAGGCGAGATTATTGTCAATTAGACAGATATTATCCTGAAATTCAGAAGGATAATTGTCCATTGTTGATTATACTTGTTTAAGGTACCTTAAGTGTTTTCTAACATTTTATCTAGAATGGCAAATTGTCCAATGAGTAAACTTCAAATTACATCCCTGTGGTTTACCCAATTTAGCACCATACATCCCTCTCAAAAAAGTTGCAACAAATACATCCCTCCGTTAGTAAAAGTGAACCAATATACATCCCTCATTTAAAAAAAGGACTAACGGTGCAAATTTTTTCTCCGTTATCTCCTAACGAGATAGAGCACATTGCACTGTTAGTCCTCTGGGTTTGCACCGTTAGTCCTTTTCTTCCATTTTTTAAGTTAAAAAAATTTAAAATTAAAAAAAAAAAAAAAAAAGTTAAAATTAAAAAAAAAAAAGGAAAAAAATTTAAAAAATTATTTTTTTTAAAGTTAATATTTTAAAAAAAATCAAAATTTTTTTAAAAATTAATATTTGCGAAAAAAAAATAATTTTTTTAATAAATACGTATTTTTTTAAAAAATTTAAAAAAAAGGAAAAAAATTTAAAAATTTAAATTTTTTTTAAAGTTAATATTTAAAAAAAATCAAAATTTTTAAAAAAAATTAATATTTGCGAAAAAAAAATTAATTTTTTTTATAAATAATAATTATTTTTTTTTAAAATGCGTATTTTTTTAAAAATTAATTTTTATAAAAAAATGCGTATTTTCTAAAAAAATTTATAAATATTAATTTTTTAAATAAAATTAATTTTTTTATAAAAAAAAAATAATTTTTTTATAAAAAAAAATAATTTTTTTTTCGCAAATATTAATTTTTTTAAAAAATTTTGATTTTTTTTTAAAATATTAACTTTAAAAAAAAAATTCCTTTTTTTTAATTTTTTAAAAAAATGTGTATTTATAAAAAGAAATTAATTTTTTTTCGCAAATCAAAATTTTTTTAAAAAATTTTGATTTTTTTTTTAAATATTAACTTTAAAAAAAAATAATTTTTTAAAATTTTTTTCCTTTTTTTTTAATTCTAACTTTTTTTTTTAATTCTAACTTTTTTTTTTAATTTAAAAAATGGAAGAAAAGGACTAACGGTGCGAATACCGTTAACCCAGAGGACTAACGGTGCAATGTGCTCTATCTCGTTAGGAGATAACGGAGAAAAAATTTGCACCGTTAGTCCTTTTTTTAACTGAGGGATGTATATTGGTTCACTTTTACTAACGGAGGGATGTATTTGTTTCAACTTTTTCGAGAGGGATGTATGATGCGAAATTGGGTAAACCACGGGGATGTATTTTGAAGTTTACTCTTGTCCAATTGAACCAATGAATATACTAAGAACCTTAGGAAGATAAGCTCGAGACATTCAGAAAAACATCTAGGATAACTATCCACATATACACTGCATACAATAACTTTTTAAAAATGCACACTTCACCAATAAAAACATGACAACACAAAGCAACTGATCAAACCTAGCCTTAGGATTCTGATAAAACCCACCAGCAACTCCAATCTCCCTCAAAGTTTAAGATATTCAAGCTCCCACAATTAAATTCATGAGGTCCCCATTATGTCAACACAACTATAATCCACGCACTAAGAGATGATAAGCGAGTGACTATCAGACAACAAAAGGTTACGGCTTTGATAAAATTTGCAACACTCCTCAAATCCCAATGCAATGGAATGACCCAATACTTTCAAGATAAAAAAACCTATGCCGAACCCAAATCGTGAACTCAAATTGTATCATCTCGCTAGAACTTGCCAAGTATAAACGCCTAGGTTTAAAATTGAATACCTATATGTGCACTAACAAACGAAAAAGACCAGAACTAAGTATAAAACGCAATCACATAGTCCTAGCCTTTTCAACCGTTAGCGCACATAGAGATGTCACAGCATTTTCATAACCACAATACAGCACTTAAAAAATCCTAAACTTAATCACAAATACGATTGCAAGTTCAAGCGAGATAAGAGTTTTAAGTTCAAGTTTTGGCCCAATGTAGGTTTCAATTTCGAAGGTATTGGAACAATCCCCTGCACTAAGATTTGAGAGGTGTAAGAAATGATAACAAAGGCATATCCGTCTTTCTACAAGACAGATAAACACACATCTCATGCACTTCCTAGGGTAAGCCCAACAACGACGTCAAAATTTTTTAAGTAGGGGTGTTTAAATTAACCCTTCCACTTGTTTAACTTGTAAGGATAAGTCGTTACTCGTTACACAATCGACTAACTCATGAAACTAGTTACCCTTAACTCTATAATAGAAACGTACCTAAAAACGCCTCAGTTTAACTAATAGAAAGTGTATATCTAGCCTTTAACTACTTTCATCGGTCGATAAATAATCCATCAGAGCTAGAACAACATTGTCCAAAAACATAACATTTTACAGCTTATGTGGTTTTCGGCTTATGTTAAATGAGCTCACTTATTTTGAAACTTTACGGCTTTAAATAATCTTATTATGACATGATGAGCTTATATAAGCTGAAAAGTTCCAAAATAAGCCACAAAAAGTGACGTTATGAAACATAAGCCAAAAACCAAATAAGCTTATCACTTTTTGTGGCTTATTTTGGAACTTTTCAGCTTATATAAGAAAGCTTACCATGTAAAAAGAGAGAATTGCAAAAATCGTCCTTAAAGTTTGGCCAAATTGCACGTTTCATCCCTAAAGTTTGGAAAGTGCAAGGATCGTCTCTGTGGGGAAACCATTGGTGCAAGTATCGTCCTTTTGGGGGAAACATTTGGTGCAAGTATCGTCCCTGTGGGGACGATATTTGCACCAAAGTTTTCTCCACAAGGACGAACCTTGCACTTTCCAAACTTTAGGGACGAAACTTGCAATTTGACTAAACTTTAGGGACGATTTTTGCAATTCTCTCATGTAAAAATAAGCTTATGAAACAGAATCCGAAAAATAACCTTAAACAAACATCACCAAAAAAAGCAAAAAAAAGAAAAACACAAACCTTAACATGAGTAGGCAAGTTCTCAAACTTAGCTTTAGGATTATGAAAAAACTGAGAAGAAGCTTTAATCTCCCTCAAATGAGACAAATAATTATACCCATCATCCGGAACCCCCAGCTCCACAATCTCCCTCCTCACTTCATCCGGCAGCAAACTAGACCCACTGGGCCCACTTTCTTCAGGGGCATCGTCGTATATCCCGTCACCCTCGCTGTTAACATCGCTGTTGTCTACTCTGACAAAGACACGGTCGTTGGAAGGGTAAAGTGGGTCGGAAGTGTCGCGTGAGATGAGTTGGAAAGTGGCTGATTTTTTCTTGTCTATGAATTTCTTCTTTTTACCCATTTTATTTTTGCTTCTTTCTTGTTAAGGTTGGAGGTGTGTTTGTGCGGGTTCAAGGGGTTTGTTTAGGGCTGAGCATCGGGTCCGAACCGACCTGAACCGAGAAAACCGAAAACCGAACTTCATGAAAAACCGGAACCGAAACCGAACCGACGGGCCGTCGGTTCGGTTCGGTTCGGGTTTGTCGGTCCATGTGTATTTTGGCATGTTTTTGTTGGTTTTGGGCCGAACCGGACCGAACCGAACCGACCCGAAACCGAAATTTATGAAAAACCAGAACCGAAACCGAACCGACGGGCCGTCGGTCCGGTTCGGTTTTTGTCAGTTCGGTCGGTTTCGTCGGTCCGGTTCGGTTTTGAACATGTGGTGCTCAGCCCTAGGTTTGTTTGTTGAGTGAATTGGGCCTATTGGATTGAGAGGTTAAACCCTTCTTAAATGAAAATGAAAGACCAATCCATTTCTCGTGGATCAAATACAAGAAAAGGGTTTTTATTTATTTATTTAAAGTTTTATGTATGAGAAAGATAATTATTTGGGAAACACAAGAAGAAAGTATTTTGTGTGACTTGTAAAAATATAAAGGGTCGAGTTTGCGTTTGGTATTTCAAAAGGTCGAGCCACGTTTACATGTTCACAAATAAATATACGAGATACGGTTTGTAGAAATGTATTTAAATAAAAGAAAGAGGTGCACGTTTGATTTTAAAAAAAGTAAAAATGTTGGTGCTAAGTAAAATAGAAGAAAGATGTTGATGTAGCTTAGCTTTGATGTTTATCTGGTTATTAAATGTTCATATAAAATGAAACGAATTGTCGTTCTTGATTCTTTATAACGGGTTTTATCAAATTCAGTTTTTGGTTGTATATCTTGTGTATAGAAATTTCATATCGTCGTGTCAAAGTAATCGTGTGTTGAACGATATAAAGAAAATTTATAAAGAGAAAAATTGGCTTATATTGGGCTTAAAAATGGTATAAGGCCCAGTAAAAATTTATTAAGGGTCCGGTTTAGTTAACGATTAGTATTTAGGTCCGTTAATGTATAACGAAAAATTTACGGGATGTTACAGTACTTATCAAGAATTAAACTTGAGACCTCACATATCTTAGAGTAATAGTCACAAGTTTTTTTGCCACTAAGTAAGCGGTTAACTCCTTCTGAAATATTAGCATGTTTCTCTTCGATAATCTTTCACACACCTATATACTACTAATTATATCTCACAAATGCAACTTAAATCTATAATTGCAACCTCATTGTTGAGGAGTAGTCACATACTACTAGGGCCAAAGTTCTTTCTGGTAAATTGTATTTCATTTACTATAGAAGATAGTTTTCTATTTCAATCACTTCTACTTTTATCAGAAAGCAGTTCACCCCTTGAATCGATTAATCTAAGTCCTAAATATCCAGTTTCCTATCAATATTTTCTCGAAGTTCGGAGATTGATATGCAAAAATGGACATACTTTGAAGTCATGGAGCCATAGATAACTTTGAATAGTAAATAGTTACCAACTTAATAGAGTCAAAGAGTAATGCTGGTGCTATGTTAAGATATCACACATTTGATGATTATCTGCCATAAAACCATGTTCTTCATCACAATAGGTCATTTCAAACACAAAATGTCAAGTTCATGTTAATACAAACGACATAAATCCACGTCAAGCCTTTTGAACATTCAAAACAACCTTCTTTTATTGAACAAATTTCTAGTACTCTAGTACATATACTGATCTACGAGTTAACCGTGTTCTAATGCATAATTCAAGGTCCCATTTTTCTAGCATGCTATCCCTTTGAAACATACTCAAGCCCAAACAAGCTCAAGCTGCTCGCACACCTAGTACTAACCTATCTAAACTACACGCAGGTCATGAGCTAATCAAGACGCTAGCCCATTAATAGATAGATTGAGGCTCAGGCTTACACTTGAAAAACTAATACTCAACTCAAGGCATCAAGCACGAGTCTCAGCTTGGCTTATAAAAGCCAAAAGACATTATTGCTAAAAGTTTGATGATGATTATGATTCCTATAGCCACCATCAAACCATAATAACATCCACACTATAAACTACTATTACCAATACACTGATCTCAAACAAACCAGAGATTTATCATTGCCTTCAAATTACATAAATAAACGATGTATGATCCATTGTTTCACCAGGCACGTCTTCATGAACCTTCGGCTGCTCTTTCCCCCCAACCAATCTCGCAGGATTCCCAACTGCTGTAGTCCAAGCAGGGACATCAATCATAACCAACGATCCCGCCCCAATCTTTGCCCCTTCACCAATCTTCACATTCCCTAACACCGTCGCACCAGCACCTATCAAAACACCATCACCAATCTTTGGATGCCTATCTCCACCTACCTTCCCGGTCCCACCTAACGTCACATGATGCAATATTGAAACATTATTTCCAACCACCGCAGTTTCACCAATCACCACGCCTGTTGCGTGATCTAACAGAATACCTATCACATAACAGATATGCATAGTTAGTCACAAACTCACAGTTCAATATGAATCTGGACACTATTAGGTTTTACTTCTAACTTTTCCAAGATATAATCCTCTACTAATTTATATCCAACGTCTATCATAGGCTTTCTTTATCCGGTTCAATTAGTCACTTGATATGTATTAGCGACTAAGTCTTTTGTCACTATTGGACTTATTTAACACAATGAACAAAGTTTATAGATCACATTGCATGTACATCAGTAAACTGCCTTGTTCGAGAAATGTTACTAAAATGTATCCAAGTTTATCATTTCCAAAAGGAGCAAGAACCACTCAAATTTCTAACTTGTTACGGTCTTTTCAGAATCCAATAAACATAACTGGCCAAAATGAAACTAAGTTGCTACTTGCTAACTTCTGTTTTCAAGTTGCACTTTAAGTACTACACTGTGTAATTTTGAGCATAAAGTCACTAATGAGTAAGAGTAGCCAAGTTTCATAACCGTTTCATTCAGTTACACTTTTGAGTGATCTAAGATATTTTGGCTAAGCTTATTTAAGGCACCCAATGGCTTGTTATATACTTCTAAAAACTAACTCAAACATTTGTAACAGATTACTAGAGGCTAAAAATGAGCTTTTTGCTAAAGCCCTTTTTAGTTTTTTTTTTTTTTTTTTTTTTTTTTTTTTCCTGCAAAAAGCATACGCAGGGAGAGCGAGCCTTTTGAGTTTTGACTCAATGTACGCGGCCTCATTGGGTTAATCCCAGGACCGTTTCCGACCCTTCCATGGCCACCCCTAAATGACACACCAAAATGAAACTATGTTACTACTAGATACTGACTTCGTTTTTCAAGTTGCACATTAAATACCAAGTAATATCTAGTATTAAAGATCACGAATTATTAGAGAAAATTTACCATTAAGGAAAAGCCATTTGAAGGCACTTAACGGCTTGCTTGCAGCTTATATACTTTGAGTGACTTGGGGATATTTGCAGTGGCGGACCTAAGGTCTATAAGTGACCATGTTCACAAAATTTTTTTACGATAATAAAATGTACACTCGACTAACTAAACAAGGCATTAGGCATGTAACACAAAATTTAAATTTTGGGACCTGGTCCATTGATTTCTGACAAAAAAAATTACAATACGCAACAAAAAGCCATGTGGTTCACGGAACCCCTTTGGGTCCGCCCTTGGATATTTGGCTAAGATTATTTAAGGCGCTTAATGGCTTATTGGATTTTAAAAATACAAACAACTTACTTTAACATCAATTAACATTTAACAACTAACAAGTGCTTAGTAAGTTACTAAAGGCTAAAAAGGTACTTTTCTTAGCAAAAGCCATTCATAGAAACTTTTACAAAAGGCAATAAGCTTTTGTGATAATAATCTTACCTAAACACCCCCTTAACCAAACAATCACAATAATTTGATAACTATCGACTAATTTTCACCAAATAACAACAATATCCAATCCCGCCGGAGAGCAGTATGGGGAGTTAACAGTAGGTGTTTGTTTCGGCTTACATAGTCAGCTTATGGCTTATTTGGTTTTGGGCTTATGTTTCATAAGCTCATTTTTTGTAGCTTATTTTGTAACTTTTCAGCTTATATAAGTTTATTATGACATAATAAACTTACATAAGCAGAAAAGATTCAAAATAAGCTGCAAAAAATGAGCTTATGAAACATAAGCACAAAACCAGATAAACCATAAGCCGGTTTATATAAGCCGAAACAAACACCCCCGAGGTAGGATGTAGGGTATTTAGCGGGCAGCATTTTAGGGGCAGTTAGCATTTTGTATTTAACGTTAGTGATACCATCCTAGTTTATCAACAAGCGGTTAAAACAATGCATTAAAATTCCAAAACGCTACTAAAATGAGTTTTAAAATTTCTAACGCTACACATTGAAATTTAATTACAGCTACTGTTATTTTCGCCAAACATACCCGTCAAAAATATATATACATATATATATACCTTTCCCAACCCTAGCAGCGGGATGAATATCCACCGAAAAAACATCCGCAACGTGCGAATGCAATGTACGCGGCCTCACCGGGTTAATCCCGGGACCGTTTCCGACCCTTCCCTTGCCACCCCTAAATGCCACACCAAAATGAAACTAATGAAACTATGTTACTACTAGATATTGACTTCGTTTTTCAAGTTGCACATTAAATACCAAGTAATATCTAGTATTAAAGATCACGAATTATTAGAGAAAATTTACTTATTAAGGAAAAGCCATTTGAAGGCACTTAACGGCTGCTTGCAGCTTATATACTTTGAGTGACTTGGGGATATTTGCAGTGGCGGACCTAAGGTCTATAAGTGACCATGTTCACAAAATTTTTTTACGATAATACAATGTACACTCGACTAACTAAACAAGGCATTAGGCATGTAATATAAAATTTAAATTTTGGGACCTGGTTCATTGATTTGTGACAAAAAATTACAATACGCAAAAAGAGTGGTTCACGGAACCCCTTTGGGTCCGCCCTTGGATATTTGGCTAAGGCTATTTAAGGCGCTTAATGGCTTATTGTATTTTAAAAATAAACTTACTTTAACATCAATTAACATTTAACAAGTGCTTAGTAAGTTGCTAAAGGCTAAAAAGAACTTTTATTAGCAAAATATTAGCAAAAGGACAGTTATAGAAACTTAAAACTTTTACAAAAGGCACTAAGCTTTTGTGATAACCATACCTAAACACACACTTAACTAAACAATCCCAAAAAGTATGATAACAGTCTTATAATTTTCACCAAGTAACAACAATAATACCCGATCACCTATGCATGGCACAGCCAAAAAGTTATTATAGTTGAGTAGGCAAACTTTGACCATTTTTAGAAACTACACTACAAATTGGTTCCTTAAGGGGCAAATTACAAAAACATCTTAGATATTTTTAAAAAATTAAGCTACAATTTTTTTGGCACGTGCCCACCCTACCCTTACTATCTCCGCCTCTGTTTGGCACGGAGCATTTTAGGAGCAGTTAGCATTTAGTATTTAACGCTACTTTTTCTAACGCAACTAAAATGAGCTTTAAAATTCCTAACGCTCATTTCACATATTAAAATTCAACTTCAGCTACCTTACCAAACACTTTTATAAAACAAAACAGATACAGTTATTTTCGCCAAACATACGCGTAAAAAAAATATACATATACATATACCTTTCCCCACCCTAGCAGCAGGATGAATATCCACCGAAAAAACATCCGCGACGCGCGAATGCAGCGCAAGCGCAATGGGCTTCCTATTCAAAGCCCAAAGCCTATGCGCCACACGATGCGCTTGAATAGCCAAAAACCCCTTATAATTCAACAAACAATGCGCGAAAGAAATACAAGCGGGATCACGCGCCCTAGCAGCGCGTAAATCCGCAACAGTCGCGTTCAACAGCGACTCGTCAGACGAGAACGTGTTGAGAAAAAGGTCGTAGAGGAGGGTCGACAGGAGCGTGGAGGAACAGAGCTTGTTGCCTAAGTGGAAGGAGAGGGAGCGCGTGAGAGACGCGTGGGAGATGATGGTGGAGTAGAGGTAGGATGCGAGTGCGGGTTCGGATTCTGCGTCTCGGCGTGCCTCGGCTTTGATTTGGCTCCAGACCCATTCGGATGATTCGGGTTGTGAGATGTTACCGTTGGAGGTAGTTGTAACGGTGGTGGTGCCGTTGGTGGTTGGTTGTTGTATTGGCATTTCCAAAGGTGAATGTGTGTTGGAAGAAGATGGTGGTGATAAAGTTGAAGTTTTGTGTCTGTATGTGTGGGGATATGGGGTGGAAATAGTGTATGCTGTTACTGTTTTACTAGTACTTTATTGCACTTTTTGTATGTGGTCATGTGCTTTTTCACTCTTTGATTTTCTTACGTCTCTCCTGGTTCAATGAACGCCTTTAACTAGTGAGATTCATTTTAGACCCGAAGTAATGGGACCGAAGGGTGTGAACAACTGCTCAGGCCTTAAAATTTTTAAATGTCCCAAAATTTATTTATTTAACAATTATATGTATGTGTACGTATACTTTTCAAAAAAAAATATATTTATATAAGAAAATATCTTAAATAAGTAATATGTTAGATTATTTAGAAAATTAATTACATTTTATCTTATAAATGGTTACACTTTATATATAATATTCATTCTCGAAAGATCCCATTATTTAATTTCGTCCAGGCCCTTAAAAAAATTTATGATTCATGTGACGGCTGTTGACGTACGTAGCCGAATGGCTGGGAACCATTCGGCTCATATATACCGAGCCGAAGGGCACATGCCGAAGGAAAAGCCTCAACGGGCGTGAACCGAGGACATAACACAATCCCAGGATTTTAGGGATCGTGTCGCCCACTTGTTCTGACATCCAACAACCAGGTATGGCCTTGCTCCTTCCCAAGGCAGAGTAGGTAATGAGGTGAGTAGTATAAATACCCTTCACTTCATTTATGATTCAACTAATACACACACAGTACTCTCACCAGCATTTATTACAAACCCTTCATCCTTTCACATACTCATCCGTGGGACCCGCTATTCATTCTACCAATCGAATCCGAATGTCGGGACCACCTCCTTTCCACCCCTTCCACACACCTGATCCCCAGGTTGGAGGGAGTGGGGATAACAACGACAATACGAACAACCACGATGATTCAGAGAACGATTCGTCCAACCTTCAGGCGATGATACTCAGTCAGATGGCATCTTTAACGGAACTTATTAAGGAGCATAATGCAAAGGGAGGAAGGATAGTTCAACCCATACGTCTGGATTTCGGAGACGAGAATGACAAAGATAAGGGAAAAGAGAAAACGACAGAGGCCGATGAAGAGCTGAAGAAACCTTTTAAGGAAGTGCTAAGATCTCCGTTCACCCGTCGAATAGTGGAATTCACAGGAGAAAACTATGTAATGCCGTTGAATATGAAGTTTTATGATGGGTCGTCGGATCCGAATGACCACCTTACCAGGTTCACCGGAGCCGCCAACCAAGGACAATGTTTGATGCCAACTTGGTGTCTCATGTTCCAACAAACCTTGGATGGGGCAACCGGAGGATGGTTCGAACGACTGGAGCCGGGCAGTATAGACAGTTGGAACAGTTTAAGGGAGCAATTTTCAACTCGGTTTTCATTAAGGAAGAAGTGTACTAAAGACCCTACAGAAATCACCAAAATTGTCCGGAGGGCACATGAATCGTTACCAGACTTCAAAGAACGGTGGACAGATGAAGCAAGCTATATCAGTGGGGTTCCAGAGATCATTCATGGGTGCACATAAATGTCCAGCTCTCGCTAAGAAGTTCTCAGATAGGGTGCCACGAACGGTAACCGAGATGTTCGCCAGAGTGGATGACTTCATAAGGTCTGAAAAAGCTTTCCGGGATACAGAACTGCCTAAAGGAGAGGGAACAGATACAGGCCGAGGGAATTACCCCGCTCCCAGGGGAGATCGAATGGTCAGAGGAGGTTTAGGAAACAAGTTCATGGTAGACCGTCGGAATGACCAGCGACGAAGGGATGTATTCCAACCTTACATTTCTCCTCGAACCAATCCTGGACGGAGCGAAGCAAATAGCCGGGGTAATTACCAACATTCAGAACCATTTCGGAGCAATGTTGAGCGTACGAACATAGGCTCGTTGGTCAAACTTCCGCGTGAAATCTTAACTACCGAGCGTCAGCTGAATCTGCCTCAACCTCCACCGATGATTGGTAGACCAAGGGCAGAAAACATGGATAGGTTTTGTGAATACCACGGTGAGAGGGGCCACCTCACGAATGATTGTCACCAACTCAAAAAGCAATTAGAAACGGCATTGAAGTCAGGGAAGCTCGATCACCTACTCAGAGACTGGAAGCAAAGGGATGCCGGAGGAAATAGGGATTTCCCTAAAAAGGAGGACAAAGGTAAGAATAAGGTGATTAACATGATTCAGAGCTCTTCCATCGTCCAGAAAAGAAAGTACGGAGGCTGGGACGAAGATTGGATGAAATTACCGATAGTATTCCCGTCCATATCAACAAGTGATTTGTCAGAAGAACCACTTATCATAGAGGGAGACATAGAAGGATATCTAGTAAGGAGAATATATGTAGACGAAGGGTCTTTTGTCAATGTAATGTATGAGCATTGTTTCCGTAATTTAGATGCGTCCATTAAGGAGAGATTGGAAGAAACCAATACTTCGTTGATTGGTTTCTCCGGAGAAACAAACAGGCCGTTGGGAAAGATAGAGCTAGAGGTAAAATTTGGTGATAATGGGTTGTTCCGAAAGACCATAATGAAATTCTGTGTGGTACAATCCCCGTCACCTTACAATGTTATACTAGGAAGGACGGGGTTGAAGGGGCTTAGGGCCGTTCCATCCACCATCCACTCCATGATCAAGTTTCCCACGCCCCGAGGGGTGGCCACCGTAAAAGCTAGATCTGCGGCCATTCTGCAGTGCCGAAGGATAGAGGAAAGCCAACAGGATAACCCACGAGGGAAAACAATACCTGCGGAGAAGGCCGTGGAGGATATCTCGACGGAAGGGGTGCTTGTGAACCCGGCGTATCCGGACCAACTGGTCGCTATAGGTACTGGGTTCTCCACGGAATGTCGGAGGTATCTTGTCGAATTTCTAAGAAGGAATAACGATGTGTTCGCTTGGCAACCCTCGGACATGACCGGTGTTCCTAGGAGATTAATAAAACATCACTTGAACGTGAATGTTTCAGACACTCCGGTCGCTCAAAAAAGAAGAAGCCTCTCGGCCGAAAAGAATCAAGTGATATTAAAGGAGGTGGAGGAGTGGCTGAGAGCCGGTATTGTTAGGCCGGTAAGATATCCTACGTGGATTTCCAATCCAGTGTTGGTCAAAAAATGTGACGGAAGTTGGCGCATGTGTATTGATTTCAAAAATTTGAATTCTTCCTGTCCGAAGGATTATTACCCTCTCCCTGAGATTGATTGGAAAATTGAGTCGGTGGTAGGATACAAGTACAAATGCTTCTTGGACGCGTATAAGGGGTACCATCAAGTACAAATGGCGGAGGAGGACGAAGAAAAGACGGCATTCTACACAGAACAAGGAACTTATTGCTACACAAAGATGCCGTTTGGCCTGAAAAACGCAGGGGCGACTTACCAACGTCTAGTTGATTCGGCCTTCCGGACACAAATAGGAAGAAACTTGGAAGCTTACATGGATGACATGGTGATTAAAAGTAAAGGGGAAAAAGAGATGTTGGCAGATATTGCCGAGACCTTTGACAACCTAAGGAAGATCAACATGAAGTTGAATCCTAAGAAATGCTCATTTGGTGTAGAAGAAGGAAAGTTCCTAGGATACATGATAACTTCCGAAGGCATTAGAGCAAACCCTAAGAAAACGAAGGCAATTTCACAAATGCAATCCCCAAAGACTTTAAAAGAAATGCAATCTCTGAGCGGGAAATTAGCCGCACTGAACAGATTTCTTTCCCGGTCGGCTGAAAGATCACTCCCATTCTTTGACACATTAAAAAACATAACCAAAGAGAACAAGGAAGAATACAAATGGACGGAAGAGGCCGAGGCTGCTTTTCAGTCACTCAAAAAGTTAATACTAGATCTACCAACATTATCTACCCCCAAGAAAGGAGAAGTCTTGTACATGTACCTCGCCGCAGCCAAAGGTGCCGTTAGTGCAGTACTGAAGGCCGAGAAGGAGGATAGACAACTGCCTGTTCATTATGTGAGCCGAACATTGCAAGAAGCCGAGAGGAATTATGTTCCGGTTCAGAAGTTGGCTCTGTCTCTGCTGCACACGTCTCGTAGACTGAGAAGGTATTTTGAAGCTCACCCAATAAAAGTCATAACGGATCAGCCCATAAAACAAATCCTTAACAAAGCCGAAGCATCAGGAAGAATGGCCAAATATTCGGTTGAGCTAGGAGCTTATGATATAGATTATATTCCGAGGAATGCAATCAAGGGACAGGTTCTCGCGGATTTTATTTCGGAAATCTCTGTTGAGCCGGAAGGTGCTGAACAAAGATCCCGAGAGAAAGAGGTGCAAGACGTCTCAAAACCGGGCAACTGGATTCTTTACACAGATGGAGCCTCCAGCAAGAAAGGATCCGGAGCGGGGTTGGTACTGATCGGACCTGATTTGGTCGAGCATACGTATGCACTTCGTCTCGACTTCCCAAGTACCAATAACGAAGCAGAATACGAAGCGCTCTTAGCCGGCTTAAGAATCGCTAAGAAAATGAAGGCGGAGGAGTTGGAAGTAAGAGTTGACTCTAAATTAGTCGCAAGCCAAATAAACGGAAATTTCGTGGCAACTAAGGAAAGTATGATTCAATACCTAGCAAAAGCAAAAGAGTATATTGGGGGCTTCAAAAAGTTCAAAATTTACAACATACCAAGAACCCAGAATCACAAAGCCGATGTATTAAGCAAACTAGCATCGGTAGCTTTCAACCATTTTACCAAAGAAATACTGGTTGAAGTGTTGCGGAAACCGTCAACCGAAGAGAAACAGGTGGGAGCAATAGTCGTAGAAGAAGAAGACAATTGGATGACCCCCATCATTCGGTGTTTGGACGAAGGTGTCTGGCCTACGGATACCAATGAGGCAAGGACCTTACGAATGAAAGTTCCGCAGTACGTAATGGAAAATGGTGTGCTCTTCAAGAAGTCTTACTTAAACCCAATGCTACGATGTGTAGGACCTCTACAAGCAAACTACATCATTAGAGAGGTTCATGAGGGGATGTGTGGAATGCACTCCGGTCCCAGGTCGGTAGTGGCTAAGTTAATAAGGCAGGGGTATTACTGGCCGACAATGCATAAAGATGCAAGAGAAGAGATTCAGAAATGTGACTCCTGTCAAATCCACTCTCCGGTACCAAAGCTGCCCAAAACCAATTTAACATCCGTAATGGCACCATGGCCTTTCTATCAATGGGGAATGGATATGTTGGGTCCCTTTCCAGAAGCACCTGGAAGGTTGAAATATGTGATTGTAGCGGTGGACTACTTTACAAAATGGATAGAAGCCAAACCGTTAGTCAAGACCACCGGCAAGGACGTGAAGAAATTCGTTTGGGAAAATATCATTTGTCGATTCGGCCTACCAGGGATCATAGTTACAGACAATGGAACAAACTTTGTTAATGATCCTTTTAAAGGATGGTGTGAGAAGCTAAATATAAAGCAAATAAACACCGCTGTAGCACATCCACAGGCAAACGGATTAGTTGAAAGAGCAAACAAGAGCTTGATGCATGGCATAAAGACTAGACTTGGAAGGGAAAGGGCCGGATGGGCAGATGAACTGCCGAATGTTTTGTGGGCCTTCCGAACCATGATGAAAACATGCAATGGTGAAACGCCTTTTAGCCTGACATACGGCAGCGAAGCAGTGATACCGGCGGAAATAGGAATGCCTACACACCGAACCATGCTCTACAATCCGGAGGATAGCGAAGAGCAACAACGGCTAAATTTGGATCTTTTGCAAGAAAGGCGTGAAATGGCGGCGATTCGTGAAGCAAAGTATAAAGCGAAGGTCGAACAATACTATAACCGAAGAGTTAAACCGATGGCTTTCAAGATTGGGGACTTTGTCTACCGGAAAAACGAGGCTAGCCGGGTTGAAAATCAGGGAAAACTAGGTCCGAATTGGGAAGGACCATACAGGGTAGTGGAAGCGCACCAAAACGGTTCATACAAACTTGCTGGTATGGACGACAAGGAAATTCCTCGGACTTGGCATGCAATCAACTTACGAAACTGTTTTATGTAAAATGTTTGTGACAATTAATGATAGCTTACGTATTCCCCGCGTTACGGGATGCGAATTTTCCTAAAGATTGTGCAAATTACTTATACGGATCGTGCAAAAACACTCCGTCCAATTACTTATACGGATCGTGCAAAAACACTCCGTCCAATTACTTATACGGATCGTGCAAAAACACTCCGTCCATCTACTTATACGGATCGTGCAAAAACACTCCGTCCAGAACTAAGTTACACAAACTCATGTAAAGTTACACAAACTCATAAAAAAAAAGAGAGAGAGAGCGCATAAGAACGGAACGATCATGTATATATAAACAAAAACGTTCTTCGGTAACACAAGTACAATTCAAAATGTGCTAAAATACTTGTTACAATCCAAATAAAGATACAAAAAGGGGTACAGTCACCCCGGATAAAATCCTAATCAACCTATGGGGGAGTGGGAGCAACAGCTGGAGTAGGAGTTGTCTTCTTAACAGGCTCCTCCGGTAGGAGGTTCATCTGATCACCAAGGGGAAGAGGGAAAGATTCCGCAAGCTTCTGAACATACGGATATTCAGCTGAGAAGAGCTTATGATATTCTGGCTTCCAGAGTTTTGGGGCCTCCATGTTAAGTCTTTTGATCTTCTGCAAAATCTTTTCCGCATCCTCCGGTTTCCTTTCGGTACGAACACCGTCTATGAACCCCCCGGAATAAGACAAGCTATAGACCCTTCCAAGACTTTTCTTGTATTCATCACTCTGGAGAAGCCTTCGGAAGGCTGCAGGGATTAGTTCCTTAACGGTATTCTGGCGAACAACCTCGGCAACGGCCAACTGAGCAGTCAAACTCTTGTTCTCCGCCGAAAGCCTTTCGGCCTCCTTGGACTTCTCCGCCAGTCTCCTCTCAAGCTCCTCAATTTTAGAAATCTGAGAAGCGGTCAAACTTATTGCCTCATTTTTCTCCTTCTCGATTTCTTCCAGCTGATCAACCAACCCCTTTTCCCGGATGGAGGCTGCACTCCTCTCATCCTGCTGTTCTTTCTCCAACGCACGGAGCTCTTTCAGCAAGGTTTCGAATTTTTCAATTTGGGCATCCCTCTCGTCCTTCAACCCATCGACAATAGACTCACACTCCCCATGAGTAGCCTCTAGCTCTCGGTAGTCTCGGTTCAATTGGCTAAACCTCTTCAACACCTCTGCTTGAAGTACCACACCGGAACCACAATTGATGTATGACTGTCGGACAAGCTGATTATTATTCAGTCCGGCCAGTGCTTCCTCTTCGGCAGGGGTGGCAAGATGTGACATCATCTCACGGCACGCTCGGAATGAGTTCATACGAACGTCATCCCTGAGAGTCCAACCGGGGATAAAGTAACCTCCGGTCAAATCAGTGTGACCTGAAAATAGTAAGGCCGAAGGACTAAGTAAAAAAAAAAAAAAAAAAAAAAAAAAGAGAGAAGGGGAAGAAAAAATATATACATATATATATAAATAAGTAAACACACCTTCAGACAGCGGTTGGTTCTCTCCGGACTGCAGATGAGCTCTAGAAGCTTGATGCTCTGAATGGGCTGTATAAGAAGATATAAACATTCAGGTAAAGATAAATATACCTTAGAACCAGATGAGGAAAAGGAAGATGGCTCTTACCATCAGATGGGGTCGGAGGGGGATTATTCTGAAACCCTTCGTCACCTTGAGCAGGAGGAGTGTTGGATCTTTCCAGGGAATGATGCTCCTCTTCGGCGTTCTCAGCCGGACCATTCGGCCCTTGACCACCGTCATTTTCCTGCTCGGCCCTTTCCGACGGCTCAGCCTGGTTGAGAGGATTCGCATCCACTGTATGCTCCTCGGATGCAATGACTTCCTCTTCAACCTGTAGTTTTCTCCTCCTTTTAGGCTGACCGCTCGGCCCAGCCGCAGCCCTCTTCTTACCAACGGGATGGGTTTGCTGTTTCTTTCTTTCCTTTTCTTCCCGAGCAGCCACCACATCGGAATTGGCCGTTTCAACCGTTAATTGCGCATAAGTTTTCTCGGGAATGGCAACGTCAGGGGCGAGGGGCTCGGCAGTTTTGTTTGGACGGGGTTGGTTCTCCGGCAACGGATCTCCCTTGCTCACAATAGATCCTTCGAGTTCCGGAAGCTCAAGATACTCGGACATAGTGATACCTACAAAGAAAAACACGCAATTAAAACAAGCAGAGGTGGTACAAAGTAAATAGTAATAATAATAAACACCCCTTCTTACCCTCCCCTCCGGCATTCTTGATAACAAGATGATGGCCTGATATCCGGAAGGTGTTGGTAAGCCCATACACCCAAAGAAGACTGGTCGGGGGTTTCCGAAGTATTATGGGTCGAAGAGCCAGCGTGTTGGCATCTCGCTGAGAATAACCGGTTGGGAAACGATCGGTTATCTGTGAATCCCTATGCCTCCATGGCATAGCATTCGGTATAGCCCTTCGGTCAATCAAAAAGAAAAAATCCTTCCACCGTTTCAAACTTGTCAAAATCTCGGTAAAACACGTCTTGGCATGTTTACCCGTCCGATGTTCAAATGAGAACCAATGTCCCTGCTTACATAACCGGTAAAACACTCGGAAGAGGGAAACAGTGGGCACAACCGATAAACTATAACACCGAACCTCAAACAACGTCACCCTATTTACACCCAATGGAACTAACTGAGACAAATGTACGTTAAAATGATCTATGACGCTTAAAAGGAAGGCTGAGAAGGGTATCCTAACGCCCCCTAACCTCATGAGCTGAACGTACACCCCTATTTTGTCTCCCGGCAACTCGTTCATGGTGAGATCTAGGGGGGGGGGGGGGGAAGTATGGGATGAAGATCTAACGGGATTCCAAATTCTATTACCATATCGTCTAAATCTCTCTGGGAAAGCCTAGACGGGTGCATATGCATATCAAACTTACCGGGGGGTTTGGCTGTCAGTAACAAAGGAGGGTCAACCGGAACGTTCATCTCCCCAGGTTCACTTACGGCCATGGTCAAAAACAATACGAAGTAGCAAAAATAAGAAGGGTGGAAACGCACCTCGGAATAGCTTTGCAAAATAACAAGAAGCAACCGAAGAGAATTGAGGAAAAACACAGTAAAAGGTAAAAATAAAGAGTAAAGTAGTATATATATAGTCGGTATGGGGATGCGTGAAACGTCGCATCGTGTACTGCCCTCGACACGTGGCTAAGCTGTGACTGTTTGATGTCTGTGCAAAAATTAAGTGGTAACCAGCTGTCAAAGGGGGGCATAAGGGTAATTTTAACGCAGTGAATAAACTTCATACAAAAACGCGCAACATCCGCATCACAACGGCAAGGGAACAACGGCACCCACACACATAACGGAATTGGAACACCGGTTAGAACCGATACTCCAATACTGGGGGGGGGGGACATGTTGACGTACGTAGCCGAATGGCTGGGAACCATTCGGCTCATATATACCGAGCCGAAGGGCACATGCCGAAGGAAAAGCCTCAACGGGCGTGAACCGAGGACATAACACAATCCCAGGATTTTAGGGATCGTGTCGCCCACTTGTTCTGACATCCAACAACCAGGTATGGCCTTGCTCCTTCCCAAGGCAGAGTAGGTAATGAGGTGAGTAGTATAAATACCCTTCACTTCATTTATGATTCAACTAATACACACACAGTACTCTCACCAGCATTTATTACAAACCCTTCATCCTTTCACATACTCATCCTCACACCGGAGGTTGGTCTTGGGATAAAACCCAAGGCGAGCTTAACGTGTGATACTCTTGTGCAGGGTATTACCCAAGACCGGACGGCAAGCTTAACGGCGGGACCCATTCACAAGGTTTTACTTCAACAACGGCCCTGCGGTCGGTCTACCCACACAGCACGCGTCCTGCCCCCTCTTTCTACAGAGACCGAATGAGACGCGTCTCTCCTAAACTATTACATTTGTTTGATTTGTCAGTGGACCGAAAGAATGGTTTGCTTTGTGATGGTGCTTTTTGTTTTAATTTATTTTTGGGTTCTTTTTTTGTTATGATTGCAGTCTCCTTACTACAAGTGTTTGGTATAGAAGAGAGAAGGCTGAGTTGATGCTGGTGTGGCGAGATTGTCTGAGTTGAGGCTGATGTAGCGAAGGGGTTTGTGTTCTTGTTGTGGTTTCAAGTTATACCTTTCATAACTTTATGGAAACATTTGTGTGGAGCTTAAAAGCTGTTAGCACAATTTGTTACCTATGTGTATTGCACTTAATAAGGAAACCATGTTAAGTTTTTAACTCACATGTACACGGTTTAATCGACATATTTTTGTAGCTGTTTTCATCCGTTTTCTTGACAATCCTCAAATGTAAATCTCTTGTGAAAACATGATAGATTTCTAACCACTACGTACCTTAATTAATAGTTTTGGTTATAAATTCCGTGAAAAGTCTCTATCCATCACCACCACCACCACTAATCTCTTGCAATTATGATGTTTTTCATTGTGATTATTGATCATGCACAAGTACTTTTGACTTTGAATAATTGGGCAAGCAAAATTAGATTTACCAAGTATGTAGTATTTGATTAAATTAACTATAGATACTAGCTTGAACCTGGACTGAAAACCGGCCACATAAATATTTGATTCTCGTTAGAAACAAACAAAAACAGAATATGACTTAAGAATATGCGAGAACCATAGAAAAGGCATATTACTAGTAGATTATTACTAGGAGACAAACGTAATCCTTAAACTTTTTTAATGGGAAGTGATACTTACACCACATTTTTTAATGCACACACCACACTTACACATATTTCATATTGTAACTTGTGCATTAATGATGTGATATTGTGATGAAAGAATCAAAAAATGTGATGTAAGTATTACCTCCTTTTTTAATGCTCCAATATTTGTCTTACCACATGCCCAAACGACACATTTTTGACAAAATGACAAATCAATTTCTTTATTATCATCGATAGCTCATAAAGTGTCTATGACCATCCAGAACAAAACTTTCAGTCCATAATAAAAGTTCATATACAACCCTTTCATTCCATTAAAAAAACTTTAATATACTTAACAAACCACAATTAGATGGAATAAGTATCAATTTCGTTAAGATTTGTGATATATGACTCGTCACTATAGGTAAAAGACCACCACCACCTTCAACCTTCACTCGGGATTCTCATAAACATCACCAATTATCATGTACAGTCCTCAAATTTTTGCATTGGTTTGGTGGTGCAGACCACCTAACTGATGCACCCTCTTTGTGTGTGTGTGTGTTTGTTAAGTTATGTTTATATAAAATGTGATATTTTTATATTTTTGGTTTAGTGGTGACCATAACACCTGTTTGATAGTATGTTGAATGATAATGTGACACTTACATGAAGTTTGTGAGTTTGGTGATCATGGCACCCGGATGTCAAAGATTCCTAACTTTAAAGTTGCACAAAGTAATATGAAATGGTTATACAAAAGACAAACTGTGGTTCTGCTAAACCAAAAGAAAAGATTGATGTGGGCATACTACTTACTCATATTTTGTCTACTCAATCAAAATTTTACTACAATTGACAATAATTGTGAGGAAGAAAAATAAAAAAAGTGCAACTTGCATCTAATTCTAGATTTATTATTATTATATAATGTGATACAAAAAATTCAGTATGTGTAAAAGAATAATCAAATAGCCTATACAGACAGTATATTACTATATACACATACATACATGTGTATATATGTACATACATACATGTTTATTTATAACAAATTGTGAAACTTTACTTCTGCTAAAAAAATTGAGTGGAAATTACCAGTAACATACAATGTTTGGGACTCTCCAAAGGATGTCTCAAGTTTGAGTTTCGCCAGTTTCAACTCATTGGGTAGTCTTGTCTTCTCAAAAACGGAAATATGTCTTCCAACTCCTAAAAAAGTTTTCATGTAGGAGCGGAGCTACTCTTGCAGCTGGACCAGTACTCAGTAACAAGCTTTGAGAAATAGGAATCCGACTCCATCAGCTTTGATGGCTCATCATATTCCATCATATTACCTGCATATGCAATAACACAAGTCATATAAACAATTTTATCATGGACGTCTTATGCTTACACACAACACAGTACTGTAATAACCTTTTGAAAGGGTAAAAAAGAAATTATAGTATTATAGGCCTAGTTTATAATTTATATATATGGGTGAGAAGAACATACCCGAAGAGAGGACCATGACCATGTCACTGTCAATAACGGTTGGAATTCTGTGAGCCACAGTAACAACAGTGCAGCTTGAGAACTCTTGCCTTATAATCTTTTGTACAGTGGCATCTGTGTCTGAATCGATGGAGGCAGTTGCTTCATCCAGAATTAGAATCTTGTTTCGTCTAAGCAATACTCTTCCAAGACAAAAGAGTTGTCTTTGACCCATACTCCAATTCTCCCCTTCATCACTCACTATTTTTAAGATAGAATACAAAGATATTAAAGACTAGATTTTGTAGCATTCTCTAAATTTTGGCGTGATTATAGTTCGATTAAGAATTAGCTGGAATTTTTCTAATGATAACGTGATACTCACCAGAAGCATCTAAACCAAGTGGGAGACTGCTAATGGTACTTCTAAGCTGGCATTTCTCCAATGCCTGCACGAATCAGTCAACATGATAAGGATTTTTTAGGAAAGTGACACGAACTCCATAGGAAACAGAAGATTCGAGTAAGTTTTATAATCGTAAATTTGATTTAACTGATTGAATAAATCCTGCAAAGTAACACCTTCAGCTACAGGTGGCAAATCAAGCATCATTTTTCTTTTAAATAATGTTTGTTGAATATGATTATAAATAGTTAAAAACCATTCTATTACAACAATAATCTTTAGTTATTATGCATAGATTTACGAGGTTTTATGCAATTAAATATATTTAGGGTGTTCCACCACATATGCTTTTTTTTTTTTTGGGTTAAATCTTTTAGATTGACCCATTTGACCTGTTAGAGATAGAAACATCGATTTTGACCCATTTTTACACAAATGGTCAGAATTGCCATCTCTGACTTCAACTATATACAGATCAATGTATACCTCTTCTTTTGAGACAGAATGATATTACTGCAGTATAGTACATTGTCTTACCTTCCATATTTCGTCGTCAGAGTGAAGTCCTAGAGGGTCCAAGTTTGTTCGTATACTGCCCTTAAAGAGGGTCGGCTCTTGAGGTATGACACTTAGTTTCATCCTAAGGTCCTTCAGGCCTATGGAGCAAATGTCCAGACCATCGATATGAATACTTCCACTATCAGGTTCTACTAAACGAAAAAGTGCAGTTATAAGTGTTGTTTTGCCGCTTCCTGTCCTCCCAACAATGCCTACTCGAGTCCCCTCTTTGAATGTGCAAGTGATTCCTTTAAGAACTAATGGAGCATTCGGACGGTACCTAATCTGAAACATGCATCCAAAATCATATTAACAAATTTTAGGGGTAAGTAGAAATGGGACTGCAGAAGTGTAGGACACAACAAGCATTTTTCATGTTACTTTTTTAGATCTGGCAATATGGGCGGGTCATGCAGGTTGGGCAACGGGTAAATGGGTTTGGGTTGAAACGGGCCATTTACTAGTAGGGGTTGATAGGGACTTGACTGTGCCGGGTCAGCCATTTACTGGTAGGGCTTGACATGTATTAATAATTATGATGATTACTAAACACTAATAATATTAAATGGGCCATTTACTAGTAGGGCCATTTACATGTATTAATATTAAATGAGTTTGGGTTGAAATGGGCCATTTACTAGTAGGGGTTGACATGGACTTGATTGTGCCGGGTCGGCGGGGTTGAAACAGGCCATTTACTAGTAGGGGTTGACATGTATTAATAATTATGATGATTACCAAACACTAATAATTCTAAATTTTTCAATAAAAAGCATTTATGAGGCTAGACACATTAAAGTTAGAAAAAAACTGTTGAATTTCAGCATGTTTGACTCGTTTGAGAAAGACAACCAAAATCGTCCAATTCATTAGTAACAGGTCAAAATTTGCCACCTCTAATTGACCTGAAATGATTAGCTTACCTTGACATCCTTGAGCTCAATTCTACCCTTAGAAGGCCAAGAAGACGGCGGCCTATTGTTCTCCACAACTGCTGGAGGCTCTGGTGGAATGTTCATATATTGTTTAATCCGCTCTACTGAAATGACATAATTGGCTAGGCTACAATACCATCGTGTCAAGAACACCTGGGCATTCGTCAGCGCTAGTGCATATGAAAGTGAAAGTCCGACTAAGCCTACAGAAGTATGAAATTCTTCTAATAAGTTGCTATACATTCGAAACTTATGACAACTATTAATAGGAAACAGAAAGATGCATACCTGGAGGAATATAACCATTTGGAAGTAAAACCAGAAGAAAAGCAGCTGTAAATAGTGTCAGATTTTGAAGCGCTTCGGCTCTCAAAACCAACCACTCCAAGGTTGCGTTTGTGAATACGAAGGCGCGTGCATCAATATCTACTAGCTTTAGGTAATTTTTGAAAAACATTTTTTCCTGTTTAAATGCTCTTATCGTGGCTACTCCAAGTGATGTTTCGGATGCATAATTTACCACGGGTGCTTTTGTAGTACCATTGATTCTTATAAGCTCCCTTGCGGATGGTTGATAATAACCCTGCACGCAACAAGACATTGGAATATTAACATGGATTATATGTATAAGGGTCAAATGAATAAGAGCTAAACCATTACCCAACCCGCCTGACCCGCTCAGTTTTGCCCCTTTAAGCAAAATCTGGAAAAGTAAAGAGCCAGATTCACCTGATAGTACTTTGTAGCTATCGTAGCAAATATGCCTACGATGAGGACTTGCCATGTTACTGATGCAATGACGATAATTATTGTGGCCAGTTCAATAGCAGAAGTCACCGCAAAACCAAATGCAAGGGGTATGTCAAAGTCCAATACACTCAAATCTGTTGAAGCCTGCAAAAGCAATAATAGATATAAGCATCTCGTTATATCTGTCTGTTCATTATACATTACCCGGAAAAAAAAAAAAAAAAAAAAAAAAAAAAAAAAAACTAACTTACTCGTGTTAGAATCCTTCCAACTGGTGTAGAGTCGAAAAATAGCATAGGTGCGCTGAAAATAGACTCGGTGAACTTTGAGAAGAAGACTTTAGAGGCTTTTAATCCCAAAAGGGTAGTGAACAAAGATCTCGAAGAAACAAAAAAGGCACTTGCAGTTGAAATCAATGCATAAACACCAACTAATGCAACGCTGGTATATTTAGGAGTTTTAACAGCAAAAGCTAGCCAATAACTGGCTGCAGCCTGAAGAGCAGAAAAACCAATCTGACTTAACACACTCGCAAAGAAGAAACCATGACCTTTTGAGATAGCAATGTAATCCAAGAAAGGCTTCCACCCGACATCACCAATCGCCTTCTCTTCTTCCTCAGTCAACTGTACAGATGTCTTTGATATCTCCTCAATAGTTTCATTTATATGGTTTAGCTTATTTGTTTCTTTTATGCGACTGTTTTTCTTTTCATAAGATGACTCCAAATCATTTATCACGTTTTTGTGAGCATTTACAAGCTGCTCAAAAGCTGTGCCTGCCATTATGAGATCATTGTACTTTCCTGATTGAGTAATTTGACCATCTTCCATCACCTTCAGTCAATAACAGAAAGATATAAGACCCTAACATTCTAGAATCCTACGTGTAACATGTTAAAAGTGTGAAAAATGGGTTCAATTACCCTCTCATTACCAGAATATTGTCAACCTCCGAGAGAAACTCCACTTGATGAGTGACGAGAATAACTGTCTTCTCCCTTAAAGCGGTCATTACACAATCCTGAAAGTTAAACAATCCAACTTTAATCAACCAAAAATGAAACACAATTCTAAAGAATTAAACCGAGAGTGTCTAACATTAAAGAGAGTTGCTGCAGTATGTGCATCTACTGCACTAAAAGGGTCATCAAGAAGATATATATCAGCATCATTGTAGACTGCTCTAGCGAGTTGAATCCTCTGCTTTTGACCACCGCTCATATTAAGTCCCCTTTGACCTATTTCTGTTAAATCACCATGGTTAAAATCATTGATATCCTTGTCCAAAGCACAGGATTTTATGGCATTCTCGTATCTGATTGTGTCCATTGGCTTTCCATAGAGTATGTTGTCCCGAACCGTCCCACTTTGAATCCATGAAGCTTGACTAACGTAAGCAATTGATCCTAAAACATCCACCTATATGCAAGCACATAATCAATAACAATAAGCTTTGGAAATTTATATAAGATTTCGAAATTAAGAAGGAAGTTTGTAGACTCACAGTTCCTGAGGTTCGGATAATTTCTTGGAGTATAGCGTATAATAGTGATGATTTTCCAGCACCAACGGGCCCACAGATCACGACTTTCTGACCTTTGTTAACTTCTATATTTATGCCCTTGAGAGTCGGTAGAGGTGATTCGGGATCCCAACTGAAATCGCCATGCTGTATTCTGATACAGGGACCTGAATTGCTTTGTTCTCTATTTTCCATCTTCTCATCGGTTTTAAGTTCATTCTCAACCAGGAACGAATTGATCCTATCAAATGAGACTTTAGTCTGGATCAATATTGAGAGAGCCTGAGGAAAGTATTTGACTGGCTCAGACATTGTTCTTAATGTTGCCAAAATTGTGAAAATTGTGGCAGCGTTTAATGGAGCACTCTTGAAAAATGCACACCCGAAAAGCACAACTGAAGAGATTATTGTTGGTGACATCCAATATAAAATAGAGCCGTAAGCCTTTTGATACTGAGACTCGCTAAGCCATTTGAATTCGCTTTCTCTACAAGACTCGATGAATTGCTTAAACTTCTCTTCCCATGACTGTAACTTGATGATCTTCATATTGTTTAGGATCTCAGAAGTGGACCTTAGTCTCTTGTCTTGAGCGCTCATAAATTGTAACTGACATTTTTGAAGTGCTATTGCAAATGGCACATTAAGAAGCCCACACGCAACGAGAGGGATTAACCCCGGAAGAACACCAACTCCTACTACAAAGAACATAACGCCAATGGCCAGAAATAACTGAACGAAAGAAGTCCACGTAATATGAACCCACATAGGCAACTCACCCATTCTGTAAGCATCAACAGCAATATAGTTCACAATCTCACCCGTAGAATGTCGTTTTCTCCCTAAACTAGATAGCTTAAGTTGTTTCTCATATACTGCCACCATTAAAGCCGATCTCATCCTCATGCCTAATCTTTTTGCATCAAAGAAAAAATGTCTTTGAGACAAAGATTCAACTACCTTGACCACAACTAAGCATCCTACTAACGCAAGTCCATATCGTACATTTTCTATCTCGCTATTGGAATAGTTAACGAATGCATAGAGTAACAATGGACCAACTACGACGGCAATAGTCCTAAGCAAGGCATAGATTCCTACCACTACCATTTCTTTACCATATACTCGTTGTAACGCCCTGCCAACAAGTTTAACATCGTTTGAAGTCTTCTCGCTTTGAAGTAAGTTCCATGCCATTTTGAACTGCTCATATGCTACATGAGCTTGGTCTTTAGTTGCTAAAGAGGGTATGTCGTCAAGAACTAACGGTTTTCTATAACCTAAAGAAATTAAAGGATTTACCCAAGAAAACACCAATTTACTGAAAAAACTTGGCTCTTCTACTTCACTTGTGTTCCCTACATCCGTTCCATTAACCAATAATGGATCTAATAAGGTCTCGTCTGCCCGTTTAGTAACAAACTCTCTGACATTTCTCAAAGCACATATCAAAAGCAAGAAACTAACAACCCATTCAACATACTCCAACACTAACATCCCGTCTTTCTCAACTAACTTCTCAATTCCTATCACAGACATAAATACAAACACTAACACCCACCAAACAGAACTCAAAACCCTAACGAACTTCCACCGTTCCAAAAGCACCGAAACCGCCAACGTCATCCACACAACTACTCCACCAACGTCCCTCACCCAATCCGAACAACCGTAACTCCTACTTCCACCAATCATCTCCCATAAACACACACCACCAGTCACAATACAACATACCGCAACCGACACATTAATCCAGTCACTTCTCCTATACCTAATCTCACTAACTCCATATCTTTTCATATAAAAAACTAACAAAAACGTGTAAAATATAATGACACACACTAAATTCAATAAAACTAGTATCATTCTTTGACTGTTTGGTGAATTTATATCACACTCATCTTCACATATGCACCCTCCTGCAAAACGTAAACAGTTAACAGATTTAGTGGCGGAATAAGGACTAATAGTGATCGAGTGCATAAATCTAGCAAGTAAATGTTTGTTTACTTTTGGGCTTATGAGCTTATATGATTTCGGCTTATGTTTCATAAACCCATTATTCCAGCTTATTTTGAAATTTATGGCTTATATAAGCTAAAGTTTCATAATAAGCCACAAAAATACATATGGGTGTGCTTGGGGAAATTTGTTGAAGCTATAGCTTATTCTTTTAAATGACATAAAAATTCATCAAATTAAATTCACATGTATTTCAAGCTTTAGGTATGTTTGGCATTGGTAGGAGTTAGAGCGGGTTGCTGGAGCTTTTTTCTACATGCTTCTTCAACTAGCATTCCATTTAGTAGCTTACTTTTTTTTTACATACTTCTTCAAGCTATGTCAGCCAAACGAGACTTATTTTTAATGGTGGCTTATTTTTCTAAAAAAAATAAGCTCATGTTATGATAAGCTCCGATAAGTTCGTGCGCCAAACATGCCCTTTATCCATAATACTTTAAAGGATATTTAAGTAATCTGACTAAATTCAAGCTTCTAAAAGCTCATTTTCATTAGCTTGAGCTTATGGAAGCTTACACCTTGTAAAAGCATCCATTCCATAAGCCTAAGCTAGCTTATCTTAAAAGGTCAACATCTTATAAGCTCACACAACCTCTTCCCCAAACTTAGCCATAAACCGAAATCACGTAAACCCGTAAGCAAAAAACTAATTAGGGGGTGTTTGTTTAAGCTTATTTTTGGGCTTATGAGCTTATTTGTTTCGGCTTATTTTCTTAAGTATGAGCTTATATAGGCTTATTATGTCATAATAAGCTTATATAAGGCCATAAGCTCTAAATAAGGCGTAAAAAATGGGCTTATGAAACATAAGCCAAAATCAAATAAGTTCGTATGCCCAAAAATAAGCTTAAACAAATACTAGAAACTAATAACGCAATAAATTGAACATTAGATAATGTTGGTAACGAATAATGAAGAACTGGGTTGGGTACCTAGTGGATTAATATGCAGTGACGTCATTGGTGTTCAAGATCTGTGTGTGTGTTTTTAGTGTGTGTTTGTTGTTATCATGTTGGCGAGTAATACTAGCAAGGTGTGATTAACGTGCTTAAATAGCTTCTTCACAGATATATATGCGTGACTCTGATAAGGAGTTTGATTAGTAGTAATTGATTTACAACTACTATATCTCAGGTTGTTGTAACTTTCTATTTTAGTCCTTGTATATATATAAGTCGTTAAGTATTGCGAGTTAGGATCAAATAAGAAGAAAAATTAAAATGAGAAGAATAAGAAGAAACCACAACCACACATTCTAGATGCACCTACAAAAATGAATGCATCTTCATTCAAATTTTCCCTCATAAATTAAAATGTTTGGCTATAATTACTTCTTACCCTTTTCATTTTAATTTTTCTTCTTATTGGATCCCTAGGAAAATCAGACTGGATCGGAACGAAAACCAATTTCGTTCAAAACTCCAGACTGATGACTGGATCGAAAAATTCTGTCTATGTACGGGTCGGTCCGGTCTAATTTGTCGGTCCGCTCCGGTTCAACAAAGTATAGTCGCCGGTTGTGTGTAAAATCGAATCGGACCAAGGACTGAAAATGAGCAAAAGGGTGGATCTAGGAACAGAGCAAAATGTGTTTGATATGGTTTGGTTTTTTGATTCGGTCTAATGCACGGTCTATAATGCTTACTCCTAGTTGTATGTGGTGTTTAATTTTACAAATGAGTTTGACATCAAGTTGCAGTTGTAACTAGGGGTGAGCATCGGGTCAAACCCGACCCGAACCGATAAAAACCGACTCGAAAATCGAAAAAGGAAAAAACTCAAACCGAGAACCGAACCAAGAAATAGATGTCAAAACCGAAACCGAACCAAATAACTCGGTTCGGGTCGGTTTTTCAGTTCGAACCGGAAAAACCGACAAAAACCGAATCGAACCAAAACCGAAAAAACCGAAATAAATATGCAAAATCGAAACTGGACCAAAAAAGGTTGATTCGATCCAGTTTCGGTTTGTTTTTCGGTTCGAGTCGATTTTCGGATGGATTTGCTCAGCCCCAGTTGTAACTATAAGTGTACTACATGTATATAATCCCAGCCGATAAAAAAAGTACGTTAACACTTCACTATAAGCGTTTAATAAAAATCAAAAGCAAATTTTGTTATAAAAAAAGTATGCAATGTAAAAGCTGTTTCTCGTTAACCAAACATATCATGGTAACAATTCATATTCTCGCTGAAGCAAGTTATGAGAGAAGTAGAATATATAATTTTTTATTTACATACAATTGGTTATCAGACTTGATAGATTGATTAATCGATTGTCACAAAAGATTATTTCTTCATCTAAAAGCTATCATCACATGAGCTATCGTAATTTGACGCTACATGCACGATTGTATAATTCATAAATGTGAAATGCTATTGATTACTCGACTTTATAGCTGTTGCTTGTGAACTCGTCAAATTGACTCAAGTGAGGTTTCTTCGTAATTAATTTTTCTTATTCAATTAACGTAATTTTGTCAATTTCAAAGTAACATGGCATGTCTTAAGAAACCACATAATCAATCGAAAACCGAGCGTCAAAATTGGATTTTTTTTGTAGCTAAGGGACCCTTATTGAATCTTTTAAACAAAGATTTAGTGCTTACATCAAATTATTTCTACCAACCAAAAACTTTGTGGTGAAAAGCCTAAGGGACCCAACTGGATCTTGTTTTGTTCGTGATAGAGATTTAATTAAGATTTAATTAATATGCGAAGGTTGATAATTACTCTTATTAATTTATTCGTGATAGAGATTTGATTAATATGAAAAGGTAATAATTATTACTACCACCATTCAATAATAAATAGAAAATGCTAAACATTCTTACATTTTAAACCTACAAAATGTCATACTCACAGGATCTTGCCACTTGACAGAACTGACAGTTTGGATGTGGAGAAAAAATGAGTTGGAAAAAATTATATAATATTGTTTTGAGTATAAGAGGATTTGTAGGATGAAAATGTAGAAATGTGTAGCAAAACTCGTAATAAATATCATATTAACTATGTTTGGATGTTTTAAATTAAGTGATTACTTTGCATTTCAACTAGTGTTCTAAAAGGCGCCTAGGGGCGCCGCCAAGGCGCGAGGCGTGGCCTCGACGCCACGAAATTGATCTTTATTTTGTTCGTAATAGAGATTTAATTAATATGAAAAGGTTGATAATTACTCGTATTAATTTATTCGTGATAGAGAATTAATTAATATGAAAAGGTGATATTCCCTCCGTCCCATAATTATAATTCACTGTTGACTTTTGAAGTTTTTAGTTTTCAACTTTGACCTTAAATATTTTTATCAATGTTATATATTACTTGATGAAAAATATATGAATATATTGAGATTTAAATGCATTTTCTATTGGTATAATTTTTGTCAAGTATTATATAACACAAATAAAAATATATAATGTCAAAGTTGCAAGGCGAAGACTTAAAAAAGTCAACAGTGGACTATAATTATGGGACGGAGATAGTAATGATTACTCTCTTCGTTACAAAATTATTGTAAAAGTGGGTCCACTATAAATCTCAACCACCCAAATAAAATATTTCCTAATTAAAATGCTTTTTTTCTTACTTAAAATGAAAAGTAGGCAATTATTTTCACACATTCCAAAAAAAAAATGTCAATTATAATTTTGAAACGGAGAGAGTATCATACAAGTAAACAAAAACCATACCACGTTATCTATGATTAGTTGGAAAATATTTTTTCTCTCAAACATCCTAAGATCATACGTATGGTCATCAAACCTACCGATGATGGTAACTCTTGGCGCGCGGTTCCTTGCTTCCGACCATCACACGCAGTGGTGGGGTTTTAGCACCGGTTCGGTAGTGTAGAGTTGTAGACCATCTAAGTATGCACTTTTTTTGTGGGCTATTTTGTGAGTTATGTTTATATTAAAGTGGAGTATATGTTCTTTTCGTGTTTGCTTGGTGGTCACCACTATTACTATTTGGTGGTGTGGCGTTGACGTGAAGATGGTGGATTTGACCACCATTACATCTAGTTTTAGATAATCTCATTGTTGCTTTTCATAAAACATAACTTCTTATTTATCTCAGAAAACTAGAGCTAACGAAAGGATGCCATAATAATAAGCAAAAGCTAAGATAAGGAACGAGAAAATATGAATGTCACATGCCAACAAATTAATGAATTATATCTATTATCATTACCATGTCGATAATAAGTCTATTAATCATTACTCTTTATCATATACTAAATTTTAGAGTTTCAGCTAATTAGCTAGTTATTTTTGATACAGTGTTTTCTTTCTAGAGTTTGAAATTTGATCTTTGTTAATTTGTATTAGTTATATATGCTAAATCTATATACGGAGTATTAGTTTATTTGACTCATACGAGCAATGCAAGTTAAAATGATTCATATTTACTAATTAATATGTTAAATACACCTGTCACTTTATAAAATACATAGATTAGGAGACTTGTCATTCTTGAAAGTGTGTATACTTTTCATGTTAAGGGTTGTCTACACTATTGCAACCTTCTTCCTTATAATTTAGACCACGGGTGAAGGTGAGGTGAAGATTCCCTTCACACATGAGTACCATGACGGAAGGTAAGTTTGGCACGCGAAGGTGAAGTTTTTGTGTTTGTTAGGTGGTGCAGATCACTTAACGAAAATCAAGGAAAATGGGGGTTACTATTTATTTATTTATTTATTTGATTTGTGAGTGTGAGTGGTGAATATATTGAGTATGTTTGTATAAAATGATGTACTTTTATGTGTTTGGTTAAGTGATTACCGCTACGGTTGTTAGTTGGTGGATTAAATGGTTACCACTACGACGGTTATGTGATGTGATGAAAAACTGATGTAACGTTGAAGTGTAAATAAATGAAATTTGATCAATATAAAATATGTCTAGATTCTCCGATAAAGTGTATTTTTAATTTTTAGTTAGTGTTGGGATTCTTGGCTATAATATATTAATATAAAATGCAAAAACATGTATTCTCTTTTTCTTTTCATTAAGCATATATTGTAAGATATGTTATTGGAGAGGGCATAAATTCTTGATATGTTAGCATTGTATGTATATCTTAGCATTCTAAGATATGTTATTCCTGATAAGCATAAATACTTTGTCGACTTAGAACACTAGTTGCGGTCTATAGAGTTAAGTCTTAACTATTAATTATATGTCACGTTAGCGTAACATCAGCTTTAACATTTCAACCTTAACTTCTAAAAAATACCTCTTATCACAACTCAACCATAACACCACATTTTGGGCCCCACTTTTATTTTAAAACTCCACATTTAACATCACAAAAGCAGCTCAATCAAACATAACACTACGTTACCATAGTAACGTAGCAGGTCAAGCGTTAACTTAACGTGGGTGGGCGGTGTGGTAACTCATCCTTAACGCAGACTAAGTTAAGTCATAACTCACCTCCATGGTTACCATACCTAGTGCTCTTACACTTAAAAATATACCATTATCGATCAAGGATGGAAACCATTAAACTAAAAAGGTCTTCTATGTTCATGTTTTTTGGAGAGGGCAACTCTTTCGATTGAATAAATGCAGTCTGACTAAGCTATTCAGTGATTGTTTTTACTCCACAAATGTGTATCTAATGATGCTTGAACTCTAAACTTCTTGTGAAAATGTTAGGTAACTTACGACTAGATCGTTTGATGATGGTTCGATCAATCAAATACTTAACCTTATTAATATATGATTGTTCATGTATGCTAGAGAAGGAACTTTTACCCGCTAATGAGAGTAAATTTGAGTTTGGATTCTGCGAAACAAGTGTTGTAAGTTTTAAAGACTTAAATTTTATTTTTGTGAATTGTATATATGCTTGTACGTTTTTTACATCAAATAATAAACCACATTTAACTATATTGTTGATTAATTTACTTCAATGGTATGTGATTTATAGTATGAACAATCAAAAATTCACAATATTAGTATGCATCATTTCAGTTAAAGCTAATTTGAATCCAAAGGAATGACTCATAGTAACCGCGATTAATGTTATCATTTTCCTCTTTCAATGTCAATCATTGGCTTTTTTCACTAAATAACAATTCTTCTTTTCCTCGTTCAATGTCAATCACTCCTTTTCACTAAATATGCCTTCTACATCATTATTGTTTCAATATATTTGACCATAACATGTTTATATTCTTGCATTTTGATCATCATAGCAATTAGATGCTTTTTGCACTCTTAAATTAACTTTGAGCATATTACAAAATATTTTTCAAAAGGTTTAAATCGTCAGAAAAACGCCAACTCTGTACACGCGTAGGTGTCGAGTATCCCTTCTTTAAAGACTAGCTAGTGTAACCTTCAATTGTTCTTTGTTAACCGGAGGAAATTAGGATTAAACCCAAGACCTATTTTTTTCAAAAGATCTATGTTTCACGGTTCAATTGAGACGTTACGCAGAGGATCTTGATGTCTAGGTCAATTCAATAGGAATAGGTTTTGGAAAGGTGGCCCGAAAGCTAACGCCTGTGAGATTTGAACTTGAGACTTTCACTAAAGAATCACAAGCCCCACCACTAAGCTGCACCTTTTACGCTCTGTTCTCGAGTTGTTTTTTCAATTGAAATGGAAGGGACGGGAAGGAAAATTAAAAAAATGGGTGTTCTTAAGTTTTTTTTAAGAAGGAAAGGTAAGGTACGGGAAGGGGAGAGGGAGGGAATGTATTGGCTTTTTTGTGTATATGTTTTCCGCCCAAAATTAGGGGGAGGGGATCAGTGGCGGAACTAGGATTTCAAAATAGGGTATGCACTTTTGCTCGAATGGTCCTCGAAGGGTCCTTGAAGGGTATGCACCCTATGTTTTTTACACTACCCGTCGAATTTTAGGGTATGCACTTGCATACCCGTGCTCTACACTAGATCCGCCCCTAGAGGGGATCAGGGGAGAAAGTGAGTAACTAACAACATGAGCCTTTGTTAAATTACTATTGTATCCTCGTTTGGTGTGTCTTGATGTACCGGTATTCTTTTGCAATTGTGAAATTTTGTTTTCAAGATATTAGTTTGTGTTTTAAAGGGGTTCTCTTTATTCTCAGGCTTACCTGTTGACAAATATAATACAAATTATGTTTTCAAGATATCAATTTGTCTTTTCATGCGTACGTTTAATCATGTAATTATAATATTATATTAGAAGTTTTAATTGGCCCATGGTATCTTTGCTATTCATGGCGACAAATGAAACCAAGTTTGATTCTATCATGGGTTTTTGAGAGACTTTAGTTATGTAGAAATTAAAATGTACTACCTTCGTACTACAATAATTGTCCAGTTTGACCTTTTTTAGTCTTTTTCATTCAACTTTGACTACAAATATTTTTATTTGTGTAATATAATATTTGATGAAAAATATATGAATAATTTAAGTTTTAAATGTATTTGCATTGGTATAATTTTCATCAAGTATTACATAAAACAAATAAAAATATTAATGATCAATGTTAAATAAAAAGACTAAAAAAAGTCAAAGTGGACAATTATTGTGGGACGGAGAGAGTATATCGTTTCGAGGATATATCAGTAATTTTGTTATTTTCCTATCCTTACGTTGCTACTTGTTACTTTAAATAAAAACTCAAGAAAACAAATTGAAATAATCATTTTCTTCACATTTTCATCTCTTACCATTCTATTCCTTTCCGATCTTAAAAATTTAAACTTGAAAACAGAGCCTTAACGTTGCATATTACAAAATATTACTCATCGACATGCAAAATATTACTCATCGACATGCATTCTTCCCATTAAAGACAGATATCTATAACAACTAACCCACCATGCCATTAAATCCTCACCGACATGCAAAATTAAATGCTTCGATAATGCATGGATCGGTATAATTGCATTATGAAAATGTCGGTATCAAAACCAAAAGCATATATTTCACTACAAATATATGATGAGGTTGATACGAATTTACTAATTATAGCATGTCTTATAACTTACTAGTAGTCACTATGGAAGGTGTAGATGTCACTCTTACAAAATTGTTTGGTGAAAATATTTGATTAAAAATTGTGAACACTAAAAATACAAAAATATAAAAATAACCAAATTTTGGACTCTCGAGGTATAGATATTCCTTCTACTCTTTGCCCCATTTGTGACTCTCGAGGTATAGATGTTCCTTCGTCTATCGTTGGTGTGATCTAACTCCGCCTACTGTACATTCTATCCTAGACATGGTTCATTGGATGGAGCAAGTTTATCTTACGACTTCTCAGAGATTGATTCTTCAAGTTATCGTGTTGACAAAAAGTGGTCGCTTCGGAGATTTAGGAACACTTTGATCTTTGACGCCAACAAACCGAGGAGAGATATGTTGGTTGATTCTATAGTTGATTTATCATTTTTTTGGTTTGTTAATCAAAATAGCAAACTTCGTACAGCGTGGCTTCAAAACCCATCCGCTTCTTAGTATTTTTTTGTAATTGGTAGCTTTTTGCTAACTTTTAATAAATCAACCGTCAAAAAAAAGTAAATAATGTTGATAGTTTGATACGAATTTATGAATTATGGCATGTCTTATAACTTTTAGTAGTAGTCACTACGAACAGGAAGATGTAGATGTCACTCTTACAAATTTGTTTGGTGAAAAATATTTGACTAATATTTGTGAACATTAAAAAAATACAAAATTATAAAAAATAAAAATATCCAAATGATATACGCAATAATTTACTCAACTATAAAACATGTGCGCCAAGCATTTATTATTTTCATAAGAAATGTTGCGATCAATCATAATCTTTGTTTTTGCTAAAAAAAATCATATTTTTTAATATTATTTGTTAGCTAATTTATTGTAATACCGTAGGCTAGGGATGAGTATTTGGACCCGAATTCTGGTATCTAATCGGAACCATATCGGTATCATACTGAAATGATACCGACTCCTAATACACGGTACGGTACCTGTACTATGAATTGAGCCTAAAAAAAATTCGGTACTACTAATACGGTACCGGTATCAAAGCGTGAAGTACCGAAAAAAATTCTGAAAATTGAGTAGTCATATTTTTGAATTAAATAACTTAACTAAACACCCATTTAGCCCGTTCCATGTCAAACAATAGTCACGTAAAATATATGAAAAGAAACCAAATGTTCGAAAAACTTATTGTGGCAACTATAGATCGTTCATAAACGCTCCCAAAAATTAAACCCGAACCTATTTTATAAAATTTTGAACATCTGTATGTTACGAATATCTTGGTGATGTATTTATTTAAGTGTTGATTGCGTTTTGTGTCATGTCGTGGTTTGAAATCACTTGAAAATGCATGTTGTTTCCTATTTTTTGTTGCATTTTCTTGAAATCCAATTTGGTTTAACAAAAAACGGGAAGAACCGTATAGGTATCGATTTCCCGGTACCCGAATCCCGTCCGGTACGGTACCGGTACCACTTTCAAGCTTAGGAAAAAATCGGTACCACCAATTCGGTACCGGTTCGGTACCATTCTCGTACCGTGCTCATCCCTACCCTAGGCAAATCTTAAATTGGCTATGGCCTGAAGATATGCTAGATTTATAAAATAACATTCGTCTTAAAATGACACAACGCGTTTTGTGGTCTATAACGGGTGGAGTTATTAGGAACTGGCAATTAAATGTCCTCATGTGAGTTTTTTTTTTTTTTTTTTTTTTTTTTTAAGCTAAGAGAGTGTGTGGGCTCCACATCTATATGAGCCACTTATTGGGGAGGGCATTACAATTCTATCCTTGTGGATGTAGACCAACTAAGGGAAATAGTAGTAGGTCCCACTTAGAGAAGAAATAATATTAAAATGGTTTGTGGACCCATTCTCTTAGCTAACAAAAAAAAAGAAACACCACTAAGACTGGTTTAGATGACCTGCCGGGAAGTCTTCACATGAAAGTCACAAAAGCAAAGCCGTGAGCTCGCGGACAATATTGTGATCTGAGTAGGTGAGATGTTACACTTATGAATTCTAATAATGTACTTTAGCATTTACTCGTACTAAATATTTGATTTGTTCTAAAATGTTTGCTAATGTAAATAACTAAATACGTAAAGAAGATAAATCATTACAAGATACAATGTCCAAGTTTATAGAAAACCTTAACTGAAAGTTTAGAGGTTACAAATGATAGAATAGTGTCGATGTCATAACTCCTTAAGCCATTTGTATACCTACTTGACCCACAATTGTTGCTTGTTGAATAATCTTACCTGTGTAGAATTTCATATTTAAGACTTAAAAAACATCATTTCAAAATTGGTTATGAACTCATTTCAAGTTAGAATCATTCTTGGATGATTAAATCTTACAACAAAACTTTCATAAATTGTTCTAATATGCACATTTTGATGTATTATCATACCAGAAAAAACTACACGGGTCACTATTCCAATCACTTTAACATTTAAATAGTTACTCTAACCGACTCAAGAACCCTCAAATTTCTTATGTAACGTAATAGTTATAAAACCCGCGCTTTTTTAAATCATATATTTTTATTTATTAAAAAACAAATAATTTAATATTTGTTTTGTTTGATTTATAATGTTTAATATTAAAGATAATTATTTAAAAATTTTAATCCTATTATTAATTGTATTTTATTTATATTTTTTTTATTTATCTTCTACTTGTGTTATGAATAAATATAAAATGTTACCTAATAAGAAAATAATATTTTTTTTAAATTAAATTATTACTAAATAAGGTATGAATGCATTTTTTTAAAATGAAAAATTCTCAATAGGGATTTTGTTTTATTATATAAAAAATTTAGCTCATAAATAGTTGCAGATCTTCAACAAATTTGCCACTTGTGCCTTTTCTTTCTTGAACTGCTTCAATGCTGAAATATTCATGTACTTGCTCGATCATAAAACTGCTCTCAATCATCTCCTAAAAGGATCCATGACAAAGCCTCGACTCCTACATGATATTCACTTAATTAGCACCAACTCACACATTATATTAACCAGCCAATTGTCAAAAATACAGCTTCAGTGACAAACATTTCTTGATATCAATTCTAGCAAGTTAAGACATATATACCTTCGGTTATGCAGATAGATAGAGACAAAATCCCATCATAACAACCCGCAAAGTCAGGTGGGACTATTAGGTGATTCTTTCTGGGCTCATTATGTTTGGACCACTTTGTGTATATCTTTGGTACACATTTCAACGTCCGAGATGTTTCCATGCTTTTAGCAGTCAATCTATATACAATACGATTCTTTAATGCACGTGTGCCGACACAATCAATATAAAAAACACGTCCTTGTTTCTTAAGTTGATGACTGAGGATGAGGATGACACTTCCGCTTTTTTCTTGAAGAAAAATGTGTTCCTGATTAATGTCTACACAAATAGAAAAGGTGGTGTTGTAGGTGAATCGGGTGATGTCAGCTGCATGTTTGATCCCAAAGTGAAGGTACAGGTTCTCGTAAGGACCGGCAAAGGAACATGATGATGGGTGAGGGCAAAAGCATATGGCACGTGGACAATCTTTTTCGTGCTCGGTCTTTTCATTGTAAGGCTTCGTCTCTTTGCAACCATATTTAGCATATTTGCATGATATTTTATCGATTGATTCGATGACCTTCTCAAGACCACGACAACGGTTATAGTTGTAACCGCAACATGAACATTTACTCTTGAGATTGGAGCAGCATGAGGAGCATGCTAGATGGGCGTTCTCGCACTGCAATTCCATATATCAAATATCAATGTGCAATAGCCAACAAGCATCATACACTAACATATATAGGTTGAGGTAGAAAACGAAAACTAGGCTTTGTAATTACACATGAGAAATTTATCTTGCTTTCAAATGGTAAGGATCTGTGAGAAGATAAGTAGCAAGAGTTACAGGTCTGAATTAACGAAACACATTTTCAGTGTAATCTCTAACTCAAAGAGACCCCTCTTAGTTCCACCTCAAACAACAATGGACCACGTTCACATGCATAGACAAGCTATGCCCTTGATTTGCTGTACATAAATTTCTAAACATGTAATATGCAGATAAGAATGATAAAAAATTTACCTGGAAGACAGGGGTCCACAATGGCTTGAGACAAATAGAGCAATCCAATGCGCCGGGGTCGTTCAGCACCACCTTTAGAACTTTATGTGCATCACGATCATACATCCCAAGCTCTCCCTCCTGCACCTCGAGCGCGGCTGGATCATCTTTAACTATGCAGACAGACAGAGACAGAATCCCATTGTCACCCGCAAATGCAGATGGGACTGTTAGGTAACTCTTCATGGAAGTATGTTTCGGCAACTGTGTTTGTACCTCTGGTACAGACTTAAATGTAAGAGATGTGTCCATATCCATGCTTTCAGCAGCCAAATGATATACAAACATATTTTTCAAAGTGCTTTTTAGGCCGACACAGTCAACATAGAAAGCTCGTCTGCCATGTTGTTGAACTTCATGATGGAGGATGAATACGACACTCCCGCGTCTTTCTTGAAGAAAGATTTGCTTTTGATTGATTTCGACAGAAACAGAGAAGGTGGTGTTGTAGGTGAAGCGGGTGGCGGAAAGTGGATGTTGGACGTCAAAGTGGCGGTACAGCGACCATGAGCTATATGCAAAGGAACATGACGGGTAAGGGCAAAAACATGTGACATGTTGACACACTTGTTCATGCTCAATCTTCTTTGAGTAAGGCATCGTCTTAATGCAACGGGTTTACATAAAATGTTAATTGATTGGAGGAACTTTTCAAGACCAGAGCAACGACCGTCAATGGGCATGCAGCAAAAAGGACATTTTCTCTTCAACTTGGAGCAGCAGGAGGAGCATGCTATATGGCCGTTCTCACACTGCCATATAGCAACAGGAATTGGATTAATAATGATTTACATGTTTTAAGTAGCCACCCTTGCTATACCGCTTACCTTAGAGAAAAAAATTAAGAAAAAGGAAGGCAAAAGATGTTTGAACCTACTACTATAATATAATACTCCTACTTCCCTAAGCCCTTTATATATTTGTCAACTTTGACTCTTTGAGGTCAAAAGTCAAAGGTAGACACTTTTCAAGAGGTAGTACTGACTGAGTTTGATCTTTGTGTACTTAAGTTAGATTTGTGGAATTAGAAAAGGCTGCTTCCGAATCTCCCTGTGAAAACAAGCGGATTTGTGTTTAGCATACAAAATCTTTAAAAAAAATTATCCAATTTGCCCTTTCTCTAGTTTGATAGATAGTACTACTGTATCTGTATGTGACTAAAATATGAATGGGTTTGTGAAACTACAACGTATGTAATGGGTTGAATAATAACAAGCTATATGGGCAAGGTAAAACAGAGAGAGACCTGAAAGACAGGGGTGAAGAGGTGATGGAGACAAATGGGGCAATCGAATACTTCAAGATCATTCAGCACAGTATATACTACTACTACATTTGCAGTCATATGAGTTTGCTGATGAGCACAGACTCAGCTTGGAACATCATGTCTTCATCATCTGTTTCTTGTTGTTGTTGTTGTTGTAAGATGGAAATAACTTCATCATCATCGTCGGTTTCACTCCATGAACGAACACATCTTTGAGATTCTGATGATGAGGAGGAAAACTGTCTCCGTTTGTAAAAGATTACTTCTTCTTCTTCTTCTTCATGTCTAATAGCAGAAGCCATAACCCCCTTCCTCTTCCTCTTGTTATGTTTTTATATCTTCGGGATGGATTCATTTTCTTTTCATTCTCTTTTGTTATTTGGGTTTTCTACTTTTGTTTTTCCGGGTACCCAACTTCACTTACTTTGGGTGTGTTTGTTTGTTGGATGTATATTTGTCGAAAGCCTCGTAATTGCATATATATTCAATCAAAACTCATAATTGTAGCAGAGCTCGATTTTGCCATATAGGCTAAATCGAGCAACGTGATTGGTCAATAAAAAGTCAAAATTAAATTGATTTTGGTCAAACTTAATAAATTTGGTGGATAAATTTGGTTAAGAAAAAAAACGCATAAAAATATAGATGTCAAATTTATGAAAACAAAAACTTAAAAAAAAAGAGGAAGTAATTAATAAAATTTTAGTGATTGAATTTTAAATAATTGATATAGAGTAAAGTGTAAAATTACAAGTTTCAATATTTTTTAATAACTTTATAAAAAACACAAATAAACCCTTACACTTTATACCCCTATATTTTATAATATTAACTTCGGTTCAATTGGGATTTATTTTCTTTTCTTCTCTTCGGTTCGGTTTTACTTTGTTATTTGGGTTTTACTTGCTTATGTTTTTACTTTGGGGGTGTTTGTTTGTTTGTTTTAAGAAATGTTTCTCTTTATTTTAATTACATATAAATCATCTTTATTTTTATCAAACTATTTTCATTGCTAGTCCACGCCAAAATCAAACCCATTATCAACATTCTTTATCAGCATTTGCTAGGCCCACTATGTCCTAGGACCGCTTCTGAGGCCGTGTGCCACTAACGTTTAAAATCTATATGACATTGGGGACGCATGACCACATACATAAGAAAATGGGCGGACCCCAATGAGGGAATCATCCTTTCATGCCAATCGGATCACCAACACCTTCCTTGCTTACACCCGTTGATCATCCGCTCGGGTAGATGCTCCTTTACAAATATAGAGCATCCCACACATGCAAAGGGATCACGCTCTTGCACATTTTATACACACACACTTATGGTTTGTTTAATTAAGTGTTACCAAGCTTATTGATTCTTAATCATTCCTTTGGGTCCTTACCGTTCTACACGGAAGACCCAATAACACAACCATCCCAAACACATCTCTTAGTCACGTTTTACATACCTTACATAAACATGGCGCCATCCGTGAGACATGATACGAAATAGCCACAAACTTTCACCTATTTCTGTTCATTTTCTCACCTTAAAAACAAACACACAAAAATAATTCTTCTTAACAGGTCTTAAACCAAAAATAGCGAGTGAACAAACCTCACAAACTCATTTTGTCAGCAATAACCCACAACCACCTCGGACCGGTGGAAGACCTCACTAACACTTAGGTGGGTCAACAAACACTGAGAAACGAAGCACATTTTCCAGGACGAACATGAGAGGTGCATGCAACACTTAGGTGGGTCAACAAACACTTAGAAGCTTTACAAGAGGACGAACATGAGAGGTGCATGCAACACATGGCCACATCAACATGCAAACAACACCTTTTCCAGGAGAAGCAATGAGTTCCTACTTGTTAGAACACAAAAAGTATAAATCATTGGTGTGGAAATCGTAGAGGGCGGGTGAATACGTTTCCGTTAAAAACTTAAAAACTTTTGTATCAAATTGACCGATCAAGTTTGACGTAATATGAAATGTGGTCAAAGTACTTCAATGATAAATATAACTGAGAGCATGAAGTAAAACACATTGCCACAACCAAAACATAAACATCAAATTACAACACAATAATAAACATAAAGTAAAGATAAAGCAATAAGTTAAAGAGATTGCAAACCGGACGCAATAAATGGGTAATGAAGTGTGTGTTAATATTACAAGTCTTGCGAGACTTTCCATGTTCTCTCTCGTTTCTCTCTAGGATAGAAGTGTACACACCCACACTCAAGATTAATAGTAGACGTTAGGATTAAAGATGACCAACAATTAGTATAAGAGCCAAATATAACACGTTATTGTTTACTTGCGTTAGTTTTAGCTTAAGATCGTCGTTAAAGTATAAATTTTTACGTTTTTATAGTCCAAAAGTCGTTACACTCTCTCTCTAGAAATATTTTCGTGTTCCAAATATTTGGTTTAATCATTTTTTTAGTGGTTAAATTGCAAAAATGTTTATGGAAAAACATTCTAGGAGATTAGAGATACGTTTTTAACAGAAAGACTTGAATTAAGATAAGTTATACAATACCCAAATACTAATAAATGTCACTTTTTCATAAATATTGGAATAAGTTATCTTTTAACAATTAATCTTTTATATATTGCGATAATTTTTCTTTTTTGAACGAGAATTTTTCACACCCTATACAACCTATCTTACAATATATCTGACAAATACCTTCAACGAGACTTGAACCCATAACCTTTAGATTGCTAGGCAATTCACGTACTATCACATTTCTGTTTATAGCATTAACAATGATGTTATAAAAGTTCTATCAAAAAAAGAAGTTGTTTTCTTAACACCAGTCGTAGTAGATGATTCACGACAGAGTCTTCGTTGCCTAGGTGCCATGCAAGATGCGTGCTTCCTTATTAAGGTCACCCATTTAGAACATGTCGAAGGCCAGATAATGGTGGACTCAGTCATGCAGACAACCGAGTTATGGCATGTTTGTTGGTGTATACGCACGTATGTGTTTATTAAATGTTTTTTTACGGGGTATATTTGGGTTTAAGTGTGTTATATTTCGGTAGTTAAGTTCTTATTACAATAAGGTGGTGGTGAAGTTGTTTGTAGAGAGAAAACTAAAGTGACACTAAAATTACGATAATGAATGCCATCTTGGAAAGTCGAAACTATTTTTTTATTAAGAGTTGTTCATTTTGAACTTTGGAGGGTCATATTTAAAGTGAAGCCCAACTCGGGATGGGCGCATCCTTAATTCAACAATTTTACATCTTGTGGGCCTACAGAGCCCAGATTACTTACAGATAGTTTGAATATGTTTTTCATGTTCTTAAACAAGTGAAAGTTCAAACTCGAATGTTTTGGCTTGATAGCACATCCGAAAAACCTCCGAATACGAAAAAGTACATGAAAATATGTCATTTGGCTGTTAATTGAGGATAGTAAATTATATATACATCAATTAAAAAAAATCATATCAGAGGTCATTGTAACATGTTTTGTAGGAAGAGAAGTTTGAAACCCAAATATACGACGTCATATATATTTGGAGGTAATAAACAACTTTACGTACTTGTGATAAAACTCTAAAGTAATTGTTACGTAAATGGTGAAACCACTAAATTTTCACGATTTTGTTCATTTAAAGTCCGAAATGGCTCAAGTATGTATTAAATCAAATATAAAACACTAAATATTTGATGAAAATAATTCATGTCATACAAGACAGCATGGCCCGTGCGATGCACGGGCTTCGATTATCATGAAATATCATTAGTCTAGCAACGGTTAATTAGGTGTGTTAATATTAGTCGTGAAACTTAAAGTTTTAAACTAAAAAATTCGCTTTATTAAGCTTTTACAAATAGAAATGTTTCATGTGAAATATCTCAAAGATATGTTTGAGCATTAGTACATGTTGTAAGTAGTAGTGCATGTTTGATTTGCTTACTTAGCGGTTCTCATGCATTTTATACCTTTTTCATTAAACAATTCTATTTAAAAAAAGTTAGTTTTCAAGCACCTGGTATTCACATCGCATATACCATTTTAAAAAAGGTGATCCAAAACAAAAGCATATTTACCCGTTAATCATTAGCAAGTGTGTACAATAATTTACAACTAAACTGCTCGGCCCAGTAGTCCACTAACCAAAAGTTCCAGTAAATTAAACAAACTAAGCACAACATTTGCTTTATACAAAAGTCATTTTACCCTAAAATTTCTCACACACAAATAACCTAATCTCACGCCTCCATCCCTAAGATATGCAGTCACCAACTTACCCAAATTTATAATGGTATCATTATTGCACAAAAGTTTAAGTGTGATATCATTATTGAATTATATACTCCTGTTCTACTTTAAATAAATTTTTTACCTATGTTTGGATACCTTTTCTGCGGAGAAAAACTAAATCAGTAATACTTTCAATAAGATTAATTGTTTCATTAACTCAGTGAATTTATTAGTTAATATTTTTCTCAGTAAATCTAGAAAAACGTGATTGTTAATTATCTTTTTTTCTTCGATCTAAGGCTGTCGGAAAAGACACATTAGGCAAAGACATAATAACTGTCTCACCTTGTTGTTAATTATTTATGAGCAACTGAAAAGATGAGAATTTACACTTATTAGAAGCTTTACGAAAAGATGAGACTTGTTGTTAACCGAGACTTTAGACATTCACATAGTTGGTTAATATCCTGCGTTTAATTTAATCATAATAAATTACTACTTGGTTAATGCATTAGTTATCTTTTGCATAATAGAGTTTCTTGCATAATAATAAAGTTTCTTGATTAATGACATTAATGCTCACATTCAATAGGGGGAACTCATTTTTTATATATATATAGATGCTGATAGTTATTCACATTACAATAACGAAATACCTAACTACTATCAGGGTGGTTTAGTGGTTATACATCATAATGTTTTCACGATAAGCATGGACGGACCCACATGGGAGCCGGGTGTGGCACGGGCCACACCCAATTTTAGTTCACGAAGTGTAAATTTTTTATAAAATGTGACTTTTCTGGGCTCGTGCAACACCCAATTTTACCTAATAAATTCTTTATCGAACAACTTTAATACTCATAGTCATAAAAAATATTTTGTGAAATATCCTCTCAAAAATCCTGAGTCCGTCCCTGACGATAAGTCTTATGTTCACCCCACTACATGCACATATAATGTGGTAAGGGGATGAGTCAGAATCGGTTACGAGAGTACATCGATTAAACCGTTTACATCTGAGTCAAAACTCGATGTTATTTGTTTTACTGTTTTACGATAGGGTGTTCAGTTTTTGGTTTGACACCGAACAATCCGGAAAATAAATTGGACCGACACCGTATTAAACCGGACCAAAAATTTTAATTGGTGTGTGATTTTGTTTGAAACCGAACCGAAATATATAATCGGTCTTTGGTTTGGTTTTGGGTTTGACAAATATATAAGCAAACCAAACTGAAAAAACCGAATATCTCTATTCATATTAAAAAAAAAAAATTGATTATATATATAGAGATTTTTAATCTTTATCTTCCCAGTTAACAATTATATTTAAAATCTTTTAAACTAATCACTCCTCAATTCAAACATTACTTTTTTTTAATAGGAAAACAAAATCAAATGCAAACATTGAAGAAGATGATTTGAAGTTGCAACTAGGTTTCGAACTTTCGATGCTTGAAGATGAAATATTCAATTTAATAAGACTTCTGAAGGCTTTTGTCGAATAACATTTTATCACTTTCATTTACTTTTGTTAAATTATGAAACATTTTGGTTTCTTAAACTTTTGTTTTATTGATTTCCTTTAGTACTTTGTGAGACATTTTGATTTATTAATTTTATTTAAACTTTTAGTTGTGATTTTTAGATTATATTTTGAAGTTTATTTATTATTTTATTTATTTATTTATTTATTTTAACCGGAACCAAACCGAATTCTAATTTGTGTATGATTTGGTTTTATCCGTTTTATAATTGGTTTGGTTTTGGTTTTAACTTAAAATTTTTCAAACTAATAAACTCGAACCATGCAACCCACAAACCCGAAAACTGAACCGATGAACACCCCTATTTTAATATAATGGAAAACTTATAGTGCCCGTTACTTAAACATATTTTTAAGTTTACTAAATAAATCTATTCAAACAAAGGATTGTAGTTTATAGTTTACTTCATGGCCATGTGACATAACCTTAGATTGAGGGTGTGCATGAATAATCGGGTACCAACTCCGTGATTTGTTTTTGTTTTTACCCCAAGTGTAAAATAGTTTTATTGGCATGTTCAACAGTTCAAGTTTATTACTCGTATACATCTCACATTTTCAGTTGGACATAAACAAATCCTTCAACTCGATTAAAACCAACTTTCAATCCGTTTCATTAAATCTAAGTTTCTTCGAGACACATTAACAATTGAAATAACTAAATTAATTAGTGACGTAACCAGAACTAAAAGTGATAAAGTAAACAAAAGATGAGCTCAATGTTCCACTTATTACCGGACAACTAAGCAATAATTTCAAAAAAAAAATTAAAAACACGAAGCAAATTTTTTTCAGAAGTGACCCTCCACGACCCCCACTTTCGCCCTATGTAGGAAATAAGTGAGAGTACATGCCAAATTATTGAGACACGAAAAAACTTGGAATCACTAGATAAAGTTATATGAACAAAATTTGAAGTAGTGTAGTCGAATTGTATATCATTGGGACATAAATTTCAGAAAAAGTAAAAGTGCACCACTAAAAGAGAAAGGTGGGTCCAAAAAATGTATAAAAAGAAGAAGCTTACTTTAAGATCGTAAGCCAGTCAACCATATCGTCCTATCACTAGCAACAATTTTGGTTTCATTTGAGCAGTTGTTTAAAGTTTTGTTACTGTATTTTACAAAGAATACAACTTTATCCGAATATAATGTTAGGTGGGATTATATATTTGTACAAAACTGATATAAATAGATATGTTTTTTCTGTTTTGTTTGTTAGAGAAAAACGAGTTATTAACTCAAATTTACGCGACTTAACTAAAATGTTTATGTAATTATTTTTGATTGTTTACTTGACCACTCAATATACGAGGTTAGTGAGGTTTGAGCCCGAAAACTTATTGTGAGTATGATTTAATAGAGCTGATCACGGTCTTTAAACCGATTTGGCCTAAAACACCGAACCAAGGTCCGGACCGAAATGTTCGGTCCGGTTTCAGTTCAGTCTAATAAAGCTTTGTGATCGGTTGTGCATAAGACGGAACTGGATTAAACCGAATCGAAGATTGAATATAAGAAAAAAATGAATTGGATCCGATTTCTTGATTCAATTCGATATGCGGTCTAATATGCTCGGCCTTACGATAGTCAACCATATGGTTCTATCACTAGCAACTATTTTGGTTTCATTTGAGCATTTGTTTATAAGACTTTAGTTTTGTTATTTTACAAAGAATAGCATTTGTTTATAAGACTTTAATTTTTGTTATTTTAGTAAGAATAGCATTTGTTTAAGACTTTAAGTTTTGTTATTTTACAAAGAATACAATTTCATCTGATAATATTAGGTGGGATCATACAATATTACAATTGTACAAAATAGAAATATTTTTTTTTCCTGTCAGCTTGTTTAAGAAAAATGAGTTATTAACTCAAATATATGCGACTTAACTAAATGTTCACGTAACTATTTACTTGACCGCTTTTACTATATGAGGTTAGCGAGGTTTGAGCCTGAAAACTTATTGTGAGTGATATAATAGAGTTGATCACGGCCCGAAAATCGATGTGGCCTAAAACACCAAACCAATGTCCGAATCAAAATGTTCGATCCAGTTCCTGGTGCGTCTGATTCGGTCCAAAAAGGCTTTGTAATCAGTTGTGCATAACATCAAACCAGACTGAACCGAATCGAAAACTGAATATAAGAAAAAAGTGAACCAGATCCGATTTCTCATCTACTATGTTCAGCCTTGATAGTCAACCATATTGTACTGTCACTTAGCAACATTTTGGTTTCACATGAGAAGTTGTCTAGAATTCTGTAATTCTATAAAGAATAATACAACCTCATCCGAATATAATGTTGGTCAAATTAAACAAAACTATTGCCACAACAAAAATAAGTGACATTTTATAATACGTTTAGCTGTCTTTATTGATTTATAACAAATAAAATATTGTGTGAAATATATTTTGATAGGTAGCCGCAGATTCGATCTCCATGAGCAATTCTTTTCACTATAAAAGTCTGCACAAACCCGCTGTTATCATTTCAAATTTTAAACAATCTTCCTTTTACTTTTGCTTTTTGTCATATAAAGACCTTACCTTAAAATAAATAAATACGTTGAGTTATTTGAATTTGGAATATTTTAAAAGGTATGATACATGATCTTTATTTTGAGTTTGGGTTCACAAAGGAAGCAAGATTCATTCATGCACCGGGTGTAATTATATCTATAGTTTTGATTTTACGATTATGTTATGATTCTATGTAAGGAGTGTTTGTTTAACATTATATGTGATCATACGAGCTTATTATGATTTGAAGATAAAAGATAAGTTAATAAACTGGAAAATATATATAAACATGAAATATATGCCAAATTCGTAAGCTCGTAAGCTTATATATAACCATAAACAAACCCCAAAGTAACTGTTGTTTTAATTTATTCTTTTCGTTCTAGCTATGTAGCGTGCTATACAATCGTATCGACCTTGCTCCTAAAATCATCATATTGACCCTTGATAGTCGTTGTGATTAGACAACTTATGAAATGTGTGAAATCAACGCGTTCGAAGTAATCGCTAGCCCATAGCTGTCACTTGTCACTACTAATAGGACGAGAACAGTAGTTATGCATCAAATAAGTTCACCGTTACAACTCAAACAGGATGAAACATTCGTATGGACACTTAGACTAGAGGTAGTGGTCATCACTCTCTCACCTTCCACATCAGCCCACTTTGCACAAATGCTCACCTTTCACTCCCTTTCGTTTGTTGTTAGCGCATGACACAAGACCTCATTTAATGGGTGTGACCCTTCACCCTTCGCCACCCACCTCACTCGCCACTCCATTTTGGGTATCTTTCATCATGCGCCAGCAAGCAAAAAAAAAGAGTGAAATGTGAGCTCCTCACCACTCAGCATTTGTGCAATATGTGAGCCCTCATGGTATTTTTATTATTATTTATTTTATTTATGAGTGTATGTGGGTATTTTATGAGGTATATTTGTATAAAGTGAATATTTTAAAAAAATGTCAAAGGAGTGGTGACCATCGTGTGTGAAAAGTGATGGAAGTGGTGATGTGTTAAATGATGATGTGGCGCTAAAATAGAAGGTGATAGAGAAGTAACCATTGTGCTTAGTCATGCAGATTTCTGGACCACTATATTAATTATTAACACATGAATGACAATAATTTAGCTTATCATATAAGTACTAATGTACTACACACAAAAAGGACAATTATTATCAACTATTAAATCTCTAAGGACCTAAAAGAAACCATTTATATCACCAAATCACACCTATATAATAATAAGTCGTCTCTCCCGACAGTGGTGAAATAAGAGGAGCATTTATTAAGTTTATCGAGACAATCAAAAAAAGCTTTTATCACTCCTGAAAACAAAGAAAAAAATAGTCAGTTTCAAGTATTTGCAAAAAACTAGGTGCATTTTCGTACACTTGTTAAATTCTACTGCAAATCTTTTTTGGGTAAAAGGGTTTATTCTACTGCAAATCTTACACACATTGTAAGTGTTTCTTCATTTCATTGTTTGTAAATCATGGTTAATGTATGTTTTATGTGTACTAGTTCAATCTACTTATGTTAGCGGCGCAGCTTGTCACTTGTTTGCCTCTACTTCTATGTAAAAAAAAAAAAAAAAAAAAAGTCTGTGTATAATGTAGTATAGTGTTGGTGTTAAGTGGATATAGTATATGATTTGTTGGTGATTGTTGTTATATTAAAACTGAAGTTACTGAACTATGTTGATCATGTCATACTAGATTATTTTGGTTTTTTATATTTGAATTTTTGAATGTGTGTGCAATTCTGTGTGAACAAAAGTGAGATATACGAGTCTCGATATTGTGTAATGGTATGAATTATGAAACCAGACTGTATAGTACAAGTTAAATATTTGCACAATCCCGGTTAAAAACTGATACCTTGAATGGTTTAAACTATGGAATAGTGATTAGGCCAACGCCGTCTAAGTAAAGTATCCTACCGAGCATTTCCATACCCGACACTGGCTTTTTTTCTATAAATGGTAATGACTAACGAGTACCCCAGTCAGTGGCGGAGCTAGAAAAATTCCTGTGGGAGGGCCAAAACAAAATTTCTTTCGGGAAATACATTAAATGGGAGGGCCGAAATAATTTTTTTTTCCCGGAAATACACATGAAATCGCAAATAAATACACTAACGGGCTTAGACCTAGGGGAGCCGGGACCCTCTCCGGTCCTCACATAGCTCCGCCCCTGACCCAGTAGTCTGGTACCGGTCTAGTTCAGCCTAGTCTGAGTTTGACCATTGATTAGAGTCATCGGGTATTAATGCTAGTCATCAGGTATTAATGCTAGTTACTCTTAAAATGAAAGTTTAGTATTAGTTTTTCACTTATTCTGGTATTAATGCTAGTTACTCTTAAATGAAAATTTAAGTATTAGTTTTTCACTTATTCTGGTTTGAGTTTGACCATTGATTAGAGTTATCAGGTATTAATGCTCAAGACAATGTAACACACACAATAATAAGCATTAGTTTTTCACTTATTCTGACTTTGTTAAATGTCTTATACTCTTAAACTATAATAATATCTTCTTTTGCGCAGTTGTCGGTTGAAGAAATTGAATATAGTGTAATGTGTTTGGTGAATGTGATCCATTGCAAAAAGCACATCAGAAAACATTGTTGTTTCTGTTTCTTGGCTCAATGAGTAACGAAAGCAGCATCGTGAAGCATGAGAAGGGGTCAGATGTTGTTGAGACGGTTATTGTTGCTGTTAAAGCGTCTAGAGATATTTCAAAGGATGCTTTGGTTTGGACTTTGACTCATGTGGCCCAACCCGGGCACTGCATTACATTGATCGTTGTTATGCCTTCGCTAATTTCTGGCAAAAAATTATGGGGCCTTCCAAGATTTACCGGAGACTGTGCTAGTCGTCACTGGAGGTCTTATTTAGGGAAGAGTGATATAGCGGATTCCTGCTCTCAGATGATCCTTCAGCTGCATAACATGTATGACCCTAATAAGGTCTGTCCATACATTCCTAGATATGAATATCATTTTGTGTTTCATCATCTTCATGATTATTCAAAAGCAATTTGCCTGATTTCATAACAGATAAACGTGAAGATAAAAACGGTTTCTGGATCACCATATGGAGCAGTGGCGGCAGAGGCCAAGCAAATTCGTGCCACTTGGGTTGTATTAGACAAGTACTACTTTAACTATTTTCTAAATATTTTGACATTCATTTGTTTTTCTAAAGTATTATGTTGACTCCCGAATCTCTCCTTTTTGTAGAAAACTGAAACATGAACAAAAGCGATGTGTGGAAGAGTTGCAATGCAACATCGTGACAATGAATAAGTCACGGGCGAAGGTTATTCGACTGAATTTAGTTGGATCACCTAAGAAGGGACCAGAAGCAGACCGTCACTTGCCTCAAAATCAGTCATCTGAAAAGCTACAGAAAAACAAAAATTCAGCAATATTTTCCTCACAGCAACTTGTAACTCCAATTAGTAGTCCTGAGGCGTTAACTGCTACTGAAGCTGGGACCTCATCAGTTTCAAGTTCTGATCCAGGAGCTTCACCTTTTTTCCTTCCAGTAGCCAGTGGTTCCCTGAGGGTGGAATCTTTAGCCCGAAAGGAGAACCAGGATCTCATTGAGTCGGGCTCGGACTCTGAAAGCGAGCATCTCTCTTCATGTTACTCTAGTTTAAGGTTCCAACCATGGATGGCTGATATTCTCACTTCAAGCTGTCACCCGTCTCAACGGTGGGAGGAAGGTTCATTCAGGAAATTCTCTGAACTTGACCTTGATACGAGTCATAGAAACAATTTAGAATTTAGAGGAAATGTTAGAGATGCAATATCTTTGTCACGAAACACACCTTCAGGCTCACCTCCATTGTGCTCAATATGTCAGCACAAGGCACCTATATTTGGTAAGCCTCCAAGATGGTTCAGTTACGCCGAGCTAGAGCTTGCAACTAATGGATTTTCTCAAGATAATTTCTTGGCTGAAGGAGGATTCGGGTCAGTACACAGAGGGATACTTCCAGATGGTCAGGCGGTTGCTGTTAAACAACATAAACTAGCAAGTTCTCAAGGGGATCATGAATTCTGCTCAGAAGTTGAAGTACTGAGCTGTGCTCAGCATCGAAATGTTGTTATGCTGATTGGATTCTGTATGGAGGACCGAAGGAGGTTGCTTGTCTATGAATATGTTTGCAATGGCTCGCTTGATTCTCATCTTTATGGTAACTCTTAAGTTAAGTATATCAATTATAAGCTTAATAATTTAATATACGTTACTGATGGCATTTATAAACCCTCTTTATATGGCCTTTATAACGTATGCAGCACGTGATGGAGATACATTGAAGTGGTCAGCACGCCAAAAAATTGCATTGGGGGCTGCTCGAGGATTAAGGTATCTTCATGAAGAGTGCAGAGTAGGTTGCATAGTGCATCGTGACATGCGGCCAAACAATATCCTGATCACCCATGATTTTGAACCTCTGGTATAAACCTCTCCTAATCAAACTGATGTATCCTATGATATCTTGTTTAGAAGGGATCATAATGTCATAATTTAACATGATTTGAACTAACCGTTTTTGCTGATTATCTTGCAAGGTTGGAGACTTTGGCCTAGCAAGGTGGCAGCCTAATGGAGATACAGAAGAAGAAACAAAAGTAATCGGAACATTTGGGTGAGTCTTTAGTTAGTTGGTCTTGTTTTTGTTTTACAACCGTCTCCATGACATGGTAGATAATAATTTTATCTTTTTAAATGTAGATACCTAGCTCCAGAGTATGCACAGAGTGGGCAGATTACTGAAAAAGCTGATTTGTATTCGTTTGGGGTCGTATTGGTGGAGCTTATTACAGGACGGAAAGCAGTGGATCTTAAGCGTCCTAAGGGCCAACAATGTCTCGCAGAATGGGTGAGTTGATACATGGCATATGGCTGGGTTGACCTAGAAACTTTTTTTTTTCATACAATATTTGACCCATTATGCAACTTCTGATTTACTTGATCTTTTTGATGTCAAAGAGGCCGAGATTGCCACATTTAATTCTTGATTGTCTATTTCTTCCAACAGGCACGCCCTTTGTTGGAGCAAGGTAGCATTAATGAGTTAATCGACCCTCGGCTGGGAAATTGTTATTCTGCGCATGAGGTTTATTGCATGATGCAAGCTGCTTCTCTATGCATTAAAAGAGATTCTCAGTTAAGACCTCGCATGTCACAGGTAATTCCTTGTTTGTCGGCATTTCTTGTTTGGCTACCTTTAGCAATATTTTCTTGAACTAACAAGTATTTATTTCCTTGTTTCAAAATTTTCCGAGGGAAGGTGCTGCGTATGCTAGAAGGCGACATGATGAAAGGATCCAACCATGTATTGACACCCGGGTATGATGTTGGAAACCGAAGTGGTAGGATTTTGATGGATCAACAAAGATATCTCGCTGGTCGAATGAATGAAACATTGAAAGGATTAAGCGGCAAGCTCTCTCATAACTCAACTACAGATTGTTACCGGGAAAGTGAGAAATGGCGAAGCCGGATTTCATGTGAGGAATACAGGTGAAAAACCATCACAATGCTAGATGCATATAGTATGCTGGATGTAATCTATATATATTCATTTCTAATTGTATATGAGTGGTAATCAAGCATTTATAACTTTATAGTAATCTTTTGGTTGATATATGTAGAATATGGTTTTGTTACATGTGTGACACTTTATGGATCTCTTGATGTCCTACCACCATGTGGTGTCTGACAAACTCAAATCGTAATGAAAAAACAATCGCCCATCTGCTCTATTACTAACCGTTAGAAATAAAACAGAACAGTTCATATCAGTGCAACGACACAAACGTGTTTCTTCATATCACACACAAAACATGATGCTAGTACATAAAGTAGGGTCAAGCGTCCAACATTATGAAGCTCAAGCTAAACTCAAATCATTATAATTCCAATCAAACAATGACTAATAGAACTAGAACAAACTACTAGCATTCAAACAATGAGTAATTCACATCGTTCCAAAGTGAAGAACACGCAAAACAAGGATGGATCAGGAAGGAGATCACCATCACCCATTGATAATTTGGTTGTTGGCTCGAGAGAAATAGAAGATGGCTTGGTAACAAGGAGACCAACAAGTGTGACTAGATCCATTGCATACTTTCTTTGAGTCATAGCAAGACCTTTATTCCTGAGAAATTCAATGCCTAGGTAGTAGTGGAGTGGGCCCAATTCTTTGATGTTGAACTTGGCATTGAGTGTATCTTTGACATGTCTGATGAAAATTGAATCATTGCCAGCAACAAGTATATCATCTACATACACCAGCAAAGTGAAAAAAGTATGATTCTTTTGAAAAGTGAAGAGAGAAGTGTCCACGTAGCTTTGTTTGAAACCAAGTGAAGTAAGAAAGGTGGTCAACTTTTCAAACCACTGCCTATTGGCTTGCTTCAACCCATAAAGAGACTTTTGCAACTTGCAAACTGTGTTTGGTGGCAGAGACTTTGAGTAACCTTGTGGCACTTGCATATAGACCTCTTCATGTAAATCTCCACAGAGAAAAGCATTGTTCACATCAAGTTGCTCAATTTCCCAACCATAATAGACTACAATAGCTAAGACTGTTCTAACTATCACCATTTTAGCAACTGGTGCATAAGTTTCTTTGTAATCCACTCCTTTCTTTTGGTTGAAACCTTTAGCTACAAGCCTAGCTTTGTATCTTTCTATGGTGCCACATGATACTTGATCTTCCATACCCATTTGCAACCAATAGGTATCTTGCCATGTGGTAAGAGAGTAAGAATCCATGTGCCATTTTGTTCTAGTGCTGCAATTTCCTAATTCATCGCTTCTTTCCAGTGAATGTGTTTGATAGCTTGGTTAAATGTTGTTGGTACAGTGATTTTATCAATAGTATTGATGAAATGAAGTGAAGTAGGAATTAAATTTAAATAATTAATGTAATGTGAATGATGAAATTTAGAATTGTGAATAGTGTGAGTGGTGGATTTTGGAAGATGACAGTAAAAATCAGTAGGTTTTGAGGGTAGATGTTTGACTATTGTAGAAGTTCTGAGAGGTTTTGGAGGTGGAGGTATAGGTGATGGAGGTGCTGGTGTAGATGATGATGATGAAGAAGAAGAAGAAGAAGAAGAAGAAGAAGAAGAAGAAAAAGAAGAAGAAGAAGAAGAAGGAGGAGGAGGAGGAGGTTCTGATGTAGGTGTGGTCTGTGGTGATGGTGACACTGGCTCAATGAGTGGTAAAGGTGATGGAGGTGTAGGTGGTGTTTGGTTTGTAGTAGTGGTACTTGCTTCAGAAGTGTGAGGTGAGTTTAAAGGAATGTTTGGGTTAAAAGGAGTTGTTGGTATTGTTGAGGTGAAAGGTGTGCTGATGTTTGGTGTTGAAGAGATGTAGGGTTGAAATGAAGGTTGTGTTGGTAGAGGTTGAGTTGTGGTTTTGAGAAATGGAAATTGAGCTTCATCAAATAAGGCATTCCTGCTTGTTAAAGTCCTATGTGTTTTGGGATCATAAAGGAGGTATCCTTTTTGGTATGTGGGTATCCTATGAGAATTGTTGGAGTTGATCTTGTATCAAACTTGTCTGTGGTGTGATGGTAAGCATATGCAAGACATCCAATGGTTCTCAGATGATCAAGAATAGGAGGTGTGTCATGAAGTAGCTCATATGGGCTTCTGTTATGAAGAATAGGTGTAGGAAGTCTGTTGATGAGGTAGGTTGAGGCTAAAAGACTGTATCCCTAGAAGTGTATAGGAAAATATGCCTGGAAGTGAATTGATCTTGCCATTTCAAGGAGGTGTATGTGCTTTCTATCAACCCTGGCATTCTGTTGAGGTGTGTAAGGACATGATGTCTAGTGTGTGATGCCATGCTCTTGAAGATAGGTTGTGAAATTTGTGTTAACAAACTCAGAGCCATTATTAGTTCTTATGATTTTGATATTTGTTTGAAATTGTGTTTGGACAGATTTATGAAAGATTTTGAAATTTGAGAACACATGATGTTTACTAGGTAACAAGTAAGTCCAAGTAGCTCTAGAGTAATCATCTACAATGGTAAGGAAATATGTACATTTATTGATTGTGGGATGTCTATAGATGTATGAGTTCAAATTTTGACTTTAGATGAGAAGTACTATTAGGAAAAGGTAAAATATGATGCTTTGCCAAAGGGCATATTGTACATTTGCTTTCTGAATCACATGAAGAAATGGAAATATTTTTGATTTTCTTTATGACTTGAAGATGAGTGTGTCCTAGTCTTGTGTGCCAGAGATGAGAGTTGGTAGCTGTGGAGAGAATAGTTGAAGAAGGTGTTGCAGAAGTTGTGTTGGAATCAAGGAGATACAATCCACCATGGAGAGTTCCAGAAGTGTTGGTTCCATTATGGTCCTGGAAGATAAATCTATCATGAGTAAAAGTGACTGAAAACAAGGTCTTATGGAGCAGTTTACTGATGGAGATGAGGTTATAGGTGAAGTTAGGAATGTAAAAAATTTCATGAATGGTGAGTTTTGGTGTGAGGTGTACTGAACCAGTGTATTGCACCCGAGTTGATTGTGTTAGACCAAGTATGAGTTGTATTCTATTAGTTGTCTGATTAGCATAATTAGTGGGCATTTGTTCATTTACCATAAATAAGCCCAATGTACTCCTATAAAATGTACGTGATCTCTTGGTATGCAATGGACAGAAATCAAATCAATTCAATCAATAAACATCATTATCTCAATATCTCTTACATGGTATCAGAGAATTAAGATCCACAAAACCTAAAATCCTCCGCTGCCGCCTCCGGCTGCCGGAAGTTCGGAGGGCTCCCTTTAAGCCGTAACCAAAATAAACCACAACTTCTTCTAAATATGTGATCTTTATGTTTTTCTAGGAAAAGACACGCCCCGTTTGTTCGGAAAGTTCTTTGGGGGTTGAAGTTTTAGAACCAACTTTCATTGGGTTTTTTTTTTTTTTTTTTTTTTTTTTTTTTTTTTTTTTTTTTTTTAAGATATTTTAGTTTATCCGGTTTATTGTTTGTTAATTAGTTGATTGTTCGTACGGCTTGTTACCAGTCGACTAAAGTTGACCGTTGGTACCAGTTCCTAAAGTCGACCGTTGGTACGGATGTGTTACCAGTCGACTAAAGTCGATCGTTGGTACGGTTTTGTTACGAGTCGAATAAAGTTATGTTTTTATTATGTTACTGTCTTTTTTCTTTTTTTTTCTCGTTTATTACTCCAGTCCGAGCTTTCGCGATTTCGCCGCTCGAACTGCGGGGAGTGTTAGACCAAGTATGAGTTGTATTGTATTAGTTGTCTGATTAGCATAATTAGTGGGCATTTGTTCATTTACCATAAATAAGCCCAATGTACTCCTAGGGGTGTTGATCGGTTCGGTTTTCGGTTATACGGTTAATTCGGTTAAAAAAAATTTTAGGGTCAAACCGTGAACCAAACCAAACCGAATTCAAATTCAGTTTTTGGTTCGGTTTGGTTAAATTCTAGTTCGGTTTGGTTCGGTTCGGTTTTCGGTTTAACCAAATTACACACTTTATTTAAAAAAAAAGAAAAATATACAAATATATTTTGCCAAAAAAGTTATTTCAAACATAAAAAGTATTTTTTAATATTAGGATAGAATTTTTTTATTATTTATATATATATAAAAATATAAATATAAATATAAATATAAATATAAATATAAATATATATATAATGTTTTATTGATCTTTTTATATATATAAATATATAAAAAATATATAAATTTATATGAATTCGGTTTTCGTTTTTGATTACCAAAACCATATCCAAACTGAGAACCGAATTAAAAGTTCGGTTTGGTTCGGTTTTGGCAAATTCGGTTCGGTTATAAGTTCGATTCGGTTATTTTCGGTTCGGTTCGGTTTTGGTTTTCGGTTTATTCGGATATTTCGGTTTTTCTGCTCACCCCTACAGTCCTATATATTGTACGTGATCTCTTGGTAAGCAATGGACAGAAATCAAATCAATTCAATCAATAAACATCATTATCTCAATATCTCTTACAGATTGACCATTAGGTATCAAATCATTATAATTCCAATCAAACATTGACTAATAGAACTAGAACAAACTACTAGCATTCAAACAATGACTAATCTTTTATATAATAAAAGAATTACATCATTTCGTAGTGTTTTTGAAAATCTCTTCTCATTGAAAAAAAAATTGAACCAATAGCAGAGCTCAATTTTGCCACGTAGGCGAAATCGAGCAACGTGATTGGTCAATAAAAAGTCAAAATTAAATTGATTTTAGTCAAACTTAATAAATTTGATGGAGAAACTTGGTTAAGAAAAAAAAATGATAAAAATATAAGTGTCAAATTTATGAAAACAAAAACTTAAAAAAAGAGGAAGTAATTAATAAAACTTTAGTGATTGAATTTTAAATAATTTATATAAAGTAAAGTGTAAAATTACAAGTTTCCATGTTTTTTAATAACTTTATAAAAAACACAAATAACCCCTTACACTTTATACCCCCTGTACTTTATAATAGTAACTTTGTTTAAAATTACATGAGACTTTCATCCATTAAAATTACAAAATTTGGTAAATATGCGAATTAGTTTTAATATACGTTAAATATTTTTTTAAACTAATGTTAGTTTTAAACTTTCATCCATTATAATATTTTTTTAAATAAGAACTCATTTGGTAAATATGCGAATTAGTTTTAATATACGTTAAATATTTTTTTAAACTAATGTTAGTTTTAAATTTTCATCATTAGAATGTTTTTTTAAATAAAGACTCACGCTACTATTTAAAAGTTTAATTTATACGTACACGGGTTTGAAATACGGCTAAATTATTAGTAACGGGAATATAAATATCAAATGGTAAGCACGATACTGTGATATGAAAATAAATATACACGATTCTACTTATAACAACGACTCATAAAATTATTATTTAAAATTTGTATATGGATATCCATAAAAACATTTTAAAAACTTTACGGAACATATTTTAACTTCATCAACGCTCATTATGTGCTACTAAATTCACACATTTTATAGAACATGATATCAATAGTTAAAGTTAAACAACAAAATCAACCTCAACCTCAACCTCAACCTCAACCTGTCTGTCAGTTAAAAACGTTATACAAAGCTAATTATTAAAAAAAACAAACAAACACATGGGTTAGATAGTCATTGTTTAATATAGAAGGTGTTTTTCTTAAATTATATTAAAAAAATGTACGCATCACAATTTTTATTTGATAGCAATCACCTCCTAAAAAAATTAAAAAAAATATATAAAAAATAAAAAAAAAACGTAGGTGTTTTCCTTAACTTTATGCATTGACGTGATGTTTCATTAAAAAAAAAAATCGTAATTGTTGGCCGTTGTAAACGAATTAAAAGTATGTACATGAGAATTATTCAGCAAGAATATATAGTTTTAATCATGTTATTACGTTATTATATTGCGATAATATTATTGAGTTGATAATCACAGATGTGAGATACAACCATTATTCTATACTTATGATTTATGTGTAAACCTCTTTTTGCTTCTGAATAGAATCCGAAAGAGACCTCAACAGAACTTTGGCTTATACCTTATCTAGCTGATAGTATTTAGTAATTTTTTTTTTATGGTTTAACTTTTTTTTATACACACCAACTTTTAGTAACTCTTTTTTTATGTTTTGTTGAAAACTTCTACACTTAATATTTGTGTTTTTACTATAAACACGCTAAGCTATAATAGAATTAGTTGTGAGTTCAGAGGTTTTTCACTAGGCTTCTAAAAAAAGCTTATAGCTTTATCATACACTTATTGTGTTATGGTAATTGAATAAGCCATAAGCACCTTTAATACGCATAACCAAACACCCCTTTAGTTTTAATATGAAGTTTTCTTATTTGATGTTATGACTAACTTTGTTGTTATCCTCGCTATAATGCAACACATTAGTGGTTTTTGCAGTTTTATTATCTTATCGCACAAACTAAAGTGTAATGCGATTTGTTGTGTGCGTTTTTTAGAGGAGGATTAAGTATCAACACTTGATTGTCGTAGAATGATTTTCTACGCCTGCTCAAGTTATGAATGTATAATTTAGTTGAGTTGCTGATTTAGATAATACATGAATGTATTTTAATGTACCAAATATGTGTTTTAGTGCCAATATAAGAAATTTTATGGTAGTAATTCTTTTCGGAGTATAATTTGTCTTTGAATGAGTTAATAAAACTTAGCAGGTGTTTGCTATCATTGATAACACTATAAGTGTCAACCAACGGTCTAAAATATGAGTGTCTTTTACCTTGATGATTTAGACCAATTGTAAAGAAAGTTGCATTAAAGTGAAATGTTGGTAATGATTCAAACAATCCTAAAAGACTTGCGAATATACTTTCTGTCATTTTTTTCATACATTTATAATTTACTTATACAAGTAATAATAATTTTCTTATATAGTTCGGGTTTAGAGAAAAATTATTCTTATACATTATACATAAACGTAAGATTAAATTTGAGTTCTACCCATTACATATTTTTTCGTTTCTCTTTATGTAATAAAGAAGATATAGTGTAAGCATCTATGTTAATTTGGTAATTTTATGATCAAACATGATAAGTAAATAACACAAACTTATGAAAATACAACTTTCCAAACAAAAAGGTACATTAGTAAAAATGATGTGATGGTTATTCATAATTAAGGAAATAAATCAATCTTCAAAGCTATCTAAATATGCTACATATTTTAACGAAAATATAAGTAAAAAAAAATAGCACAATTACAAAATAAATCGTAAATTGATAGCACGGATTTGAAAAACTAAAAGCATATATCACTAACATCTCATGCAAGTCAAGTATCATCATGTGATTTTACTTGAATAATAAAATATAATTTTTAATCTAAAAGCATTCTCCTAAAATAATAGATAGGTTATAACATATACATATATTTTTAGTCCACCTAGTAAAATCATTTGAAACATGTTAAGTGGTTCATTTCTTAATCGATAATAATACATAATTAAAACGAAAATTTAAAAACCCTGTGCGTGCACAGGTATTATAACTAGTTCATATCGTTCCAAAGAAGTGAAGAACGCACAAAACATGATATTTTGCACATAAACAACCAACGATTATATTCCAATCAAACGTTTCAAAGCCTGTACACAAATTGAACTAAGCACAAAACATAAAAACAAACAATAATTATATTCCAATCAAACGTTCCAAAGTCTGCACACAAATAGAATAAAATTAATAAACGAAACACACCAACAACAATCTACGTCCTAGGACGAGGAAGAGGGACATAATAACCATCACCATCATCAACATCCTCCAACAAATCATCCGTAGACCTCAAAACAGCATGAACAAGCACAACAGCGAAACCAATCAAAACGGACAAAACAATATTCCACGTGGCACCAGTCAACAACAACAAACCAATACTAATCACAGACAACACAACAAGCACCGTAAGATCATCAATCGTACGGCCCACAATAACCAACGGCTCATTGCGTAAAAAATACAAAAACAACCAAACAGCCATTATACAAACAAAAACAATTAAGGAAACAGGATGCCATAGTAAACTTAAGAACAGGATTAAAAGGATTATAATAGCGTAGTTCATGCGAAAATAAGTGAGATTGGTTTTGATACGTGGCGCGTTGAGTGAGGAGAACATTTGTTTCCATGGGCGGCGGTGACCTAGGCCGGATTTGATGCGTTGTTTGGCGCGTGATAAGTACTCGACGTTTGTTGTTCCGGTTGATGAGGATGATGGGATCGTGCCAATAATTTCTAACATGTTTATGTACGTCAAAGTGAAAACATATGATATATAAACTTCAATTCTTAACAAAACTATTCTAAAGGAAAGAAAAATCCACGACGACCCTTTGTTGTATACTCAAGTTTCCACCATCATGTGGTCCAAATGACCCACAAATGTTGAAAATGGTTGGATGCAACTGGTACATTAGTCCCCGCATCATACACGGCACTCATATACCCTTATCTAGAGATGGAAACGGTCAACTGTCGAGTTTGGCATGACTAGAGTTTGGCTTGACAAAATTTAGGCTAAGTTTGAGCTTGACTCGATAACTCGACTAGCTTACATGAAACGTACTCGTGTTTTGCTCGAGGCTTCAATTGAACTTTTTCTTAAAGGTATTCACACTTAAGAGTGTGAATAATTGTTTCAAAATCTTCACACTTAAAAAGTGTGAAGAATTTCAATCTCACACTTAAAAGTGTGAAGAATTATTTTAACATCAAAAGCATCACACTTAAAAGCGTGAAGAATTATTTCAAAATCAAAGTCATCATGCTAAAAAGTGTGAAGAATTGTTTTAAAACTCTCACACTTAAAAGTGTGAAAATATTTATAAACCTTCGCACATAAAAGTGTGACAATATTTGCTACACCCAATTGGTTCACACACATGCTAGTGTGGACTTTTTAATTCTTCACACTTTAAAGTGTGGCGCCATGCTCTAATAAGTGTGAGCATGTTACTATTTTGTTGTAGTGCATATATGATAAAAGCCAAAGCACATAGACGGTTTTTGCAATTTACTTTAACAAACTCTAAAGTAATGTACGTAATACAACAAATTTTAATATTCAAAGCTCGTTTTATAAGCTCGAGCTTGATGTTGAGCTCTAGTTATTATTTTTTTATAGCTCCTGTTTTAAGCTCGAGTTCGATAAAAGCTCAATTAGTTATATATTAAAGCTCGAGCTCGATAAAAAACTCTCTCAAATAGCATGATAAAAGCTTGATGGCTCTTATCTCCTTCACAATATCTTATATCAGCTGCCATTTTATATTCCACTGAGTGACTGAAGTCAACTGATCATATCATATATACAAACACCATGAATCACCAAACCAAGGAAAAGAAGCTAGAACTCTTCAAAGGCCAAACCCGCCTTCCGAAATTCGCAGTCCCATGTCGTTACGACTTAACTTTAGTACCCAACCTTAAACTGTGTACCTTTTCAGGCTATGTGACTGTTGACGTATCAATCTTGGAGTCAACTCGGTTTCTCGTGTTAAATTCGATTGATCTTGTGATAAAAGAGACTTTTTACATTGACTCTAGTAACCATGTTGTGGGAAGAAGCTGACCTGGTGTTTTTGAAACATGCAGAAAGTGGTTCCTACACCGAAGTTGTGGTGGACAAAGACGACGAGAAAATTGTGTTGGTTTTTGATGAGGCTCTTGGTGTTGGAGATTGTGTGTTGGAGATTAAGTTTAGTGGTGTTCTTAACGAACATATGAAGGGTTTCTATAAAGGGTATATTTTGTACTTAGAGCTGTGTATATACAAGTTCTTGGATGTCCGTTTCGTCATTTACTCAGGGGGGGACCCCATGTAGTGGATAGGGGGATGGTTTCTTCAATAATCACATTTTGTAGTGTTAGTTTATGATCTTTAATCTCGCTGCCCTCCACTGAAATCTGAAAGTGCCCTCCACCCAAAGCTAGTTGAAGAAAAAGAAGAAAGAAATGGGTTGGTGAGGTGAAGACATGAACTTGTTTGTAGAAAGTAATGCCATGGCTGTAACGTGAAGAATGCCATGGTTATAATGTAGAAGACGACTACAAGGAAGAAAGAGAAAAAAGAAAATGAAATTAGATAACTTATAGGTTTTAACTTTTGTTGGTTTTAGCTTATCACATCTTGTTTTTTGTTTTATCGGTTTTGAAGGAAAACAAGTACAGTATTTCTCTGCTTTTGTTATGTTTTGGTTTACAACGAGGTTGACATTGAGAAATGATATGTGCACATTTTTTTTTTCTTTCTATACACTACTAAATCACACCAGTGATGCATACAATATAACACTGCTATGTATAATTTAGGGGTTAATGGCATGTAATAGCAACGTACTTTCCCATTTGTGCCATTATTAGATACGAACCCAAAATATTACAGATATCAGATACGAACTTTCAAATTTTTTTTCATTATCAGATACGAACTTTAAAATATCAAATATCAGATACGAACTTTCAAATTTTTGTTTCATTATCAACAACGTACTTTTTCATTTGTTTCATTATCAGCAATTTTTTATTTTTAAAGTTTTTCTTATATTTGAACAAAGGAGAAAAGTACGTTGCTGATAATGAAACAAAAATTTGAAAGTTCGTATCTGATATCTGATATTTTAAAGTTCGTATCTGATAATGAAAAAAAATTTGAAAATTCGTATCTGATATCTGTAATATTTTGGGTTCGTATCTGATAATGGCACAAATGGGAAAGTACGTTGCTATTACATGCCATTAACCCTATAATTTAGTGGTAGATGACAAAAAAAAAATAATGTACAAAAAAAATGATATACAAATCACCTCCCTATCAAAATATAATAAGAATTTTATATATACAGATAAAATAGAGTAAATATAAGGTATTTGTTAGCTGTAAGGTTTAACCTCTATCATCGAACATCTATCCTGATGTGACAATAAATAAATAAAAATACTTGACCGATTGACTTGTTGCTATTCAAATAAATAAATAAATAAAAATGGCCCCCCACCTCTTAATTTCTTGGTTCCGCCACTGAGTGTTTATTGTCAAGGGCAAGTTATTTGGAACCCACAGGGTTTTCAATCATTGCATGCATCGTCGGGTTGTACGGTATGTATCGCGGGTTGTACGGTTTGACGAAATCCACGATGTGACAATATAAGGAGGGTTTGTATAACACGACAAGACTTATGTTGATTGTGGAGTGAGGGAAAATATGCCAGTGACACAGTTTGAATCGGCTGATGCACGAAGGTGTTTTCCATGCTGGGACGAACCTGCTCTTAAGGCATGTGATGTGATTATTATATTGTTTCGATCAATGTTTTGAAAACCGGGTTCGAAATCGACTCGGTCGAGTCACCGGGTCAACCGGTTCGACCGCTAGGTCAACCCGGTTTTCAATTTATTATTTTTTTATTTTTTCGACCGGGTCAACCGGTTCGACCACCGGGTCAACCCGGGTTTTTATTAAAAAAATTTGAGAAAACGAAACCCGGCCGGGTTTGTTTCGAGAACCGGGTTGACCCGGGTCACTCAAAACCCGGCGGGTCTAACATGTTAACCCGGTTTTAGAAACCCGGGTTTTTTTGACTCTTTTTTAGACCGGAACCGGTCGAACAGGTTAACCCGACCGGGTTGACCCGGGTTTCAAAACACTGGTTTCGACTTTAACTTGTTTGGATTCCACTAAATAGCAATGTGCATAATGTCAATAACAACACTAAAACTTTTAACTTGCAAATTTTACTGTTGTTCCAGTTTTTATATAGACCAAGTATCTTTGTCACATTTAGTATAACATAAGACTAATAATGTGATACTCAAAGCAGGCTACGTTTAAGATAACAATTGGCAATGTACCATCAGAGTTGACAGCATTATCAAACATGCCTGTCTCTGAGGAGACTATCGATGGAGACTTTAAAACCATGAGCTTTGAGGAATCACCACTTACGTCAACTTATTTGGTGGCTGTTGTGGTTGGTTTTTTTGATTACATTGAAGAAACATATGATGGTAATGCTCATTTATATAAGGCTCGATATGTTTCACTACCTCAAGCTGTTGTTTAGTATCTTTTCCTCACTTTCATGCAATTCATCGGCCTGCAGGCATCAGGGTCCGTGGATACTGTTTTTTAACGGCAAGTTAGTACAATACTAAGTTAGTTATTCGATTCTACAGTAGTACTTACCCAGAAGTGGTAGGATTTTGATGGATCAACAACGATATCTCGCTGGTCGAATGAATGAAACATTGAAAGGATCAAGTGGCAAGCGCTCTCATAACTCAACTGCGGATTGTTACTGGGAAAGTGAGATATACAGGTGAAGAGCCATATCAAAGCTAGATGCATATAGTATGCTGGATGTAATCTAAATAGATTCATTTCTAATTGTATATGAGTGGTAATCAAGCATTTATAACTTTATACTGGTAATCTTTTTGTAGATATATGTAGTATATAGTTTTGTTACATGTGAAACACTTTATGGATCTCTTGATGTCCTACCACCATGTGGTGCCTGACAAACTCAAGAATTACCTCATTTTGTGCCTTTGACTGATAGCTGTCATCTTCATTTAATAGCAGATAGAGATAGTCAAGGATTACCTTACTTTTAACAACTTTGGAGGATATATGAAGTTTTACTTATTACAACACAAAACCTCAATGAATAAGAAATCAGTAATCCCAATATAAATCCTAACCATGCTTCTATAGCCAATACAGTTTTCTATGACTAATTTCCTAGTTTGCCTGTGTTAATTTTGTGATACTTAAGCCACAAGTTCATAAATACGATTACATCTATCAAATCTTCGCTCACATTATACCTATCGTGAAGTTCCATACTAGATCCATCATCAAGACATCCAAGGGTGTTTGAATTCATGGAGTCTTAATTTGGCATTCCATTCACTGCATTCTCACGAACTAGAATATACAATCAAGCCATCACTATCTGGAGTGCCTTAATTAGAGGCAGTTGACCTAATTTTTGATCACCAAGATTAACAGATTATCTACCAACCCCTTCATTGGATGGTAAGCATACACTACCTCGTTTACACGCTTAAAAGATGTGAGCTTCAAATTTGGACTTACATATGGGGCACTGAAACATTATTCGTAGTGAAAATTGGCCGTCTCTGAATTCTCAGACGGCGCAACCTAAGCTTGACTAGGAACGTGTGATGCAGAAAGAGCTATACCACATCAAAATCATATGTTACAAAGTGTTTATACTAGCAAAGATGACTTTTAGCAAGTAGCTACAAACTTTCCATTTCATACGGAGTAATACTTTACTAATGACTGGAGTATAAAGTTATAGAGCTGGAGTCGGTTACAAGCTCTTAAACTATTCATCCACTACATACCTATCCCATCATAGTTCAAGCTTCTACTTTTGCTAAACAAACTCATGTACAAATCCAAGTAGAACTTAGGTTTAATGTCCAACAATATGAAGTGCAATGCAAACTCACATCGTTAAGAAAAAACAATCGCCCATCTGCTCTATTAGTAACCATTAGAAATAAAACAAAACAGTTCATATCCGTGCAATGACACAAACGTGTTGCTCATATCACACACAAAACATGATGCTGGTACATAAAGTAGGGTCAAGTGTCCAACATTATGAAGCTCAAGCTAAACTCAAATCATTATAATTCCAATCAAACAATGACTGATATAACTAGAACAAACTACTAGCATTGAAACAATGACTAACTCACATCGTTCCAAAGAAGTGAAGAACGCACAAAAACATAATACTTGCACATAAACAAACAACGAATATATTCAATCAAACGTTCCAAAGCCTGTACACAAACTGAACTAAGCACAAAACAAGCAACAATTATATTCCAATCAAATGTCGCACACAAATTGAATCCATTGAATCTCTCATATAACACCACAATACAAAACAATAAACTAGAAACACACCAACAACATGTTATGATCCCACATCGGCCAAGTATGGGATTGGTCGATGGTTTATAAAGTCTAGGTGTCCCCTCTTCCTTTGAGCTAGCTTTTTTAAGTGAGTTCTGCACTAAGCTTATGAACCGATACGAGCCTAGTATGTGACACCCAATGTGGATCATAACACAACATCAACAACCTAGGACGACGCCGAAGAGGCGACATAATAACCACCACCATCATCAACATCCTCCAACAAATCATCCGTAGACCTCAAAACAGCATGAACAAGGACAACACCCAAACCAATCAAAACCGACGAAACAATATTCCACGTGGCACCAGTCAACAACAACAAACCAATAGTAACAACCGACAACACAACAAGCACCGTACGATCATCAATCGTACGGCCCAAAATAACCAACGGCTCATCGCGTAAAAAGTACAAAAACAACCAACCACACATCATAACAACGAAAACAATTAAGGAAACTGGGTGCCATAGTAAGCTTAAAAACAGGATACTAAGGATGATGATAGCGTAGTTCATGCGAAAGTAAGTGAGATTGGATTTGATACGGGAGAGTGCGTCTGACGCGCCGTGGGGCGGGTTGAGTGAGGAGAGCATTTGTTTCCAGGGGCGGCGGTGGCCTAGGCCGGATTTGATGCGTTGTTTGGCGCGTGATAGGTACTCGACGCTTGTTGTTGTTCCGGTTGAGGATGATGGGATTGTGCCGTACGTTGTCATCGTTGACGGTGATCTGTTGTTGTGTTAGGGTTTTGGTTTGGGTGAATTTGGGGGGAAGTTTAATAAGGTGTTTGTGTTTGTGTATGATGTAAACTGATAGGGAGGGTATGTTAACGGGAGGTTTTGGTCAAAATGTACAAACCGCGATGTATATTGTATAAACCTTTAATGCACAGAGCCTACGAAAGCTTTTACGGGAAGGTCCGTATAAACTCGTCCGATTGGGAGTTTAACAACTAAAGTACAAAACAGGTCTTCATGCCCCACTGTTTTGTTTCAATATTATATTGTTTGTTCTCAATCCTTCTATATTATTCTAATCATTTTTATCCCTTTTAACTTGTGGGGACTTTTTTGAAGTAGTCCATTTATTTTCTTTCTAAAATTTATTTTTTGAAGTTGCAAAAACCATGAAACGATAATCAGCCGGTTGACTTTTTTGCAGCTGTAATCAGGCTAGTTAGGATTAATTGTGATTAATCAAATTGACAATTTTAGCAAGTTTTGAGTATTTTTGATAATTTTTGATTATGTTCTACGAAATTTTTCTTAAAAAACATTTTGTTATATACTAGCAGGGTACCCGCGCGTTGCGGCGGCAGATACTCTGAAATATAATTTTTCGGTGAATCTTATTTTAGTTTATTATATTCATTTTTACAATAAATTTACGGATATTAAGAATTTGGTTTAGCCCGTGCTCGAGCCCGTTTGGCCCGCGCCCGTTCAGGCTAAATCCCATTTGCCCCGTTGCCCGTTCAGGCTTGAATATTTGTATAATGTGCATTATTATTTGTATTAATGACGAATCGAATTTGCCAAATAAATCGAGTAGACATAACCTAAAAAGCACGAAACGAATCGAATTTGCCAAATAAATTGGCTTTGTGAAAGTTATACGTATTTATATTCGTTTTTATTGAAAAAATTATTTCGAGAACAATGACGCAAGTTTCATAATTTTTCAAGTCCGTTTGGTACGTCAAATGGGTCCTTGTAGTCCTTAAAGGAGGTCGACAGAATTGCGGTACATGTACAAATACTTGCGCTTTAAATTCTTGTGCATTGTGTTTTATAACTTGTATTAATATGTGATAGGGTGTATTAATTGTAAGAGATGTAAGAGATATGTGGTCCTTAAAATATTGTGCTTTAAATACTTGTTCTTTGTGTTTGATAACTTGTATTTTACTTAAAAATCTAAATATGAAAATCTTAAAAATTAAATAGGAGAGAATGTGCAAAATGTATTATAAGTAGTATAGATTTGGGTTTAATCGTTGTAATGAAGATGACAGAGAATAAGTTAAATAAGATAAATTTACATAATAATAGCTTAAGTTTTTTTTTTTTTTTTTTTTTTTTTTTTTTTTTTTTTTTTCTCTTAAGGAATACATATATAGTCAGCGCCGTCTTTGAGGGTGTGCAAGGTGAGCGACCGCTCAGGGCCTCAAAGTTTTTAAGGGCCCCAAAATTTGTTCTATTAATAATTATATGCATATGTACACATATTTTTTACGAAGAAAAAAGTATTTAGATGAAAAAATATCTTAAATGAGTAATATGTTAGAATGTTTAGATAACTAATTACATTATATCTTACAAACGGTGACACTTTATATATAACTTCCTTGTCGAAAGACCTCACTATTTAATTTCGTTCAGGACCCTAAAAAATTTCATAAATTAATGAGACGGCCTGTATATAGTCGAAAACAATGTGCAAGTCTGCAACGCTAAAAGGCTATATGAACACGTGTAATAAAGTTACTATGTTCTATCCAAATTCAAAGAAGCAGATATCAACATTAAGACATGTAAATGAAGAAAACATAAATTTTAATAGCAAATGGTTAATATGTAACGGCTTGTGTTATGTCAATTTGTCAATCAGTCACCATGACAACATCCCAACATCAAACTTAATAAAATCAACAATCTTTTGAGTCTCCAAGTCAAGCTTGATTATGTCGTTAGCTTTGATGAGAGGATCTAGGTAGAAGATGGTGCGACTATCTCAAATGTTGATGTATGGAATCCCTTTCGAACCAAACTAAACTGATCGAACCTTGCACAATTTTTACTACACAAAAGACAATTAGTTAACATATAAACTTAAAAGATACCCAACACCAAAATGTAATTCTTTATTTTTAGCGTAGCTACTTTTATATGCAAGTATCAATGATTCTTTTTTGCAACAAGGGACAAAATACCTTTGATTCCTCATCCCTCATGGAGTCATCCTGAACCTTTCTTTTCCTTTTGTATCGTATAGAAGAACAAATTTATGAAAATAAATCAGATATTACAAACAATAAATCAACACATTTATGAAGATAAATAAGAGAATACAATATACTAACCTCAAGATCATTTGCTTTTACTTATCACAAGTTGAAAATGAGAATCATTGTGTTTATATAGTAGAAAAAAAAAGATAATATTTTAGAAAGTATTTAATATAAAAATTACAATCACAAATCACGAAAATACGAAACCGTGAATTATAGTTTCAAAGTTACTTTTTCAAATTTGCCCAAACCTTGCCTAAACATTGTGTTTCAATTTTTAAATCGTGTATTTAAATGTTCCAATTTTCAATTTGGACCATTCTTGTGTTTCCAAAAATATAGTTCTTAATTTTTTTGTGTTATAGATAGTTTAGCACCAAATCCATATTTTCTTATTACTGTGTTTAAATAGTTAAGATATGGTTTCCTTTTGCATGGTTGTTTCCCGATTTTGCATGGTGCCAACTTTTTTTATATGGTTTACTTTTGCATGGTTCCTACGTTTTATACGGTTTCCTTATTATAGTGACAAGGGCAATTTGAGGATTGACCAAAAGTTAAAGAGTTGTCTTTTCACTTTAACTCTTTTGACATTATTATATATATATATATATATATATATATATATATATATATATATATATATATATATATATATATATATATATATAGGCTTTATTTTCAGAACTCTATTAAGTGTGGGAACTGCGAGAACTCCAATTTTATATTAGAAACATGCATGTTCATATAAAACATGTACGTTTTCTTACATACACCTTAATACAAATACTTGCGTAATATACATGTTCATATAAAACCATTTTGCATTGATATGTTGCACTTAACTAGTTTACGGTGAGTTTTGAGTATTTTTAACAAAATTTACAAATTTCCAGTAAGTTTGACCATCTTTGACCACGATTGATCGATATACACAAATCAAAAAGATTGATGGTCCAATATTGCCTAGACGATTAATTGGTCTTGTATGCATTTTTGTTTGCACTGTTATTTTCACTCTTTATTAAAATATTATAGTTTACATCTACGTACTTTCTTTTCATGAGACGAGAAGAGTATTTATCTCAACTAAATCGTTTGAATGGGTTGAGCAACTTTTGAAAAAGACTTGGACTCGACCAATATTATTTATTGAGCAACTTCTATTTGATGCTATAAGTACTACGTATTATGTTTGCACATTGCACTATATTGACTTAAGTTAAAACTATACATGTATTTATTTTTATTTTTTAATTTTAAATTAAGTAAAACGTAGATAATGAACTAAAATCACATTGGAGCTCTCGTCGGCAAACCAGCTCAATTATGAATAATGGAATATGCTTTCATGATAATAGTTTAAAAATACTTAACATTACTTATTCATCATCATTTTTTTTATAATCTTCTATATACATGATTGTATGTATGGGAATCGTACACGCATAGCCAAAGACACCTAACCCAACCACGTCTACACCTCCACCTCAATCAACTCGGCTTGCCACACCCACACCTTCAAATCCGTCAACACAACCATCCAAAAGCTTAGATTTACAAATAAAAAACCCTAAGTCTACTTACAAAAATCATAAATTTACAAGTGTATGTAACCTTAAATTAGATATGAGTTTATTGTTGTTGTTATTCGAAGAAGATGATGGACACTTTTGCTATTAGATATGATAATTTAGTCATTTCAATTTATGCAAGGATGAAAACGGACTTATGGCCCGTTTGGTTGGATATGTGAATGAGATTATGACTTTGAAAGCCATTAATTGTGCTTGTTTTGTGGGCCCAGTAATGAAGTGGGTATATCATAGTCATAGATTCATTACACACCAATTTGGTGTCTATGAAATCCAATCTCGTGAGTCCCTCTTTTTTCCACTACAAAACTCAAATATTTTCACACTTTTTCATACCATATTTTCTCATCCAAAAATAAACAATCGTAATAATACACTTTTTTATATCCATTGTCATTCTACCTTATACTAAATCCGATACCCATTGTCATTCCTAGCAACAAAACAAACGGTCCCTTAAGTTTTTCCACACAGACACCTGCTGCAATTTTCAAATCATAAGGACGGAACATACGATTTAAGTCATTTAACCAAACCAAAGATGATTTTTGCAATTTAATCCTTAAACAAAGGAAACTTTGTTTAGCCTAACTTTTTAACATGTTTTGCCAAACAAAAGATACACATTTGCATTTTATTTTGGATAAAGGGAATAGGATCATGATCACATTCAAGCGTAGCCAGTGACAGAGTCAGGAAGTTTAATCGAAGGGGGCAACGGGCGATAAAAAAGATACGATAACGGATCCGATTGTTTTTTAGGTAAAATTCAAAATGGGTCGGGTCGGGTCGGGTCGGTTGTAATTAAATAAAGACACTTTTTTTAAGGCAAATGACACTAACTAAATGAAAGATTTATATAAAGAAAATCAACCAATAATGTAAGTTTAACAAGTTTCATTGTAACTAAGATCAACCAACTCGCAATCTAATTTCACGTATACCTAACTACAAATAAAAGTAAAGCAAGCTGAAAGTAATTAAACTTGTGTCAAAATAATTAGATATCACTACATCACTTTTATCCATTTTTTTTTTTTTTTTTTTTTAATCTTCAATAGGATCTTTTAAGAATTAAACTAAAAGTAGACGTGTACCTGTGTATATCGACGGTGTTTTATAGCGGCAAATAATTATAGTTGAGATATTTTTAAGTGTTTCGTGTAACGTTTAGCAATTGACGTTGACAAGTTTTTATTATCATTTGAGATGACAACAACATCATACCAATGTTTCGTGTAATTTTTAAAATATATACTGTATAAGATTTAAAAATTTAATTGTAACTGATACTCGTACAACACAATACCTTTAAGAAAACCTTAAAAATTTACATATAGTCTCATCATTTACAAAAACAAATATATCATGTTTGATATTTCAATTGACAACCTTGATTTGAATGGTCATAAATTGAACTTGTATATTCATTGTAAATTTTAAATAGAAATACACAAAAGAAATCTAAAGTAAATAAATAGTACAAAATTAAACACAGTAAACTTTTGACTGTTTTTCTCTGCTCCCAATGCCTAGCTACCAGCTTCCCTATTCACACTTTCCATCTTTCTATTTCATCTTTCCAACCATCCTTTTCCATTTTTTCCGACGAAACAAAACCACCGGAAAAATGGTTTTGAGGCATTAGAGCTTAGTTCACACTTTCAATGATGAGGGCACTCGGATTATCAAGCTGAGGGCAATGGCATTTTTTCTACAATTTTGATATTTTTTCTACATTATTTTGTGTGTATACGAGAGGTTTGTTGGGGGCAACTCCCCCCGGTACTCTCAACATGGCTCCGCCCCTGAGCGTAGCAAGTTGAAGTCAACACCTATATTTGTCTTATGCAAATTTAGTTTTTCTTAATTTTAAATCGAAAACAACTCGGTTGGTACTTACCAAGTATTTTATTGATTGTTAGTTTGATACTCTCATTTAAGTTTTTTATTTTGTTGATAAGAGCGCCAGGTGTTGTACTCGTTGTGCTTCGCCAGTCTACCGTGGCTGGTTCGTTGTTCCTCGCCACGACATTACCTCCTCTTGTGAATGAGGTTAGTTGTGAAGGTTTGTTAAAGTGATGTGGCATCTCATAGGCCCCAAATGAGTAACTTAGCCTCTTCGCCAAACCAATTGCTCTAATTGATATAACTTTGTTTTACGATGAAATTATCATATAATTATTATCTAGCGGTATTTGTTAACTTTACAAACTCAACATGGTTGGAAAGTTAACTAAAAATAATTCACTCTAAGTATAAAAATCATGTTAAAAATTAATTTTGTATTTAGTGAGCATCTTTTGAAGTGTAAATAAATGCATTTAATATGCATTGTTAATATACTCAAACTTTTTTTTTCTTCCCAAAATGCATTGTTAATACTGCCGGTTATGCGTATTATTGTTTCTTATACATAGCCTTTAGGGTGGGTATGTTTGGCGAAAGTAACTGTTGCTGAAACTGGTGCTGGTGCTGGAGATGGTGCTGGTGCTGGAGATTATAAAAAGAGATTATTTTTATAAGGTATATGAAGTAACCTTTGGTTTTAAGAGATTATGAAAGATTATTTTTTTTAAGAATCTCTTATAAGTTATGTCTGCCAAACAAATATTATTTTTTAAGTAGCTTATTTTTTGAAAAATAAGCACAATCTAACAACAATCGTGTGTGCCAAACATAGCCTATATTTAGCAAAATGCATAAATTAGTATACATGAATACGGTTTTTCAAATTAATGCATTCAAACTTTCATTAATTTACATCTTAGAAAGTGCCCTGTGAACAACGAGTTTTTTATTATTATTATTATTATTATTATTATTATTATTATTATTATTATTATTATTATAAAGCATCACTTTCATTATAACCAAACCAAAAGGATTACAAGAAGTTGGTGGGGAGTCTCGACACTATCTGGGCCCCCACGCCTTTAGTAATAGCAAAACTAATCCTACTGAAGATATGGTTTGCAGCACGTGCCCCAATGTCTTGATTGATGGAAAACTTCTGGATCCGCTTAAGAAGGGCCACCGCATCTGTCTCAAGTTCCCCTAAAGAGGAAAATGAGAAGGGGGTAAACCCATATCCTATATTTGCACATTTAGCCCCATATTTGACCCATTTGCGTTTTGCGGCATCGGTCACAACGCGCCCCGGTGCAAAGTCAATCATGCCGGTTTGCGTGAGGGGTGACGATCCCGTCAGATCAATACACACATCCTTTCCTTCATCCCAGGAATAGAGCAGAATATCTGCTGGCCTTAAGGCTTGCCCTCTTTCTCCGCCCAGCCCGATGTCGACCTCCTTGCGAGCCGAGATTCCGGATCGAAAACAGATATCAAGCAGAGTATCCCGCACTATGTTGTGTCGATGTTTAACACCAATTGTGCCAGTACACGAAACAGCGTGGTCCCCATAAATATCTCCAGCGAAAACCTTAGAGCACGCTGAGCACGGTCCCTGGACAGAGAATAGGGGAACGCCTAACCGATAACACAAAATGCACCTATAAGTTCTGGCGTTCAGAGTCTGTCCCAACCCGGATATCGGGACCACCCTGAGCCAGTCTGATGTATGATCCTCTTTTTGCGACCTCCAGAGTGCCATTTGTCGAGGGGAAAGTCGAAATGTGGATTCAGCCATTTGGGTAACATGTTTGAAATATATATCTGCCAGTTTCTTCATGAGTTGGGGGGCAGCGATTTCATCTGGGTTACTCAAAAGGCCGGTCTCCATTTTCGCATTGAACGCGCACAAGGCTTCATCGAAGGGAAGGCCAGAGGCTACCACACCAGAGTGCGTTAGAAGCTTAGTCTGTAGCTTGGCAGTTTGGAGTCTAGACGCAAGGAAGGCATAGTACAGCGTATCCCCCGCAGAATATACACCTAGCCCCCCAAATGCAAATTATATAGCGAAACTGATATTTAGCTCGGCTCGTTCGAAAGCTCGTTTAGTTATTCGAGCTGAACGAGCCAAACGAGTTACTCAAGCTAAACGAGCCGAACGAGCTAATCGAACTAAATATGTATTTACAAAATATTTTAATTATAAAATTTTAATTACTATTAGTATTATAGGTTAAAAATCAAAACTAATAATATGTTAACATTCAATTACTTCAAAGATCTATACTTTAGGTTATATATAAAATATAAATTTTAACTAGTAAGCTTGAGCTTTTGTTTTTATAGACCTCACATTATTTTCCTTTTGTTTCACTTATCCAATGTCGGATGTGAAATAAAATATTTTTTATTTTCTTTTTTTCATTCAAGCTTATAAGTATTACTTTAGATTAAGCGTTAGAACAATACAAACATCTTAAACTTGAAAGTTAGTTTATTATAGGATTAAAAAAAAAATAAAAAATAAACGAGCTTCGAGCTCGAGCTCGAACAACAAAAAATATTCGAGCTCGAGCTCGAGCCAATTCTTAAAAGTTTATTCGAGCTCGAGCCGAGTAGTTAATAAACGAGCCTAGCTCATTTAGACCAAAACTCGACTCAGCTAGGATCGTTTACACCGCTAGTAGCAACACGTGCTCCAATGTCTTGGGTCATCGAGAATCTTTGGATACGCTTTAGTAAGGTCACCGCATCATTCTCAAGTTCTCCAAAAGAAGAGAATGAAAAAGGGGAGAAACGCATATCCAATATCCGCACATTTAGTCTCGTACTTGATGCGTTTACGTTGTGCGGCTTCAATCACCGCACGACCCGGCACAAAATCAACCATGCCAGTTTACGTCAAAGGCGATGACCCTGTTAGATCAACACAAACATCAAGCCCACCATCCCATGAGTAAAGTAACATATCAGCTGGACGTAAGGGTTTGTCCCTTTCCCCACTAAGCCCAATATCAACCTCCTTACGTGCCGAAATCCCCGACCGAGAGCATATGTCAACAAAAACATCACGAACCACATTATGTCGATGTTTAATACAATAATACCCACGCATGATACAGCATGGTCCCCTTAAATATCCCCAGTAAAGACCTTGGAACAAGCTAAGCACGGCATATGAACAGAAAATAGAGGAACACCTAGCCGATAGCATAACACACAACGGTAAGTCCTAGCATTCATAGTCTGTCCTAATCCATATATTATTATTATTATTATTATTATTATTATTATTATTATTATTATTATTATTATTATTATTATTATTATTATTATTATTATTATTATTATTATTATTATTATGTTGCCTTTCATTTATAGAAAGGATGAAAAATTTAAAATCGAAAAGAAAAAATATATTAAAATGACTTTATTTTGTGAAAAAATTTATGAGGATGACATTTTTCTTTATATTCAAGGAATGCTTGTTTCGACTTATATAACCAGTTTATGATTTATTTAATTTAAGCTTATATTTTATAAGCTCAATTTTTATAGCTTATTTTAAAACTTTTCAACCTTTATAAACTTACTACGAAGTAGAACATAAAAAGTTTATATAAATTGGAAATATTTAAAATAAGCTACAAAAAATGAGCGTATAAAACATAACCTAAAATCAAATACTAATACGGTAAGTTTTTTTTCTTCTTTTTAGAACTAATTATCTCATAACATATAACAATAACTATCTCACATGTCTTAAGCAAGATTTGATTCCACATTCATTTAGGTTCCGTTTGGTTCGTAAGTGGGTTTGGATTAAGATTTAGATTTAGTATATAATTTGAATTTGAGGTAGGTTTAGGAGAGAGAAATTATATTTATTTAAATATATTTTATAATAAATTTTAAATGAAATATATATCATTTGAATGTTAAAATTGCAAAAAAAAATGTGAAAAATATAAAAGGGTTCATCATATAGAAAGAAAAAAATAAAATGGCTCACAAAAATACACAAACCCATTTCAAACCAACCTATATTATCTACTACAGTATCATTTTTTGATTACAACTCTCATTCACTTTTTTTAAAAAAATGAACCAAACAAATAATCCCAACCAAACGGACCCTAATTTAGTTTGTCACAAAACAATAAGCCCTTTTTGTACATCAAATAGTACCACTGTATAAGTCAAATGGTAAACAATCACCCACTTAGTTGTAACTAGTCGCTAATTGGTTCAATTTGGTCCACGTGGATAATTCAATCCAGATCCAATCCTGATCCAGTTAACATAATAATTCACTTTAATAATAAAAAAAGCAATTGTGGATTTCGTTTACGTTATTTCAGTTGACCAATTTTTTAAAGCTTCATTTCCATAATCATTCATTCATGTACAAAATTCAGCATTCATTTTAATCCAAATTTTTAAAAACACAATTATTTATTTATTTATTTATTTACATTATTACATGTAGATTTTGGTGTTATAATAATTGTTACGTAATCGGAAAAAGTTTGTTAGAATTCCGGCAACGATGGGCGCGGCGCCGAGCTCGTCATCATCGGTATTTTTTTGTCTCTTTTACACGTCATCATTTATGTGTGTGTGAAAATGTGAATGTCTGTGTGAGAGAGACTAAGGAACAAGGGCATCCACTATGGTGGGTTTATGAAAAGGTCTAAGAAAGATGAAAAAGTTTATGTTTATTTCAACCATAGTGGACACTCATTTCATGTCTATGTGGCATGAAGAGGTCATAATTCTTGAACCTCTTTATAAATTCAATACATTAATGCATTTGTTAAAAGAGACATTTTATGAACTTACAAAGGTTTATACCATAGTGAATGTAGGTTTATAAAATTAAAAGGTCTAAAATTTATTGATACATTAATGTATAAACCTTTGTAAAAGATTTATCATAGTGGATGCTCTAAGGATACTTTTTTATGAGCCTTATGTGACGAGGTTTGAAACCTGGTCTCTTTTGAGATTTTAAATGTGAAATTGTAGGGGTGTTTGTTTAAGCTTATATAGCGGGCTTACGCCTTATATGGTTTTGGGCTTATGTTTCGTAAGCTCATTTTTTTTTTTGGTTATTTTGAAACTTTTCGGCTTATATAAGATTATTATTTGTTATAATAAGCTTATATAAATATAAGCCAAAAAGTTTCAAAATAACCCACAAAAAGTGAGCTTACGAAACGTAAGCCCAAAACCATATAAGCCGTAAACCCGCTATATAAGCTTAAACAAACACCCCTTGTATGTGTATGCAAATGTGAATGAAAATGTGTATGGGACTGAAAATGTGAATGTGGATTAGGAAAAATAGAGATCGAGCTCGCTGACATTGGGGGAAACATTATGTGCGGCGTTGATACCCTTTGCGGTTTTAGCTGAGGTGTTGATTTTCAGCTTATCATCTTGTTTTAATGATCGAGGGAGGAAGGCAGCTAGGCCGGCTCAGACTTTTGATGACGTTAGACGGCTCGCTCTTAATTCACCATGTTAGTAAGTTTATTGCATTTTGTTTATTTCTTTTTTGAATGTTGTGATTGGTTTAGGAGTTATTAATGTTGTTGAATTGTTTCAGTTACAGTTAATGAAGTGGAAGCGTTACGTGAATTGTTCAATAAGTTGAGCAGTTCAATTATAGACGATGGACTCATACACAAGGTATGTTTTCTCCTCCGGTTACCTAGAAAATCATCGTTTTTCTCATTTCATTTTTACCAAATTTCGTGCAAATACTTGGTGTTGCAAACATGATTTCCAAATTGCATTCCACTGAGGTCTAATGACAATGCATTAATACAGACCAATGAACATATGTAGAACGGTAGCATGATTCAAATTGGGTTGACATGAAGCAACATATATTTTGCGATAATGGACTTACATCTTAAGAATAATATGATGTTAATAGAGGCTAGGGAATACTTAATGGCATTGTGATTTGTGAACCATTAGATTCATTTGACTCTTTGAACATTACTCAGTCAGTAGACAAAGGCATAGGAGTCTATTCTGAGAGTAGGAGCCGCCTTGAGTGAGTATATACTTACCTGTGTGGTAAAAAAATTCGTTAGACTAAATCTGAGTGCTGTGTCGGTCGATAGAATAATTAATGAAAAACAGTTTATCAGTGTACATCAGATTAACATGATACAATGATACTGAATTCCTCATCTTTTCCTTGTTTTTTCTTTCCAGGAAGAGCTCCAATTGGCTTTGCTCAATTCAGCCGGTGGAGAAAATCTTTTCTTGAACAGGGTAAATCCTTTATTACATTCCATGTTTCCATCTTAAGGCGGCTTTACATTAAAAGTTTGGAATGTAAATTGATACCCTATTGACCTATTGTATTTGACAATCAATCAAAGACTTTGCCTTGCAAATAAACTCTGAAAGTAGAACAGCTTGTAGTTCACATGATGTAGTTTTGTACCTAAGCCAAGCTTAAGGAACATATTCTGTTGATACACATATGAATGCTTACTCAGACAGAAATGCATATACAATAAGTTTATGGCCATTGTGGTCTTGAGTTCTTGAATTCGAGGAGTTTATCCTTGTATTGAGCATCTTCCATCCATTTGTAGGTTTTTGATCTATTTGATGAGAAGCAAAATGGCGTTATTGAATTTGAGGAGTTTATCCATGCATTGAGCATCTTCCATCCTTGTGCCCCAATAGAACAAAAAATTGATTGTAAGTTTTAAAAACATAATCCACCTGAATTAGTTTTGCAGGTGTCTTCATAATACTGCCTTTTCTCATTCTTTTTCTGCTTCATGCAGTTGCCTTCAGATTATATGATCTGAGACGAACTGGGTACATAGAACGGGAAGAAGTAAGTGGTTGATCTGTTTCCTATATCAACATTTTTCTCATACTCGTTATCATTAACGGCGCCTTCTTATTATCAGGTTAAAGAAATGATTGTTGCCACTTTAAAGGAAACTGGGATGCGTCTTTCAGAAGAAATACTTGAAGAGATAATTGATAATGTAATACTTCTTAAGGCTGATTACTTTTTCTTTTTCTTTCTAAGTTAACAAGCATTCATCTTACTTGTGTTTTTGTGTGCTCAGACATTTGCAGATGCTGATGCGGACATGGATGGAAGAATCAACAAAGAAGAGTGGAGGGACTTTGTTATACAACGGCCCCAACTCTTGAAGAACATGACCCTTCCATCTCTTAGGTACATTTTTCTTTTGATTTCGTTTCATAAGGGTTTGTTATAGTTTGAAGATTTATAGTCTTTTTGTCCATTTGTTAGGGATGTGACGACAGCCTTCCCAAGTTTTATATTCAACACAGGAGTAGATGATTGTTACTACGGAAGTGTCCGTTAATTTAACCGTGGATGCACCAATGGCATCTTTCGCCGTGATACTTATTAAGTGGTCACAGCTCACAGGTGTCAAATTTTGTGTTGGCGCTACGGGTCCTCTTCTAGTGTTTGCATTCATCTATTTAAAAGGAACATATGTTTCTCGTCTTTTAAAAAGACAGATCTAATGTTTGTATTCATCTAATAGGAACATATGTTTCTCTCGTCTTTAATTTAAAAGACAGTTCGTTTATGGTTTATAATCTTATATTGTAAGCAGTAGCACGGTATTATTCTTGTTCTATTGAAATCATTCAAATTTATTTTTGGACCATTCATGACAACACAATACGTACATGACTCATGAGCTTAGGCTTGAAAGAAAGCAGAACACATATTTCATTTCAACCTCATCAATTTTTGAAATTTACAAGACCTGTTTGATGACGATAACAACGACAATCACATCAACTAGAAAGCCTGGATTTTCACTTTTCACGACATACAACTTGAAGCAAATACACAGAACCAAAATGTACAATTCCAGATGTGTACAGTAATTACAAAGATGGGACGGACTTTGATCGGATGAATTGTTTGAGTAAGGCTTTTTCTTCATCAATTTTCTTCTTCTCTTGAGGGTCTTTTGTCTTTACTTTCCTTTTCTCCTCCAATATCCACTTGAAGAGCTCTATCTGCTGATCCACGGGGATTTGCTTCACTGGCTCCGATGTGGCAGGAGGCGATGTTGGTACATTGTTCACTGCAGCAGTTGATGTAGGAGATGAAGTAACACCAGTTGCAGGCGCATCTCCCTCTGCTCTCTCCTCCTTATTTGTTCTCGTGTAAAGGTAAGCTATAAAACATCAAGAATGACATTTTGTTAAAGGAAATGAAAGAAAAACATAATTTATTTTGTTAAGATTTTATTAATTATTGAATCATTCTTTATTTATAAAACTCGAAGGAAATGGAAGAAAGATAAAGGGAATATAACTTTTTTGACAAATGTACATCCAGGGCTCCGTTGCATTGCTCTAAATCGGACATGTTGATATGCGAAATTAAATGAGCCCAAGTTTTTCTAATTAAATCTGCACACTGCATATCAATATCCAGCTGATTTGGTCTAACTTGAACATTTTGATACCTTTAAAGGTTATAAAAAAATCACACATTTCCTAAATTAGTAATCCTGTCATGTTTTGGGATGTCAAGGGTAAGATATTTATCGTCTATCTTTTCCCTTGTTACTACTCATAAAGAAATGAGGTGGAACTTCTATAATCTGCAGTGAGCTAAACATTTCGCTACAAAGAGGTTGTGCATTTTTATAAAGGAGTTAATGACTTGTTTGACAAATAAATGCGGCTGAAGAGCATAAAGCTTAATCAAGTCACAATATCAGTGCCAAATCAAGGAGCAACTATTTTGGGATCACAGGATTATGTCACATAGACAATGTTTTGGGGTTACACATATTAACTCTCAACATTAAAAGCAATCTATATTGATAGGGGATCTGGAAAAACAAAGCTACAAAGTTATATCTTCTATTATGTAAGAAAATTTCGATTGTTGCACATGCTCACAAATCTAAGGTCCACTTGTACCACCTTCACGTATAAACTAAAACTCACGAACGCACAATCATATTGGTAAAACTTACTCGGTTTTTACTGATGAAATGGATGAATAAAAATCTATAATCATACAATGACAATAACTAACAAGTAGTCAAGATAGATAATGTCACTTAAATGCCAAAAGAAGTTGCAGATAACTAAAGGCGAAAAGAAAGATATAACCAAAGACTAATATGATCAATAAGTCACCAGATATCAAGTGACAAAGTCCCAGCATAATTAATTATTCTTCCATTGTAACGCACGAAATAACCAGACATCCTAATTCCATTTTGAACCTAAATATCAAGAAGTTACTATGTTTGCAAAACTAGCCGTAGCAGTAACGTTTGTATTATAAAAGGGTTTGGTAAAGAAACTGCTTGTTTTAGAAAAGGTAGCGTTACAATTTTAATGCTTGTTATTTACCACGCTAACCGTGACAAACACACCCTAAAACAAGCATTGAAACTTGAACACTTTCACTTAACGCATTACTACTCAAGTATACAGCTAAAGGCTACGGGACCATGGTTCTGACTAGTCACCTTTAACCCCCAAACTACTCGCGTAGATAAAAGATTTGACCATCATGTTTCCTAGCAGTAGTGATCTCTTACGAGGATCAACTGATAATTTTGCTGAAGTTATGGTACAGTAAAGAAACGTGCATCTGTTATAGAGAACTAATGACACATCAACTAGTAATACAGCGGTTGAATGTTTAAGACTCGATTTCCGTTTATCATTCTTGGAACATGTGAAATTAAACTCCATTGTGAAGCTTATGTTAATGTATAGTGGTCGGCATCTTTGCCTTCTGAACCGTATGTTTCATTGTTCAGAAACTTGTAGTTACAAAGCATGAGTTGCTTCAATATAATTTCACCGTAAAAATTAGATGACTAGTCACGCTTTGAGCTTTTTTAATATAATTTCAAAGTTATATCTTTCCAAACCACCACTATCCGGCCACGACGCGCGGGTATTCCGGCAAAGACCAGGCTATACCCGGGTCTTGGGCGGATATAGCCGGGTCATGGTCGGAACAGCCGGGTCTTGGGCGGAAATAGCTTAGAAACAGAGATAGTGGTTAGAACTAGTATGAAAGGTAAGTGGGTTTTAATTGAAATGTACCTCCGATGGAAAAATTGACGGCGAGAAGAAGAGGCCAAATGTACTTGGACCGGCTAACCTTTGGCGGTGGTGGGGCCGGAGAAGCAGAAGATTCAGTAGCCATTGATGATGATGATTTGGATGTTGTTGTTGTTGAGCTGTTTATTTTACAAGTCACCACGATCGATCCGTTTCTTCAACTGCTTTCTTTGGAATAATTGAACACGCTACAAACATGACTTTAAAAAAGAAGAAAGGGGTGTTTGTTTATATAAGCTTCTACTAGTTATAATACCTGTGTACGCACGTTTTTTTTTAATTTTTTAAAATTATATATTTTTATTTATTAAAAAATAAATAATTTAATCTTTGTTTTGTCTGATTTATGATGTTTAATTATAGTTTTTTATTATTAAAGATAATTATTTAAAATTTTTAATCCTATTATTAATTGCATATTATCTATATTTTTCTTATCTATATTTTTTGTATTTATCTTCTACTTGTGTTATGGATAAATATAAAATGTTACCTATTAAAAAAATAATCTTTTTTTTTTTAAATAAAATTATTACTAAAATAGGAATGAATTTATTTTTTTGAAATAAAAAATTCCCAATAAGGGTTTTATTTTATTATATAAAAGATATAAGCCGAAAAGTTTCAAAATAAGCCATAAAAAGTGAGCTTATGAAACATAATCTCAAAACCAAAATAAGTCATAAGCCCATTATATAAGCCGAAACAAAAACACACTGAAAATGATATATAAACATGACTGATAATGTTTTTCTAGCTGAATTCTTCAAGTTTATATGAACATGACTGATAGTATTCTCTAACAATCAAAAAAAAAAAAAAAAAAAAAAAAAAAAAAAAAAAAAAAAAAGCATTGGTCTGTCATTAGACCTCACTCTTTTATTTGTAAAGGAACGTTACCGGTTATGGTAATACAAACGATCTCACTTCATCTTAGTTACTTAAGGCCTTAAGGGTTTCGCGGGAGACCTATGTGAAAGTGTAACTAATTTTTATGCCTAAACCGACGTGTCAATGATTTCATTTTTTGGTTTGTGAAGAATGATGTCTCTCTCTTGTCACTAATAGAATGCACCCACATATATTAGTCATGTCAATCAATGTTGTTAAAAAAAAAAAAAAAGGATCATATTATTTTTTGCGAAATGTGATTGGAGCTGGACTAATGTAACTCATAAGAGCTGATTTTATGAAAGCTTAAGTTGCAAACATTAGTTTACAATATGAATACATAATAGTATTTATGTTAATGAACACCTATGGAAGCTTATGTCAAAACCCTTCAACAAGCTTCTTTTATAAACTCTTAGAAAGATTAAAAGTTGTAAAAAGTTTGTGTCAAACAAAACTTGTTTTAAAAATTACCTTATTTTAAAAACTTTCTTATAAATTCTCATTCTCAGAGGATCGATATGACCCAAACTCTAATACTCATAAGTTTTGCCCCAAAACATGATAAGGGTGACATTATTTAAGGAAAAAAATTCGCGTGATTATAGATATGTAAATGAATGATGTTTTTTATGTTCAAATTATTCAAGAAATGCAAGTCTTTGATTTGAATATATGTGATCTAACTACGATATACTGTCATTGTTTACAAACTTTTTCATGATAATCCCAAAAATGTTTAGCAAAGAATATTTGAACTTGTATGTTGTAGTAACAACATTAGGATGTCAAACCAATATGTCACATTTGCTTAATTTGGATTTAAAGTGTTCATGAGTTAGACATATTCTGTGTTGATTTTTGCCTCGTCTATTACCATCTTTGTTTGAACTTATTTGTTAATTTGGATTTTTAGTGCCCATGTGGACTGAATTCATGATTTTGGATATAAAATGGTTACATGCATTTTAAGAGCATTAGACGCCCATGAGTCTTGGGGCTTGTTTTATAGCAAAAAATGATGTCACTTCTACATTTTTCTCCAATAATTCAGTAAAACACTCTAACAGTTCTACTGGCCCACACTTTAACCCAATAAAACACAAAAAACACAAAAAAATTAAATAAGAAATACCCTATAACTCGGTTGGTAAATTTGACGCGAGACCTTATAACTCGATGGAGGTTGTGGTGTCAAGCTATAGGGCTAACCGGCTAAGTTATAAGGCTATACCCCCAATAGATCTATTTATAACATTCACGCTTCCCAGCAGGAATTAACGGTTCATGAGATGGGCATAATTGAGACATAACAGGGCTTAGGCTAATCCACGTAATAGCATAAATAATAGTTTTTGGTCCATAAAATAGTTTTGTATCTTTCTCACCCTAATTGTAAAACCAGTGTAAATAGAGTGGGGCTATAAACTCACATATTAGATTCAAACACTTGTGTCCGTGAGAAAATAATCAAGTATGCAACCAATATACACATAGATGCATCTGAATAATCAATCAAATAATCAGCAAAACAGTAGTGTTTGAGTAAACAGTTGCGCATTCAAATAAAACAAGCGTCGAGTTTAGTTAAAAACGAGCATGTATTCTCTCCCAAAATAGTTTAAAAACAAGTAAAAGTAGGGGTCATGAACTCACCTCAGTAGAGTATACAGTCAGATAGTGAAATAAATCAGATAGTGTTCGGCACCAACACGCGACCTAGGTTAGTAAGGCATGATTTAGTTCATAGTTTAGGTTTAAAACTCAACGAAATTAAAATAAACTCAAAGTTTCAAAGTGTTGTGCTATTGTTGCTTGTGTGGTAGCATTTAAGTTTGAAAAATAGTTTCCTAAATGTTTGTAAGTATTGGCTCTTGGAAGTGTACAACGAATAAGACCTCGAGATTGGATAGTCTTTGGTTTGGAAATAACCAAAGACAAGACGTGGGAAAATAATCGCAAATAAATGTTAGACGTTGACGAATTATAATGACATCGACGTTAGAAATATATACATATATTTAACTTAGTGTATGCATAAAATAGTTGCTACTATTATAAATAAGATGTTTGTTATTAAGTGTGTGTAGAATGTGTAATTAAATGATGTTTATATTTAAAGTGTTTATATGAAAGAAAGACTAGTAAAAGTGTATATATTTCAAAGAGTATAAGTTTGTTTACAATGTTTCACTTATTTTGTCCGTTTATTAGTTTTGTCAAATATGATTCGATACGAGTGAGTCGATTGAGTCGCGGAATAATAATGGGTCGAGACAAGTCGTGAATAGGCCGAAACGAACTAGTAAATCAAATGCACCCTCGCTGAGTTAAGTGGCTCAAGTGAGCTTGTACAATATAAGATGATCTCAAAATAACTTATAACTTGTTTGATCAAACCTATAGTTTAATGGTACAAAAATACTTAATTTTGATTATAATGTTAAAACAAGTCATGTTAAGCTTAAATAAGATAATATGCTAACACTTACATTTTTAGTTTAATCTAGTGTTTAAGTCTTAGGTTTATATAATAGCTCATGGTTGTAGGTGTGTACATAACTGTGGTTGATTATAAATCACGTTTTAAAATTTGCTAGAGATTACGTCGCGAAACTCGTGGTCGAATGAATTGAAACGAGTCGGGAATTAGTTCGAACTCGGTTACGCATAGCAAAACTCTCGACATCACTACAGAACACAACCAATTTACTCATTGTTTTAAAAAAAAAAACAATTAATCCAAATGTGAATTTCCTTTTTCTTTCTTTTGACCAAGACAGTGAGCCAAGGGACTTATTGATAGGTTTTTGTGGGCTTGGCCGAGCATTATACAAACCAGACGCACACCTAGGCCTGATAAACAGAGTGGGCTCCAGCCCATAATAGAACTAATCAAATTTCCAGTATTTTGAAACAGATTGTGTAAATTGCGACACAAAAAGGAATTAGACCAGTATTCATAATTTGAACTCGACCTCGCAATACGACTCAACTGAGACAAAATGACTATAAGTTGGGTTCGCACATGACTACTCAAGATACTATCCGAGTGTCATTTAGTAAGAAAAAGACCATTATGCCAAAAACTAAACATAACAACACAACTTTGTTGACAACCTTTATCAAAAGTTACCACTATGGTTCGACCACAGTGGGTTTTGACCCAACATAACCGAACTTAAAACTCAAACTGATTTTAGTCCAAAAGCTCAAAGTTGACAAGAAAAGTCAAATGATATACACTACCATCACAAGCCAATACTCAGGCTGTTTATAGTTAAAAAAAATGTACTAAGTTTATAGGGTCTAACGTGTGACTGAAAACAAATAAACTACTGGTTCTTTGTTAAGACTTATATATAATCAAAATCATAACATATAAGATCAACAAAAAGAAGATACTCATTTACAGGACTTAGGCCGGTTGACACCAAGACTCAAACAACATCACGACTAAAGAGAATACGTATCATATTGCCAATTTTATAACGAGGTTCACAAGGTTCAAACTCACGACTAAAGAGAATACGAAAGCTCCAAACCCAATTCAACAAGCAATTCCACACACCTCTTGGATTCAGAACTCGATCCCTCCTAGAATGCCGATTACAACTTTACTATTTTTGAGTTGATACTTTGCTTGATAGTTTGTTTGAGTGTGTGGAACCTTGTGAACCGAGATGGGTTTTAAGAATATAAACAAGAATGAGTTTGATTCCTCTTCCTTGGACATCAGTCGATTTGTAGCTAAAAAAGGTAGTCGTCCCCCCTACTCATCACCCTTTTGCGCTGACATCAAAGTATAGACAAAAGCCTGATGTTGTTGTGACCACCTGGTGGTTATACTGAGAAGAAAAAAAGGAGGGGAGGCAGCGGCTTAGGCGGATTTGGTTTTGGACTTTGATGATTTCATTTTCTTGTTTGTATTGTTTTACGCTCAGTTCTCGAGTTAAATTTGAGAGGAAAGGAAAGGAAATGGAATGTGTTTTGTGTTCTTGAGTTTTTTTTAAGAGGGGAAAGTGAAGCTGAGAAGAAGGAGGGAGGAAGATTTCTTTATAAAATCTTCCGCCCATTTTTGGCCGGAAAGGGAAAGGAAGAGGAAAGGGAAGGGAACCAAAACTCAAGAACACAGCGTTAGAGAGAGAGAGAAAGACTGTGTTAGGGAAACGTTAAAAGGAAGATGGGAAATTGATAAGGTGGGTGACGGTTGTGGGGATATACACAAGGACCGATTTTTGTAGTTACTCTTTTATTAATTTTTCTTCTCCTCTTTTGTTTTAAGGGCAAATCGCATAAAAAAGTATCTATCTTAGGTCCAATTTCAATTAAAGGTACCACTCTTTTTTTTTCTCAATTTAAGGTACCCGACTTTTTTTTTGGTCGATTAAGGTTTTTTTCTAACTTTCGTTAACTATTTCGTTAGTAAATTACATACTTGGTCCTTGAGTTTGTATAGGCATTTCATGTTTAGTAAATTACATGATTTAGGTTTTTTTTCTAACTTCCGTTAACTATTTCGTTAACTTTTTACGTTTTCGTCAGATTTTTTACGTTTTCGTCCGTTTTTTCACGTTTTCGTCCGATTTTTTACGTTTTCGCCCGATTTTTTACGTTTTCGTCTGTTTTTTACGTTTTTCGTCCGTTTTTTCACGTTTTTCGTCCGTTTTTTCACGTTTTTGTCCGTTTTTTCATGTTTTCGCTCGTTTTTTTACGTTTTCGTCCGTTTTTTTTACGTTTTCGTCCGTTTTTTCACGTTTTCGTCCGATTTTTAATGTTTTCGTCCGTTTTTTCACGTTTTTGTCGTTTTTTTTACGTTTTCGCCCGTTTTTTTCACGTTTTCGTCCGTCTTTTCACGTTTTCGTTTGTTTTTTCACGTTTTCGTCCAATTTTTTACGTTTTCGTCTGTTTTTTCACGTTTTCGAAAACATGTAAAATTGGAAGAAAAAATGAAAAAATGGACGAAAACGTGAAAAAGCGGACGAAAATGTGAAAAACCGGACGGAAACGTAAAAAACGGGACGAAAACGTGAAAAAACGGACGAAAACGTGAAAAACCGGACGAAAACGTAAAAAACGACAAAAACGTAAAAAACGGACGAAAACGTGAAAAAACCGACGAAAACGTGAAAAATCGGACAAAAACGTGAAAAAACGTAAAAAAAACGGCGAAAACGTGAAAAAACCGGGCGAAAACATGAAAAAACGGACGAAAACGTGAAAAACCGGACGAAAACGTGAAAAAACGGACGAAAAACGTAAAAAACAGACGAAAACGTGAAAAAACGGACGAAAAACGTAAAAAACAGACGAAAACGTGAAAAATCGGGCGAAAACGTAAAAAATTGGACGAAAACGTGAAAAAAACGGACGAAAACGTAAAAAATCAGACGAAAACGTAAAAAAACGGACGAAAAACGTAAAAAGTTAACGAAATAGTTAACGGAAGTTAGAAAAAAAACCTAAATCATGTAATTTATTAAACATGAAATGCATATACAAACTCAAGGACCAATTATGTAATTTACTAACGAAATAGTTAACGAAAGTTAGAAAAAAACCTTAATCGGCAAAAAAAAAAAAGTCGGGTACCTTAAATTGAGAAAAAAAAAGAGTAGTACCTTTAATTGAAATTGTACCTAAGATGGATACCTTTTTATGCGATTTATACACTTGGTATTTATTTTGTATATTTACTTTTGAGTGTTAACTTTTGTATACTTTGTAATATAAGCAGACGAAAGAAAAGTGTATAAATATTGTGATGTGAGTTATGCAATGGTTCTTAGTTTTGCAATACTCGCGGATATTCAAACATATTTCAAGATTTTGTTGGGTTCCGATTTGTTATAGATAAAACCCTGGGTAGTCGTGAATACTACCTATGTTGTTTCCAAGTGTGATTTTATAATAAATATTATAAAATTATTGTTTTTCAGTTTGATTTCAACAAATGTGAGTGTTTGCCTTACTAAATTAGTGTTGGTACACGTGTGGTGTTTGGTGCGAGATAACCTCTCGTGTGTGATCAACAATGATCAGCAATAGGTAGAAAATGACACAATCACATTTTCTCATAAAATAACCAATGTAGTGAGTTACTGAAATTTACAGTGTGCGGGTATATTTCCCGAAATAGTTATGTAAGCTCATGCACGCTTAAATAAATAGTTGGGTAATAATCAATTGACATTTGTTATTTAAAATTAGTTTGAAAAATTTCGGTTTGTTACAGTTATGAACTTGATCACAAGGCTCAATGTAACACCCCCAATTCATGGATGCAGCGGAATTCAAACTGGGTGTTACTGGACGGCACAATAGTCACAATAATAGAAAACGAACTCCAATTGAGTCGTTTTAAAAGATTTATCATTCAAATTATATAAATATCAGAGATTACAAAATGAGGTCCCAATTGGTTCCATGTTTACACATCACATTAAATGAGTTTTTGAATGATAATAAAATTTATAGCCCTCTTGAGTATCCGTGCCCTTCCGTGCCATCCTTGATCGTCATGAACCTGAAATACATGCTTGAGAGGTCAACACAAAGGTTGAGTGATATTCATAGAGTTTAGTTAAAATCGTTTGAACACAATATGTTGGTAGTGTGAGTTATAAGTTCACACCAATGTTTGGAAACAAAAATCGTTATTTATTTCACTAAGCTTATGACACCAAAACGTTAACGTGTACCAATATCGATCGGCAGATTTATCCCGGTAGGTACTTTGCTAACATACCTAAATCTCAAATATTAATGCATTTGTTTGAACTTAGTCAATACAAATGGGATTCGTCAATCCCAATAGGCCTATTCACAATATTTGCGCTCACTATTGCTAGTGATTAAATGGTTCATAATAAGGGATCTCGGTTTAGCAAGGTTGGTACTTAGTGATAATAAAACATCGTCGTGAAGCATACATTAGAAAGCATTGTATTCGATTTAGAAATAGCATGTATTCCCCCCAAGGAATTGTAAAACAATTAAGTAATGGAAAGTGGGGCTATGAACTCACCTTAAGTAGGATAGCAAGTAATGAAGGTGATGGTTGGATCGTGTAGGTTTCTATGAGCAACCTATAATAGAATGTCGCGACTTAGGATTTGAGTAATGAATATAACGGAGTGCCTATATATATATCTTGCATCTAGTCCATGATGTGGTATGATGTATGTTGTAAGTCTTTGAAAGAAAGATTCATGAAACATGTATGTTTTGGTATATCGTTCACTACCGTTCGGGCCGACATAATTCAGAAGTCATGTTAGTAAGCGTTCGAGGAGCCAGGACACTTTAACTCGTAAATCCACAACTCAACTCGACGGCTTACATGATGAACTCCTCACATGAGGCTCCCTACTATTGTAGTAGTTGATAACATATATAGATATAAGTTTTGATTCGAAAAGTTACATGTCCGATATTTGAATAAACTTAGGAAAGTTTATTAGTACATGAAGATTGTTATTAGGGTATGTTTCATATGTCTTGAATGACCATTTTCTCTTGGTAATATCTCATGGTTTCCTTTTAGGTGAAGTAGATCCAATTTGCTTGTTCATGATATCGCCTAATTCATTGTTTCATGTTTTCGCCTAAATAAGCTTGTATGGTCGTTTCGTCATGGCCTAGCCATGACCTTTGGTCCTTGTTTCAAGGTCATGAGACACAACCTTGGCTCTAGCCATGGTTGTGGTCTTGATTATAGGTCATAAGACCCCTTTGGTCTTCATATACCATAACCTATATGTAATGACTTTGTCTAAAAATGGGCTGTTTAGAATTTGAAGAAATTTATCACTTGGAAAGCATTTTCAGGGCTCGAGCTTCTTTGTTCCTGAACGAAAACGTCGTTCCGGACAACTTTCGTGTTTTAACTTTTTGATGAATCGGACCAGAAGTGGGACTTTCAAAAAGTCAGAATGCGATTCAGGAAGGTTTAGGCAGTTTTGCCGGAAATCTTTGGTAACTTCAAATGGGCGTAACTTTTGACTCGTATACTCGTTTTAGGTGGTTCAAATTGCTATGGTTTCCTTGTTAAGTACTCTACTGTAATATGTAATGATCAAACATCATATTTTTACCATTTTGGTCGTGGTTTTCCAAGAAAATCACTAGTTTACTTGTTTGAATAACATAAGTTACATATATGTATCAATACTTGTTTTACTCACTTTTATACATCATGGACATGATAACAAGACAATATATAGCACAAATAATATGTAAATAACATGAACATGATTATTTAACAAGAATCAAGTTAGGGTTTGGCTCACAACTTTTGGCTTTCAAAGATGAAAGGAAGTTAAGTATGGAACTAGGACACTAAACCTAAGCTTGTAAACCCTTTACCACAACTCTTGTAACCCTTGCTAGCCTTGATCTAACCCTTGTGAAAATCATTTAACTTCAGCCCTAGTAACCTTGTATAGCTCCTAAATCAACCATGGAATCACCAAACAAACTTAAGATTCATGTAGAGAATAACTAAGCCTTGAACTTTGATATGTAACTTGTAGCTTAAAGATCAAGGGATCATGGAGCTATGATTTGTGTTGGCTCGTTTTTATGGATGAAAAGATGAAGAAGAAGGTGTTCTTGAGTGGCTATTTATAGTATGAGAAAGTTAGCTAACCATACATGGGTTAGATATTAACCATGGTTAAGTTTAGGTGAAACTTTGTGCCCAAGTTAAGATGAATGGTCAAGATTGAATCACATGGTGACTAATCCCCCCCCCCCCTAAGTCGGTTGGGGCTGTGTGGTGGCCAAGTTGGTGACTTTTGGATGATATCTAAGAGTTTAAGCTAAGTTTTGACTCCGTAAAATGCTAACCGTAAGCTGTTAAGCCACGAAACTTAAAACCGGGTATCGTAAAAATACGAAACTTGGGAGAATGGTTAAACATGTCATAATACTCCATAATAAAATATGAAATGAGTGGTTGGTTCCATTTGGGTGCTCAAACCCTGCTAAAACTGGAAACACGGGTCTAAAACGCGTAATACGCAAAACGTACGAATATTGCGTAAAATTGAGAAAAGTTAAATGTAACTTTTCTAATAGAATGATAATGACTTAAAATGACTTATAATGTCTAGACTGGGCTCAGTCTAGTGTCGGTTGGTATTAAATGTCCTTTAGACATCAAACCGTAAGCCTAAAAATCACGAAATGACTAATAAAATCAAGGAATGATTTTTGGTCAATGGAGGAGGGAAAAATATGTTGACTTTTTCTAATAAGTTGAAAACTTAAATTGTCTTAGAAATGCGGTGCAGGTATAGGCTAAGGTTACGGCTGAGTAAAAACGCTTAAAAACTGAAAATTCCAGTTTTTCACGGCCGAGGCTTATTTTGGTCATGTTTTTCTCAGTCATGATTTATTCTCAAATAAATCATGAGTGTGTCAAACATTTTTCTGATACGGGGAAAATTAACGCGACCGAATTTCGTTGTACGTAGAATTTCTGAATGACGTTTTACCCTAAAACGTGTAATTCCGTGTAATTCCTTAATAACTTTCACGAAAATGAGCTTATGAATGTCAAACTTTTAATTTGTCATGGAAATGATTTATCACTTCAGCCCAAGAAATAAAAATCAAGTTTCGGGAAAATTTTCGGGAAAAATGAATAGTAAAAGTGAATAGTGAAATTTTCCGGGAAAAGTAATTAACCTGAAAATGCGAATTGTTACAGTCTCCACCCCATATGAGAGCTCCGTCCCGGAGATCAATTGCGTTGGGAGTAGAAACTTTGTTGGTAAAAAGATGTAGGTATTTCTTACATATCTGGTTCTCTCGTTTCCTTGTGTATTCAGGACCACGTCGTGAGTTCCAACGAACTTGACAATTGGAATACGGCTTTGCTTGAGTTGTTTGACCTCTCGGTCCATGATTTCTACGGGTTCCTTAATAAATTGAAGATCGTCATTGAGTTGAATTTCATTGAGTGGAATCACTAGTGATTCATTCGACAAGCATTTCTTTAGGTTAGATACATGGAAAGTGGGGTGTACACTACTGAGTTCTAATGGAAGCTCAAGTCTGTACGCCACATGGCCAATCCTGGCTAGGATTTTGAATGGTCCGATGTATCTTGGGTTTAGTTTCCCTCGTTTACCGAATCGTATCAAGCCTTTCCAAGGCGATACCTTTAGCATAACCCTATCTCCGATTTGGAATTCTAGGGGTCTGCGTCGTGTGTCGGCATAACTTTTATGTAGGAAAGGTATGGTAATAGTTGAATATCAAAGGAAATTGATATAGCAGTCGAATATTAATAGGAATTGAGATAGTAATTGAATATCAAATAGAACTTGATATAGTTGTCAAATATCAATAGCAATTGATATAGGAATCGAATAATGGATTAAGTGTTGAACATGTGGTTGGACCAGGTCCTGTTTGAATTGTACGGCTGCCCATGCATATGGCTACATGGCTTCGCAATGAGTTTGGTACGACTGCGCATGCGTATGGTTACATGGCCCCGTAATGAGTTTGTTTGTTATTGCACTATCTTCATGAAAACCAAAATGTAAACCTCGTACTAATGGAAATTGGGATAGTCGTTGCAATCATAGCCTAGTAGGTAATCTGTTGTTGTATCTAGTGTTTATTGACTTCATACTTATGTTATTTCGGATATAATTAAGCCCACTTGTTTATAATTCTTTATTTACATAGAGAGGCATCCCAAACAATGTAACTAAAGGAATATAAACGTATGGTTCGATGATTTATAATTTCTTTATTTAAATGAAAAGGCATCCCAATCCATTCGAATAAGGACATTATAAATCATCCTACTCAAGAATTCCCGACACAACATTCATACTTAGCCGGTGAGTTACAAGGTAGTGTATTATGAGATGATACTGGTGTTCCAAAAGTACAAGATGAATATTCATTCTTGTAAGGCTGATGAGGGTGCTTGTGGTGTAACTAAGGATGATTTGAGCTTTAAAAGTGCATCAAGATCTGTTAATGAGCTTGTGTTTGCCACGGTTGTAAAGGTAATGTTGTGATATGTTGATGAACAAAAGTGTGTAGTGTATGCTTAACATTAATATTGGTAGAGGTGTTGAGTTTGTTTTGAAAATCGTAAGAGATTTTAAAGGTTTATGATGGAATGGTATCCTTAGGACCTAAACAGGATAGTACTTCTACAGGATGAAGAGAAGAATTGATAACTATCCCAAGATAGTAATTCGGATTATCTCATAAATGAAAACTTTCAAGAATGAAATTAGGTAGTACAAATAAGGTGTTAAGAGTTCGCTGAGTGGTAAGGCATTATCGTGCCTCTAGATCGTTTTAATGTATTCTGGTGGTTTATCGAGTTCGAGTAGGAAATCAACCTAAACATAACCCTAGTACAACTACTCTCAGTATTTGAAAATTTTAAGTCGAATATAGTTAGTCAGACTATATTCCACTGTCCCTAGGTTAAATATAGGTGACTAGTCTATATTTAGCCAAGGTTCGATAAAATTTCCAAATACCTAAATTAGGTATACTTTTGATATGTCCGTTGCTTTCGGGAAACTGTCCACTAAACAAAGGCAATGTCAAACCCTTCAGTTGCAAGTCCCGTCCATACAAGACTTGTAACGTATGTTTTCATATTCCATTGAATAGAAGATAGTACAGGTAGATATGTGTGGAAAGGAAGTTTTAAGTAGTTCTAAAATAGAACATACTTGGCCAGGATCACGAACTTTTAATAATGAAGGTTTCATAAGAAAACTTTGATGAATGTAGAGCTGAACTTCAGCTTTTGTAGGTAATGGATTTGTTTGTCCTTTAGAAATTTCATATTTCTTGTTTTGAAATCGATAGATTGTGACGGGTTTTTGATATCATAAGAAATGATATTGATGATGTGATGGAATAATTCTAGAGACCATTGCACAAAACACAATGTCTCGGAAGTAGGTTAGACCATTGTGCAATTCACAATGTCTGGGAAGTAGGTTTGACCATTGTGTGACTCAAAGCATTTGAGACATGGTTAAGACCATTGTATAATACAATGTCTTGGAAAATAGGAAAGACCATTGCAATCAGTTACAATGTCTTGGACATAAAATATTGGAGTAGGAACATGATTGGGAGAATGTGGTTGTGCCGAAATGCCCTAGAATAGGCATACGCAGGTATGTTTAGTTCATTGTTTAGATAAATGATTGAAAATAAACCGAGTTTATATATCAATATACTAATATGTTCATGTAGCATAAAATGCCTAGTGTGTATATATCAATATACTTATATGTGTTCATGTAGCATAAAATGCCTAGTGTGTATATATCAATAGACTTATATGTGTTCATGTAGCATAAAATGCTTAGTGTGTATATATCAATATACTAATATGTGTTCATGTAGCATAAAATGCTTAGTGTGTATATATCAATATACTAATATGTTTGTGTATCATAACATGCTTACTAAATCCATAATCGTCTGGAGGATGGAAGACACGGAGAGCGGAAGGCTATAAAATGTTTTCGTTTGTGATTGTAGTTATAGTTTAGGTCTCACTTAGACCCGTTTCTCTATAACCATGGCTCTGGTACCAATCTGTAACACCCCCAATTCATGGATGCAGCGGAATTCAAACTGGGTGTTACTGGACGGCACAATAGTCACAATAATAGAAAACGAACTCCAATTGAGTCGTTTTAAAAGATTTATCATTCAAATTATATAAATATCAGAGATTACAAAATGAGGTCCCAATTGGTTCCATGTTTACACATCACATTAAATGAGTTTTTGAATGATAATAAAATTTATAGCCCTCTTGAGTATCCGTGCCCTTCCGTGCCATCCTTGATCGTCATGAACCTGAAATACATGCTTGAGAGGTCAACACAAAGGTTGAGTGATATTCATAGAGTTTAGTTAAAATCGTTTGAACACAATATGTTGGTAGTGTGAGTTATAAGTTCACACCAATGTTTGGAAACAAAAATCGTTATTTATTTCACTAAGCTTATGACACCAAAACGTTAACGTGTACCAATATCGATCGGCAGATTTATCCCGGTAGGTACTTTGCTAACATACCTAAATCTCAAATATTAATGCATTTGTTTGAACTTAGTCAATACAAATGGGATTCGTCAATCCCAATAGGCCTATTCACAATATTTGCGCTCACTATTGCTAGTGATTAAATGGTTCATAATAAGGGATCTCGGTTTAGCAAGGTTGGTACTTAGTGATAATAAAACATCGTCGTGAAGCATACATTAGAAAGCATTGTATTCGATTTAGAAATAGCATGTATTCCCCCCAAGGAATTGTAAAACAATTAAGTAATGGAAAGTGGGGCTATGAACTCACCTTAAGTAGGATAGCAAGTAATGAAGGTGATGGTTGGATCGTGTAGGTTTCTATGAGCAACCTATAATAGAATGTCGTGACTTAGGATTTGAGTAATGAATATAACGGAGTGCCTATATATATATCTTGCATCTAGTCCATGATGTGGTATGATGTATGTTGTAAGTCTTTGAAAGAAAGATTCATGAAACATGTATGTTTTGGTATATCGTTCACTACCGTTCGGGCCGACATAATTCAGAAGTCATGTTAGTAAGCGTTCGAGGAGCCAGGACACTTTAACTCGTAAATCCACAACTCAACTCGACGGCTTACATGATGAACTCCTCACATGAGGCTCCCTACTATTGTAGTAGTTGATAACATATATAGATATAAGTTTTGATTCGAAAAGTTACATGTCCGATATTTGAATAAACTTAGGAAAGTTTATTAGTACATGAAGATTGTTATTAGGGTATGTTTCATATGTCTTGAATGACCATTTTCTCTTGGTAATATCTCATGGTTTCCTTTTAGGTGAAGTAGATCCAATTTGCTTGTTCATGATATCGCCTAATTCATTGTTTCATGTTTTCGCCTAAATAAGCTTGTATGGTCGTTTCGTCATGGCCTAGCCATGACCTTTGGTCCTTGTTTCAAGGTCATGAGACACAACCTTGGCTCTAGCCATGGTTGTGGTCTTGATTATAGGTCATAAGACCCCTTTGGTCTTCATATACCATAACCTATATGTAATGACTTTGTCTAAAAATGGGCTGTTTAGAATTTGAAGAAATTTATCACTTGGAAAGCATTTTCAGGGCTCGAGCTTCTTTGTTCCTGAACGAAAACGTCGTTCCGGACAACTTTCGTGTTTTAACTTTTTGATGAATCGGACCAGAAGTGGGACTTTCAAAAAGTCAGAATGCGATTCAGGAAGGTTTAGGCAGTTTTGCCGGAAATCTTTGGTAACTTCAAATGGGCGTAACTTTTGACTCGTATACTCGTTTTAGGTGGTTCAAATTGCTATGGTTTCCTTGTTAAGTACTCTACTGTAATATGTAATGATCAAACATCATATTTTTACCATTTTGGTCGTGGTTTTCCAAGAAAATCACTAGTTTACTTGTTTGAATAACATAAGTTACATATATGTATCAATACTTGTTTTACTCACTTTTATACATCATGGACATGATAACAAGACAATATATAGCACAAATAATATGTAAATAACATGAACATGATTATTTAACAAGAATCAAGTTAGGGTTTGGCTCACAACTTTTGGCTTTCAAAGATGAAAGGAAGTTAAGTATGGAACTAGGACACTAAACCTAAGCTTGTAAACCCTTTACCACAACTCTTGTAACCCTTGCTAGCCTTGATCTAACCCTTGTGAAAATCATTTAACTTCAGCCCTAGTAACCTTGTATAGCTCCTAAATCAACCATGGAATCACCAAACAAACTTAAGATTCATGTAGAGAATAACTAAGCCTTGAACTTTGATATGTAACTTGTAGCTTAAAGATCAAGGGATCATGGAGCTATGATTTGTGTTGGCTCGTTTTTATGGATGAAAAGATGAAGAAGAAGGTGTTCTTGAGTGGCTATTTATAGTATGAGAAAGTTAGCTAACCATACATGGGTTAGATATTAACCATGGTTAAGTTTAGGTGAAACTTTGTGCCCAAGTTAAGATGAATGGTCAAGATTGAATCACATGGTGACTAATCCCCCCCCCCTAAGTCGGTTGGGGCTGTGTGGTGGCCAAGTTGGTGACTTTTGGATGATATCTAAGAGTTTAAGCTAAGTTTTGACTCCGTAAAATGCTAACCGTAAGCTGTTAAGCCACGAAACTTAAAACCGGGTATCGTAAAAATACGAAACTTGGGAGAATGGTTAAACATGTCATAATACTCCATAATAAAATATGAAATGAGTGGTTGGTTCCATTTGGGTGCTCAAACCCTGCTAAAACTGGAAACACGGGTCTAAAACGCGTAATACGCAAAACGTACGAATATTGCGTAAAATTGAGAAAAGTTAAATGTAACTTTTCTAATAGAATGATAATGACTTAAAATGACTTATAATGTCTAGACTGGGCTCAGTCTAGTGTCGGTTGGTATTAAATGTCCTTTAGACATCAAACCGTAAGCCTAAAAATCACGAAATGACTAATAAAATCAAGGAATGATTTTTGGTCAATGGAGGAGGGAAAAATATGTTGACTTTTTCTAATAAGTTGAAAACTTAAATTGTCTTAGAAATGCGGTGCAGGTATAGGCTAAGGTTACGGCTGAGTAAAAACGCTTAAAAACTGAAAATTCCAGTTTTTCACGGCCGAGGCTTATTTTGGTCATGTTTTTCTCAGTCATGATTTATTCTCAAATAAATCATGAGTGTGTCAAACATTTTTCTGATACGGGGAAAATTAACGCGACCGAATTTCGTTGTACGTAGAATTTCTGAATGACGTTTTACCCTAAAACGTGTAATTCCGTGTAATTCCTTAATAACTTTCACGAAAATGAGCTTATGAATGTCAAACTTTTAATTTGTCATGGAAATGATTTATCACTTCAGCCCAAGAAATAAAAATCAAGTTTCGGGAAAATTTTCGGGAAAAATGAATAGTAAAAGTGAATAGTGAAATTTTCCGGGAAAAGTAATTAACCTGAAAATGCGAATTGTTACACTCAACATCTACATCGATAATCCATAAAGTAGAAATGTTACACAAGCATTGCTGCATGAGCATTCAAACATTTCTTTTATACCATTTTTAATCTCAATTTATAGAGTTACTGTAAAAACTAATTAAATCAAAGCATAACAACAAAATTCACTCAGCTAACCATGAGCCCAACAAAGTCAAGCCAAACACAATATATCAAGTCGGTCAAAATATTTACCTTGAACAGTCGAGTCGGGCCAAGCTCATAATGTATCGGTTAAGAAACCAAAGTAAAGCTTAACCACACTTGAGTAGTTGAGTTTGAAAATAAAGGCTCAATTGAGTGTGTTTGAAGTAATAAACGTTGGGCGAAACTCAAGGCCGCATATGATGAGGCCAGACATAGTTCCTTCATGACTTGTAAACTTCATATAGATAGAAAGAGAGTCATCCTCGAAATTATGAGTCGAGTTAAATTTCCACACTTGAATCTCCATCGATCCATCTTCCCTTTGTTTTGGAACCCGTGTAATATCATTTATATTCAGTGGGCTTGGGGTAACAAAATAGAAAATTTCAGCCTCTTCGTTTACTTGGTGGAGTAGATCCCGTACCTTCACCGGATTATGCAGTCCGTGACATTCTTCTGAAAGCTTGAATACAAGATAACACGTGTATTCTGTATCGGCCGACAACATTTGACTTCTAATCGTGCAATTAATATAGAATACTTGTTGTGGCAAAAGCTCAATCACCTCTTGAAATCTGCATGTACTATACATATTATGATTACATACTAGAAACAATGTTAATTTTGAAGGCACAAAAAAGACAAATCAAGATGTGATACTTTTGTCAACCATTTATACACAAATTTTCAGTATTTTACTAGACAATAAAGAAGATTGGCCTTAAATTAAAAAATCTGCAGTAGTTTTATTTTCTTTTGTGTTGAACAACGATGAGTTCACACAAATGCACTATATTTGAGATTTAGCGGTATAACGGCAAAAGTACCTTGATAGGGCTTCTATAATGCCAATTTTGTTGGTTCGATGTTAATGTTTTGGTTGCATGAGCTTAGTGAAATAAATAACGATTTTGTTTTCTAACTATGAGTGTGAGTCTATAGCTCACACTACGATTATTGTGTTCAAACGATTTAACTAAACTCTACGAATTCCACTCAACCTTTGTGTTGACCTCTCAAGCATGTATTTCAGGTTCATGACGATCAAGGATGGTACGGAAGGGCACGGATACTCAAGAGGGCTATAAATTTTATTATCATTCAAAAACTCACTTAATGTGATTTGTAAACATGGAACCAATTGGGACCTCATTTTGTAACCTCTGATATTTATATAATTTGAATGATAAATCTTTTAAAACGACTCAATTGGAGTTCGTTTTCTATTATTGTGACTATTGTGCCGTCGAGTAACACCCAGTTCGAATTCCGCTGCATCCATGAATTGGGGGTGTTACAGTGTTTGTTAAAAGTAACAGTGAGCAGTACCCTCAAACTCATTTAGGTTCAGCTGATTCGAAATTTACCAATTAAATCATAAGCTTTTCACTAAAGTTGGATACAAATTACAATGTTTTAAAAATCAAATAATCACTAAAAGTCAATTATATTTCATATAATAAAATTAATCTTTTGTAGATTCTATGATTAATAACTAGTAATTGCAACAAAAACACTAAACCATAACAATGACTTCGGCTAGAAGCCAACAAATATGATTTTCATTGATTGTTTGGCATCTCATTTTATAATCATCTCAACCTTGGTCATTTTGTTGATGAGGGCAATGTGGTATGCAAATACCCCTACTCTACACTACTGATGAAAACAAACTGAACCAACATTGTTCGAATACAAAACTTACAAATCTTTAATGCAATTTAAACTACTAGATCACACACATGAGGTAGTTTATACTACGTTATGAACTTGATCAAAGCAACTAACAACAACATTCACTCAGCTAACCATGACCCCAACAAAGTTGAGTCAAGCCAAACTCAATATATCGAGTCGGTCAGTATTTACCTTGAACAGTCGAGTCGGGCCAAGCTCATAATGTATCGGTTAAGAAACCAAACTTGAGTTTCAAAGTAAAGCTTAACCACACTTGAGTTTGAAAATAAAGGCTCAATTGAGCGTGCTTGTAGTAATAAACGTTGGCCGAAACTCAAGGCCACATATGATGAGGCCAGACATAGTTCCTTCATGACTTGTAAACTTCATAGAGACAGAAAGAGAGTCATTCTTGAAACTATGAGCCGAGTTAAATTTCCACACTTGAATCTCCATCCATCCATCTTCCCTTTGTTTTGGAACCCGTGTAATATCATTCATATTCGGTGGGCTTGGGGTAATAAAATAGAAAAATTCAGCCTCTTCGTATACTTGGTGGAGTAAATCTCGTACCTTCACCGGATTATGAAGCCCCTGACATTCTTCTGAAAGCTTGAATACAAGATAACACGTGTAGTCTGTATCGGCCGACAACATTTGACTTCTGATCGTGCAATTAATATAGAATAATTGTTGTGGCAAAAGCTCAATCACCTCTTGAAATCTGCATGTACTATACATATTATGATTACATACTAGAAACAATGTTAATTTTGAAGGCACAAAAAGACAAATCAAGATGTGATACTTTTGTCAACCATTTATACACAAATTTTCAGTATTTTACTAAACAATAAAGAAGATTGGCCTTAAATTAAAAAATCTGCAGTTGTTTTATTTTCTTTTGTAAAACATTTTCAAATATTTGGATAAGATTAGATGTGCACATTGTGAATGTACAATTAGGAAAGTTTACTGATCAAAGGAAAACATGCCAAATCTAGTTCAAAAAAGCAAACCTTGACTGGGATGATGGTTTTGAAGTAAAGAGATCCGCATTAGAAAATTTGTATAGAGCTGCCTTTGCCGAAACCACTAGAAGTTTCTTCCCGTTTACTTCGCCCAACCAAAACAACTCGTCATAGTTTCTGTGTATCTCAAATATTTCTTCAAAGTTAGTTGGCAATTGTTGCACGCGATCCACATTGAAGTTTGATTCCGAGACATCCTTCAACTTTCTGATTTCATCATGTTTCACCTATGTACAATCGTGTAAAATATGCAGCATAGACATGATTTTATATATAAACAAAAGAATATAGAATGGAGCCAAACTCACTTTGTCAATTGCTAGAAATTCAATGCCTTCGACATAAATCGCACCATCTCCACAATAGAACAATGAAAAGCTCTCTATTAGAAATGTAAACATGACATCTTCGTTCTGATTTAAGAATCTGTACAACTCGATCATCATCCACTCTTCGTCTCTCTGTTTTGCAAAATATGCATGTAGATTTTCGGAGCCCACTCTATACTTTAGATTAACATACATCGGTTTAGTTGAAACTTTTCTTGAATCACAGAGTTTGAAGAGTAAATAGACCCCATAAGCAGCATTCGGAGATAATAATCGAGTATCTGTCTTAATTTTGATGTTCAAATTGGAAACATCGGACATCTCCACTACCGATTCAAATCTGCACATGTTATAAATATTCAAGTCCGAGTCAGTCATAACCATTATTCCCCCGGAGGTACACTTCTACTTTAGAATTTAGTATTTCTTTAAACCAAAATAAACGAGAAAACACTTTGTTTGGGAATTGGGAAAAGACTTAAATTCAAAACTGAAACTTATTGTATCAATAAATATATAATTAATTAACTAGGATTCATGGTCGTGCAAACAGAGGGCCCAAAACAGGGAATACCTCAACCATGTTTTGAAAAAAATAAATACAGAATCAAGCAACAGAGTACATATCAACTGCAAGCAACATGTAAATATCATATATATGTAAAATCTGATACTAATAGAATCAGTTAAGAAGTCTCTAAAATCTTATATATGAATTCCATAAATGCATACTTTAAAGTATTATATAGGAAAAACAGTCATTTAAGTTAACATAAAATACAATTTTTTTTTTAATTAATTAATTTTCAAAATGGGCACTATGTAATCCAATTCCTATCAAAAATATAATTTTCTGAAGATTGAATTTCCATTCCTTTTGAGGAGCGAAAAAGTACATGTCATGCAACCTTAAGCTTGATCATTCTGACCTGATTATTATGCTTTAAACTTATAAAGTTTTTTGTGTGTTTTCAGTAAATATCAAGTTTCAACGTATAAATAAACTAAAGCTTGAAGATACTTTAGAGTTGATATATAAAGATATAAGAAATTGTAGGACTGAACCTGTACAAGTTACAAAGCATCTACTATTTACTCTTCTTCGAGTATAACAATTTTGTATTATATCTGTTTATGAAACTCAGTTGTTTATATTTCTTATTCTAAAAGTTGTTGATCATATTAGATTGTAGATTAGAGCAGAAATTTATGCATCTAACAAACATTGTATATTTACCAACAGAGGTAGAAAGAATAACCTTGATTCTGGAAGAGACTTCCATTCATGTGGACAGCTGTTTATGTAGGAAAACATTGTCGCTGAAAACACTGCATTTCTTTCTCCAATACCATCAAATGACAGCAACTGTTATACAACAAAAAAACAAGTTAGACTCAATGTTATGATGTGTAAATACATAGAACACAGGATGCACAAAAATATAATTGAGATTTGAGAATGAACTGATTACCACTTTGTCCTGTTGAAGGAGGATTCCTTTAGAGAAAATGTTGTAAAGATCCTCTTTCTTGATGTTAGAATAATCTTCGGAGCACTTTGACATCTGGATTATTTCGTTGTAGTCTTTAGGCAATTTCGACTCCCATATCTCATAATCCTCCTGTACATTAATTAAACAATTAATAAGCTCATATTTCATACATTTACATTCCTATCATTGAAGAAACAACTAAAGACCTTCTACTAAAAATAGACAACACATTTTTTCTGGATCGTGGAAACTTGTTGTCTTTTTCGTTTTGGCATTTGATATATTTTTTGTTTTGAGTGATAAAAAAGACCGTCCTATTAAGATATATGTTTATTTATCATGTTTTATGGTTCAACAACATTTGTTTAAACAATAGAAGTGCACAACTTATAGATCTGTATGTGAAAGAAATAGCCTAATTTGAAATAATTATAAAAACTTACTTGGAATTCCAATGCTTTCTTAAGTTGTATTATCACTTCACCTGCCGTTGGCCGACTTTCTCTCCTATGATGTAAGCATTGAAGGGCAATCCTTGTAAATATAGTATATGACTGTGGAACAATTTGTTTTTTGATACCCTCAAACACTAACTTATCAAGTTTTCTGACATGATAGTGATGTTTAGCCAAAAAGGGTAAATAAAGATACTCATCGTCTAGTTCTATAGACGATAGTTTCCCACACAATATGTCAAATAAAACCGCACCCAGTGAGAATATGTCAGATTCTTTAGTTAAGAAGCCTGTTTTCGAGTGTAGTGGGTCACGGTAGCCAATTGTGCCTGTAACATTGTCGATGACATAGCCCGCATCCTGATTTGATGGACAAACTAAGGAAAGCCCAAAATCAGTAATTTTTGCTTTCCAATCATCAAGCAGTAGTATGTTGCTGCTTTTGATGTCCCTATGTATCACCATTTCTGGACTTGAACCCTTTCCATGAAGGAACTCCAACCCGATTGCAATATTGATGCATATTTTTAGCCGCATTACCCACGTAAGTATATCGTAGTCCAAGTACTTATCAAGACTTCCTCTCGATGCATACTCGTAAACAATAATTTTCTCATCCTCTTCATCACAATAGCCTACAAGACCAATGACATTTTCATGTTTATACTCCATAAGGATTTCCAGTTCTGTCATAAATTCAGCTTCTCCTTCAGCAGAATTCCTATCCAAGCGCTTTGCAGCAAAGATGTTATATCCATGAGTGTGAGTAGCTACTCCTTTATATACTTTCCCAAAATCTCCTTGTCCAATGATATTGTCTTGGCTGAAGTTTTGTGTCGCCAACTTTATGTCTTTAAGTGACAGTTTGAGGTCGTCTTTGTGGTTCTCCTGTGAATCACACAGTCAGTCGATGTAGTAAGTCAAAAACAAACCGAACCTACTTGCCATACAGGATTGTGTTAAATCAAAATTTAAATTTTTTTCTCGGTCTCCAAGTTCATGTCAAAGTTATGGTTGCAAATCAATGTTGGTTGTTGCAATTTCTACATTAAAGAAAAAAATATATATACATGGAAGAAAAGAGTAAGGAGGTTTACCGGCAATTCATTAGCAAGTCATAAATTTAAATTATTATGTTTAAATAAAAGTTTAAGATCAAAACAATAAATCCCAAAACTTAACTACTAAGAAAAAACTTAAACGGTAAGATCTTAAATTGAGTACTAAAGGGCTTGTGTCCTAATGGTACCCCATGTGTGAGAATGTTCCCCAACCAAATGGTTGTGGGTGAGTCGTGCTTAGGACATTGTGAGATTGATTTGTTGCATATAGTGAGATAGTTAGATGCCATTAAATAAAAGATCTAATAGTGAGTAACAGTTTGAGAAAATGTTGTTTACACAAAGTATAATGTATGAAATGTCACATTTTACTATCAAGAATATGAAGAAATTAAAAAGTTGTCTTTTAAATTATTGACTTACCTGAGAGTTTAATGCTTTTTTGAGTTCTTCGATGACAACTTCTATTGTTGGACGATGCGCTTGAGTTTCTGCGACACATCGAAATGCGATTTCTGAAAAAATGTCCAAAGACTCTTTATCAGGTCCTTTACTTAAAGAAAAGACATGTTCATCGGTCTCCTCCTTTATCTTGTGATCGACAATATCCATTATTGTTCCCTCTTCAAAATGATTTCTTGCAATAGGTGCAATTCCCTTGTCATTCACCTTGGTGTATAAAGAATCATAGGCCAACCTCCCGGTTAAGATCTCAAGCAACACTACTCCAAACGAGTAAATGTCTGATTTCTTATTTAATCTACGATCCTTCTGATATTCTGGATCCAAATACACATATGTACCTACAACATTGGTATAGATAGTGCTGGCCACTTGATCTGCTGGGTGGAATTTGGAGAGCCCAAAGTCCGCAATCTTTGCCTTCCAGTTATCTTCCAATAGAATGTTATCGCTCTTCATGTCACGGTGTATCATCTTTTGTTTGCCATGATCTGTGTTGTTGTGAATGTAATTCAAACCATGAGCAATATCAAGACACATCTTTATACGTTGCACCCAAGTAAGATTAGTCATTTTATCACTACTTCCCAAATAGTCAGCAAGACTTCCTTTAGAAGCATGCTCATAAACCAGGATCATTGCACCGTTACCTTCATAACAAAAGCCAAGAAGAGAGATTATGTTATCATGCTTACAAGTAGTTAGCGTTTCAATTTCTGAAATGAACCCTTGTTCTCCTTCTTGATTGTGAATGCGCTTTATGGCTACCGTGCTTCGTTTTCTTGGTAAATCACACTCATTCACACCTTCTATCAACAAGGAATTACTGCTATCGAAATGTTCAAGATCTGCTTTGTATACTTTACCGAATCCGCCTGACCCAATGCAATGTGCCTCATCAAAATTCTCTGTAGCCTCCTTTATAACATCTATTCCAATCTTCAAGTGTTCAAAGTTCTTCTCCTGCAACATTATAGAATCATGCATCACCTCATTAATGCTAGTAAGAAATTAAAAAAGAAAAAAATGCTTTAATAATTGATTACGAGTAACATTTAGAAAATATGAAAATGTTCAAAAGCAACAGTTCATTTGTTTCAAGTTAACTAGTTGGAAAATGATTTCACCCCTAAAATCAATGTCAAGATTGAAAATGAAGATTTCTGTCATTTAATTAATATTTCCTCCCTCTTGAAGGTTTATATCTTTATGGTGTTACTAATATCCCTTCTTGGGTGCCTTTTGTAAAATTGTTTTGCCGTTTCTAGAAAAAAGGAAAAGAGTAACATACTATGTGTGAAGGGTTAAAACCATAACAAAAATAGAAAAGTCAAAGTGGGTCACATTATGTGAAATTAGGAAAAGAATAGTAATACCTACTAAAAGATTGTTGACTTTAAAAACTCTCGCTTTGAAGTATAATCAATTTAAGTCGTTACACCAAACCTACTCATACCCATACTTGTTCCTTTATTCTTTTGTAAACAGTAAACACTAATATGATTGCCTATTAAAGTATTTCACAAAAATGATTATGGTATAATAAAATTTAAAATATTTTTATTTTGAAAAACTGAACACGCTTATTACATCATTACTTTCTTAAGAGTTACATCCTTGAAAAGATCTTCTCTATGCATTCAAAATGAACCCACTATTAAAATTTAATGTAACAAACTATTGCATACTTTCATATTCACCACATACATTACAAAATTTTAGTTTTATATAATGTTTCATAATTTGAAAAGGTTTATAAATTGATAAAGTTTTAAATGTATAAACCTTTTTATAGGTTCATCATAGTGGATTCCCTTACTCGTCTTTTTGTAAAAAAAATGGTATAATGAGGATATAGTGGTTATACGCAGGGCGGAACTACATATAGAGTTTTGTGGGGGGGGGGGGGGGGGGGGGGGGGCGGGCGGTGCCCTCCACGGTTCGCCAAAAAAAAAATCAGATTTTAGTGTAAAAAAAAATAAAATTTGGACCTTTTTCTTAAAGTGCACCCCCTCACAAAATCAAATTGCCCCCACCTTGAAGCCAAACAATGTAAAAACCTTATATCTCTATCTTTATTTTTGTCTGCACAATGACTTTTTACCATTATTTTTATGTGCACAACGACTTTTGTCAAAAATAAAAAAAATTGCCCCGTCCTCAACATTCCTGGGTCCGCCACTGGTTATACACGTTAAACTAGAAAACAACAGTTAATAATATTAGTAGCTCTTGTTTATTAATTAGGATAATTCGTAATCGGCCTCAAAATTAAAAGTTGAAGGAAATTAATTACCTTCAAACGATTGGATGATGATGCACTGTCAACTGGATTTTCACGTTTCCACTGGAGTTGCAAAGCTTTCTGAAGTCTATTGACAACCTGATCTATATGTGGACGCTTTGCTCGTTCCTCTTGTATGCAGTAAAATGCTGTCTCTGAGAAGATTTTGTATGCTTCGGGGTCCATCTGTTCTCGTAAATGTGGATCAATCATATCATCTAAATGAGATTTGGCCAGTTGACTTAATAACCCCTCTCCCAACTCTTCATCCGGAAGAACCGCACTCCTTCCACACAGGACTTCAAATAATACAACACCGAACGAATACACATCTGACTTGTGGGTCACACCCCCAGTTCTTTTATATTTTGGGTCTAGGTATACATTCTTAACAACATCACGAGTAAGAAGAAGACGCTGCCTCCGAGCTACTGTATTTTTCAACGAAAGCTCAAAACCAGATAACTTGGGTTCCCATTTGTCATCTAGTAGAATTTTCGAGCTCTTGATGTTGCAATGTATGGCACTAAAATCACGTCCAACATCGTAATGGATGTAACTCAATGCATTTGCAACACCAACACATATCTTCAACCTTTGCATCCATTTGAGGGTCTGGTCCTTTAGATATTTGTTTAGACTTCCGTTAGCCTCCTTCTTGTATATTATAATCTTACAGATCTTGTCCTCATAAAACCCAATAAAAGACACCAGATTCTTATGTTTGAGACTAGAAAGCATTGAAATCTCTGTCCAAAATGTTTTTCTCTTATCATCTACAAATTTAGAAGAGGACCACTTCACAATAATCTCGATGAACTGTTTAGAACGCAAGAGACGGCCTTTGAAAATCATTCCAAACCCAAAATTTTTAATGACATCTTCATCAACAAAACCGTTAATTACGGTTTTTATTTCTTCATAGCTGAAGCGCAAATGAGAAAGATCTTTGACGGAAGACATTGTCTTTCTGCTGGTATGGGATTCAAAGCCTCTAAAGATGGAGGTCACTGAGCCCTATATGTAACAAGACACCATTACCATTTGTGCAAATTCACAGGGTGAAACATTAAACTGAGGTAAATAACTCAATTATAAAAATTTATCAAAGAACAGAAAATGTTGGGAGATACTTAAAAAAGAGGATCTTGTGTATTACACTCGAGAATAGCTAGATGTTAAAACAATAGCTGGCAAATGTGATTTATCCCCGACTTTAGACACAACGTGGCCTATCATTGGCTTCAAGCCTTCAACATAAGGAGAATCTCAATTCTTTTTTGAAATTTTGATCAGTCACTTACAAAACGAGTTATAAGAAAAATTACCTTCTCTCGACTGGAAGATGTACCTTCAACTTTGGCCGCAACTACCGAGTGTTCCTTTAGCATCATAAAGGCAGTAATAAGTAGACTATCATTATTAATTATTAATAATAAGTTATCTGAATATAATAGTCATTATGATATACAGATTCGAAGAGAGAAAAAAATGCCTTACATGCCTATTTTTGCCTGCCATTTGGAGTTCCAATGCTTTCTCAAGTCTCGCGACAATCTCATCTATATTTGGGCGTTGCGATTGTTCTTCATTCAAGCACCTATACGCTGTTTCTGCGAAAACGTCAAATGATTGCGGATCCATTTGTTTCAATAGATCCGGATCAATTATACCGTCGAGTGTTTTCTCGATATAATGAAAAATGGCCACGGGAGCCAGATACTTATTATCTTGACCGTCACTTACTGATTTCCTACCACATAGTAGTTCAAACAATACCATTCCAAAGGAGTAGATATCTAACTTGTGATTCACATTGCTAGTCTCTGCATCTGTTGGGCATGTATACCCTTTCGTAGACCAAACTGAATCAGTATGGATAGAATGGTTTCTTTCAGATGCTTTAATCTTCATGGAATACTGAAATTCTGATAACTTGGGTTCCAAGTCCTTATTCAATAGTACTGTTTCACTACTGATGTTTCGATGTATAACGCTAAAATCGCGTGGCTCGTCATAATGTATGTAGGTCAATGCATACGCAACACCCACAGATATCTCCAATCTTTTCACCCATGTCAACAACACCGGGTCACTTAGATGGTTGTTGAGCTTTCCCGTGGAATTGCGCTTGTAAATGATGGTTTCTGCACCAACTTCATTACAAAACCCAATAAAAGACACCAGATTCTTGTGCCTGAGACTAGATAGCATTGAAATCTCCGTCCAAAACTGTTCTTTTTCATCATCCCAATCTTCATTAATTAACCTCCGAGCACTGATATCTATCAACTCACCGGACCAAGAGAGCTGTCCCTTGTATCTCTTTCCAAATCCACCTCTGCCCGTGACATTTTCTTCTGCAAAGTAATTGGTGGCGGATTCTATATCTTCAAAGGGGATTCTTAGGTGAACAAGATAGTCAGGCGGAGAGTGTATCTATCACAAAAACAGAGTTTAGGTTACAAAAGGATGTGAGATGCATCATCATTATCATCATGTATATAAGTGACTAACACCAAAATCCCTTCTTTTAATCCTCTTTTTTAATGGCATCTGGTCATAGAATAGCAACAAACTTTCTCCATTGCCTCGTTTTGGTACGTGAACTCTGAAAAAGTTGTGTAAATGTAAAGAACTTTCATAAAATGTTGTAATCTACACATTTTGATGATGTGTCATGTTATAAATGGTGTCACGTGCCAGGCTTTTGGGTATGACACAGTATCAAAATGCACATTGGAACATTTTATGAAAGTTTGTTACATTTACAGTTTTACACAACTTTTTCAAAGTTCACGTATCACATCGGTACATTTGAAAAAGTTTGTTGCCATTTGATAATTAAATTAAACACTAAATTTGTTGCGCTTTTTTTTCTTTCTTATGAATCTAGAGAACAGAGTGTTAGCATCGCAAAATTCAACTTCACGAATTGGTATATTTTTCAGTCTAAAATGCAATAGGTTAACTTTTGTCATGAAGCCAACTATATAACATTTATACCAGTAATATTTTTTTACAATGAAGTTGTTTTGCTGTTTGATTTTGGGGATGTTACATTACCTTTTGCCCCTGAAGATATTATTGTCAAAGTCATATCCTATATACATTTCTTTTGGAGTCAAAGTAGTAGCTATTCCAAACTTCTGACGTTGATTTTTTGAAAGCAAAATAGTCTCAAGTGGTACACTTTTAATACAACTTTACATCAAATTGCTATTCAATAGGCCAAACGCCTGCCACAGTTTTCTTAAAATAACTTGAGTTTTGTTAGCATTGCATATTGGGGGTAGTAATATTCAGTGAGGTCCAACAACGGAAGACATAATATCAAGAGGCTATTAATTATTGTGATAGAAAGATTAAACAGAAAAAAGAAGTCTTACAGGCCTGTTTTGGCGTGCGAGCTCCAACACTTTCTCTAGTCTTAGGAGAATCTCATCTATATTTGGCCGTTGCGATGGTTCGTCATTCAAGCAGTCATATGCTGTTTTCGCGAAGATGTCCAATGACTGCGGGTCCATTTGTCTCAGTAGACCCGGATCAATTATTTGATTGAGCTTTTCCTCTATATAATGGGTAATGGCCGCGGGACCCAAATACTTATTATCTTGATCGTCAATTACTGCTTTCCTACCACACAGTAGTTCAAACAATACTATCCCAAAGGAGTAAATATCTGACTTGTGGCTCAAACTCTTTGTCTCTATATATGTCGGGTCTGTATAACCGTCCATATCCCAATCTTCATCAACATGGAATGAATGATGCCTCAGAGATGCTTCAATCTTCATGGAAAGTCTAAATTCAGATAACTTGGGCTCCCATTTATCATTTAATAAAACTGAGTAACTGCTGATGTCTCGATGTATTACGCTAAAATCGCGTGGCTCGTCATAATGAATGTAGCTCAACGCTTGCGCAGTACCGACACATATCTCCAATCTTCGCACCCATGTCAACCGCATCGGGTCACTTAGAAATTGGCTGAGACTTCCCCTGGTCTCACGCCTGATAATGATGATCTTCTCATCATTCTCATCACAAAACCCAACTAATGAAACCACATTTTTATGCTTGAGAGAAGAAAGCAATGAAATCTCCATCCAAAACTTTTGTTCTTTTTCATCATTCCATTTTTTATTGAACCTCTGAGCATGAATTTGAATCAACTCACCGGACCACAAGAGCTGTCCCCTGTAAGACTTTCCAATAACAGATTCTCCGATTAAATTTCCGTCATCAAAGTGGTTGGTGGCGGATAGAACATTTTCAAGGGGGATTTTTAAGTGAGAAAAGTCGTCATGATTGACTGAAGACATCATCATGTTTGTTTATATTGAAAGAAGTGAAGTAATGTTTGGGTGATACACATAGATCTGTTCGGTTTCTGTTTGTATATATTGAACATGTGAACAAGTGTGTGGGTTACAGCTTGTTATCTTTTAACTTTAATGGTGGAGTTCTACTTTTTACATTATTTTAAAAAATATAATCTATACTTTTTTTTAGTGGAGTTCTACTTTTTGCATTTTTGTAAACAATTGTACCTTTTACTTTTTTGTCTACGCGTAATAGCATCTTTTATTGAAAATTTTCAAAAGTTTCAATAGAGTATACTAATATATTACCTGTAAAAAGCAATAAGCATCATTATTGTAATGTAAAGAATATTTTCATAAATAAAAAATGTAAAGAATAAACTTTTTGACTTTTTGTTTACGCGTAATAGCAACTTTTACCGAACAAATTCAAAGTTTAAATACTATAATAAATTTACAAAGCAACAAACATCATTGTCATATACACCTTCTCAACAACTACTGATGACGTATAGCCTATATTTGGGCCGCAAGCCCAAATGATAGACATTACTTACACCTAAGTCCATCACGAATGGGCTACCATGACAAATGGTATGGGCCGTGGTATCAACGCTTGGGCTCACGAAGCCCAAAGGCCCAATCTAACTCACCGGATATCCGATAAGGATCATCTATTCAAGGAATAGATATCCTTACCTCGGATAAGCACCACGCGTGCGAAGAGTAAGGAGCAAGAAACACGGTTTCTTAGCCCCTATATATAGAATCATACGATTCTTATTCAAGGTACGATTCACGGAATCCCTAAAACTCTTAAACCAAAACCTAAATTCGATTACTTACTCTCACGCCGGAGTCTAATCGGGGGAGACAATCCCTCGATAAGTCTAACGGTGTTATTCTCTTTTCTTAGTACGCAGGTAACAAAGTGCTAAGGATCCAATTGATATAAGAGCAAAGCCCAACAACCAGGTACGCCCAACTTTTGTATCAACAAGTGGCGCCATCCGTGGGACCCTACAACGAACTAGAATGACGAAACACAAGAATTCGGGCCAGCGGACTCCGCAGTCAGAAAAACGTGATCATCAGAAGAAGAATCGACAAGATTCGACCTCTAAGCAGGTTGCTGGGACAACCAGCGCACCTGATCACCAGGAGGCGGGAACAACCCAGCCTATTCCAACAATGGAACTACCTTTAATCTCGTCAGTGGTCCCAAGCGCTGAGGAACTCCAGCGCACCCTCTTCACCACTCCTCATCAGGCTGCACCCGTAGTAAACAACACTGTGCCGCCAGGCGCGCCTGAACGAAACCGGGCGCCCCATACTGAGGCAGAGATCCTTACAACGACTGAGGACGTACCCGATTTAACTTTGGGAAATTTCGTGTCCCAAAACTATGAAACCCTAACTGCCCTCATGCAGGAAGAAGCGGCAAGAAGAGCCGGTACGGATCTGCAAACCCGACTTAATTTCGGGCCAGAACGTGAACTAACACCACCACGTCACCCACGAGGAAGACGTACAGAACGTACCAATGTCCATGACAGGTTGGGTACGGTGTCTGGCTCACAAAATTCTGGAGACAGCGGTAGGCGCACCAATGTTCATTCCAGACTTGGCAGTCGGGGAATACACGACCGATTAGGTCCTCAGCATTCGCCGAGTCAAGGATCCTCCAATCCCAGAAGTAGGAGGATCCAAGACAGGTTGGGGAGAAGAAGATCCCCAAGCAGAGATCCCTCAGGCTCCTCTTCTGAAAGGAGCAGGCGCAAACGCCGACGGAGAGATTATCCTTCCTCCAGCGATTCCTCGGACAACGAGGATAAAGAAACAGGTCACTGGAAATCAAAAGGACGACGTCGCGAGGAAGAGAACGAGGATATGTCTCTCCCATGGCGACGCCATAAAATTGATGCGTTCACACGTCGCATAAGTGATTACTCAGACGACAGGCGCAGACGCATGCCCGCTAATGTGAAGACATATGATGGAACAGGTGACCCTGACGACCATCTCAAAATTTTCGAGTCCGCCGCAACTATCGAAAATTGGCCACAGCCTGTGTGGTGTCATATGTTTAATTCCACATTAGTAGGGAACGCGCGCACATGGTTTAGCAAACTCCCACGTAGGAGTATAGGCGGCTTTGAGGAATTGCGAAAAGCATTCCGCCACAACTTCACCCAGCGAAAGAAGTGCGCTAAAAATCCTGTGGAATTGGCAAGGGTGAAGCAACGCCAAGGAGAATCAACCAGCGCCTTCATGGAGCGCTTCAAGGATGAGTGCATACAGGTCAAAGCATGTCCCGAAATACTAAAAATTTCGGGGTTCATGAATGGAATTAATAATCCAGAACTCATCCGAAAGCTCAATGATAGAGTTCCACAGTCTTTCGATGAACTCACAAAACGCACCAGATCCTTTATACAAGGAGAAGCAGCTGCTGCGGATAGCAAGAAAGGATATTCAAACTATAGACAACAAGAACAGCCGCGGAGACAATCCAATGATCAAAACAATAACCGCGGCAGGAACTACCGCAGTGGAAGAGACAACGACAAATATACTCCTCTCACTAAAACTCCAAGGGAGATATTTGCAACAGAAGGTGCGAACTTCCCAAGACCACCACCAATTAAAACGGCAGAAGAAAAACGCCAAGGTAGTGGATACTGCGAGTACCACGGCCAAAAGGGCCATACAACTAACGAGTGTGTCCAACTGAAACAACTAATCGAAAAATTAGTGAGAGAAGGAAGGATGGACCATCTCGTAAAAAACATCAAGGAAGGAAAAGATAGACAGAGAAATGGAGGCAAGAAAGAACCCCCAAAGGAAAAGGCTGATACTATATACATGATACAATCATGGCAGCGCAAAATAAAGCAAAAAGTCAGTCAAAAATTCTCTCCAGAAAAAGAGATATCCTTCCCTACAATCGCTGCGGACAACGCAGTCGTGGAACCTCTGACCATTGAAATACATGCAGGAGGACACGACATCCACCGCATGTATATTGATGGAGGAGCATCCGCAGACATCATGTATGATCACTGCTTCAAAAGGCTGCGACCTGAAATCCAAAGTCAGTTGATACCAGCTACAATGTCACTAACAGGATTTACAGGAGAAAAGATCTGGCCCATGGGGCAGTTACGCTTATTGGTGGTCGTAGGAGATGAGCAACACTCAACCGCGGCATGGATAAATTTTATGGTAATCAAGTCTCCCTCACCATACAATGGCATAATTGGAAGACCAGGAATATCATCCATGCGCGCAGTACCATCCACAGCACACGGAATGCTTAAATTCCCAGTTGAAGGAGGAGTAGTTACTCTCTATAACACAACGATACCACCAAGAGAATGTATCGCAGTGACAACTGAAGCAGATACTATTCCAGAACAGCGCATGGAAAAATCGCCAAATTTAAAGGTCGCTATTCATCCAGACTATCCGGAACAACAAGTTTCGATTGGAGGATCTTTATCTGACAAAGGTAAAGCAGCCGTATGCGCACTCTTGCAAAAGAACCTAGACATCTTTGCATGGGAACCAAAGCATATGACAGGAGTGCCTCGTTCTATCACAGAGCACAAACTACAAATCCGACAAGGATACCCTCCAATACGACAAAAGAAGCGCGGTCAGGCTCCAGATCGTGCAAAAGCTATTTTGGAAGAAGTACGCAAGTTAGTAGATGCGGGCATCATGCGCGAAGTGTACTACCACGACTGGCTCTCTAACCCAGTCATGGTAAAGAAGAGCGATGATAGCTGGAGGATGTGCGTGGACTTCACGGACCTCAATAAAGCATGCCCGCAAGACTGCTATCCATTGCCAGAAATTGATTGGAAGGTTGAATCCTTATGTGGATACCCCTTCAAGTGCTTCCTAGACGCATATAAAGGGTACCACCAAATCCAAATGGCAGTGGAGGATGAAGAAAAAACAGCTTTCCACACCAGTCAAGGGGTATACTGCTACACAAAAATGCCTTTTGGCTTAAAGAACGCAGGCGCGACATACCAACGACTGGTGGACACAGCTTTCGAAAAACAAGTAGGCCGTAACTTAGAAGTCTACGTGGACGACCTCGTTATAAAAAGCCATACAGAGGATGAGTTAGTGCGTGACATCGAGGAAACATTCCGAACGTTGGGGCGGATAAACATGAAACTGAACCCAAAAAAGTGCACCTTTGGCGCAACTGAAGGCATGTTCCTCGGATACTTAATAGAACCCGATGGAATCAAACCATGCCCAGAGAAGACAAAGGCTGTTATTGACCTCCCCTCCCCGCGCACACTCAAAGAAGTCCAATCACTGAATGGAAAGCTGGCAGGGCTGAATCGCTTCTTATCTAAGTCAGCAGACAAGTCCCTTCCTCTCTTTAAAACACTCACGAAGTGTACAAAAAAGGGAGACTTTCGTTGGACCAATGAAGCCGAGGAAGCTTTCCAACAACTCAAACATCATCTGGCATCTCTTCCCAAACTAGTCGCACCGCGACAAGGGGAAGAACTAATCATGTACTTATCAGCAACCCACGGAGCAGTTAGCGCAGTACTATTGACAGATAGAGACTCCGTCCAGACACCCATATACTTCGTAAGCAAGGCCTTAAAGAAAACAGAGGTCAACTACAGCGCCATGGAAAAACTGGTCTTGGCTTTAGTGTTCGCCGCCAAGAGACTGCGCAGATACTTCCAAGCGCATCCAATTGCGGTAATCACTGATCAGCCAATTAAACAAGTTATCTCTAAACCAGATGCATCGGGACGCTTACAAAAATGGAGTGTAATGCTCAGTGAGTACAACATCTCATACAGGCCGCGCACTGCTATCAAAGGGCAAGTTTTAGCTGATTTTATCGTGGAGAAGCCAGAGGGCGACAGCCCAACATCTGCAGCAAAAGCGGATCTACAGGAACCATGGACACTGTTCACTGATGGATCCTCATGCGCAGATGGATCAGGCGCAGGACTCATTCTTACAAACCCAGAAGGTATGGAATTCACCTATGCGCTACGCTTCGAGTTCACAGCCACAAACAATGAGGCAGAATATGAAGCCCTACTGGCCGGACTACGCATCGCAATTCAAATGGGTGTACGCAACCTAGAGGCAAATGTAGATGCTCGGCTAGTCGCTAACCACGTGTTAGGAGAATACGAGGCCAAGGATGACCATATGATCCAATACCTGGAAAAGACAAAGTCTCTGATCAAAAACTTCGATAGGTTCACAATAAAACAAATACCTAGAGGGGAAAACAGAAAGGCGGACGCACTCAGCAAGATCGCATCTACAAGCTTCGCACACCTTTCAAAACAGGTATTGGTGGAAACCTTAAAGAACAAGTCAATCCTTGATATGGAGATATCAACGGTGATAGAAGAACAAGATCCTACGTGGATGACACCTATCATCGAATTTATCAGCAAGGGAACTCTACCCCAAGATAATAAAGACGCTCGAAGAATACGGCGCACGGCGCAACGATTCGAATTCCGCGACAACGTACTCTATCGGCGATCTTTCTTACAACCATGGCTCAGATGTGTTGGACCCCTTCAAGCAGACTATGTACTCCGCGAACTTCACGCTGGATCATGTAGTATGCACTCAGGACCGCGATCCGTGGTGGCAAGCGCTTTAAGGGCAGGATACTATTGGCCAACAATGCACCGCGACGCACGCGACCTAATAAGAAAGTGCAGCAACTGCCAAGTACATAGACCTATTCCGCGCCGACCACAGCACGAGCTAACACCAATTACCTCACCATGGCCATTTTACAAATGGGGTATCGACATCGCAGGACCTTTTCCTGTCGCAGCGGGAGGAGTAAAATTCCTCATCGCAGCCATAGATTATTTTACAAAGTGGATTGAAGAAAAAGCTGTGGTGAACATTACGGGAAACCAAGTAAAACGCTTTGTCTGGGACAATATTGTCTGTCGCTTCGGCCTACCAGGCGAGATCGTATCAGACAACGGAAAACAATTCTGTGATAACCCATTCAAAGATTGGTGCACACAATTAAACATCACACAACACTTTGCTTCAGTCAAACACCCACAAACCAATGGCCTGGTTGAGCGCGCTAATCGCAGTCTAGGCGAAGGCATAAAAGCGCGCCTTGATAGACATAAAGGAAGATGGGTAGATGAACTCTCGCATGTCTTGTGGGCGCATCGCACAACAATCAAAACCAGTACTGGCGACACGCCATTTTCCTTAGTCTATGGAACAGAAGCCGTCATACCAGCTGAGATAGGAATGCCTACTATACGCACAGCAGAAGTCAACGTCATGACAAATGACGAGGAACGGCGCATAGACTTAGATATACTGGAGGAGAGACGCGAACGCGCAGCCATACGAGAAGCAAAGGCCAAGGCAAAAATGAAGAAGTATTATGATGCAAAAGTCAAGAACACTTCATTTCGACCAGGGGACTTTGTTTATCGCGCCAATGACGCAAGCCACGCAGAAGACACAGGCAAACTTGGACCCAAATGGGAAGGACCTTACGAGGTCACAGACGCGCTCGGCAACGGCGCATACAGGTTGCGCGATATGGAAGGTCACGACCTAGCGCGCACTTGGAACATCTGTAATCTCAAAAGATGTTACTTTTAGGCTACGGCCCTTACACAAACACACTCACACCCTACGCGGTGCCCAATAAGTGTTTGTCTTTCTTTTCTTTCTTAGGAATTATGTTTTCCATTTTTTCAATAAACTTGCAAGTATTAATAAAATGTTATGGTTTCTAGCTAACTCCATAGCGCACTTTTACTTTATTGCATATATGTCAATATTGTCTATTGTATATTTTTTGCCTACATGGCGTGCATGCACCACTTAAAGACCCACGAAGGCATAGAGGATGAGTTAACCTACTAATTTACTCGTTGAATAAGAGGGTTGCAAACCCATCAACATTGGATCACGTATCCTTGCTAAGCGCCTTACTCTTGAGACGTCAAAGTAAGTTTCACATGCGCACCCCACGACGGATGCGCATATACCAAGTACACTGTACGAGCTTAGCAATATAACGAGCCAAGACACTTGGTCAAAAATAAAACTTAGCAAACAATGCAAGTATACTTAAGTTACGCACTTAAAAGACTTAGTCAAAAATAAAACTTAGCAAACAATGCAAGTATATTTAAGTCACGCACTTAAAAGACTTAGTAAAATAATCAAACTTAGCAAACAATGCAAGTGTATTTAAGTTACGAGCTTATAACATAATGTATTTTATTCCATATTTATTAAATTACAAGGACAAAATACATAAGCTCACAAACAACCTATATGCTATGGCGGTGATCATGGCTCTCTTCTAGAGCGGCGGAACTCCCCTCCTTTAACTTACTCAAGATTATGGCATCCTGCATCGATACGGTTGGAACACTTACAGCCACGCCATCTGATCTAGGAAGGTGTGCAGCGCCAATACCGCACATCACGGCCTTGCCCTTGATACCCTTCTTCACAGCAGCCCTCTGCGCATGTTGCTCCAGCACCTCCTTCAAGGGGACTTCCTTCTCCAGAGCAAAAGGCTTGAGGATATCACGGGGCCGCGCAAAAACCGGGACTTGAAGCTGCGATACATCAGGTTTTAGATAATAGTCTAACTCCTCTTCCGCATTCTTCTCAAGATGGCGCTGCAAAGTTAAACCGGCCATCAGCACAGCTATAGGGTCATCTTGGTCGCGCTCCAATTTCCCTATATGCGGCAGCTCAAGAACCTTCAGCCCCGCCATCGCCTCCACCAGCTCATCGTACGCCGTTGAGCTATAACCAGGAATCTCCGCCAAGTCCTTTTCCAACAGCTTGGCCTCACGGAGCTCCTCCATCGCCTGCGAACGGCCACGCGCCATCGCGCAGTGGACAACCTTCCCAAAGGCCTCCACCACCTCCGCAGACTCTAAAGTACTTAGAGCTGCCAGACGAAGCCCATGGCTGATCAACCACCTGCATTCACAAAGTGGTAACAAGATAAGATAAAATGGAGTGAAGAAAACAATTCTAAAAGATAAGGGTGTAAAAATACCTGCGCTCAGCAATCACAGTCATGAGATGAGGATACAGCTCCTCGTCGTACTCAATGCTAAGGGCGCGCAGCTTCTCCTCATACGCCACAAGCGTCTTCTCCATATTTTCCTTGAATTCTTGAAGCATAGCATAATGCTCAGATCTTTTCTCCTCAAGGAACGACACAGACCACGATGCCCTGGCCTTCATCTACTCGAGACACGACCTCGCATGTAGCAGATCAGCCAAGATGCTCATCTTGTCCTGAGCCATTTTCTCCCCATACACCCTTGACTCCCCAAGCTCAGCCTGCACGCCCGCCAATTGCGCGCGCAGCTCCTCCAACTCCTCTTCCTTCTGGGCCAGAGCACGACTCTCCCCAATGCGCTTTCCCTTCAGCTGCGCCACCAGCTCAGCCTGACGGGCAGTAGTTGCAGCCAACTCATCAAGAAGTTGCTGCGCCTCACCACCACCTGCTGCCAAGGTATCCTCTCCCTTGTTTTCATTCTGCGGAGAGGATACTTCATCATCTTTCGCGTCGTCATCCCTACGGAACAAAGACAGTCAACAAAAAAAATTACAACAAGTAAAAAAAAAAAAAAAAAAAAAAAAAAAAAAAAAAGGAGAGAGAGGAAGTGCACACTTACAGAAACGGAGAAGCATCAGCCTTCAACCGTGCGCCGGAGGTCGAAGTTTCCTCCGCGTTCGACTCTGCGTCTTTGATGACGTGTCGACGCCTCTTGCTGGTGCCACTGGTTCCAGCACCTCCCTTGCGCTTTAAGTTCTGCGCAACCTCTTCCCTCAGCACCTCTTCAGGTTTCAGGATCCGAATACTGTCAGATGACCCTGAGCGTGCCTCTTCGTGCGCCACCTCCACTTCAGGCACCACAGTAGGCGCCACCACTACCTCTGGCGCCATACTCTGGACGGGCGTCACCACAAGTGGTGGCGTGTCCTCAGGGACTGTCGCGGGTAAAACAGTCAAACGCCCCGCGGTTGCTTCCAGCAAAGGCAGCTCCCCTTCCCTTAGGGGACGCACCCCTATGGTCACCTGCTTTGGCTTATCAAGCTTCACCACTGCGAATAAGTCCATCTCTGCACATATAAAAATGAAGCAAGAAAACAACGAAAGATTAGTTGGTAAATGCGCGAAGAAAAAGGATGAAAAACTTACAAACAATTACAAAGGATGAACACCCACCCCGGCCATCCTCACTCAGGAAAGTGGGAACCTCATCCGCTGCGCCAAAATACGCGCGACTCAATCCTACATGCACCAAAAACTCCTCCGGATAGGGGTTAATGGCCAATCGATTGGCATTTAACGTCTGCGCGTCAGCAATACTATAGGAACCGGGTGCGGGATGCCCATCCCTTGGTAAAGACGCCTGAGTATAAAACTCAAAATTGGAAGGAAAGACCACGTCGTCTACCCAAAAGAAAAATTCTCTCCAATTCTTGAGGGCGTCAACCTTCTCCGTATAACATTGAAACGCCCGCGGGCGCTTCGCAAAGGAGACCCAACCGTTTGACCACGTTGAGTGGTAAAAGGAGCGGAATAAGTCCACAGTGGGTTCTATCGCCAACAAACGGCAGTTTATTTCAAAATTCGACACTTTCGCCGCACCTATACAGTGCAGCTGAGAGATGTGGAGGCGATAGTAATTGAGCAAATCGCTCAGAAATATAGATATAGGTACGCGGTAATTAGCATACTCGAAAAATTTCGTGTATAAACCTATCTTCCCTTCGGGGAAGTCGGCTATACACGCATCGACATCTGGCGCCTCTGGATGCACATCCAAAGGCACAAAATGGTCGGAAGAAAAGCGCATCACGTCCTCAACAGACAACGCAGAGCGAAACTCCTCTAATTGAGCGACCATGTTCATCTTAAAACTAAGTGGACGCACACAAAGGTTACCTACAGAAGTTCAAAGGTTTTTTAGCAAAAACGCTCTCAAAATGAAGAAGATGAATAGTGGTTGTGTGTGTATTTTACTGTGTGGGGGCGGCACTCTTATATAGGGTGGTAAAAACCCTAATTCACGCCCACGTGGATCCCACTCACAGTAAACGTGTGGCTAGAAGATCAAAAGGTACAACACTTTTTCCCGAATCCCAAGTGATACGTGGACACCACCCCCAATTACCGAGGTAACTATTTTGAACCTGTTAGGTGCATTGCACCTCCAAAAAGGCGGTAACAATTTGTTCATTATCCCGCCACGCTTACCACTGCTTACATTAAGTCTAGTACCCGCGGCTACGTGCCGCGCATACTAGACTGGGGGGACATGATGACGTATAGCCTATATTTGGGCCGCAAGCCCAAATGATAGACATTACTTACACCTAAGTCCATCACGAATGGGCTACCATGACAAATGGTATGGGCCGTGGTATCAACGCTTGGGCTCACGAAGCCCAAAGGCCCAATCTAACTCACCGGATATCCGATAAGGATCATCTATTCAAGGAATAGATATCCTTACCTCGGATAAGCACCACGCGTGCGAAGAGTAAGGAGCAAGAAACACGGTTTCTTAGCCCCTATATATAGAATCATACGATTCTTATTCAAGGTACGATTCACGGAATCCCTAAAACTCTTAAACCAAAACCTAAATTCGATTACTTACTCTCACGCCGGAGTCTAATCGGGGGAGACAATCCCTCGATAAGTCTAACGGTGTTATTCTCTTTTCTTAGTACGCAGGTAACAAAGTGCTAAGGATCCAATTGATATAAGAGCAAAGCCCAACAACCAGGTACGCCCAACTTTTGTATCAACAACTACAATTCAATTACCTTGAGAATACATAACGCATTTAATAAATATCAACCAGAAATTTCAAAACAGTACCACTAGTAATGAAAGGTGTCTAATATTATAAGACTGCATGCAATGATCACCACTCACTCACTTTCTACCTTAGCATCACATCATCTTTCAGCATATCATCAGTCTCCTCATCTTTCACTCACAATAGTTACCATTCCCCTAACCTTTCAAACACACCCCATAAAATACCTCACACACAAATCAAATAAATAATAAAAGCTTGCAGGGGTACCAAGTGGTTACCATTGTCACCACTCACTCTTCTTTTTCTCCCATACTCACGCGTGTGAATAGTGATCACAATAGTGTGAATGGTTAAGAGTGGAGGTGGAGGCCGGTGACCCCTCACACACCCATTGCACCTATCCTAAGGTATTTTGCGCGAATACATTCATCAGTATCGTTCAATGGTAGAGACAAACTAAGTAACATGGGTAAATATGAACCCTATATGTACATGTATTAATGTACACATGAATGTTCTAAGCTAATAAAGTTCCTTTTTAACTCTAGTGAGACCAAATGTAATTGCTTATCAAAAACGCGTTGCAACAAACAACTTTATCTTCGGCCAAAAAAATGTGACAAGCATCCTGGTAATCTAACCTTGATTTAACATTCCAACACCTTCATTGCTCTAGAAAAAAGTGGAGATTTTTGACGTAAAAACAAGATAAAAATGTAAAAACAATATTAAAAAAAATCAATATTGTTCATCTTTGATATGAAAACAAAACCAGATTAACAGCCAATTTTTACTAATGCGTATAAAGTAAAGTCCATGACAAGGAACCATGAATAAAGATCAATTTTAAAAATACTACCATAGAATAAGGAGGTGTTTGTTTCGGCTTATATGTGGGATTATGAGCATTATTTGATTTTAGCTGATATAACATAAGCCCCAATTTTTCGGCTTATTTTGAGACTTGTGGGCTTATATAAGTTTATTACAATATAATAAAATTATATAAGCCCATAAGTCTCAATATAAGCCACAAAATTGGGGCTTATGTAATATAAGCCAAAATCAAATAAGCTCATAAGCCCACATATAAGCCGAAATAAACACCCCCATAAATCTGCTACCACTATGATTCAACAAACATCAATTTTAAAAAGAATTAACAAACATAACTACAATTAGTCGAGGGTGTGGTGTAAAAGTACAAAACATACATATCACTACTATTCAACAAAGATTAATACAAAAAAGAATCAAATCATTTACAAGAAGAACATATAAGAGATTGTTGAGAAGCAAATGAAATGTGTACACGAATGAGAGGGAGGCAAGCATGAAATGACGAGGATTGACTGGAGATCGGAACAGTAAATTAGGCCTTGTATATTAGGGAGAGGGGGTGTTTAGGTTTTACAAGCTATGTATGAATTGGGGGAATATGAGTTGCACGTGTGACTCCAACCTTTTATACCCCATTATAAAATATTGTGCATTAATATTTTACACAAGGATAAAAACGGAGTTGCGGAAAGAATTACTCAAAATGGACCCAATATTGAGTTCATGAGCTACTCAAAATGGACCCAATATAAGTAGAGTTGAGTTCGAAAGTATACCAAAAACGAATTTGAAAATAAAGTCTAGATCAAGCTTCATGTTTTGTAATCAAGTTTACCTCGTGTACCCTAGTCATAAAGATACCAACAGATATCTTGAGCAAGGAAAGCAGATATAGCTGGTTGAGTTACTACGTATTATAAACGAATGTGGATGTCGAATGAATATTTTCTAGTAATAAGTCACTCAAGTCAAAGAGAATCGACAAGCTTGGTGCCACAAGTTTCGAGAGTGCAATAACGTGCAACAATCTAACATTGTCTTTTTCGATTTCGGTTAGGGGATATGAATGCCATGCCATGTATTGTATTGTATATATTGTGGCTTGAAACAAAAACGGCATGACAAACCACCATGAACGTTCAATACACATGATTTGCATTGTAAGAGGTTTTAAGTTTGAATCTCGTAAGTTGAGACTCTTTGGGACATTTGCTTTAGCTGTACAATCTATAATGATGGAAGTCTAGCGATTTGTGGGTCTTGTGATTGTTTGTGAAATTGCGAAGTTTACTTGTCAAATTACGAAAAATGGCTCAGATAGTGTTTAACATAGCAAAAAAGTATTGAAAATTATACATATAGCGATATTTTATAGCGTATTATCGAAAAGAGCCAGATTTTGACCGTATTTACACTTCAAAGCTTTTCACTAGTATTAGATACAAATTATAATGTTTTAAAAAACAAATTATCTCAAAACATCAATTTTTAAAAATAATTGAAAAAATTTGTTTATAAATATTATAACTAGTAATTGCAACCAAAAAAATAAACCATAACAATGACTTTGGTTAGGAGCCTAAAAACATGTGTTAATGGATTGTTTGGCATCTCATTTTATAATCATCTCAACCTTGGTCATTTGGTTCCTTTGGGCAATGTGGGATGCAAATACCCCTACTCTAGTAGTCTAGTCTAGGGCTGAGCATCGGTCCCGGACCAGACCGAGACCGAATTAGCCCAAAAGCTGAAACCCAGGACCGGACCGAATGTGGTCTGTCCAGTCCGGTCTCAGTCCGAATGTGGTCGGTCCAGTTCGACCGGAGACATTATGAGCTTGGCCCGAGTCGAACTATTCAAACTCAAGCTACATTTGATATATCGAGTGGGTCAATAGTTATCTCGGGCCAAGTTCAAAATGTGTCGGTTAAGGAACCAAGCTTGAGTTTGAAAATAAAAGTTCAATTGAGCGTGCTTGAAGTATTGTAACTGAGTCGAGCTCAAGCTTAAAATTATAACTTAACTTGATTACACCCTTGGGCGGTTGGCATTGGTGTGGGGTTGGATAAGACTTTCGAGAGATTGCAATATAGATGCGTTGGCCGAATGACATGTATTGCTACAATCTTGTTAAAGAAGAATGTGGGAGTTGAATGAAAATGGACTAATGGGGTATTTACATGAAGTCACTTAGGTCTTAATTTGTTTTAATCTATATGAAAGGAACTTATGTAGTTTTTGTTAAGAGATTATTTATTCTTTAATTCTTTTTTATATACCAAGCACACCATCATTCAGCTTGAATCACAAAAGTTCATTTTTTGAGCAATTATGTAACACAATCTAAACATTGTTCAGTGTTGTACATCGAACGTAGGCTTGGAAGAAAGTAGAAAACTTATAAATTTTCGATCAAAGGGAACAAGTTTTTGTAGGATTATGATATAAACCATAGAATCGTCTATCACATTAATGATAATCTTGGTATATAAATACCAATACAAAGAGTATTCTAGAACATGGGCAATGATAGTAGAAACACTATCATACTTCGCGGGCAACCCTTCCAAGGCAAAAGTAACAATGTCATCATTGCTAATAGGAGAACCCATATATGATAAGATAGTAGCCATGTTTTCAATCTTCCGAAAGTAAGCATCAATACTTAAATCCCCAAGTTTGATAGCACGTAGTTCGGCCTTCAATGCAATAGAGCGAGAACGCTGATTGTCATTGAAGATTGAAGCAAGCATGTCCCATGCCTCCTTGGCCGTTTGAGGATCCGCATTAACAAGACGTTCTTGAAGCGTCGGAGACAAAGTGATGAAAATCCAAGAAAGAACAATGGTGTCAATCTTTAACCATTCGGCATCAAGAGGTGATGGTGGAGCACTTGATGTTGCATCATCCGAAGACTTTCCCAGTAGATGATCCAAGATGGAGCACCCTTTACAAAGATGCTTAAGAAAATAAGTCAACGAGGAGTAATTCATCTCCTCAACATCCAACTTGACCAGAACAAGGTTGGGAATATTATTGATACTCATGAGCTTGTCGGATAGGAGAATGACAGTTGATGGGGGATTGGTGACAGTCATAGTGATGTATGATGTAGTTTATAGTATTAACGTGAAGCTAGGGTTAGGGTTTGGAAAGCAAACTTTGTAACAATACCGTAAATGAACAATCAATACCAGGATGTGAAGGGTTAGGGTTTTGAAAACAAACTTTGTAACAACAGCGTGTGAATGGCAGAGAACAAAACAATCAGCAAAGTCGACTGGTTATCAGAAGGGAACCAACGATCGACTATCAGACCTTTAATCTGTCGACTAGTTATCAAAGTGAACCAACGATCGACTTTTAAACACAGAAAACAGAAGCAATTTTTATGGTTAGGGTTTTTGTGGATCAATGTGTGGCTGATACCATGTAGGATTATGATATAAACCAGAGAATCGTCTATCACATTAATGATAATCTTGGTATATAAATACCAATACAAAGAGTAGTATTCTAGAACATGGGCTTTAGCCCGTACAAATACATGTGGGTTATAGCTATACTATATGATTGGGTCCGAACTAGTCAACTTTTATTAGTCAACCACTTGTGAATGGTCAACCGTAAAAGTCAAACTAATCAAGCCAATACTCCGTGGATAGTGTAGTGTTTCCCCGGGTCGTTAAAGTCCCAGCGAGATTGAAATGGTGCTTTGAAAATCGTTTATGAGTGAGTGGGACTGAGGACAGTAGCCCAGATGATATGGAATTGATTTTGCTACTGTTATTTTGGTGTTGGTACACAGATATAATATTCACAAAAATCAGATACCAGATATATGCACGTATTCACAATTCAGATTTACGCAATCAGACTAAAAAAGTGGGATTTTGGTATTTAACAAACTACAGGGGGTGCTTTTGACACTTTTTAAAACTTAAAATTAAAAATGAAAATGAAATTATGAAAATGATTAAAATACTATTTAAATATTGTTTAATTAATAAAACTATTTAAAATCTAAATTAAAACCTAATTTAAATTAACTAATAATTATAACTACTACAAATTAAACTAAAAATTTGCAAAAATAATTTCTAAACTTAAATTAGAACTTGAAGAAAGTATAAAAAATAAAAATAAATATTTTTGTCTTTTTATGGTTTTGTTATTAATTAAAAACTATTTAACTTAATTTAACTAATTAAACTACTTTTAATTAATACTAATACTAAATTAACTTAGAAAATTAAGATAAAATTTATAAAATTACTTAACCATCACTGGAATCCTAAAAAATTATAAAAACTCTAAAAATTATGTTTTAAGATTAATCCACTAATTATTTACCTTTTAATTAACTTAAATCTATTTTAAACAAATAAGATAAGAAAAATAGAAAATGAACAGTATAATCTCAAAATATATTTTCTAAAAGTCTATTATACTATATTAGAACTAGGAAAAATATAAAAACTAAGTTTAACTTTATAAAAACTAAATAAGCTATTTAATACTTATTATTAATAAATAATTAATAAAACTAAAATTAAATCTAATAAATACTAAATGACAAAATAAAAATCTGAAAAATTTATTAAAATTAATTTACTATATAAGGTATTTAATAAAAATATAAAAACACTAAGTACTTAATTAAAATATAAAAATGAAAATTAAAATTAAGTTGAATTAAATAGAAACTATCACTTATTTTAAATTGGTTTTTTCTTGGATTTTCTTTTACAAGCTTATTTTACAAGTAAAAACAACAAACTTTTGTAAACACACTTTTGAAATTAGCTTATAAATAAGCTATAAGCACCCCCTTGGCTTACATAGTTGACTTATGTTGACTGTGTGGTCAAATGAGGTCAAATGAGTGAAGGTGGGGTCCACAATGGTAAAAGTGAGTACCAACAAGCTTAACAATCACAAATAAGCCAGAAACATCAACACTTGATCTCAAATAAGCTAATAAGAACCAAATAAGCACTTTTGCAACTTGAAACTGAACTCAGAATGGGGACAATCTTAATGGCTAATTCCAGGTGGGGTCCACTGAGTTATAGGTCAAACCAATGGTCAATCCACACTCCCTGGTAGGAGGGGGTTGGAAAAAGACAACTGGAACCACTAGGGCCCACTGAGGTGGTCTGCAACCACCACCAAAGTTGGTGGTGTGGTGGAGGTCTGTTGTGCACATGGCAACCTCTTGCCCTGCAACTCACTTTGGGGGTCTGTGGGACCCACTTAAGCTTCCACAAAAATTAAGCAAAAATTAGGGCTTAAAGATCAGCTGATAGACTCTAACTACAACAAGTTTCAACCCTTAACTCCCATTACACAAATCACAATGGAACTTGGAAGATTTGCAAAAATCTGAGAATATGAATTTGACTTTTTGATGAGAACTCAAATTTTGACTTTTATGAAATTCCAATGATCTTTACTGATTCAAAGTGATGTAAATAACTGTAATGAGACTAAATCCAACAATCTTAACTAATTATGAAGAGATTTGATGGGAAATCACACTCAAAACCTTAACAGTGAACAAGATTAAGGCTCTCAAATTGGATTTTGACTTTTGATTAAAACAAGACTTGTTTTTATGGATGTTCTGAGTTAATTATAGCCTATGTAACTTGTATCAACCAGAAACCACAACTCTTAAATGCTACAATACCTTGGATCAATCAAAACCAAACACTCCATTAAGGTTGACTGATTTTTGATTTTAAAGACAAAAGGGTGCTAGGGGATATGAATCTGATCCACAACAGCTTATTATGATTAGGGAGACTAATTTAGACACTTGAACACAGAATGCAATTATGAAAACTCAAGTTTACCACTTAAACTAATTTTGACAGTCAAATATTGAAATTTTAAGTAGCTATTTATTCTAATGAACAAGTTATGATTACTAAGTTAAAAACTACTCAAACAATACACAAACAACACAAATGAACACAGATTAACAGATAATAGCAAACAAATAATTAGAAACTTAAACTAGGTATTTAGTGGAAAATTTAAATGAGCAAAAGCTTACAAACAAACCCCTAGCTGAACAAGGGGCTTCTCCACAGAAGCCTATCTTTAGATAGGCCAAATTAAGCTCCTTGCTTGATCACAAATCCTTCTTCAACCTGAAAATCAAAAACTAAACACATAGTCGACCAAAGTTGGCTATTTTTGTATTTTCTTTAGTTTTCTATTGAATCTGGTTTTTAGAGTCTCTAAAGCTTTGATAAGCTTGTTGGAGCTTATATGAACCTAACTCAGTCCATGATTCAAACTCAAACACTAGCAGCCTAGGACTCAGATCAATACAAGACACTTGAAACTTGCATAAACCAAATAAGTTGAATAAACTTGCTTATATTAATTTGGAAAGATGAACAATACACTGAATTAACTTCAACAATTGCTTAAAAGCTTTTTACTACACTAAAATTACTAAAAAGACTTATACGATTACAATTAAGCTAAAAAAAACTAGACTCTGCTTCATCTTGCACTCTTTTCCTTTTATAGCCTCTGATTAGGGTTCCCAACACCCTTGCTATCATTTCCCACCTCTTTCTTCAAGCTTTGGTCCACTCATGAGGCTCCACGTGTTTTGGCGCCAAAAGAGACTATTTGCAATTTGCTTCTGATAGCGTGCACTGGGGAAGGGGCATTTATTGTGGGTGGCTTGGGTAGGTGTAGGGGGTGGGGATGTGATGATGACCTCTGCAAGTGGTGGTGGTATTGGCAAAACCAGGGTGGATTTGGTCTGGGTGAGGGAGAAGGAATTGGGCGGTATTTGGGGTGTTTGACTGGTTTTGACCAGGTCAACATTTGACCCTGGGTTTTGTGGTGGGCTGGTAATACATGGGCCAAGAAATAGGAATGGGTGGGCTTAGGATTGGATTGGGTTTAGTTTTTGGATTAGGTAATAGTTTAGGATCCGGTTTGGTTTTAATTTACACAAGGACTATTTTTGTAATTATGGGAAAGTTGAGGGTGTGATCTTGGCATGTTTCCAAATTATTTCCAAGGGTGTATTTTGCCAAATCATGAATAGTATAAGGTCCTGGCATGAATTTTCAATTTATTTTCACCAGGGACTGAAACCGTCAAACTTTCAAACTTCAGGGACCATTTGTGTAATTTTCACCAAACTTTCCACCAAGGACTAATCCTGTCATAAAAGGTTAGTGCAAGGACAAAATTAGTTTTTCTCAAAGTTTTCCATATCCCAGGGACCATTTTTGACAATTTTCAAAGTTCAGGGACTAAACTTGACATTTTGTGAAAGTTTTCACCAAAGGACTAATTATGTAACTTTTTGATTTAAAAGGACCTTTGGTGACTTTTTCAAGTTTTTTAGAATGACCAGGGACTAGATTTGACAACTTTTGAAAGTTGGGGGACTGAAACTGCCAATTATGCAAACTTTGTGCGTTTTTCATTTGTTTTTGGTATTTTTGCATTTGAAACATGTAAAACACTTTCCTGGGATATTTTCACTATTTTGGTTCATTATTGAGTGTTTTTGGATGTTTTGGCAGCTCAGAAATGGTAAAACTGATGAGTATTTACACACTCATCAATTCCCCACACTAAAACATTGCTAGTCCCTAGCAATCTTTTGAGAAAAAACCTGATGGATTTGAAATTCTCTTTACCAAAAGCCATTACTTCTGGAGTAGCCAGGTGTAAGAACTGTGGCACACCTGATAACCGTGTGATTTTGAGCAAACCACCAGCTGTCAACGGATTTGATTAGTCTTTACCAAAAGCCGTTTGCTTCTGGACTAGCCAGCATCTTGATGGACTAAGTCAACATCTTGGTGAGCTGATTACCAATTATGGATTTTCCACTGCCTTTACCACAAGCCATAATCTTGTGGGCTAGCCAACTCATTTGCTTATGAGGATACGGGGGAGCTGAGGAACCATACAATTTTTGGCAAATTGCCAGCCATCAACGGGTTTGAGATGTGTTTACCAAGAGCCGTTTGCTCCTGGACTAGCCAATCCATTTGTCATTTAGACTTTGGCGGACTGATTACCACAAAAATTTTGAAATAAAGTGAAAAATTTTTGAAAAATTTAGGCCTAAAAATGGGGGTACTTAGAAAGTTTTGTGATAAAATTCGTAAGAATTCCCCCCCCCCCCCCCCCACACTAGAACTGAATATTGTCCTCAATATTCAAAGTCCCGGCTATTATGCCAAACCTCTGAACAGAGAAAGCTAATATTCGATGCTAACTGTGGAAATATATGGATTTTATTTTTCACTTTATTTATCTGTACATACAATCACACTTTTATTTTTATTTATTTTTTTTTTTGGAGAAACATATTTACTTTTCAAACGGTGGGGGACGGCCACTCCCCCACACTAGGGTGGTAGAAAGTAGAAAGAAGTCAGAAATACGGGTGAAAACCCATATATGTTGCTAATTTTTGTTCACCGAGTCACTAGCTTGACTCGGTCCCCGAATTCATTGGTCCATGGGGAAAGTTTGGAGATCCGGGACAACCATGGGTGGTATGTCCTCTCCAAAATAATGTTTCAATCTATGACCATTCACTTTGAAGTTGGGACCTTCGGGTTTAGATAACTCAACAGTCCCGTATGGATATACTTTAGCAATAGTGAATGGTCCAGTCCATCGGGTTTTTAATTTCCCCGAGAAGATTTTTAATCTTGAGTTGAAAAGAAGGACTCTGTCACCGACGTTGAAAACGCGGTTCTTAATTTTAGAGTCGTGAATCTTCTTTGTCTTTTCTTTGTAGATCAAAGAGTTCTCGTAGGCTTGATCACGAAGTTCATTTAATTCATTGATTTGAACCTTACGGTGATCACCCGCTTTATGAAGGTCGTAGTTAGCATGTTTCAAGGCCCAGTAGGCTTTGTGCTCGAGCTCGATCGGTAAACGACACGCCTTCCCGTATACAAGCTTGTATGGAGTACACCCGATGGGTGTTTTGTAAGCTGTACGGAAAGCCCATAGTGCATCATCTAGTTTATCCGACCAGGAAGCACGGTTTTCTCCTACTGTCCTCTCAAGAATCCGTTTAATACCACGGTTGGAAACCTCCACCTGCCCACTTGTTTGGGGGTGATATGCGGTGGAAAGACGATGAGTAACACCGTACTTAAGCATGACTTTTGCAAACTGATCATTGCAAAAGTGAGTACCGCGATCACTAATGATGGCACGTGGGGTTCCAAAACGAGCAAAGAGAGATTTCAAGAATTTCACAACTACTCGGGCATCGTTAGTGGGTAAAGCCTTAGCCTCAACCCATTTTGACAAGTAGTCAACAGCCACGAGTATGTATTTGTTTCCACGAGAAGATGGGAATGGCCCCATAAAGTCAATGCCCCAGACGTCAAAGATTTCACAAACTTGAATAGAATTTTTTGGCATTTCGTTCTTTTGTGAAATATTACTGTGACGCTGACAAGCATCACAGGCTTTAACTAACTCGTGGGCATCCTTATAGATCGTGGGCCAATAGAAACCGGAATCAAACACCTTTTTGGCGGTGTAGTTAGGACTATGGTGGCCCCCGGTGGGTCCAGCATGGCAAGCCTTGAGAATATCAGCGGCTTCCTGTCCGTATACACATCGCCTGATGACTTGATCGGCACAGATTTTGAAGAGGAAGGGGTCGTCCCAGAAATAATGTTTGACGTCTTTAAAAAACTTGTTTTTCTGTTGGGACGTCATCCCCTTCACGATGAAGTTACCCGCATGGTAATTTGCAAAGTCGGCAAATCATGGGGTAGTAGAGTCACCACGAAAAGTAACCGCACTGAGTGTCTCGAGAGGGAATGTTTCATTTATTTCTTGTTTCTCGGACACATCTTGATGTGGGTTTTCTAATCGTGAGAGATGATCAGCAGCAAGGTTCTCAGCTCCTTTTTTATCACGGATAATGATATCAAATTCCTGGAGGAGGAGAACCCAACGAAGAAGTCTCGGCTTTGCATCTTGCTTTGCAAATAGGTACTTCAAAGCCGAGTGATCCGTATACACCACGCATTTGGTCAAGATTAAGTATGGCCGGAATTTCTCAAAGGCATACACCACAGCTAAGAGTTCTTTTTCAGTGGTGGTGTAATGACTCTGAGCCTCAGTCATAGTTTTACTTGCGTAGTGTATAGGCTGAAAGTATTTTGCTTTACGTTGCCCCAAGACTGCACCTATGGCATAATCACTAGCGTCGCACATAAGCTCAAAAGGTAGGTCCCAATCGGGGGCAACAAGAATCGGTGCCTCGGTAAGCTTTTTCTTTAATGTTTCAAAAGCTTCGATGCATTCAGGAGAGAAGATGAAAGGAGCATCCTTCTCGAGGAGATGGGTCATAGGCCGGGCAATCTTAGAAAAATCTTGGATAAACCTACGGTAAAAGCCGGCATGACCCAAAAAGCTCCTAACACCTTTTACGGTGGTGGGATGAGGTAATTTGGCAATGACATCGATTTTAGCTCTGTCAACCTCAATCCCATCTTTTGAAATTTTATGGCCGAGGACAATGCCCTCCTTAACCATAAAGTGACTCTTCTCCCAGTTGAGACTTAAATTCGTTTCTTTGCAACGTTTAAGCATTTGTTCCAAGTGGGAGAGACAGGTCTGGAATGAATCCCCGATGACCGAAAAGTCATCCATGAATACCTCCATAGTTTTCCCGATCATGTCGGAAAAAATAGACATCATGCACCTCTGGAACGTGCCTAGTGCATTACATAAGCCGAAAGGCATACGTCTGTAAGCAAAAGTTCCGTAGGGGCATGTGAAGGTAGTCTTCTCTTGATCCTGGGGATCAATGGGGATTTGGAAGTAACCCGAAAAACCATCGAGGAAGCAGTAGTACTCATTCCCCGCAAGTCTTTTGAGCATTTGGTCCATAAAAGGGAGAGGGAAATGGTCTTTACGGGTGGCGTCATTTAACTTTCGATAGTCAATACATACTCGCCAACCCGTGACCAAACGACTTGGAATCAACTCGTTATCCTCGTTGGTGACAACGGTAATGCCACCCTTTTTAGGGACACAATGAATTGGGCTAACCCAAGGACTGTCAGAAATAGGATAAATCAATCCCGCATCAAGAAGTTTAAGAACTTCTTGTTTGATAACTTCGTGGATTTTTGGATTTACCCTTCTCTGTTGTTGCACTGCTGGTTTAAAGTCGTCCTCCATTAAGATTTTATGAGTACAAAAGTTCGGGCTTATGCCCTTAATGTCGGAGAGTTTCCAAGCGATTGCTTGTTTATGTGACTTTAGAACCTTTAGGAGTGCTGCCTTTTCCTCAACTTTTAAGTCCTTAGCAATAATGACGGGTAATTTATCATCACCCTCCAGAAATGCATATTCTAGATGAGGAGGCAAGTCCTTGAGCTCAACCTCGGGAAAGTCTTCAGTTATTTCAACATTTTTGACTTCCGCTTTATGAAGTATTTTGGGAGTCGGAGAGGGTGAAGGATCGTTATTTAACAATCTTTCAAGGAGAAGAATGTCCCCCTCCGGGTCAAGATAGTTTTCATCAACCCCATCGGGGATTGAGCTATCTTGACCAAGAAAAGCCTCGAGCTCTTCCAAAAGGAAGTCACCTCCCTCAAACGGAGTCAGGGAAGGGGAAGAGTCGGAAATGATTGGATCAGTAGAAGGAGTGGTACTGCCATTTGCTGAGAAACCAAGGACTTCTTGGGAAGATTCCTCCGACGCAATATCGATGATGTCAATTCGGTTAACCGTTTCAGCGTCATAATTGGAGGAATATCTTGAAGTCTGATCAAGATTGAATGTTATGGCTTCGCCATCAACACGTAGAGTGATTTCTTCTTCGAATACGTCGATCAAAGCACGACCCGTTCTTAAGAATCCCCTCCTGAGAATGAGAGGGACTCGTGGGTCAGCATCGAAATCAACAATCACGAAATTTGCCGGAAAATGGAACTTTCCTACTTTCACGAAGATATCTTCGGCAATGCCGAGAGGACGGGATATGGTACGGTCTGCAAGCTCGAGTGTCATGCAGGTCGGAGTGAGAGCAGGGAGTGAGAGTCTTTTCCAGACCGTGTAAGGCATCAGGTTAATGCTTGCGCCAAGATCGGCTAAGGCAAAGCATTCAACCATCCCAGGGAAAACACAAGGAATGAGAAATTTCCCGGGATCTCCAAGCTTTTCGGGAAGCTTTTTCAAGAGCACTGCTGAGCAATGCTCGTTAAGAGGAGTTTTTTCCATCTCACAAAGTTTTTCTTTGTTGCTTATCAGATTTTTGATTGTCGAAGCAAACTTAGGCATGAGAAGAAGAGCATCCGCGAAGCTAATATCAAAGTGTAATTCTTGGAAAATTTGATAAAATTTTTCCATCTGATGGTTAGCTTTCTCGCGATTCTTTTGTTCATTCAATCGTGAAGAATATGGAATTGACGGCTTAGGATCATTCTTTGGTATTTCATAAGAACTCACATGGGGATCAAATACAACTTTCGGCTTATGAGCCGAGACCGGGACAACTTGAGGTTGGACGTTGTTGGTACCTCCGTTATTAGTAGGAAGTACCTTGCCCGTAGTAACCTCAGGCTCACGTTCCGCTACCTTAGGAGGAGAAGAAGAGGTAGAAGGAATCGAGGGTCCATTGTATGAAACCCCACTTCGGGTGGTGATCGCTTTGACATCGCCCCTCGGGTTAGCGATCGTGTTGCTCGGTAATGTACCCGGGCCCGCGGGTCGATCATTTAAAGACTTCTGAAGTTCAGAGATCGTGATAAGCAATAACCGATTCATTTCCTCTTGTGTTTTCATGAATTGTTTAAATTCAGCATTGGAGGAAGACGAGGGTTGAACAACGTTTTGATTTTGAATAGGGGGATTTTGAACACGGTTGTTTTGAAAATTCCCTTGATTTTGATTGTTGTTACCCGGAATAGTGTTTCTCTGATTGAAATTACCCTTATTGTAATTCCCTTGATTTTGGTTTCTTTGAAAATTTCCTTGAAAACCTTGGTTTTGATTGCCATTTTGAAAATTGTTTTGATTAAACTGGCTTTGATTTTGATTCGGGTTTTGGAAATTTGAGTTTTGACCTTGGTTAAAATTCTGATTCGCGTTACGGTTTTGATTTTGGTTAAAACCTGGAGGTCCGAGAAAATTGTTGGAACGATAGCTTAAGAGATTACGGTCCCCTTGCGGTTGGTAAGAATTACCCCCCGTATTGTAGGAACCGTGAGCAGCATAAACGTTATCTTGAGGAAAGTCAGCAGTAGCTGGTAAGAATTATTACATATGGATCTTTTTGGTCCATCCGCTGTGCGGAGCTATGGAGGAAACACGTATACCTTAGTAATAGTAGATGACTACTCACGATACACGTGGACTAGGTTTTTAAGTGACAAAACACAAGCATTTGAAAAATTCGAAATATTTAGCAAAATGATTCAAAATAAGTTAGGATGCTCAATAATTGCCATTAGGACGGACCATGGAAGGGAATTTGATAACGAAGTGCAATTCGGAAAATATTGTGAGTTAAATGGAATATCTCATAATTTCTCCGCTCCTCGTACTCCTCAATCAAATGGGGTAGTAGAAAGAAAAAATAGGTCACTACAAGAAATGAGTAGAACTATGTTAAATGAACAATCCATTCCACAAAAATTTTGGTGTCACGCCGTAGATACATCGACTTATATTCTAAATAGGGTATCAATTAGAAGAATTTTAGGAAAAACTCCTTATGAGTTATTAAGAAATAGAAAACCTAACTTAAGCTACTTTAGGGTATTTGGAAGTAAATGCTATATTTTAAACACTAAAGACTACCTCACTAAGTTTGATCCAAAATCATATGAAGGAATATTTTTAGGATACTCACAAAATAGTAAAGCATATATAATACTTAACAAACACTCCATGAAGGTAGAGGAATCACTAAATGTAACATTTGATGAAACACCACCACCTCCTAAAACGCTACCTTTAGAAGATGATAATTTAGTCGAAGAAGAAGCTATTGAGGTTAGTAAAATAAAACCCATAGGAAATGACAATGAAGAAACTCACTTAGAAAATAACGAAATCGTTAATATTAAAGAATCTAGATCACATCCTTTAGATAATATAATAGGACATCTTAACCAAAGAACCCTTAGGTCACAAGCCCAAGATAAAAACAACTTCTTTTGTTTCCTCTCAGCAATAGAACCTAAGAATATTAGTGAGGCTTTAAAGGATGAAAGTTGGATTATAGCTATGCAAGAAGAATTAAATCAATTTAAGGCAAATGATGTTTGGGAACTAGTCCCAAATCCAAAGGATAAGACCATCATAGGAACCAAATGGGTATATAGAAATAAGTTAGACGAGAATGGAATAGTTACTAGGAATAAAGCTAGGTTAGTTGCCCAAGGTTATAATCAACAAGAAGGAATTGATTATGATGAAACTTATGCCCCCGTAGCTAGACTAGAATCAATTAGGATATTACTTGCCTATGCTTGCGCCCTAGATTTTAAGTTATTCCAAATGGATGTGAAAAGTGCATTCCTTAACGGTTTTATCAATGAGGAGGTATATGTGGCACAACCTCCAGGATTCATTGACTTCGCAAAACCTGATTATGTTTATAAGTTAAAGAAAGCTTTGTATGGACTCAAACAAGCTCCCAAAGCTTGGTATGATCGATTAAAAGCTTTTCTTATTAAACATGATTATTCCATGGGAATGGTAGATAACACTCTTTTCACTAAAAGGAAAGACCCAAATCTCATCATTGTTCAAATATATGTTGATGACATTATATTTGGATCGACTTGTCAAGACATGTGTGATGAATTTGCCAAAATCATGCATGATGAGTTTGAGATGAGTATGATGGGTGAACTTAACTTCTTCCTAGGATTACAAAAAAAACAATTAGAAGATGGAATATTCTTTAACCAATCTAAGTACATTAAGGAAATGCTTAAGAAATTTGGCCTAGAAGACTCAAAACCCATAAAAACACCCATGTCTACGGAGGTAAAGCTCACAAAAGACGATAAAGGTGAGTCCGTAGATAACTCCAAGTATAGAGGAATGATAGGTAGTTTACTATACTTGACGGCAAGTAGACCCGATATCATGTTTAGTGTCTGCCTTTGTGCCCGTTTTCAAGAGGATCCCAAAACCTCTCACCTAGAAGCGGTTAAGCGTATCTTCCGATACATTAAAGGCACTATACACTTAGGATTATGGTATCCTAAGGAATCCGGCATAGAAACCATTGTCTATGCGGATTCGGATCATGCGGGAGACTACGTAGATAGAAAGAGCACTAGCGGAATTTGCACGTTTATGGGATGTTGTCTAACGTCTTGGTTTTCGAAGAAGCAAACCGCTCTTGCTATTTCTACCACCGAAGCCGAATATGTAAGCGCCGGAAAGGCATGTCAACAAGCACTATGGATGAAACAAGCTCTCATAGACTATGGCATTAGGTTAGAAAATATCCCCATTATGTGCGATAACAAAGGTGCGATAGATTTAAGTAAAAATCCGGTGCAACACTCTAGGACTAAACACATAGAAATACGTCACCATTTTCTTAGGGATAATGTACAAAAAGGAAATATATCTATAGAAAAGGTTGCATCGGAAGATAACATTGCGGATATATTCACAAAACCCCTTAAGCGTGAATTATTCAACCACTTGCGCTTAGGATTAGGAATGATGGAACAAGTTGACTAAATTATATTGAAATATTTCAAATTAATACTTGCATGAAATTTATTTCTCTTCCATTTCATCTTTTCTGAGTCTAGGAATCTATTTCGCACAAAACTAAAGATTGGGAAAATTTATTTTCATTGCATAATTTTTTTTTTAAAAACTCAATCAATTTTCTCTAAAAATTATTCTCACAATCTAGGAACCCCATGAAAACCATTTTCCTTACATTGTTGACTAATTCTAAAAACATTATATTTCAAAATCATGCATAAACTCTCACATAAATTGTCAAGGTATATAATCTAATATATGTCTTTGACATTCATGATCGAGTAAAAATTGAATCAAGGAGATCATTTGGATTGTTTCTTAGGATTGTTATTTCTTTTTGCTTCTAGGTGTCGAAACAATCACAACTCCACATTTGTTGCATATAGACACTCACTAGGACAAATTCACTAGTAATGGTGTCATCTTGATCCATCATTAGTCTTTCACTCACTAATTGCCCTTGCCTTTAATTCAAGATAGGTGTCTTAGGAAGCTTAAGTGTGCTTGCATTTACTTACCTCCTATTGCTTATTATATGTTGATTATTTGCTCTAGTGCCTATGTGTTTTTGCATGATGTCTAATGTTAGATTAGATGCTATATTGCCTAAAGGAATTGAACTTGCTTGAATCCAAGTCCAAAAACACAACCTTTCTGCAAATTTTCTGCCAAAATCCCAATTCTGGCAATCTGGAAATTACCAGATGGGCGGCCCCCTTAATTATGTAAGGCGGCCTCCTTAATTTTAAGGGGACCGCCCCCTAATTAAGGGGACCGGCCATCTGATGGTCGGGTTTACAGAATCTTTTCTGCTTTTTAGCCCATTTCAACCTACATTTCCCATTTTTCACCAACACATTTTGTCCTAATCCTCCAAACAAACTTTATCCATCCTTTAACACACAAATCTTACACTATAAATATCCCCAATCCTCAAAGCTCTCCATTCATCCCATCATGAACTCTCCAAACAAACCAAAATCAAAAGCCTCAAGGCTAGCAAGGATGACGGAAAAACCCGTTTGGCGACGAAAAAGTCCTAGAAACAAATCCATCATCACAAATGTAGTTGGAAATCATTCCTCCCCACCAACTTCTTATTTCCCAAACTTTGCATCAAACCAACAAAGGCATTCATTTGATCCACTTTACAAACCATACAACATTGGCCAAACATCTTCCTTCAAGCCAAACTACACCTCTCAACCTCCAACAACTTATAATGATCCATGCAAGTTTGATGAACCATCAAACTACAATTCCAACTACTCTAACCCAACTCATCCATACCAAACCTATGATCCCCTCCACATTGCCACGGAAAAACAAAAGTTCCGTGATGAAATAAACCAAATCCATGATCTTAGTGATCTCCTTGCTATGCATCTTGCACAACGCAACAAAGGGCTACCTCCATCATCACCCTATGCAAATTGCCTTCCCCACTCTCTTAACTTGGATCACGTTACAAATCACACTCACTTTTGCCCTTGTTGCATATTCCTTCAAAAACAAATCCTCTACTTGAGTGAAGATATTTCTTGGATTGAATATCTTCTCACTCGTGATCATCCAATACCACCCTTAACACGATACAACATCGTGAGATCCACCTCTTCCGCTCCATACAACACCCCATATCCACCTCAATCAAACATCTAAGCTCCATGCTTTTGTTTTCCTTCAAGCAAATAAAATAAATCAACCATGGGTTGCAAGCAAGTCCAAGTGCTCTCTTAGGCAATATAGGACTATATCTTTTATTTTGTTTTATTGTAATCAATATGCTACAAGCATATTGAATGTTGTCATGCTAGTTATTTCTATCATGCTTGAATGAATCTATTTTTATTTGCATACTTGTTGCTTTTGCATATATATGTGTGTTGTGCTCTTCAAAATATTTTTTGTAGCCAAGATTCCAATTGCTCGTTCCCTTTGTGCTCTCAAACGAGGGGGAGCATACATCAAGGGGGAGTTCTCTACACGTTTAAACTTCTTTCACGAAGATTATTCGGCCTAACCTTTTTGATTTTACAAAAAGGGGGAGAAGAGAAATGGTAAACTCTATAATACTTGTCTAATAACAAGTTTTAAATCTTTTGAGTTTAAGGTTTTGTAATAATCAAAAAGGGGGAGATTGTTGACATAAATAATGCCTTGAAAACATTATTAAGTCTTTATCAATATCTCTATGTTTTGATCATTACAAAATATAACCTCAAAGAACTAAAACTTATGACATAAACAAGTATTTGGTGATTAATATTTCTCTTTACATCCAAATCACTTAAGGTATGAATAAACAAAGTGTTTAGTGCAATGTATGATCAAAGGGGTATTTAATTAACTAATACAAAGTTTATTTAATTATATAATCTTATTATATATTTTTGAAAAACACTTTTGGTAATAAGGAAAAATGTTTTAATCATACTAAATATATGATTTCAAATATTTAACCAAAATCAGTTAGTTTTTCACCAAATAAACTTTCCCCACTAAAAAACAAAGTTTCTGGCCGTTACAGTTGGGCGGCCCCCTTAATTATAAGGGGCGGCCCCCTTAATTTTAAGGGGGCCGGCCATGCTTTAAGGGGACCGGCCACGCTCCTCTGTCAGAAACTTTTGCCTATAAATACCACCTTAAACCTGGATTTTTTCCCCACCTTTTGCACTCCAGAACTTTCAGTTCTAGATCTCCATTTCCAATCTATAAATCCTTTGATCATACATTCTTAAATCTTTATTTCAAAGTGATCCATACATAATCCACTCAAGTGCAAGAGAAGAATACTTCTATCCCTCAAGACAAGAAGTATTACAACTAGTTGTGATCTCCACATCTAAGTTGTTTGAGCATCATCATTAATTATTATTTCATAGTGTGATTAGTTGTGAATATTTGTTAGAGAATAGTTGTGTAGATAGTAGAAGTTGATTAGTTGTGAAGTAGGATAGTTGTGAATATTGGTGTGTAGAAGAAGGTGTGTAGAAGATTGGTGTGTAGAAGAAGGTGTGTAGAAGATTGGTGTGTAGAAGAAGGTGTGTAGATAATTGGTGTGTAAAAGCTAGGTGTGAAGAAGATTGGTGTGTAGATTGGTGTGAAGATTGGTGTGTAGATTGGTGTGTAGATTGGTGTGAAAATTGGTGTGTATATTGGTGTGTACGGTTTTCTCCGCCATAAGGGAGCTTGTTGATATAGTGAAGAAAACTCTCGAGTTAGGTGCTCGGGGAGTGGAGTAGGGCAAGGAAGGTGCCTTGTAGCCGAACCACTATAAATCGCTTGTCTCTCGGTTTGATCTTTCCATCTTTTACTTATTTCATTACTTACATAATTATTGCTTCATAGTATATATATATTTAGTGTTGTTCATATTGTGTATAACTAGATTTCATATACCATCGAATCTACATTTTATAAATCAAAGAAAACTTTTAAACAATTTGTTTTTATAACAATTAAAAAGACGTAAAACTATTCAACCCCCCCTTCTAGTTTTCCACAATTGGTATCAAGAGCCACGTCTAGCAAGAATTTTAAAATATATTGTATTTTAAAACTTGTAACGATCTATGGAATCTTTAAAATATTTAGAAGGGCACTCTATGCAAAGACCACCACTATTTGAAAGTGATGGATTTTTATATTGGAAAAATAGATTCGAAACGTATGTGAAATCAAAAGATCTTGATCTTTGGCATATTATTACCTTTGGTGATTTTCCCCCTATTCAATATAATGTTGAAACCAAAATGGATGAAATTGTAGCTTTTGAAAAACAAAATGATGATTTGAAAAAGAAACTAGCAAAAAATAATGAGGCTAAAATGGTTATTTATAATGCGTTACCACGCAAAGAATATGAAAGAATTTTTATGTGTAAAACCGCAAAAGAAATTTGGGATTCTTTACTAATCACTCACCAAGGTAATAGCCAAGTCAAAGAAAATAAAATAGATCTTCTTGTACAACAATATGAACAATTTACGATTCCGGAAGAGGAATCAATTGATAATGCTTTTGCTAAGTTTAACACTATCAACACAAGTTTAAAAGCACTTGATGAGACATTTTCTAGTAAAAATTGTGTTAGGAAATTTCTTAGGGCATTGCATCCAAAATGGCGAGCTAAGGTCACGGCAATTGAAGAATCAAAGAACTTGATGACGTTATCACTAGATGAACTAATTGGCAACTTGAAGGTTCATGAAGAAATCATAAGAAGAGATTCGGAAACGGTCAAGGTCAAGAAAGAACAAATCAAATCCATTGCTCTAAAAGCCAAAAAGGAATCTAGTGATGATGATGATTCAAGTGACGAAAGTGAAGACGAAGAATATGCAATGGCCGTAAGAGAATTCAAGAAATTCTTCAAGAGACGAGGAAGATTCACTAGGTCATCACATGACGATAGAAAATCGTTCCAAAGAAATAGAAGTGATAATTACGTAAAAAGAAAGTGCTTTAGATGTGGAAGTCCAAATCATCTCGTTGGAGAATGTTTAAAGCCGCCGGGGTATGAAAATCAAAGCGCATTTGTTAGTGGAACATGGAGTGATAGTGATAAAGAAGAAGTGGAAAAACCAAAAGAAGAAAAGTGTTTTGTGGCAAATGCAACCGACGAAATATGCCTTGGAATTGACTTGGAACCTAACGAATGGATCAAGGATAGTGGATGTTCAAGGCACATGACGGGGAATCGCAAGCTATTCTCTACATACAAGGCATATAATGGAGGTAACGTTATTTTCGGTAGTGACTTGCGTGGAAAAATTATTGGCAAAGGTACGATTTCTCAAGACTCACTTACTATTGAAAATGTTGAACATGTTAATAATTTAACATATAACTTACTTAGTGTAGGCCAAATATGCGATAATAAATGTAAAGTTATCTTTTCTGAAGAAGATAGCGAAATAGTTAAGAATGGAAAAATTATAGGTAGAGGTATTAGGAAAGGAGGTGTATATGTTATGAAACTAGGAAACAAACCTGAAGATAGGATATGCCTAACGACCCTAGACGAAAATTCCACTTTGTGGCATAGGAGATTAGGACATGCTAACATGCAACAAATACAATCTTTGGCCTTTAAGGAATTAGTTAGAAACTTGCCTAATCTAAAATATGACAAACATTTTTGTGATGCATGTAAAGTTGGAAAACAAGCTCATGCTAGCCACAAAGCTAAGAATATAGTATCCACTACTAGGTGCCTAGAATTATTACATATGGATCTTTTTGGTCCATCCGCTGTGCGGAGCTATGGAGGAAACACGTATACCTTAGTAATAGTAGATGACTACTCACGATACACGTGGACTAGGTTTTTAAGTGACAAAACACAAGCATTTGAAAAATTCGAAATATTTAGCAAAATGATTCAAAATAAGTTAGGATGCTCAATAATTGCCATTAGGACGGACCATGGAAGGGAATTTGATAACGAAGTGCAATTCGGAAAATATTGTGAGTTAAATGGAATATCTCATAATTTCTCCGCTCCTCGTACTCCTCAATCAAATGGGGTAGTAGAAAGAAAAAATAGGTCACTACAAGAAATGAGTAGAACTATGTTAAATGAACAATCCATTCCACAAAAATTTTGGTGTCACGCCGTAGATACATCGACTTATATTCTAAATAGGGTATCAATTAGAAGAATTTTAGGAAAAACTCCTTATGAGTTATTAAGAAATAGAAAACCTAACTTAAGCTACTTTAGGGTATTTGGAAGTAAATGCTATATTTTAAACACTAAAGACTACCTCACTAAGTTTGATCCAAAATCATATGAAGGAATATTTTTAGGATACTCACAAAATAGTAAAGCATATATAATACTTAACAAACACTCCATGAAGGTAGAGGAATCACTAAATGTAACATTTGATGAAACACCACCACCTCCTAAAACGCTACCTTTAGAAGATGATAATTTAGTCGAAGAAGAAGCTATTGAGGTTAGTAAAATAAAACCCATAGGAAATGACAATGAAGAAACTCACTTAGAAAATAACGAAATCGTTAATATTAAAGAATCTAGATCACATCCTTTAGATAATATAATAGGACATCTTAACCAAAGAACCCTTAGGTCACAAGCCCAAGATAAAAACAACTTCTTTTGTTTCCTCTCAGCAATAGAACCTAAGAATATTAGTGAGGCTTTAAAGGATGAAAGTTGGATTATAGCTATGCAAGAAGAATTAAATCAATTTAAGGCAAATGATGTTTGGGAACTAGTCCCAAATCCAAAGGATAAGACCATCATAGGAACCAAATGGGTATATAGAAATAAGTTAGACGAGAATGGAATAGTTACTAGGAATAAAGCTAGGTTAGTTGCCCAAGGTTATAATCAACAAGAAGGAATTGATTATGATGAAACTTATGCCCCCGTAGCTAGACTAGAATCAATTAGGATATTACTTGCCTATGCTTGCGCCCTAGATTTTAAGTTATTCCAAATGGATGTGAAAAGTGCATTCCTTAACGGTTTTATCAATGAGGAGGTATATGTGGCACAACCTCCAGGATTCATTGACTTCGCAAAACCTGATTATGTTTATAAGTTAAAGAAAGCTTTGTATGGACTCAAACAAGCTCCCAAAGCTTGGTATGATCGATTAAAAGCTTTTCTTATTAAACATGATTATTCCATGGGAATGGTAGATAACACTCTTTTCACTAAAAGGAAAGACCCAAATCTCATCATTGTTCAAATATATGTTGATGACATTATATTTGGATCGACTTGTCAAGACATGTGTGATGAATTTGCCAAAATCATGCATGATGAGTTTGAGATGAGTATGATGGGTGAACTTAACTTCTTCCTAGGATTACAAAAAAAACAATTAGAAGATGGAATATTCTTTAACCAATCTAAGTACATTAAGGAAATGCTTAAGAAATTTGGCCTAGAAGACTCAAAACCCATAAAAACACCCATGTCTACGGAGGTAAAGCTCACAAAAGACGATAAAGGTGAGTCCGTAGATAACTCCAAGTATAGAGGAATGATAGGTAGTTTACTATACTTGACGGCAAGTAGACCCGATATCATGTTTAGTGTCTGCCTTTGTGCCCGTTTTCAAGAGGATCCCAAAACCTCTCACCTAGAAGCGGTTAAGCGTATCTTCCGATACATTAAAGGCACTATACACTTAGGATTATGGTATCCTAAGGAATCCGGCATAGAAACCATTGTCTATGCGGATTCGGATCATGCGGGAGACTACGTAGATAGAAAGAGCACTAGCGGAATTTGCACGTTTATGGGATGTTGTCTAACGTCTTGGTTTTCGAAGAAGCAAACCGCTCTTGCTATTTCTACCACCGAAGCCGAATATGTAAGCGCCGGAAAGGCATGTCAACAAGCACTATGGATGAAACAAGCTCTCATAGACTATGGCATTAGGTTAGAAAATATCCCCATTATGTGCGATAACAAAGGTGCGATAGATTTAAGTAAAAATCCGGTGCAACACTCTAGGACTAAACACATAGAAATACGTCACCATTTTCTTAGGGATAATGTACAAAAAGGAAATATATCTATAGAAAAGGTTGCATCGGAAGATAACATTGCGGATATATTCACAAAACCCCTTAAGCGTGAATTATTCAACCACTTGCGCTTAGGATTAGGAATGATGGAACAAGTTGACTAAATTATATTGAAATATTTCAAATTAATACTTGCATGAAATTTATTTCTCTTCCATTTCATCTTTTCTGAGTCTAGGAATCTATTTCGCACAAAACTAAAGATTGGGAAAATTTATTTTCATTGCATAATTTTTTTTTTAAAAACTCAATCAATTTTCTCTAAAAATTATTCTCACAATCTAGGAACCCCATGAAAACCATTTTCCTTACATTGTTGACTAATTCTAAAAACATTATATTTCAAAATCATGCATAAACTCTCACATAAATTGTCAAGGTATATAATCTAATATATGTCTTTGACATTCATGATCGAGTAAAAATTGAATCAAGGAGATCATTTGGATTGTTTCTTAGGATTGTTATTTCTTTTTGCTTCTAGGTGTCGAAACAATCACAACTCCACATTTGTTGCATATAGACACTCACTAGGACAAATTCACTAGTAATGGTGTCATCTTGATCCATCATTAGTCTTTCACTCACTAATTGCCCTTGCCTTTAATTCAAGATAGGTGTCTTAGGAAGCTTAAGTGTGCTTGCATTTACTTACCTCCTATTGCTTATTATATGTTGATTATTTGCTCTAGTGCCTATGTGTTTTTGCATGATGTCTAATGTTAGATTAGATGCTATATTGCCTAAAGGAATTGAACTTGCTTGAATCCAAGTCCAAAAACACAACCTTTCTGCAAATTTTCTGCCAAAATCCCAATTCTGGCAATCTGGAAATTACCAGATGGGCGGCCCCCTTAATTATGTAAGGCGGCCTCCTTAATTTTAAGGGGACCGCCCCCTAATTAAGGGGACCGGCCATCTGATGGTCGGGTTTACAGAATCTTTTCTGCTTTTTAGCCCATTTCAACCTACATTTCCCATTTTTCACCAACACATTTTGTCCTAATCCTCCAAACAAACTTTATCCATCCTTTAACACACAAATCTTACACTATAAATATCCCCAATCCTCAAAGCTCTCCATTCATCCCATCATGAACTCTCCAAACAAACCAAAATCAAAAGCCTCAAGGCTAGCAAGGATGACGGAAAAACCCGTTTGGCGACGAAAAAGTCCTAGAAACAAATCCATCATCACAAATGTAGTTGGAAATCATTCCTCCCCACCAACTTCTTATTTCCCAAACTTTGCATCAAACCAACAAAGGCATTCATTTGATCCACTTTACAAACCATACAACATTGGCCAAACATCTTCCTTCAAGCCAAACTACACCTCTCAACCTCCAACAACTTATAATGATCCATGCAAGTTTGATGAACCATCAAACTACAATTCCAACTACTCTAACCCAACTCATCCATACCAAACCTATGATCCCCTCCACATTGCCACGGAAAAACAAAAGTTCCGTGATGAAATAAACCAAATCCATGATCTTAGTGATCTCCTTGCTATGCATCTTGCACAACGCAACAAAGGGCTACCTCCATCATCACCCTATGCAAATTGCCTTCCCCACTCTCTTAACTTGGATCACGTTACAAATCACACTCACTTTTGCCCTTGTTGCATATTCCTTCAAAAACAAATCCTCTACTTGAGTGAAGATATTTCTTGGATTGAATATCTTCTCACTCGTGATCATCCAATACCACCCTTAACACGATACAACATCGTGAGATCCACCTCTTCCGCTCCATACAACACCCCATATCCACCTCAATCAAACATCTAAGCTCCATGCTTTTGTTTTCCTTCAAGCAAATAAAATAAATCAACCATGGGTTGCAAGCAAGTCCAAGTGCTCTCTTAGGCAATATAGGACTATATCTTTTATTTTGTTTTATTGTAATCAATATGCTACAAGCATATTGAATGTTGTCATGCTAGTTATTTCTATCATGCTTGAATGAATCTATTTTTATTTGCATACTTGTTGCTTTTGCATATATATGTGTGTTGTGCTCTTCAAAATATTTTTTGTAGCCAAGATTCCAATTGCTCGTTCCCTTTGTGCTCTCAAACGAGGGGGAGCATACATCAAGGGGGAGTTCTCTACACGTTTAAACTTCTTTCACGAAGATTATTCGGCCTAACCTTTTTGATTTTACAAAAAGGGGGAGAAGAGAAATGGTAAACTCTATAATACTTGTCTAATAACAAGTTTTAAATCTTTTGAGTTTAAGGTTTTGTAATAATCAAAAAGGGGGAGATTGTTGACATAAATAATGCCTTGAAAACATTATTAAGTCTTTATCAATATCTCTATGTTTTGATCATTACAAAATATAACCTCAAAGAACTAAAACTTATGACATAAACAAGTATTTGGTGATTAATATTTCTCTTTACATCCAAATCACTTAAGGTATGAATAAACAAAGTGTTTAGTGCAATGTATGATCAAAGGGGTATTTAATTAACTAATACAAAGTTTATTTAATTATATAATCTTATTATATATTTTTGAAAAACACTTTTGGTAATAAGGAAAAATGTTTTAATCATACTAAATATATGATTTCAAATATTTAACCAAAATCAGTTAGTTTTTCACCAAATAAACTTTCCCCACTAAAAAACAAAGTTTCTGGCCGTTACAGTTGGGCGGCCCCCTTAATTATAAGGGGCGGCCCCCTTAATTTTAAGGGGGCCGGCCATGCTTTAAGGGGACCGGCCACGCTCCTCTGTCAGAAACTTTTGCCTATAAATACCACCTTAAACCTGGATTTTTTCCCCACCTTTTGCACTCCAGAACTTTCAGTTCTAGATCTCCATTTCCAATCTATAAATCCTTTGATCATACATTCTTAAATCTTTATTTCAAAGTGATCCATACATAATCCACTCAAGTGCAAGAGAAGAATACTTCTATCCCTCAAGACAAGAAGTATTACAACTAGTTGTGATCTCCACATCTAAGTTGTTTGAGCATCATCATTAATTATTATTTCATAGTGTGATTAGTTGTGAATATTTGTTAGAGAATAGTTGTGTAGATAGTAGAAGTTGATTAGTTGTGAAGTAGGATAGTTGTGAATATTGGTGTGTAGAAGAAGGTGTGTAGAAGATTGGTGTGTAGAAGAAGGTGTGTAGAAGATTGGTGTGTAGAAGAAGGTGTGTAGATAATTGGTGTGTAAAAGCTAGGTGTGAAGAAGATTGGTGTGTAGATTGGTGTGAAGATTGGTGTGTAGATTGGTGTGTAGATTGGTGTGAAAATTGGTGTGTATATTGGTGTGTACGGTTTTCTCCGCCATAAGGGAGCTTGTTGATATAGTGAAGAAAACTCTCGAGTTAGGTGCTCGGGGAGTGGAGTAGGGCAAGGAAGGTGCCTTGTAGCCGAACCACTATAAATCGCTTGTCTCTCGGTTTGATCTTTCCATCTTTTACTTATTTCATTACTTACATAATTATTGCTTCATAGTATATATATATTTAGTGTTGTTCATATTGTGTATAACTAGATTTCATATACCATCGAATCTACATTTTATAAATCAAAGAAAACTTTTAAACAATTTGTTTTTATAACAATTAAAAAGACGTAAAACTATTCAACCCCCCCTTCTAGTTTTCCACACAAGTTTTAATCTTAAGTTTGGGAACTTATTATGTTCACACCTCCAGTTGGTAGGTGTTCAGCCTTGGTTTGCGGTGGTAAGATTTTATGTATTTATTATTTTGAAAAACTGCTTTAGGCTTACGGGTGTGTGTGCAGAAAACTTGGGAATTATTTTTGGAACTGATTCGTTAACCGAAATCGTTCTTTTAAGATTACTCGCAGGCTGGCGGGAGGAAGTAAATAGGTTTCCTCTTCAGTTCGCAATTTAATGTTAGAACTTACCTTAAACCAACTGTTTCAGGTTGTAACTTTAAAGGAAACGAAGTAATTTAACTTCACAGTTTGTTTTGTTGTTTTTGATTTTTTTGGTGTTTTTAACACTTTAGGGAAAGTGTTAATGAACGTTTTTGATGTGATTATGTTTTTACAAAACTTTTTACAAATTTGATTGAAATTTGTACAGGGAGGGTTTTGAAAACCACTTAACTTAAAACGATTTTATAAAACACGCAACAACCTCCTCGGCAGCGGCGCCAAAAATTGATTGGGTCCGAACTAGTCAACTTTTATTAGTCAACCACTTGTGAATGGTCAACCGTAAAAGTCAAAATAATCAAGCCAATACTCCGTGGATAGTGTAGTGTTTCCCCGGGTCGTTAAAGTCCCAACGAGATTGAAATGGTGCTTTGGAAATCGTTTATGAGTGAGTGGGACTGAGGACAGTAGCCCAGATGATATGGAATTGATTTTGCTACTGTTATTTTGGTGTTGGTACACAGATATAATATTCACAAAAATCAGATACCAGATATATGCACGTATTCACAATTCAGATTTACGCAATCGGACTGAAAAAGTAGGATTTTGGTATTTAACAAACTACAGGGGGTGCTTTTGACACTTTTTAAAACTTAAAATTAAAAATGAAAATGAAATTATGAAAATGATTAAAATACTATTTAAATATTGTTTAATTAATAAAACTATTTAAAATCTAAATTAAAACCTAATTTAAATTAACTAATAATTATAACTACTACAAATTAAACTAAAAATTTGCAAAAATAATTTCTAAACTTAAATTAGAACTTGAAGAAAGTATAAAAAATAAAAATAAATATTTTTGTCTTTTTATGGTTTTGTTATTAATTAAAAACTATTTAACTTAATTTAACTAATTAAACTACTTTTAATTAATACTAATACTAAATTAACTTAGAAAATTAAGATAAAATTTATAAAATTACTTAACCATCACTGGAATCCTACAAAATTATAAAAACTCTAAAGATTATGTTTTAAGATTAATCCACTAATTATTTACCTTTTAATTAACTTAAATCTATTTTAAACAAATAAGATAAGAAAAATAGAAAATGAACAGTATAATCTCAAAATATATTTTCTAAAAGTCTATTATACTATATTAGAACTAGGAAAAATATAAAAACTAAGTTTAACTTTATAAAAACTAAATAAGCTATTTAATACTTATTATTAATAAATAATTAATAAAACTAAAATTAAATCTAATAAATACTAAATGACAAAATAAAAATCTGAAAAATTTATTAAAATTACTTTACTATATAAGGTATTTAATAAAAATATAAAAATACTAAGTACTTAATTACAATATAAAAATGAAAATTAAAATTAAGTTGAATTAAATAGAAACTATCACTTATTTTAAATTGGTTTTTTCTTGGATTTACTTTTACAAGATTATTTTACAACTAAAAACAACAAACTTTTGTAAACACACTTTTGAAATTAGCTTATAAATAAGCTATAAGCATCCCCTTGGCTTACATAGTTGACTTATGTTGACTGTGTGGTCAAATGAGGTCAAGTGAGTGAAGGTGGGGTCCACAATGGTAAAAGTGAGTACCAACAAGCTTAACAATCACAAATAAGCCAGAAACATCAACACTTGATCTCAAATAAGCTAATAAGAACCAAATAAGCACTTTTGCAACTTGAAACTGAACTCAGAATGGGGACAATCTTAATGGCTAATTCCAGGTGGGGTCCACTGAGTTATAGGTCAAACCAATGGTCAATCCACACTCCCTGGTAGGAGGGGGGTTGGAAAAAGACAACTGGAACCACTAGGGCCCACTGAGGTGGTCTGCAACCACCACCAAAGTTGGTGGTGTGGTGGAGGTCTGTTGTGCACAGGGCAACCTCTTGCCCTGCAACTCACTTTGGGGGTCTGTGGGACCCACTTAAGTTTCCACAAAAATTAAGCAAAAATTAGGGCTTAAAGATCAGCTGATAGACTCTAACTACAACAAGTTTCAACCCTTAACTCCCATTACACAAATCACAATGGAACTTGGAAGATTTGCAAAAATCTGAGAATATGAATTTGACTTTTTGATGAGAACTCAAATTTTGACTTTTATGAAATTCCAATGATCTTTACTGATTCAAAGTGATGTAAATAACTGTAATGAGACTAAATCCAACAATCTTAACTAATTATGAAGAGATTTGATGGGAAATCACACTCAAAACCTTAACAGTGAACAAGATTAAGGCTCTCAAATTGGATTTTGACTTTTGATTAAAACAAGACTTGTTTTTATGGATGTTCTGAGTTAATTATAGCCTATGTAACTTGTATCAACCAGAAACCACAACTCTTAAATGCTACAATACCTTGGATCACTCAAAACCAAACACTCCATTAAGGTTGACTGATTTTTGATTTTAAAGACAAAAGGGTGCTAGGGGATATGAATCTGATCCACAACAGCTTATTATGATTAGGGAGACTAATTTAGACACTTGAACACAGAATGCAATTATGAAAACTCAAGTTTACCACTTAAACTAATTTTGACAGTCAAATATTGAAATTTTAAGTAGCTATTTATTCTAATGAACAAGTTATGATTACTAAGTTAAAAACTACTCAAACAATACACAAACAACACAAATGAACACAGATTAACAGATAATAGCAAACAAATAATTAGAAACTTAAACTAGGTATTTAGTGGAAAATTTAAATGAGCAAAAGCTTACAAACAAACCCCTAGCTGAACAAGGGGCTTCTCCACAGAAGCCTATCTTTAGATAGGCCAAATTAAGCTCCTTGCTTGATCACAAATCCTTCTTCAACCTGAAAATCAAAAACTAAACACACAGTTGACCAAAGTTGACTATTTTTGTATTTTCTTTAGTTTTCTATTGAATCTGGTTTTTAGAGTCTCTAAAGCTTTGATAAGCTTGTTGGAGCTTATATGAACCTAACTCAGTCCATGATTCAAACTCAAACACTAGCAGCCTAGGACTCAGATCAATACAAGACACTTGAAACTTGCATAAACCAAATAAGTTGAATAAACTTGCTTATATTAATTTGGAAAGATGAACAATACACTGAATTAACTTCTACAATTACTTAAAAGCTTTTTACTACACTACAATTACTAAAAAGACTTATACGATTACAATTAAGCTAAAAAAAACTAGACTCTGCTTCATCTTGCACTCTTTTCCTTTTATAGCCTCTGATTAGGGTTCCCAGCACCCTTGCTATCATTTCCCACCTCTTTCTTCAAGCTTTGGTCCACTCATGAGGCTCCACGTGTTTTGGCGCCAAAAGAGACTATTTGCAATTTGCTTCTGATAGCGTGCACTGGGGAAGGGGCATTTATTGTGGGTGGCTTGGGTAGGTGTAGGGGGTGGGGATGTGATGATGACCTCTGCAAGTGGTGGTGGTATTGGCAAAACCAGGGTGGATTTGGTCTGGGTGAGGGAGAAGGAATTGGGCGGTATTTGGGGTGTTTGACTGGTTTTGACCAGGTCAACGTTTGACCCTGGGTTTTGTGGTGGGCTGGTAATACATGGGCCAAGAAATAGGAATGGGTGGGCTTAGGATTGGATTGGGTTTAGTTTTTGGATTAGGTAATAGTTTAGGATCCGGTTTGGTTTTAATTTACACAAGGACTATTTTTGTAATTATGGGAAAGTTGAGGGTGTGATCTTGGCATGTTTCCAAATTATTTCCAAGGGTGTATTTTGCCAAATCATGAATAGTATAAGGTCCTGGCATGAATTTTCAATTTATTTTCACCAGGGACTGAAACCGTCAAACTTTCAAACTTCAGGGACCATTTGTGTAATTTTCACCAAACTTTCCACCAAGGACCAATCCTGTCATAAAAGGTTAGTGCAAGGACAAAATTAGTTTTTCTCAAAGTTTTCCATATCCCAGGGACCATTTTTGACAATTTTCAAAGTTCAGGGACTAAACTTGACATTTTGTGAAAGTTTTCACCAAAGGACTAATTATGTAACTTTTTGATTTAAAAGGACCTTTGGTGACTTTTTCAAGTTTTTTAGAATAACCAGGGACTAGATTTGACAACTTTTGAAAGTTGGGGGACTGAAACTGCCAATTATGCAAACTTTGTGCGTTTTTCATCTGTTTTTGGTATTTTTGCATTTGAAACATGTAAAACACTTTCCTGGGATATTTTCACTATTTTGGTTCATTATTGAGTGTTTTTGGATGTTTTGGCAGCTCAGAAATGGTAAAAATGATGAGTATTTACACACTCATCACTATACGACTAATAGTTTCAAGAATATCGTTCGTGTTAATCATTTAGTACATACTTTTGACTTGTTACATGGGTGTCCGTTTTTGCAACTTAACAAGAGCAGTTAAACATGACACTGAATCATTATACAAAAACAAATGTATGTGAGTGTGTTTAAAGGAAACATAAATGTAGTTAAGTTGTTTACCACCGATAGAACAACCGATGGAGACAGTGATGCAATTGATAACGACGTGAAGAAGTAGTCGTCAGATGAATGAGTACAAGCGTCCGAATGACTCATTGGCTAGAGAAGTAGATTAGCCATAACTGATGATGATGATGATGATGATGATGATGATGATGATGATGATGATGATGATGATGATGATGGAGCCGTCATTTGAGATTTATTGTCCCAGAAAAGTTTGTTACAAAAACTTCATATATTTTAACAAATAATTCTTTGTTTAAAAACAACGAATTACAAAAATAGCTCGTATACAATGAAACCTTTGAGTCTTTTTTTTTTTCTTCAATCTCACGTATTCAACATTTTTTTTAATATAAACGTAATACATATGTATAACAAAAAAGCGTGAGTTGTCAGTGATACACAAAAGACATTTGATAGTCGAGTCGATATAGGTTGAGATGAGCTAGAACTTCTTCGACGGCAATAACAATTACATCAACTTGAAAGCCCGAGCTATACATTTTGCACAAGTTATATAGCAAAATGTACATAAAATTACAATACAATGATTACAAAGATGGGATGGACTTTGTTTTGATGAGTGTCTAAATACTCATCATTTTATACCAATCTGAACTGCCAAAACATCCAAAAACACTCAAATATGCATCATAATACTTAAAATATCTTAGAAGTGTGTTTTATATGTATCAAATGCAAAATAATCAAAAACAGATGAAAAACGTACAAAGTTTGCATAATTGGCAGTTTCAGTCCCTCAAGTTTCAAAAGTTGTCAAAACTAGTCCCTGGTTATTCTAAAAACATGAAAAAGTCATCAAAGGTCCTTTTTAATCACAAAGTTACATATTTAGTCCTTTGGTGCAAAGTTTCACAAAATTACAAGTTTAGTCCCTCTACTTTGGAAATTGACATAAATGGTCCCTGGGATGTTAAAACTTTGAGAAAAATCAATTTTGGTCCTTGTGCTATTAATCTTTTGCAGGAATGGTCCTTGGTGTGAAGTTTGGTGAAATTACATAAATGGTCCCTGAAGTTTAACAGTTTGGCAAAAATAGTCCCCGGGTATTTAAAAAATGAAAAACATCAAAAATACCCTTGTACTATTTATTTATGGCAACATAGGTCCTTATGAGAAGTTTGGGAAAGTGGTATAATCAGCCCCCCCAACTTTGAATAAATTACAAAAATGGTCCTTGTGTAACTTTTAAACCAAACGGACCCTTTATCTATTATAACCAAATACACCCTTTATTTAATTACCCAAGCCCACCCCTTTTTAATTACCCAAGCCCAAAACACTTCCCAGCCCAACACCCCTAAATAATAAAACGGGGTCAACCCGTTTGGTCAAACCCACTCACCCCTTTTTCTTCCCCCCAAAACCACCCTCACACACAGAACACCAAAACCACCCCACCACCTCATCTGGTTTCTTCACCAGCTGGCCACCCACTATCTCCACCTTTCCCACCTTGTCTCCCCAGCTCACCACAATCAAACAAGCACCATTAAATGCTCCTGAAAATCTCACACGCTACCCCCATGACTTTTGGCGCGAAAAGCAGTTTCAAACGGCCATGATTCATTTGACCATATCAATGGCTCAAATTGAGTGGGATTGTGTCAGAACACTAGTGGGAACCAGAAAGTCTCTATAAGAAGATAATGAAGCCAAGGAGAAGATTTATTAGATTAGCCTTAGTGTAATTTAGTCGTAGGTAGTGTAACTTTCCATTTTCCATTGTAATTTTCATTTCAGTCAGTAAAACTCAGCTCATTTCATGTATTGTAAACTTTATTTGATCTTTAATTAAAGTCTTGTTAGTTAATTTCAGTTGTGACATTTTTGAGCAAATTTGACAAATTTGCTTAAAGTTTGTTAAACATTGTTAAAACCTGATCTATTCAGTTCATTTAAGTCCAACTATAAGTTTTATTAAGTTTCTGAGTTGTGTTAATCAGTTTAGATCATACTTACAATAATTATCAAAAATTCCAAATAAAGAAATAAAAAAATAAAAATTAGTGTTCAAAGAAGTGGAAGCAAGAAGCTTGGTGGATTCTGGATGAATATGGTACTAGTGCCTTATGGGAGGCTATAGGAAGTGTTTTTGATTCATGGTTCACTCAGTTCTAAGCTTGGAGATATTGTAAGAACTTTGTTCAAATTTTGGTTTTTACTGTTCAATGCTTAATTAGTGGTTAATTATGTTGATTTATGTCTATTAGTCATATACTAGTAATACTATAGCTTAAGATTTGGTATTGGTTCATTAAGTTTCAGATTATAGCTTATAATCTTAGTTGACTGTCAAACCTAGATCATATAGGATTTTTGAGTATTAGTAATAGTAAGTGTTCAAATTCAGCTTAGAATAAGTTTATATATCTTATGTAAGAACTTTGAATCATTAAGTATAGGATTAGCATTATTAGAAATTGAAAAACCTTAAAAAACATAAATTAAAGGGGTGTTTGGCACAGGGGAATACCCTGTGCATTTGTTGTGTTTAATGGTTAAGTGTTGTGTTGACAGTCCCTATTAGGTCCTAATAGGTTATTTACATCATAAAATTAGTTTGTTGTTGAACTAAAAGTCAAAATCATACACTATCCATCCTCACAGTTAACTGTGAGGATTTTGAGACACAAAATCTCATCAAGCCAATACATAAGTTTGTAGTATAGCTTAATTTAGTCACTTTATAGCTTAATATAGCATAATTAATCATCTAGGTACATTAGAAATCCAAATTAGTCAAACTAGTTCAAGTTTCATAAAAAGTCAAATTGTCATTCTCAGATTTTCACAAAACTAGTGGGATTTTTATAGATTTTAGTATCAAGATTCAGGCTTTGAGCTTTTGTAGACTTGTAGTCTACCAGCTCATTTTTAAAGTCTCATCATCTTTTGATTTTTGCCAATTTTCCTCTGGGCCCCACTGAGCTCCAAAGTGACTTGCAGGGGAAGTGGTTGTCCTGCACCAGCAGAACCCACCCATCACCACCACTTTGGTGGTGATTTGTGACCACCACAGTGGGCCCCACACCTCCAACTTTGTACCTTTGAACCCCCCTCCTACCAGGGATCATTTGTTGACCACTTGTTTGACCTAGATCATTGTGGACCCCACTTGTTTTTACCTAACAAAGCTGTCCCAAATCTGTCTCAGTTTCCAAGTAGTCAAGTGCTTATTTTGAGCTTGTTTGCTTATTCAGTGAATACTTATTGCTTAATCTTACTCAAACTTGTTTACTCAACTTATTGGAACTAGATTCAGCCATTGTGGTTACCACAAAAGCTCAGTTGAGCTTATTTGCTTAGTTGGTCAAACTAAGTCAACTGTTGGTTAGTAGCTTATAATTAGCTTATTATTAAGTTATAAAAATATTGTTTTTACAAAAATTTGTCTATTTTTAGGTATAATATAGTTTTGTAAAATAAAAATCAAGAAAAAACAATATAATAGTAAGTGATAGTTTCTATTTAATATAATTTAATTTTAATTTTCATTTTTAGATTTTTATTAAGTAAGTTGTGTTTTTATATTTTTATTAATTTCCTCTTATATTAAAGTATTTTTAGTAATTTTATTAGATTTTATAATTTCATTTAGTATTTATTAGAATTAAAAATAGTTTTATTAATAATTAATCAATAATTAAGTTATAAATAGCATAATTAATTTTTATATAGCAACACCTAGTTTTTATATTTTTTCTAGCATTTATATGTCATAATATAATTTTAGAAATTTTATTGTAATTTTTACTGTTCATTTACTAGTTTTTATAATTTAAATAGTTTAATTGGTAATTAATTAATAATTAGAATAATAATTAGTAAACTAGTTTAAAAATATATAAAATAAAGTTTTTATAATTTTTTTAGGATTCTTGTGATGGTTAATTAGATTTATAAAAATCTTCTTAATTATCTAAGTCTTTTTAGTATTTTTAATAATTTAAAACATATAAATAGTTAAATAATAATTAAATAGATATTAATTAATAATAATTAGATAAATAGTAAGAAAAATATAATTTAATTTTTAAAATAAGTTTTATAATATTTTAGACTTTTAGAAATTTTCATATTAATTTTCTAGAATTATTTTACATTTTCTTATTTATTAGTGTATTATTAGATAATTAATAATAGTTATTAAATAATAATAATTAATTAAATAATTAAGCAATTATAAAATAAATATTTTAAGTTTATTTAATTTGCATTTAAGCCCCTAAGGCATGCAAATTACCACTTTAGTTAAAATCGTTTTTGTTTCGTACGTTTACGCAAATTCAAATTAAACGTACGCGTTTTAGTTATTAAACGTTTTTAAATACCTGGGTTTTACGTAATCGTTAAAATAGTTTATATAAGTTATTTTGTTTTATAAAACCCTAGTGTAAACACTCACACACACTTATATCCTTTCCTGTTCATATTCACTCGATCACAGATTCGTTTTTAATACCATCACAACCTCGTTGGGACATTACGACCCAGGGAAACACTGTATTCCACAGAAGCATTGGCCTAAGCTGTTTGAGTTGTTGACCATCCTTTGGTTGATATTATCTGACTGTTTCACACCAATCAGTTTCAATGAAGTGTTTGAGTAAACATTTTCTTCATCAAGTTTCTTTTTAATATGTCTTTTGTTTTCACTTTCTTTTATAAACTCGTTTAGGCTCAACTTGTTTGAGCTTTTTACCAATCCAAATCTAAGTTTTTCACTAATATTAGATACAAATTACAATGTTTTAAAAATTAAAATATCACAAAAAAATCAAATTCTTTCAAAAAATCTGATAATTTTGTAGATACTTTAGTTAATAAATATTATAACTAGTAATTGCAACAAAAAATTAAACCAACAATGACTTTGGTTAGAAGCCAAGAAATATGTTTTTCATGGATTGTTTGGCATCTCATTTTATAATCATCTTCACCTTGGTCATTTGGTTCATGAGGTAATGTGGGATGCAAATACCCTTACTCTACTTAAACTTATAATAGTGTCATTTTTTTTTTTTTTTTTTTTTTTTTTTTTTTTTTTTTTTTTTTTTTTTTTTGTTAACGGCCTATAATGGTGTCATGTACATGGATCTGATTTACTGCTAAATGATCAGAGTTGTAACATCAGCGACTTGAAAATCTATGTTCACATAGCCAACATAAATTCATAGCAAGAGTACTTAAACCTGAATTAAACTATTATATACATGCATGACGCATGCATAGATGTAGTTAAGATGTTTACCTCCGACGCTATAATCGATGTAAAGATTTACGAATAATTGAAGTGGCTAGCTGCTTAACTTGTAGTTGTACATGCCTCGTATGATCATGATCGTCTCCTCCAACCGTGGTGGGACTGGAGAAGCAGATTGAGTAGCCATTTACGACGATAATGATGTGGAGCCTTTGAAAGGTGTTGTTTGACGTTTGTTACGAGTGACAACGATACGAAAAAGAAACCTTTGAGACTTATTTCCTTTCGTTCTCCCATGTTCGAAAAAAATTTATATTTTTTCAGTAGTATATTTAAACGTGAAAATTAGTGGACGCTCTTCCAATTACTTTTTGTTTAATTCCTCGACTCGTCTTTTGAAAGATAATGTGTACGCCGTCTCATTGATATGGTGTAATCTAGCTATCGTTGAGTAAACTATAGAGCTACTTATCAAGTCGATTTACATCGAGTTGAGCTCGACCTACTTGAATGGACTTTTGATTAGAGTCAAGTTATTTTTTGGCACGTCGTTCTGTAATTTTAAATTTCATCTCTTTTTATTAATTTATATTACATGATTATTATACCATTCAAAATATGAGTCGAGCCTAAATCAAATTATCGAGAATATACAGATTGACTAATATTTTATTATCATTAAGTGAGTCGAGCCTGGTCGAGCTCAAAGAACTTGTTAAAAAACCAATCCCGAGCTTTCTAATATAGGCTAGATGGAGCTTCGAGTTCTGTAGGTCAAGCTCGGGCTTAACATTGTATCGACTCGACTTAGCTTAATTGGGATAACGAGGGAGATAGATGGCATTGGTATGGGCCTATGGGGTGGAAAAGAGTTTCGAGTGATTGCACTTTAGACGAGTTGGCTGGGTTACTACATACTCAAGGTTGTTTACATTTAGCAAAAACCGAACTTGATACATTTCACATTTTAGAGATAATAGTCATAAGCTTTTAAATGCAATGTAGCTTTTAACAATTTTACATATTGTCTTTTTCACTTCGGTTGTAGTACGAACAGTCCATGTAAATTTGTAATTGTGACATGTGATTAAAGAACTTGTTGGCTTGCAAAGTTTTACTACTTTTGATAGTCTCGTCAAAATCTCGGGGTTTATTTGACTGTCCCACCAAGTATTGTATTGTGGCTCAAAACAAATACGACATGACCAAGCACCTTATATGAACATCAGAACATGGTGTTGTGACAATCCTTTTACATTAAAGAATAAATTACACCGTTCGTCCTTGTGACAACCTATCGTACTTTGACCGAAAAAAATGCACCGTCCGTCTTTAAGTGGCAAACGTTATCCGTCGTTTGTCCCTCACTCTAACGACCTTCAGTAACGCTAGTTAAGAACTTGTTGGCTTGCAAAGTTTTACTACTTTTGATAGTCTCGTCAAAATCTCGGGGTTTATTTGACTGTCCCACCAAGTATTGTATTGTGGCTCAAAACAAATACGACATGACCAAGCACCTTATATGAACATCAGAACATGGTGTTGTGACAATCCTTTTACATTAAAGAATAAATTACACCGTTCGTCCTTGTGACAACCTATCGTACTTTGACCGAAAAAAATGCACCGTCCGTCTTTAAGTGGCAAACGTTATCCGTCGTTTGTCCCTCACTCTAACGACCTTCAGTAACGCTAGTTAAGTCTGCTCACATGACCTTCAGTGGCAAACGTTATCCGTAGTGTAGTTTTTCTCATGCTTTTTGAGCTGTCGGGAAGCATAAGCTATCACCTTCTCTCGTTGCATTAACACGGCTCCCAAACCTTTATGTGAGGCGTCACAATAGACGACAAAATCCTCGTTACCTTCCGGTAATGCTAAGATAGGAGCACTACACAACATTTTCTTAAGCAATTGAAACGCTTCCTCTTCTTTATCTCCCCATTCATACGTAACACTCTTTTGAGTCAATTTGGTCAATGGTTTAGCTATCTTCGAAAATCCCTCGATGAATCTTCGGTAATAGCCAGCTAAACCCAAAAATTGACGAACTTCGGTTGGGGTTGTAGGTGCAGCCCAATCTTTTATTGCTTCAATTTTTGCAGGATCCACGTGGACTCCTTGTCTATCAATCACGTGACCCAAAAATTGTACAGTCGGAATCCAAAATTCGCATTTCGAAAACTTGGCATAAAGTTTCTCCTTCCTGAGCAATTCCAAAATGAGTCTTAACTGCTCCTCATGCTCTTTCTCACTCTTTGAATAAATCAGAATGTCATCGATGAATACAATCACGAACTTATCCAAGTATGGCTTACACACACGATTCATGAGATCCATGAATATTGCTGGTGCGTTAGTCAACCCAAACGGCATCACCTGAAACTTGTAATGCCCGTAACGGATTCTGAAATCCGTTTTCGGAATATCCTCCTCGCGAACTCGAAGTTGATGATATCCCGATCTCAAATCGATCTTCGAATACACACTCGATCCTTGAAGTTGATCGAACAAGTCATCGATCCTAGGTAACGGGTATCGATTCTTCACCGTTAACTTATTCAACTCCCTATAATCAATACACATACGAAACGATCCATCCTTCTTCTTCACAAATAGGACTGGGGCTCCCCATGGTGAAGAACTTGGTCTTATGAATCCTTTTTCGGCTAACTCCGCCAATTGTTTCGACAACTCTTCCAGTTCGGTAGGTGCAAGACGATAAGGTGCTCGTGCTACAGGTGCAGCACCAGGTATCAACTCAATCTGAAACTCCACTTGTCTAGTCGGTGGGATTCCCGGCAAATCATCGGGAAACACATCAGGAAAATCACGAACTATAGGCACATCTCCAATGCACCTTTCTTTTTCCTTCGTCTCTCCCTTCTCAGAAATTTGAGCTAAGAAAAGGTAACATCCCTTCTCCATTAGCTTCGGTAACTTAGTGCACGAAATCACTGCTAATCGGGATGGGCTCCTAGAATCCTTTCGGTCTCCTAATATGTTTAGGACCTCCTTTCCGTATGGTACACTCACGATCTTCTCGTCGCAAAGTATGTGAGCACGATACTTCGATAACCAATCCATACCAATGATTACATCAAAACTTCCTAACGTGACGGGTAGAAGATCTATGTTGAAAGGGTGGTTCAAGAAATTTAACGTACAACCGCGAATGATGGTATTAATCCTTTCTATGTTTCCATTTGCTAACTCAATATCGTATCCAATTCCTAAGGTCATCGGGGGTTTCTCTAGTAAGGGTGCAAATGTAGTGGACACAAAACTTCTATCGGCACCAGTATCAAATAGTATGGAAGCATAACGATTATTGAGAAGGAACGTACCAGTAACGACGTTCGGATCTTCTCCTCTCTCGTTCCCGAGTGCATACACTCTTCCCTGAGCAGCTCCAGCTTCCACACGTTGGTCCCCATTGTCTTGTCGTCCACGATTTCCTCCAGCTCCACGGTTTCCATAATTGTACCCATTACCACCCGAGCCTTGATTTCCACGGTTCCGCGATTCTCTACACTCATTCCTATAGTGTCCCTTCTTTCCACACCCATAACAGGTAACATCTGCCTTGTTTCTCATCTCAGGAGCAGCTTGAACCATTGCAAGGGGTCGAGCTCTACAGTCCCTAGCTGTATGTCCTTTCTTTGAGCAATTCTGGCATTTCACACTACACCATCCAGTGTGATGCTGATGGCAACGATCACACTTGGGTGCATCACCGTTCTGACCCTTCCTATCTCCATTCCCAATAGCATAAGCCTTAGCTTGTCTCTTGCTTCGGTGATCATTACTCTTAGAGTGACGGTCTCTCTTTCTCTTTCCATTCTTCTCCTTATCAGCTTCTTCTAATTCCAACGAATCCATAAGTTGTTGAGCAATTGTAATTGCCTCATGGATGTTTGCAGGCCTAGCAGAAATTACATCATTCCTCGTAGCTACCGGCAAACCATCAGTATACCTCTCGATCTTTTGAGTCTCGGTTTTCACTATATCTGGGCACAACAAGGCTAACTCCTGGTAACGACGATTGTAAGTCGCCATATCATTACCCTTCACCTTGTGGTTCCAAAACTCAATCTCTAGCTTCTTGACCTCATTCCTTGGGCAATAAGTCTGAATCAGCAAAGACTTAAATTGCTCCCAAGTCATAGCATATGCTACATCACTCCCAACTGCATTTCGGTAGTTGTTCCACCAAGTCAAAGCTTCATCCTTGAAAGTAAAAGAAGCAAACTTTACCTTCGCATTCTCCGCACAACCACTGACATTAAACACTGACTCAGTCTTCTCAATCCATCTGACTAAGTAAACCACTCCTTCATTTCCACCAAACTCAATGGGTCCACAAATCTTGAATTCCTTGTATTGACATCCATTAGCACGAACAGGTGGAAAAGTTCCAGCAGAATTGTTGGAATGATTTGACTCAGCGAGTAGTTCAGCAACTCTTTGCTCCACGAGTTGGTTGATCATTGCTTGATCCACAGTAGGTGCATTAAGTGGAACATGACCATTGTCTCCCTGAACATCAACATTTTGATTTCTGTTGTTACGGTTAGTGGTGTCCAGGTTGTCAGGAGTAGGGGTTTCAACATTTCGAGTAGGTCGACGACCTCGACGAGCAGGAGTAGTCACAGCAGGACCAGTCCTGGTAGACCTAACAGGGTTTCGACGGGGTGCCATTGATCTGTAACATCACACAAGTTCATGAGTCTCCAATAGAGCTTATCGATATGCTCAACAAAACATCTCAACGAAATCAAGTCATGGAAAGAATAGCAACAACACGCCATGTAAAAATAAGCGAATAAGGACTCAATTTCCATAACACCCAAAATCACATAATACCATATACTAATAACCATCAACCATACAATAGCGATCTATATCGTTCCAACTAACGGATAACACAAAACATACTAATCGTTCCAAAAGAGACGAATACCGAACAAAATACATCAAAATATAATAACTAGCTTTTCTAACCGAACACTTTTCGGCTAAGAAAGCAACAAGATAATATAACTCAAACAACTAGCCACGTGGCTGACGGAGAATCCTCAACTCCTGCCTCAAGCCATCAAGATCCCTCCATAACGATCCTAACTCCACGCTATGGGTGTCTCGGTCTCTCTTGAGGTCAGCCACCTCCTTCTCTAGCTCGGCATTCCTTTGCCAAAGCTTGCGGTCGGCCTCACGAGCAGTAACGAATCCTCGCTGCAGACTATCGATATGCTCGTGGACATCCATCATAACTCTCCTCAGCTCAGTAGCCCTGCCCACAGCGACAGACAAATCAACTCTCAAATCCGCTAAAAACTCTCCAATAACTCTCTCAAGTCGATCAGATACACGTGCAACTCTGTCACTAAGCTCAGTAATCCGAGCCCACAACCTGCCAACCTCACCCAACTCTGCATGCTCAGCAGAAATCTCAGAAGATGCATCCGACTCAACGGGACTACCGGGTGCAACTCAAACAAGAACGGATGATCAGGTGAATCAGGCTCAATCGGGTGTATAGGTGAATCAGGCTCCTCAGCCTGAGCTGGTGGCGCTAACTCATCATCATCCTCATCAGGCATCTCATCCTCCTGAGGGTCATCCTCCTCCTCAGGGTCATCATCATCACCATGCTCAGCCTCCTGAGGGTCATCCTCCCGCTCAGGGTCATCAGCCTCATCCTCACCCTCGTACTCCTCCTCCTCCTCGGAAGAGTACCTCATCACTCGTCGTCTCCTACTAGGTGACCCATGTGAAGATGTAGTAGGTGATCTAGGACGATGACGCAATGATGTGGGTGGCGCCTCAGACAGAAGAGAATGAGCATCAATCTGTAAAGGTGATGGAGTAGGGCGTACTGACATGCGTGCCGTAGCTCGGTGGGCAAAGCGTGGTGCCACACGAGCCAAAGCCTGATGAAGAGTAAGCTGCCTCGATGTACCAGGGAGCCCTAGAGAAGATGAGGGTCCCTGCGTAGATGCAGCAGGTAGTGCTGAAGTAGAAGCTGCCTGTGACACGATAGCTGAAGACATGGCCATCTGGTAAGGGTCATCAGATGCCATAGTGAACTGTGCAGGTAAAACTGGTGCAGTAAGGATGTCCTCGACGACATCAGGCATATGGGAGGCCATAGTCTGTGACAACGGCGTAGGGTAGGTGTAAGTGTTTCAAAACAACTTAAATCACAACTCATAAAATCGTACCAAATATACACATCAAATAATACCATATAATCTTAATAAAAGAATTTCAAACACCGCATTCCTAAAAATGTTTATAAAACATATAGACCATATAAATCCTCGAGAACGCCATCTTATTACTAAGATCCATAAACCTCAAATCATCTCAATAAATCCCAAATCTAATCATCATTTCAATAATCTCATAATACCTCAAATAATAGAAGATGCTTCGGCTTGGCGGGCTGGCGGGCGGTAGTCAAGGATCATTTTCTATAAAATACGGTTATAGTTTAGGCGTTTATTTACCTAGTTCTCTATAACCTTGGCTCTGATACCAATCTGTAACACCCCCAAAATTCGATACAGCGGAAGACTCAACAAGCTTCGGGGTGCTACGGGGATTGGTATCCAACACAAGACAATATAGAACGAGATAAAGTAAACATAGTAAAAACACAACCAAAACGGGGTTTTAAGGTTTACATTTATCCCAACATCATTCAGAGTCAGGCCCAAAATAAAATAACAATAGGTCCAAATTTAATTATCAGAGTTTAGAAAAATAGATCCATGAACCGTGTGCCTTAGCCGAGCCTTCCAATCCAAGCATGCACCTCAACACTTAATTACCTGAGAAAACGTGCTAAAAGTCAGCTTTCGCTGGTGAGATCATAGGTTTAAATTCAACTAATAATATAGTGGACATATACGCAAAACGCTTGCTAGCTAGACTAAGGATTCGCTAAAAGCCTGCGGATACCCTCCGCTCTCAACATAACACACGGATACCCTTCCGCAATAACCAAAACACACGGATACCCTTCCGTAACAACATAGATATTCGGGTAACCCCCGCAATACCAATAAATACTCGGATAACCTCCGAAGTATTAATAACCTATAGGTGCACACTACAGTATCTAGATAAGTCAACCTTGAATAGTACACATGAACCGCGTGACTAAAGCTGACAATAACAAATAAGCCAACCTTGAATAGTACACATAAGAAGTGACTAAAGCTGACTATACATCCTAGTCCATATGCATAGCAAGTTTAGAAATAATATAAAAACGATAATAGTCCACGTAAAATGATTTGCACGTTTCTCACCCCAATCGTTGAAAACATAGTTCAAGAGTAAAAAGTGGGGCTATGACTCACCTCAAGTCCAGAGAATAGCAAGACGAGGTAGGTAGAAATAAGATGTATGATAACTCACGAAACAGCAACTACGGACTTGGCACGACCTAACAATATTAACTCTTTCAGAAATCATTTCCTCAAATATATAATACTCCCAAACCCGGACGAGAATCCGTTTTATTTCCGAAAATCCATTTCGTATTAGTTTGGTGTATTTGCGTTTGGTATCCATACGGGTGGCGGGTCGACTCAAAACAAACCAACAAGATCACACATAGAAAGATAAAATAAACTATAGATCTAATATTAGCCCAATATATCATTTAAATAAATCGCCAAAGTTTACCAAATCCGTCGATTTGATAATCCTCATATTTATTTACGTAATATACCGTTCCAAGATTACACCCAATCTAACGCACATATAAAGCACATAGCGCATATTTACTATATAGTATATATCATAGTTTAATAAATTCCTCGTATATATCGTCAAATTGGCCAGATTTCCCGATATATACACTCGTAATCTTTTACACTTTACATATACTACAACCTATGGGCGTCGTAGGATACGATGCCCACTAATATGTTCGTTTCATATAGCTTAAATAACCCGGCTCAACCTTACAGTTAAGTGGTTATTTAATTATAGAAAACGTCTATATTAGTCGTCATATATCCGTGACAACACGAACGTCACAAATAGCAACTTACCTGGACCCGAGTGACAACAATTTCGCCTAACTCAATAAGTTTATTCGTTATATATCCGAAATGACATTTTATTAAACGTTTCATAATTGTCGGGAGTTTCCCGTTTTATAACACAATTTTTATAATAATAATACGTTTAATAATATTACGCCACTTTCGTAGCCTAATATATATCTAATCGTATTATTTATAATACGACTCGTGATTACTATTATTAGTAATATACGCGTTTATATATTTATATATACGTTATTCACGTATATACTTTCGTATAAACGTTCATATTATCAATAATTATTATTACGAGTTTTATTATTTTCGTTTCAATTTTTAATAGTTATTGAGTTATACGAAATGGTCATATGTCCGAGTCATGACTCTCGGCTCATTGTCCAAGTCCAACAATAAGAAAAAGTCATAAATAACAAATCTCCGTCCAATCACAATCTCAAACCACGGGCTACAACAATAAGGTCCGACTACGGTACCCGACTAACTTATCTCCGTCAATCTAACGACCGTCTCATAATCGGTCCCCAATACTCTTTCGTCAACAACTCCTCAATACCAATAATCAATATCCAATTCGACCCACATGTATTCGGCCGAGATATCAACAAAACAATATATACCCAAAAACAATTCATAACAAATAACCATATAACAAATTGTTCACAATTATCACAAAAAAAATAACATTAACCATGTTAATGTTTGGGTCGGTTTACCAAACCAAACCCGAGCCCTCGACTCACTTGAGTCACGGCTCAAAACCACGAGTCACGAGGACTCGAATCAACAACCTCAAGTGTCATCCAAAACAAGCTCCAAGAGCCACACTCCAACTTGCCATTCGACCACTTGGGTCTCGGCATCAATAACCATATATGGCCGAGAGGCCTCGACTCCATCGAGTCGAACCAAGATAGTACCGAGCCAACTAACCACACGACCCACTTGGGTGGTCGGTCAACAGTCCAAGCGACCACCATGGTCAACCATGACCATCATGAATCGGTCAAAACAACAAGAATGAGGATCCAAACATCCTCATTCGATCACCAAGAATCAACAAGCTCAAATAACCGGAAGAACAAGCGCAAACCGAGGGTATCACCCTCGGGTACACCTCGACCCGACAAAGATAAACCAAACCCGGATACCAAACTTTGTAGAAAACGTGTTTTCAACCAAAACCCATAAACATGTTACGTTTTTAAATGAAAACCCACTTGATTCTCATCAACTCGTGACCCTTGGTCACGATTCGAACCCATGAATCGAGTTAAAACTCGACCTACCTTCCAAAACAATCCTAAATCGAAGAGTACTCAAGAAATAACAAGAAAGTGGTGATGAACTTGTGATTATTTGATTCGGATTTGGTGTTAATGTGGGAGTTAGGGCGCGTGTTATAGCTCAAAAGAAAGATCTCGACGAGATGGTTAAAGTGGTGGTGTTATTTTTGGTGTGGGAGTGGCGGTGTGACGGTGGTGGCCGGCCGAAGGGGCGGCGGCTAGGGTTAAAGAAGTAGGGGAGGGAGATGATGAGAGAGAGATAGAAATTTGTGAGTGTTTGTGTGTGGTGTTGGGTGTGAACCGAAAACCAAAGGGACCCTTTAGTAGTTAACTTTTTTTTTTTTTTTTTTTTTTATTTAAAAGTTATTAATAATAATAATAATAATAATAATAATAATAATAATAATAATAATATGGTGTTGAGCGGGCAATGTGGGTAAATGTAAAAACACGTGGCCCGAACCCGAACTCATTTTAAAACTTCCATACCACTCGAGAACCTCTCGTAAATAAATAAAAACATATATATCGGACTCGTTAAGACGAATCATAAAATTGTTGTTAGGAAATCCTAGTGCCAAAGTCAACGTAGTACCAAGTGAGAATTCAAATATACATCACCGATCGCATAATCAAAAATGAATTATGAACATAATTCACGATTTCCATAACGTCATTAAATAAAATATTCATAAAATAGGTCTTACAAGTTCGTTGTGAAATGAAAATTTCAAATAAAAATTATAAACGAACTTAAATTGAAATGCGGGTTTTTAAAATAGCTCCCTAAACTGCCGGTTGTCACAACTTTCCCCTAGACTGATGCAAATTCCTGCGATCAGTTCTTCCCCTCACATATAACCCTTCACTATCATCCCCCTTCGCCTTAGATCTTTCTTTGATTTCCTTTGAATTCAGTGTGGCCATCACATCCTCCAAAGTAAAAGCTTCCCGTCCATAAAGCAAGGTATCCACAAAGTGTTCGTATGATGCTGGTAAAGAAGTGAGTAATAATAAAGCAAGATCTTCATCCTCGAATTTTACCTCAATATTTGCTAAATCAAGAACGATTTTGTTGAACTCATCTATATGCTCGGAAATCGTACGTCCAGCCGGCATGTAGAATGTATACAACTTCTTCTTCAGGTACAACTTGTTGGCCAAGGACTTTGTCATGTACAAAGTCTCAAGCTTGGCCCAAACCCCCGCTGCAGTCGTCTCCCCGGTAACCTCTCTCAGAACCTTGTTACCTAAACACAAAATCATGGCACTGTGAGCTTTCTTGTTTAGCTCAGCTTTCGCTGTAGCTTCCATATTTGCGGGTAAAACCTCTAGAGCTGCTTCACATCCATGTTGGATTAATAAAGCACGCATCTTGACTCTCCATATTTGCGGGTAAAACCTCTTGGCTCCCGTCATTCTTTATCCCTTCGTTGATTTGCTAAACCTTGTGATAAATGTAACAATTCGCATTTTCAGGTTAATTAATTTTCCCGGAAAATTTCACTATTCACTTTTACTATTTATTTTTCCCGAAAATTTTCCCGAAATTTGATTTTTATTTCTTGGGCTGGAGTGATAAATCATTTCCATGTCAAATTAAAAGTTTGACATTCATAAGCTCATTTTCATGAAAGTTATTAAGGAATTACACGGAATTATACGTTTTAGGGTAAAACGTCATTCAAAAATTCTACGCACAACGAAATTCGGTCGCGTTAATTTTCCCCGTATCAGAAAAATGTTTGACACACTCATGATTTATTTGAGAATAAATCATGACTGAGAAAAACATGACCAAAATAAACCTCGGCCGTGAAAAACTGGAATTTTCAGTTTTAAGCGTTTTTACTCAGCCGTAACCTTAGCCTATACCTGCACCGCATTTCTAAGACGATTTAAGTTTTCAACTTATTAGAAAAAAGTCAACATATTTTTCCCTCCTCCATTGACTAAAAATCATTCCTTGATTTTATAAGTCATTTCGTGATTTTTAGGCTTACGGTTTGATGTCTAAAAGACATTTAATACCAACCGACACTAGACTAAGCCCAGTCTAAACATTATAAGTCTTTTAAAATCATTTATATCATATTAGAAAAGTAACATTTTACTTTTCTCAATTTTACGCAATATTCGTACATTTTACGTATTACGCGTTTTAGACCCGTGTTTCCAGTTTTAGCAGGGTTTTACCACCCAAATGGAACCTACCACTCATTTTATATTTTATTATGGGACATATGGACATGTCTAACAATACCTTAAAGTTTCATAATTTTACGACACCCGGTTTTACGTTTTGAGGCCTAATCATTTACGGTTGGCATTTCCCGGAGTCAAAACTAACAAATATCTAGATATTCTCATCCAAGGCACACCTCACCCCCCTTATCCATGTTGAAACCGAATTAGGGGGGGGGGGGAGTCACACCCTCATGTGGCTTGATCTTGTGCTAAGTTGCCTTGGATGAGATACATGTGTTAAACTTGTCATGGAAGCTTTGACTAGTCTTGATAAGTAACCTCCTCATTGAGCTATAAATACCCCCCCTCCCCCCCCCCATGTTGCCGTGCACCTCCAACACCATAACCACTCACACTTAGCTTCATTTCCTTCTAATTTCTTGCAAGGTTCAAGTGCTTCTTCAAGTAGAAACCCTAGTTTGATCATAAGTTACCAAAAATCTTCCAAACCCTAGAATACTTGGTGATTTCTCTTGAGTTTAAATCCACTCAAGTCACCTCAACTTTCATTACATCTCTTTCAAGAATACCAAGGGTAGAAAGATTGCATGAAGTGAAAAAGGGTTGAAGCAAGTCTATCAAAGTCCATTTCCTTACTTGTTACTTCCTTTCTTTGTTGAAAGCCACAAGTTGTAAGCCAAACCCTAACTTGCTTCTTGTTAAATAATCATGTTCATGTTATTTACATGTTATTCTTTCTATATTATGTCTTGTAGTTATGTCCATGATGTATAAAAGTGAGCAAAACAAGTTATTGTTATTAATTGTTAAAACAAGTTATTAAAACAAGTAAACTAGTGATTTCTTGGAAAGACCTGATTAAAATGGTAAAAATATGATATTGGATTATTACATATTGTATTAGAGGACCTAACAAGGAAACCGTAGCAATTTGAACCACCTAAAACGAGTATACGAGTCAAAAGTTATGACGATTTGAAGTTACCAAAACTTTGCGGCAAAGCTGCCAAATACTTTCTGTTACAGAAACATTAAACACGCAAAAAGAGGCATTTCTGGTCCGATTCATCAAAAAGTTAAAACACAAAAGTTGTCCGGAATCACGTTTTCCTTCAGGAACAAAGAAGCTCGAGCCTTGAAAACACTTTCTGAGTGAGATATTTCTAAATTTCTTAACAGCTATTTACATATATATAAGTCACTATATTATGGTTATACTTTAAAAGGAACAAGAGGTCTTATGACCAATAATCAAGACCACCACCATGGCTAGAGCCAAGGTTGTGTCTCATGACCTTGGAACAAGGACCAAAGGTCATGGCTAGGCCATGACGAAATGACCATAACAACTTACATAGGCGTAAACATGAAACAATGAATTAGGCGATAACATGAACAAGCAATTTGGATCTACTTCACCTAAAAGGAAACCATGAGATATTACCACGAGAAAATGGTCATTCAAGACTTATGAAACTACCCCTAATAACAATCTTCATGTACTAATAAACTTTCCTAAGTTTATTCAAATATCGGACATGTAACTTTTCGGATCAAAACTTATATCTATATATTTTATCAACTACTACAATAGTAGGGAGCCTCATGTGAGGAGTTCATTATGTAAGCCGTCGAGATGAGTTGTGGATTTACGAGTTAAAGTGTCCTGGCTCCTCGAACGCTTACTAACATGACTTCTGAAATATGTCAGCCCGAACGGTAGTAAACGATATACAAAACATACATGTTTCATGAATCTTTTCTTTCAAAGACTTACATTATACATCATACCACATCATGGACTAAATGCAAGATATATATATAGGCACTCCGTTATATTCTTTACACAAATCCTAAGTCGCAACATTCTATTATAGGTTGCTCATAGAAACCTACACGATCCAACCATCACCTTCATTACTTGCTATTCTACTTAAGGTGAGTTCGTAGCCCCACTTTCTATTGTTTAACTATTTTACAAACCCATGGGGGGAATACATGCTATTATTTTTCTACTCGAACACAATGCTTTCTACTGTATGCTACCCGACTATGTTTTTATTGTCACTAAGTAACGATTGCCATGTTCGAAGTCCCTATATCATGAACCATTAGTCACTACCTATAGTGAGCGCGAATATTGTGAATAGATCTATTGGGATTGACGGATCCCATTTGAGTTGAACAACGATGAGTTCACACAAATGCACTATATTTGAGATTTAGCGGTATAACGGCAAAAGTACCTTGATAGGGCTTCTATAATGCCAATTTTGTTGGTTCGATGTTAATGTTTTGGTTGCATGAGCTTAGTGAAATAAATAACGATTTTGTTTTCTAACTATGAGTGTGAGTCTATAGCTCACACTACGATTATTGTGTTCAAACGATTTAACTAAACTCTACGAATTCCACTCAACCTTTGTGTTGACCTCTCAAGCATGTATTTCAGGTTCATGACGATCAAGGATGGTACGGAAAGGCACGGATACTCAAGAGGGCTATAAATTTTATTATCATTCAAAACTAATTTAATGTAAATTGTAAACATGGAACCATCTGGGACCTCATTTTGTAATCTCTGATATTTATATAATTTGAATGATAAATCTTTTAAAACGACTCAATTGGAGTTCGTTTTCTATTATTGCGACTATTGTGCCGTCAAGTAACACCCAGTTCGAATTCCGCTGCATCCATGAATGGGGGTGTTACAGATTGGTACCAGAGCCATGGTTATAGAGAAACGGGTCTAATTGAGACCTAAACTATAACTACAATTACAAGCAAAAACATTTTATAGCCTTCCGCTCTTCGTGCCTTCCATCCTCCAGACAATTATGGACTTATTATGCATGTTATGCTACATAAACATATTAGTATATTGCTATATATATGCTTGCCATATTTTGAGCACTCCCCATAAACGATAGAATTATTTTAACATTGTAATTCTTCTTATAGAAATCATGTGCGTACCCACTTCTCCTGATTATGTGCCCACTCTACCTAATAACTTCCAAGTCTTACCACCCTCACCCGAGTTCAGATTTGACTTCGTAAATGCCTTCGCTTCTGATGACGAATAAGAACCTTTCGAAGATTCAACCGACGAAGAAGAGGATGAACCGATGCCAACTAATTTTGCGATGAATATTTCTAATTATTTTGAACAAAATTATGTTGAGGCAGACTCCGAGGAGGATAATGAGTACGAATATGTACTAGAGCCATTACCACCACCACTATCACTTCCCTTTGATATCCCTACATGTGATGATTTGGATCACTCATTATGGATCATACCTCGACCACAATTGATCCAACAAGAAAGTCAACATGAAAACTACAGCTTCTCAAACTTCATCGACTCGTACCTCTATGACACACTAAACCAAGAAGTTGCCGATCAATCAGAGCTGCTCGGACCTTCTAATCCACAATAGACTAGTGTGATGATACTAGTTAACTTTTGTACTACTAAACTGATTAGACTCAGTTAGTAAATGTTACGAAATCTATGTAATAACTAGCGATAGTAAAAACGTTGTAATTACTAAACTGAAAGTATCAGTTAGTAAATTTTGAAGAAGCTTGTAATAGGTTTCGATTTTGTAAATCAACCAACGTTGTACGAATAAAACTCTTGTTTTATATACTATCATGTGTTATGCTTTTAAGTTTCAAACATTATTATCCTATCATTCTTATCAAAAATTGTGCTCATCTCACAACTCTCTAATTACAATGTATCTTTTGAACAATAGAATCATGGCACCAAAGAAAAAGACACCACTAACAATGACGCAAGCCGCCATCCGCAAACTGGTAAAGGACAGTGCCAATGCAGCACTTATCACGGAACGAGCAGCCGTAGCTGCAGCAGCTGCAGCTGTCGAAGCCACCACAGCTGCTGGTGCTGCTGATGCTGCAGCAGCCGCAGAAGCCGCCACTGCTGCGGAAGCTGCAATAGCTGCAGAAGCTGCAAGAATTGCCAGTCTTAACCTGGGAGGACCAAACTCAACTACCCCTCCGGTGACCAATGTTACTACAGTACCAAAGGGTTGCTCGTTCATTTCCTACTTGAAATGTGAACCCATCAAATTCAATGGTACTGAAGGAGCTGTATGTCTGATCCGCTGGTTTGAAAAGGCGGAGTCGGTGTTCTTGGTTAGTAAATGTACCGAGGGGGATAAGGTTCAGTATGCCACGAGTACTCTGTTGAATGAGGCGTTGTCCTGGTGGAACTCAATTGCTCAACCCATGGGCATTGAGAATGCCTACAAAATTACTTGGGCTAATTTGAAACAAATGATGATCAAGGAATACTGTCCTCGCAGTGAGATGCAAAAGTTGGAGGTTGAATTCTGGGATCATACGGTTAAGGGAAATGATATCATAACCTACAATCGTCGATTCCAAGAATTGAGGATACTTTGTCCAACAATGGTTTCCACAAAGGAAAAATTGTTGGAAAGGTATATCTGGGGACTTCCAGCAAGCATACAAGGGAATGTAACTTCGGCAAATCCAAAGGAACTTGATGAAGCTATGCGGATGTCCCGCAACCTCATGGACCAAGTGGTACGAATGACAAAAACCCGAAAGCAAAACAATCTCAACACCAACAACGCCAGCAATACCAATAACCCCAACAATTCCAACTACAGTAACAACAATAACAATAGGAACAACAACAACAATCGACCACGGGATGGTAACCATGGAAGTAACAACAACAACCAAACTCAAAACAACAACCAGCAAAACAAAAGACAAGAGACCGCAAAGGCTTATGTGGCTGCACCAACTAGAGGCGCAGGATATACCGGGAATGCTCCACTATGCAATAAGTGTAACTTCCATCACTCGGGTCCTTGCCCGGCTAAGTGTCGCAATTGTCAGAACACTGGACAGCTTGCCAGAGATTGTAGAGTCAAGGATGTAGCTACCGGTAGCAACACACAACCGATAGTTATATGCTTCGGGTGTGGAGAAAGTGGACATTACAAGAACCGATGTCCCCAAAACCAAGGTCAACAAGTTGAAGACAACCAAGGGTGAGCATATATGATAAGAGGAGAAGGAGCTTATCAGAATCTCAACAACACTGCAGAACAATGAAGTTTAGAACTTAGCAGTCATATTTATTTATGCACTCTGTTGTACTACGTGTATGTCATCCCTAGTAATGGGAGTTTTGTGACTTAAGAATATTTATTGTTCAATAAACGACTCTTTGTGATAATTCTCATCTATTGTACTTTCTATCTCCAAACCAATTTGATTGTTTAGCAGACTATTACCATTCTATGAGACTTACTCAGTTATCTTATAAACCATTCAACAAATTTTACTTCAAGCTAATTTGTTATCACTTTATTGTTTCACATCATTTTACTCCAAGATATTCTACCACCATCCTAGAAAAATCACTTCGTTGATACCACCCTATAAATCAATATCATGCCTTCATTTCCAACTTTCATCACAAACCACTAAATCTCAACATACCAAAATGAAGAACACAAACCTTCTTAACCTTCTCACCATCATCATCTTCACAACCCTTAATCCCACAAGCTCACTTTCTGATCTTGATGCACTTTTAAAGCTCAAATCATCCTTAGTTACACCACAAGCGACCTCATCAGCCTTACAGATTGAATACCATACGTGACTAAACCGAACATCACATTATCGGTCCTAAATCATACATAACCTGATCACCTATGTCTAATTCAGGAGGGATCATGTTATGCTGGGAGCAGTCACCTGTATGTTTTCTTAGAAACAAACTTCTCATAAGTAACCTCATCCTACGCCATACACTGAAACGACAAATCAAACTACATCACTCTAATCCTCATAAGTAACCATACCTCTTCATCGACACCACTCCAACATATGACACACAAAGAACTTCGGGACGAAGTTCCCCGTAAGGGGTAGAGACTGTAACAATTCGCATTTTCAGGTTAATTAATTTTCCCGGAAAATTTCACTATTCACTTTTACTATTTATTTTTCCCGAAAATTTTCCCGAAATTTGATTTTTATTTCTTGGGCTGGAGTGATAAATCATTTCCATGTCAAATTAAAAGTTTGACATTCATAAGCTCATTTTCATGAAAGTTATTAAGGAATTACACGGAATTATACGTTTTAGGGTAAAACGTCATTCAAAAATTCTACGCACAACGAAATTCGGTCGCGTTAATTTTCCCCGTATCAGAAAAATGTTTGACACACTCATGATTTATTTGAGAATAAATCATGACTGAGAAAAACATGACCAAAATAAACCTCGGCCGTGAAAAACTGGAATTTTCAGTTTTAAGCGTTTTTACTCAGCCGTAACCTTAGCCTATACCTGCACCGCATTTCTAAGACGATTTAAGTTTTCAACTTATTAGAAAAAAGTCAACATATTTTTCCCTCCTCCATTGACTAAAAATCATTCCTTGATTTTATAAGTCATTTCGTGATTTTTAGGCTTACGGTTTGATGTCTAAAAGACATTTAATACCAACCGACACTAGACTGAGCCCAGTCTAGACATTATAAGTCTTTTAAAATCATTTATATCATATTAGAAAAGTAACATTTTACTTTTCTCAATTTTACGCAATATTCGTACATTTTACGTATTACGCGTTTTAGACCCGTGTTTCCAGTTTTAGCAGGGTTTTACCACCCAAATGGAACCTACCACTCATTTTATATTTTATTATGGGACATATGGACATGTCTAACAATACCTTAAAGTTTCATAATTTTACGACACCCGGTTTTACGTTTTGAGGCCTAATCATTTACGGTTGGCATTTCCCGGAGTCAAAACTAACAAATATCTAGATATTCTCATCCAAGGCACACCTCACCCCCCTTATCCATGTTGAAACCGACTTAGGGGGGGGAGTCACACCCTCATGTGGCTTGATCTTGTGCTAAGTTGCCTTGGATGAGATACATGTGTTAAACTTGTCATGGAAGCTTTGACTAGTCTTGATAAGTAACCTCCTCATTGAGCTATAAATACCCCCCTCCCCCCCCCCCATGTTGCCGTGCACCTCCAACACCATAACCACTCACACTTAGCTTCATTTCCTTCTAATTTCTTGCAAGGTTCAAGTGCTTCTTCAAGTAGAAACCCTAGTTTGATCATAAGTTACCAAAAATCTTCCAAACCCTAGAATACTTGGTGATTTCTCTTGAGTTTAAATCCACTCAAGTCACCTCAACTTTCATTACATCTCTTTCAAGAATACCAAGGGTAGAAAGATTGCATGAAGTGAAAAAGGGTTGAAGCAAGTCTATCAAAGTCCATTTCCTTACTTGTTACTTCCTTTCTTTGTTGAAAGCCACAAGTTGTAAGCCAAACCCTAACTTGCTTCTTGTTAAATAATCATGTTCATGTTATTTACATATTATTCTTGCTATATTATGTCTTGTAGTTATGTCCATGATGTATAAAAGTGAGCAAAACAAGTTATTGTTATTAATTGTTAAAACAAGTTATTAAAACAAGTAAACTAGTGATTTCTTGGAAAGACCTGATTAAAATGGTAAAAATATGATATTGGATTATTACATATTGTAGTAGAGGACCTAACAAGGAAACCGTAGCAATTTGAACCACCTAAAACGAGTATACGAGTCAAAAGTTATGACGATTTGAAGTTACCAAAACTTTGCGGCAAAGCTGCCAAATACTTTCTGTTACAGAAACATTAAACACGCAAAAAGAGGCATTTCTGGTCCGATTCATCAAAAAGTTAAAACACGAAAGTTGTCCGGAATCACGTTTTCCTTTAGGACCAAAGAAGCTCGAGCCTTGAAAACACTTTCTGAGTGAGATATTTCTAAATTTCTTAACAGCTATTTACATATATATAAGTCACTATATTATGGTTATACTTTAAAAGGAACAAGAGGTCTTATGACCAATAATCAAGACCACCACCATGGCTAGAGCCAAGGTTGTGTCTCATGACCTTGGAACAAGGACCAAAGGTCATGGCTAGGCCATGACGAAATGACCATAACAACTTACATAGGCGTAAACATGAAACAATGAATTAGGCGATAACATGAACAAGCAATTTGGATCTACTTCACCTAAAAGGAAACCATGAGATATTACCAAGAGAAAATGGTCATTCAAGACTTATGAAACTACCCCTAATAACAATCTTCATGTACTAATAAACTTTCCTAAGTTTATTCAAATATCGGACATGTAACTTTTCGGATCAAAACTTATATCTATATATTTTATCAACTACTACAATAGTAGGGAGCCTCATGTGAGGAGTTCATTATGTAAGCCGTCGAGATGAGTTGTGGATTTACGAGTTAAAGTGTCCTGGCTCCTCAAACGCTTACTAACATGACTTCTGAAATATGTCAGCCCGAACGGTAGTAAACGATATACAAAACATACATGTTTCATGAATCTTTTCTTTCAAAGACTTACATTATACATCATACCACATCATGGACTAAATGCAAGATATATATATAGGCACTCCTTTATATTCTTTACACAAATCCTAAGTCGCAACATTCTATTATAGGTTGCTCATAGAAACCTACACGATCCAACCATCACCTTCATTACTTGCTATTCTACTTAAGGTGAGTTCGTAGCCCCACTTTCTATTGTTTAACTATTTTACAAACCCATGGGGGGAATACATGCTATTATTTTTCTACTCGAACACAATGCTTTCTACTGTATGCTACCCGACTATGTTTTTATTGTCACTAAGTAACGATTGCCATGTTCGAAGTCCCTATATCATGAACCATTAGTCACTACCTATAGTGAGCGCGAATATTGTGAATAGATCTATTGGGATTGACGGATCCCATTTGTGTTGAACAACGATGAGTTCACACAAATGCACTATATTTGAGATTTAGCGGTATAACGGCAAAAGTACCTTGATAGGGCTTCTATAATGCCAATTTTGTTGGTTCGATGTTAATGTTTTGGTTGCATGAGCTTAGTGAAATAAATAACGATTTTGTTTTCTAACTATGAGTGTGAGTCTATAGCTCACACTACGATTATTGTGTTCAAACGATTTAACTAAACTCTACGAATTCCACTCAACCTTTGTGTTGACCTCTCAAGCATGTATTTCAGGTTCATGACGATCAAGGATGGTACGGAAGGGCACGGATACTCAAGAGGGCTATAAATTTTATTATCATTCAAAACTAATTTAATGTAAATTGTAAACATGGAACCATCTGGGACCTCATTTTGTAATCTCTGATATTTATATAATTTGAATGATAAATCTTTTAAAACGACTCAATTGGAGTTCGTTTTCTATTATTGTGACTATTGTGCCGTCAAGTAACACCCAGTTCGAATTCCGCTGCATCAATGAATTGGGGGTGTTACAATAAACCCTCACAATCACTAAACAACAAAGTCCCTTGTGCAATACCCTTCAAATTATATAATCCTTATTGAATAATAATAATAATAATATACATTACTATGTTATTATTCAACAACAATAATAATAATAATAATAATATACTCTCCTTATAAGTACTATCCCACCAATAGTATGATATTATTATTTAAACAATTTGAAATTTTGAAGTAAACTTGAACCTGTTATCTATCTTTAACCGTTGACCTTATCTTTTATAAAAAGAAACAAGATCTTCTTCTTACTTTGTACGTCGGCAACAAGAGAAAACCAGAACCAAAAAAAAAAAAAAAAAAAAAAAAAAAAAAAAAAAAAAAAATCTTCGATAAACCCGAAAAACAACACCCCTTAAGCTTTCTCCAACCTATGTCGATACCTCGGAAACCCAGAAAACTTAAGAACCCTTTAACCTGTCGATACCCTGTTTTCCCTTGACGTCCAAAAGACCTTGAACACCAAACCTTTACCTAGTAGCCCAAGCAGAAACACACCCTTATGCTCCTGCCAGAAAACCACCAAAGCAACCTTCAAACGATCGATCCTAGTAACCAGCGAAACCCATGAACCGAGCTCTTGATACCACTTGTTGATATATCAATCAACAAACCTGGATACTAGTGTGAAATAAATCTCGATCGAATAAAGAAACACACCAGCAGTTGTTATATTCGACAGAAAAGTAAGAAGTATGCACAAGTAAGTAACCCTAATCGTTTCCTTGATTAGTATTGAAAGAATGCGTACCAAATCCGTCCCCCCTTCACCTCCTTTTATAGAGATGAGGGGGAGAGTAAACCGACTCTAACAAGAGTCATAAGTCGGCTATTACAAAGACACGGGTTGGGCTTGGGACACAAGCCAACCTACCCGACTCCTACTTGACTAATAATAAGTTTAAGCTTAACACTCTAACCCCTAGACTTAGTTATAAGCTAATATGAAGACTAATTACATAACAATATGCATGTAGATTTTCGGAGCCCACTCTATACTTTAAATTAACATACATCGGTTTAGTTGAAACTTTTCTTGAATCACAGAATTTGAAGAGCAAATAGACCCCATAAGCAGCATCCGGAGATAATAATCGAGTATCTGTCTTAATTTCGATGTTCAAATTGGAAACATGTGACATCTCCACTACTGAATCGAATCTGCACATGTTATAAATATTCAAGTCCGAGTCAGTCATAACCATTATTCCCCATGATGTACACTTCTACTTTAGAATTTAGTATTTCTTTAAACTAAAAAAATTGAGAAAACAATTTCTTTGGGAATTAGGAAAAGACTTAAATTCAAAACTGAAACTTATTGTATCAATAAATATATAAATAATTAACTATGATTCATGAATCATGGCTGTGCAAACAGAGGGCCCAAAACAGGGCATACCTCAACCACGTTTTGAATGAAAAATAAATACAAAATCAAGCAACAGAGTACATATCGACTACAAGCAACATGTATATATCATACATGACACCCCAGATTCCAAATCTAATATATGAATTCCATAAACACATACTTTAAAGTAGCTCTACTCATGTTTTTCACCCTTTAATTAGTATTATATAGGAACAACAGTCATTTAAGTTAACATAAAATACAGTTTTTTGCATGTATCCATAAACTTAACAATATGAAGTGAGGTTGAGACAATGACAACTTTTCTTTTATGAACACCAACTGGTTGATAAAATGTCTAAATTGGAAAAAATATTATATTAACCAACAATTTCTTTTTGTCCATTGATTGGTTAGAACGTCATGAGTTTAAAGCATAATAACCTTAATAATAAGCCTGTTTTGCCTTTCAAAAAAGATATTTTTAGCAAATGCCATCTCTAATATATTAAGTAAAGGAACTTAAACATTAGATATTTGATTGTCTTAGTGTAAATAGAAAAAAAGTTTTTGAATCATGTTTAAGGTTGCCATAGCCATATTAATAACTCTGGATATGTGTTTATAACTAAGGCTGCCTTTATTTTATGGTTGCTTATCTTTTTCGATTTGTAACTTATATTAAATTTTTGTAATTAACCAAATTGTATTTATTTTATGGTTTGTAACAGATTAAATATGATTCTGGACACAGTTGATTAGTTTCAAGCATTTTTCAAGGTGTTTTGGTCTTGCCATGGCTCCACGAAAGTATATGGGTAAGCTCTTGATGTTGACAACCAATACCTATGAGAAATTACCTTTTTAACTCCAAGAAAGAAAATTAAGTCAAAAGACTGTAACTCGCTAAATTCAATCATTTGTAATGTTTTCTCTGACAAAGCTTAAAGTAAGCATGATTATACACATAAGGTTAATCATTCGTGCTCATTCTTGCCAAAAAGGTTAATCATTCGTGCTCATTCTTGGCAGGGTATAAAAGAAGGTCTAAGGTGACCAAGGATGCAACACACTTCTAAACATAAGTTCGGTTAGTTTATAAATACCAACCGATTCGAGTCATATGTAGCCAAAAACAAAAACTCTTGATTCTTGAAAACCTAATTTAGAAATTCATGGTCTGTATACAAAAATGTTTCGTTTATGTACATATATGTTAGATCTATGTTTTACTAAGTCTGGTATAAAAATGCCAAGAAACGGACCCAAGCGGAATACGAATCCATCTTCTTCTAATGACTAAGATGTACAAAAAAAGTAAGGATAATGACTATAAACGGAAAAATAAAAAGTACGTTAGTTTTTTATGCAAAAACAATCCGTTTAGTTTCATTGCTTGGTTTTGGAACCATGTGTTCTATTTTTTTCTTTATAATACTTACCATCTTATGGAATCATTATAGGTATGATTTGGTTGATCTAACTCGACAAGTGTTGTCAAAATTTACAAATCAAGTCTATTTAGATGCTCTGATTGCTTTCCAACACAAGGACGTGGTAGCTTTGAAGTCTCACAGCCAGAAGTTTGAGCAACTCATCATAGACATTGATCAACTTCTTGCTGCAGATGATAATTTCCTTCTTGGAACATGGCTCGAAAGCGCCAAAAAACTAGCTTTAACCCCTCAGAAAAAGCGGCAGGTGAGAGACAATTTGTTTAAATATTCTTTCATATATGAATTTACTAATTTATATTTTTATCAGGTTATTTGCATAAAATACCAACATACTTTTTATTTGTCCTGTTGTAGTCAGCTGACCTTCTTTTGTACATTTGAGTCATTGTTTTGTGTCCGTATGATTTTGTAACATGTAATCTTAAATTTTTGAATGTAAATTAACAATCATACATTGATAATAGCATCTGGCTCATAGATTTAGGGGAATTTTGCTATAAATGAACAAAACATGACACAATTGGTGCCGAAAAGTACGACTAGGGGCAAAACAAAAAGTACGTTGGTATGTTATGCAAAACCAAGTTCTTTTTTGTCTCAATTAAATTTGTTGTGCTTTCAGTATGAGTGGAAGGCAAGAACACAAGTAACGATGTGGTATGATGTTACAAAAACGAATCAAAGTCAGCTTCATGATTATGGTAAAGTACTAGACAACAAGCAACTTCCAAACTTTGTGTAGTCATGAATATTAAATTTTCTCAACCTTTCTATGACCAGCAAACAAGATGTGGAGCAGATTATTGGCCGACTACTATTTACCACTAGCTTCAATGTATTTCAATCGTATGTCTAAAAGCTTAACGGAAAATACAACGTTCGAGATAGTTGAATGGAGAAAATAATAGATATCATACTCAAATAAATGGCAACAAGATACAAAGCTTTACCCTGTGAAAGCCCAGCGTGATGCACTAGCCATTTCTACGTCCCTTTTTCAGAAATACTTCGGGTGAGTTCATTGATAGTCGTCAATGAAAAAGGGACACATTGGGCCAAAGAAAAAGGTGATACAGTGGTTATCTTTACAGTTTGAATGTACCTGGGTGTATTTTTGTCAGGTGTGAAAATAAGTGGAAGTGTGTGAATCAAATTTCCAGCATGCCCAGAGTCACTTTGCAACCACTTTACAATTCAAACCAGCATGCTCAGAGTCTGAAGGTCCGTAGGCAAATTTCCAGAAGTCACATAAATGCAGATTCAACAATAAAAGAGCTAACGACCAAATTAACCGAGACTGCAGCAACAACATCAGCTTATACAATGGATGACCTACAGAAAACCACAAGTTCTGAAGTTGAGCGACTAAAAAAGGAATTGGAAAAACAAGCAGTCTCGTACGGTTTGAAGGTTCGTCTATATTTCGTTTAACCTTTTACTTAGAAAAGAATATAGTATTACGAGTAAAGGTGGGCAGCTGGCAAATGTATGGCATGAGTGGGGTATGTAACTGTTCAAAATGGGTCGGGTCTGAATGGGTTGAGATGGGTGCAAAGCTATGTAATAAATTTTGATTATGTCAAATACGTTTACAAATATCTAATTATAAGTAGATAACCTCAAAAAAATAAACAATCTCATTGATGCAATATATTGAATTCAATTTGTGAATGCTTAATTGAGTTGAGAGTGTTTACGGGTTGTTTTGACAGGAAGAGTATGGGCGAATCACAACATATTGAGGTTCCATTGTGTGAGATGAATGGAGGCATGTGCCCGCATTAGTAGGCCCCCTCCAGAAACCAAAGGAACCATTGATACATTGGTTTTGTTTACCCAGAGGTATGGCAGAAGAGCCGGGTAACATGAAGGTATAGTAATATAATTGATTCTCTATGATTATACAAGTTTTTTTTTACCTTTCCTGTGCTAATGAATTGCATGAATGTGCTGTTTATAGAGATGTAAATTATTTTTTTCTTCATAATTGGCAGATTTATATGCTTTGACAAGATATGTTGATGCTAAAGACTTTAGAGAGTTAAGGAGAAGATACATGGCTCAGGATACAAGAGAAAATAATGGAACACTTTAGGGATGTATTGATGGATCTTGGGTAAAGAAATATGGATCTTTGGGATATCTTTTAAATCAAAAGCATAACAAATTCACATAAATATCAAGTATGTTTCCTTAAAATTTTCTTGCCATGTTTCTTTATTTCTGAACTCTTTGAAACTAACCTGTTGTGCAACATGGAAATGATGGTACAAATATTTTGATGAATAGCTTTGAATAGTTTTCAGGTGTTTAAATGAATGTTTATTGTGTGATGTTTGTGCAGGTGCCAAGCGTTTAATTGGAAAGAGGTTTTCTGATACATAAGTGCAAAGCCACATGAAGCAATGGCCATTCAAAGTAGTCCCTAAGAAGCCCATGATAAGAACCACATATATGAGGAATGGAAATCAACTGTTGTAGAGTCCAGTAAGCAAAGTAAGGAAAAAGGTACATGACTCATAGGTGACATTGTGGCCATGCAAGAAAGTGTTTGCAAACCTTTTGAGTAAATTGATCATCTGTGTTTCTCTTAAAAATTCACAGTTTTGGAAACACATTAGGTGTTATGAATATGCTAATCAAATTAGTTACTTATTGTTTACTCCCATCAAAATTGTAATGGTTGTTTATAAGGTTGACTATTTCAATCTGAATCTATATGGTTGTTTCTATGGGTATGACCGATCTCATATACCAAGCACTCCCGCAGCAATGCGCGGGCTACCCCGCTCGTTTCGTTTAAAAGAGAAAAAACTACCAAGAAATATATGTGTCAAAAGTGTGATAAAACAAACTAATAAAAAGCGGGTGTCATTTTCTAAACTTTAAGGACTAAACCTGGATATTGTACAAAATTGAAATTTACGGGACAAATAACACAAACAAAATAACCCAGCCCTAACATCCGGCACCAATCACGCACCAATTTTAATATCCGGCAGTTTATCTCAATTTGAAAGAAAGCACCAACTAATGTATATTATTTATTTATTTTTATTATTATTATTATTGTTTTGGCAATTGAGTTGTGGGTTTATGTCAATTAGTAGTTAATGATTGAATCTTTATATGTTTTTGTTGTTTGGTTTTGTGAGATTGGGTCATTGTAATGTGGTTTAATATGGGTTGATGGTGGATGTGTATCTTAGGCGTTCGTTGATTAGTATTTATGCTATATGTGGAGATTTGGGGTGTGCGCGTAACGTGTTTGATAAAATTGCTGAGAGGGATTTGGTGTCGTGGAATTCGATGATTTTTGGTTGTGTGAAGATGGGGTTCATTGGAGTTGTTTGAGGAAATGAAAAGGGATGAGTTTGAACCGGATGAGATGACGGTTGTGAGTGTTCTTAGGGCGTGTGGGGATATTGGGAATTTGGAGTTGGGGAAGGTGGTTGAGGAGTATGTTCTGGAGAATGAGATGGAGATGAATTCTTATGTTGGTTCGGCGTCGATTGGTATGTATGAGAAGTGTGGGGATTTGGTGTCGGTGAGGTGGGTTTTTGATAAGATGGGTAGGAAAGTTTTGGTAACGTGGAATGCTATGATTACAGGGTAAGTAACGAATGCACTTCCTTTTTTCATATCAATTTTTGTTGTTTCGTGATTGCTTAAGGTGGGAAACCAAAACTGTTATAATCAGAATTAAAAATGCCTATTTTTTAAAAGCGTACTGCATAACTAAAGTATTTACAAATGTAAGACAACATTTGCTCCATTTGTACCACCTAGAAGCTCTAAAGAATAGTAGTAATTTGATGGTTTGAGAGATAATGGTCATATATCGAGAACATCATTTGAAATGGGCTAATTTCTAATGGGCATGTCGGTACAGGTTTTGGCTGTTGCGCGTAAAGCAGATGGATCGTGGTCTCTGCCATCTGCCACTTCTACTATGGGTTGGGAGCTAAGGTATAATATACATGACAAGATCTCTACTATTTCTCAAATTCTAACATTAAATTGAATTTAAGTTAAATATCAATTCAATTGTGATATTCAGTTTTTAAAAGCCCATTGTGTTGCACGGGTATTAATAATACATAGGGTATTTAAAGTTCTTATGAAGTAGGAAGGCATCATATAGTAAAAAATTCACTCAGTTTCTTATAGAACTTACTTTTTGAGGTGATTCTATATTTCGCATTCATAATGCACTCAAATTCTGTAAATTTTGGAATAAGACACTCACCCCAAGCATTGTAAAAATTGGAACATGCTAAGAGAACGAGTTGTAATAGCACTGATGTTCGTATGTTACCTTTCTTTCTCTTCATCATATATGTGTCCAACACTTTTGATATCTTGGGTACAATTAATTACATCTTGATTTTAGTGAATATAACTCAATTGAAAATTAAAGATCCATAACAAGCAGGTAGTTGTGATTCATTTGCTATTATATTAATGCTAGAGGATAATGAAATTGTTTGGAAAACATGCATGAATGATTTTTGTCAATTAATTTTCCTAAGTTAACAGAATGTGCTGCTTCCATTATTATAAACTATAAAACTTCAAACCATTATTTGGTTCATGGATGGCAATTCACAGTTTCCATCCCTAGGAAGTATCAGGTTGAAAGGCACTTATAAATTATTATTAAGAACTATGTTCTTTTTGAAACATAATTTGTTTTCTGTTATAATTGCACTTTTATGGCCAACTCAGGAAAAGAGCCACATTCAACGCTTATGTGGACCTAGCATTAATTTGCTCAGATTAGTTTTTGTTACATATGTTGTTTGGATGCATTCTTTTTAATATGTTTTATTACTATGACAGACGGCCATATGCAAAGGGTATTGATCTCTTTTTATACACCTTATCAGGTTGGATTTGCCGACACCCACTAGTGAGAATGTTTTGTCCTTATCTTGCAGTGTGCAATATATTGTTTTAGTAAGTGTGGATCATGACGATCTTCCAGATGGTTCTCATTACTGCATATCATCATATAGAATGTGTTTAGAGCTGAAACAATCTGACTACTAATTGGCAAACTAAGAAATTTTTGGGAAAAAGTTGTGTCTTATGTTAAGAGGAATCCTCATTCTATACTGAACACACAAACTATTAAAGAACCTAAAAATAAGCAGACTCAAATTTATAGTCAAACATAGATCTTGATTATCTAATTTGCTGCATAAAATATAATGATTTAATATATTTGTCACTTCGTTGAGCAGAAGAGCAAGCCTGAGATTATGGCCGAGTGCTTGACATCTGATTTTTCAAGGGGATTTAGAAGCTGTGTCGATGTTGGCCAACTCATGATTAGACATTTTTGCTCATAACATTGAGACAGTTAAGGCCTCCAGAGATATGTAAGAGATCCACGAGCTGGGTGAGTAGTTAAATTTCTTGCATTATTGTTGATTTTTTTGGTATTGGATGCTAGTTTCGCTGCATTATATGAGAAAGTTTGTTGTTGGTGTAGAATACTGTAGATATGAGCAGAGTTTATGAGTCTTGAAACATGCAAAACTTAGCAAGGAGGGAAATATTAGAGGTGGCAAATAAAGTCCAAAAGTCAAAATTCGGGCTATATGGGCCTGTTTTTTAAGATAAATGGACGGAATGGGCTTACCTTTTTATTTCTTTTGGGCTATATGGTCGGCTAAGCATGATATAACAAAAAAAAAAAAAAAAAAAAAAAAAAAAAAAAAAAAAAAAAAAAAAACGGGCAAAATGGTCGGTGGTAGAAATCAAATGGGTATTTTTTTTGCCCTAATTGTGTAAGCGTGGTACTGGATGACGAATTGACGATGTTCACTTCTTCAATTCCTTAAACAACTTTCTCTACACTTCAATTCTTCACATCAGGTATTCATAATTATATAAAATAATATGCATTTTTTTATTCTCAAATCTTAATTTATTAATTTATTTTTATGCTTTTTTAGGGGTGTTTGGGACTATTTTCACTACTGATTTTAGGGGTGTTTGGGACCATTTTCACTGTTGATTTTACGGGTGTTTAAGATTCTATTTTCACTGTTGATTTTAAGGGTGTTTGGGACTCTATTTTAGGTGAGAAATGAGTTGCTTATAGAGTGGAGTAAGAAATAGAAAGTTGTTTGAAGTTGGTAACTTAGATGGTTTTGTCCTGGATTTTGCACACTTGCATATGTGGTTGTGTAACTGGATGAGTTCAATACAAATTGGTCCATTGGGGATAGTAGTTGCACACTTGCATATGTGGTTATGAAATGGTCAAATTAGTATGTGTTTTTATCTAGAATGGGTCATATAAAAAATGAAGCTAAAAAACAATTCCTCGAATCATTCGTTTAGTTACCAAAAGTTGACTCATGATTCGTTTAGTTCCTGCTCATCATTGCATTTAAACCTTCTGGAATATATGTTTTACCATTCAGTTTGCCGCATTCGTTTATTTATTGTGTTAACTTTTGTATAAGGAGTACGAGTTCAATTTTGAGACACGCAATGATTCATTGGGAGCTAATAATGAAAATGTCAATGATGGTGACACGGTGGACGAGTTAGATGAGTTATGTGGCTTTGAGTCTTTCCGTAGTCGGTTTCGAAGAGTTGAAACAAGTGACAAATCAGAATTGACATTGTATTTACAAGAGCATGAAATTTCTAGAAAAACGACAATTAATATTTTGCAATTCTGGAAAGAAAATCAAGCAAGGTACCCAGGATTGGCTTTCATGGCTCGTGATTTATTAAGTGTCCCAATAACAACAGTGGCTTCTGAATCATCATTTAGTATCGGGGGTCGAATCTTGAGTAAATATCGAAGCTCATTGTCTCCATCAAATGCTGAGGCGCTGTTGTGTACTCGTGATTGGCTTGATTTAAAAGGTATATTATTTCATTCTCTTTGTAAGTTACTTGTTATGCGTTATTTCTATGATTGTATATGATATAATATAAGTATTGAATCAAATTATGAGACTTTATCTCTTTTAATGTATTAGATGACGAGGAAGAAGTGGAAGGACTATCAGAAGATCTTGAAAATTACAATGATAACTAATGTTTTTTAAGGTAATATACTACTACTGTGTTTATCGTCTTCTGGTAGAATAGCTTAACTTATCTGGATCACTGGATGATAAGGGTGAATGCAATATATAAGTTCAGATTGCAATAGTAATCCAAAACACCCCTTATTCCACATGATTGCAAAACAGTGCAGTTGTTATAGATCAAATGGGTATTGTGTTTTTATGCAGTTATGCTCTTCTTTGTTTGGTTTTTCTCTTTGTTGTCTTTGTAGTGATAAGCCATTGCTCTACCTTTCTGTTTGTCTATGCTTACAGCACATATGTCACTTTGATTCTCAGCCTAAAATACCTTTAATGATAGTTGGAGGCCACTCAACTATCAACAGAACCAAGAGAATCAGGCTCAAGCTCACCGAAGTCTGCTTGCCAAATGACCCCTAGTCCTATGCTATGAACCCGTGTCTCATTTTTTTCTTCTATGAATCTTGTTTCAGAATATTAAAAGTGTAAATATCGTGTTTTCAGATGTTAAAAAGTTATTGTCTTGCTTGTTCTCTTTGCTGATGGAGAAATTAATCTTAAATGTTTGTTGAAATTAATCTTAAATGTTAAAAAGTTATTGTCTTGCTTGTTCACTTCATGCTGTTTGGTTTCATTGCATAACACAAGATGTCATGTGGCCAAAAGATGTATAAAGCCTGTAAGATGCTGAAAATTGCAATTGGCATTATATCTTTTAGAGTAGTACTGTAGTTCTCAAGAGAGTAAATTGCAAAAAGTGTCGTAGCTTGGTCAAGTTGCAGGTATACTTCTCACGATTTTGAAAGTGCAGGTTTTATCGATGAAAACTTTTTGTTTGAAGAAAATTTGAGTCTTTTGATGTCTTTTTTTGCCCGTTTGGCCCGTGCCCGTTTGGTCCGCGCCCGTTTGACCCTAATTTTAGAAGTTGCCCATTTGGCCCGTGCCCGTTTGGCCCGTACCCGTTTGACCCGTTGCCCGAACCCGCCCGGCCCGCCCGTTTTGCCACCTCTAGAGGGAATGATCACCAAGACTTCTATAATGTTGGGGCTTAATGATGAGTTAAAGGAAGCAATGGCTCATTTACGTGTCCATGTTCAATGCATGTTTGAGCATTACTATCACATTCTCAAAAGATACATCCACCCGCCTTATTCATGTATCACTTTTATTCTTTTAAGACAATGAACATCATTCACTATTAGACCACATCCATCATATTTGTTATAATCAGAAATGCATACGACCAAAGTAGAGTTTTGTTAAGATACTATGGTTGATTGATTCAAATATGACAGAGGTAACCAAAGAGATTACACCGTTTTGACCAGCAAGCAGACCGAGGAGGGACAATATGCAGTTGACTTCCATGCATTGCAAGCCTACTCCATATGTGATGGATTTATGATACTGAGTTACTTTTTAATATTTTAATTTTAGTAGTATACTTATTCATTTTTCATATGGAAGGACAAAACTTGAGTTTTTTAAGTTCGAAATGGATGTTAACTCATTAAATCGCCTTCAATCAATAGATTAAAAAAATAAAGTTATATTAGCTCAAATTTATATCAAAATCTCTTTTAATTAACTGTAATTGGTGTGTTTGGTTGCAAGTTAGCCAATGTTAGTTTGATCTTTGAGTTTTTTTTTTTAAAGTCTAAGACATGATTTTGGTTATATCTTGATACATTATGCACACATATTCATAGTATTATCTAATATCTCATGAAAGGTTTTATACTTGGTTTAAATGAAGTGATATAAGTTAACAATTAACACACGTTGAAACTTTGTATGCAAATGTTACATCTTAACAAAACTAATAAAATAAATAACTAGGTTACAAAAAAAACCACCATATATGAATAACATGTTCTATTAAAAAAAAAAATACAAAACTACTTTATAAAATCAAATTAACAACATTAATATTTTATCAAAACTTTTTGTCTAAGCCACGTGCGTGCACGGGCATTTTAACTAGTAAAAGATATACGAAAGATTATACAGGTAAAGAACTAGAGATAATAGAGAAAAATCAAAAAAAGTAAATCATCCTACATTTTGCCACCTTTTCTGCTTTTCATATATCATCCTAGTTTTGTAATTTCTTCCTAAACAAGTACGGGGCAATAAGCCTTTATTAAGCTAACTACGAATACAACTTTCTTTCTCTTGAGAAAATGTCGTCTTTGGATTGAAAACTACTCCTCAAAGTAGAGCTTCTCCGATCCATACAACATGATTTTAAATCAAATTGGTACCCAATGATATGTGAGAAGCTCCCCAACCAAATAGTTGTGGGTTCAAGCCTTGCTTAAAACATGTGAGATAGATCTGCGGTGTAAATATTGTGAGATAGTAAAAATTGTCGTTCTCTAAACAAAAAAATAAAAATAAAATAAAATAAATAAAAATAAAAATAAAAATAAAATAAAACAAAATATTTTAAACCCTAGTGATCTAACGGTTTCATAGCACTGTCGATTCTCATCTTTTTTATGCTGGATGTGTGGGTTTTGGGCTTCATCTTGTAGCATTCTCTCTTTTTCTCTCTGTCTTTGAATATCGTTGTCGTTTCCAATAAACGTTGGGCGAAACTCAAGGCCACATATGATGAGGCCAGACATAGTTCCTTCATGACTTGTAAACTTCATATAGATAGAAAGAGACTCATCCTTGAAATTATGAGTCGAGTTAAATTTCCACACTTGAATCTCCATCCATCCATCTTCCCTTTGTTTTGGAACCCGTGTGATATCATTTATATTCGGTGGGCTTGGGGTAATAAAATAGAAAAATTCAGCCTCTTCGTTTACTTGGTGGAGTAGATCTCGTACCTTCACCGGAGTATGCAGCCCCTCACATTCTTCTGAAAGCTTGAATACAAGATAACACGTGTATTCTGTATCGGCCGACAACATTTGACTTCTAATCGTGCAATTAATATAGAATACTTGTTGCGGCAAAAGCTCAATCACCTCTTGAAATCTGCATGTACGATATATATTATGATTACATACTAGAAACCATGTAAATTTTGAAGACACAAAAAGACAAATCCAAGATGTGATACTTTTATCAACCATTTATGCACGAATATTCAGTATTTTACCAGACAACAAAGAAGATTGGCTTTAAATTAGCAAATTTAGGTTTTTTTTTTTTTTTTTTAAACATTTTCAAATATTTGGATAAGATTAGATGTGCACATTGTGAATGTACAATTAGAAAAGTTTACTGCTCAAAGGAAAACATGCCAAATCTAGTTCATAAAAGCAAACCTTGACTGGGATGATGGTTTTGAAGTAAAGAGATCTGCATTAGAAAATTTGTATAGAGCTGCCTTTGCCGAAACTACAAGAAGTTTCTTCCCGTTTACTTCGCCCAACCAATACAACTCATCATAGTTTCTGTGTATCTCAAATATTTCTTCAAAGTTAGCTGGCAATTGTTGCACACGATCCACAACAAAGTTTGATTCCAATACTTGTTGGACATCCTTCGACTTTCCGATTTCTTCATGTTTCACCTGCGTACAATCATGTTAAATATGCAGCATAGACATGATTTTTATTTATAAACAAATTTATGTAGAATGGAGCCAAGGGATATTTCTAAACTCACTTTGTCAATGGCTAGAAATTCAATGCCTTGGACATAAATCACACCATCTCCACAATAGAACGACGAAAAGCTCTCTATTAGAAATTCAAACATGGCATCTTCGTTCTGATTTAAGAATCTGTACAACTCGATCATCATCCACTCTTCGTCTCTCTGTTTTGCAAAATATGCATGTAGATTTTCGGAGCCCACTTTATACTTTAAATTAACATACATCGGTTTAGTTGAAACTTTTCTTGAATCACAAAGTTTGAAGAGTAAATAGACCCCATAAGCAGCATTCGGAGATAATAATCGAGTATCTGTCTTAATTTCGATGTTCAAATTGGAAACATCGGACATCTCCACTACCGATTCAAATCTGCACATGTTATAAATATTCAAGTCCGAGTCAGTCATAACCATTATTCCCCCGGAGGTACACTTCTACTTTAGAATTTAGTATTTCTTTAAACCAAAATAAACGAGAAAACAATTTATTTGGGAATTGGGAAAAGACTTAAATTCAAAACTGAAACTTATTGTATCAATAAATATATAATTAATTAACTAGGATTCATGGTCGTGCAAACAGAGGGCCCAAAACAGGGAATACCTCAACCATGTTTTGAAAAAAATAAATACAGAATCAAGCAACAGAGTACATATCAACTGCAAGCAACATGTAAATATCATATATATGTAAAATCTGATACTAATAGAATCAGTTAAGAAGTCTCTAAAATCTTATATATGAATTCCATAAATGCATACTTTCAAGTATTATATAGGAAAAACAGTCATTTAAGTTAACATAAAATACAGTTTTTTTTTTAATTAATTAATTTTCAAAATGGGCACTATGTAATCCAATTCCTATCAAAAATATAATTTTCTGAAGATTGAATTTCCATTCCTTTTGAGGAGCGAAAAAGTACATGTCATGCAACCTTAAGCTTGATCATTCTGACCTGATTATTATGCTTTAAACTTATAAAGTTTTTTGTGTGTTTTCAGTAAATATCAAGTTTCAACGTATAAATAAACTAAAGCTTGAAGATACTTTAGAGTTGATATATAAAGATATAAGACGTTGTAGGACTGAACCTGTACAAGTTACAAAGCATCTACTATTTACTCTTCTTCGAGTATAACAATTTTGTATTATATCTGTTTATGAAACTTATATTTCTTATTCTAAAAGTTGTTGATCATATTAGATTGTAGATTAGAGCAGAAATTTATGCATCTAACAAACAATGTATATTTACCAACAGAGGTAGAAAGAATAACCTTGATTCTGGAAGAGACTTCCATTCATGTGGACAGCTGTTTATGTAGGAAAACATTGTCGCTGAAAACACTGCATTTCTTTCTCCAATACCATCAAATGACAGCAACTGTTATACAACAAAAAAACAAGTTAGACTCAATGTTATGATGTGTAAATACATAGAACACAGGATGCACAAAAATATAATTGAGATTTGAGAATGAACTGATTACCAATTTGTCCTGTTGAAGGAGGATTCCTTTAGAGAAAATGTTGTAAAGATCCTCTTTCTTGATGTTAGAATAATCTTCGGAGCACTTTGACATCTGGATTATTTCGTTGTAGTCTTTAGGCAATTTCGACTCCCATATCTCATAATCCTCCTGTACATTAATTAAACAATTAATAAGCTCATATTTCATACATTTACATTCCTATCATTGAAGAAACAACTAAAGACCTTCTACTAAACATAGACAACACATTTTTTTCTGGATCATGGAAACTTGTTGTCTTTTTCGTTTTGGCATTTGATATATTTTTTGTTTTGAGTGATAAAAAAGACCGTCCTATTAAGATATATGTTTATTTATCATGTTTTATGGTTCAACAACATTTGTTTAAACAATAGAAGTGCACAACTTATAGATCTGTATGTGAAAGAAATAGCCTAATTTGAAATAAAAAACTTACTTGGAATTCCAATGCTTTCTTAAGTTGTATTATCACTACACCTGCCGTTGGCCGACTTTCTCTCCTGTGATGTAAGCATTGAAGGGCAATCCTTGTAAATGTAGTATATGACTGGAACAATTTGTTTTTTGATACCCTCAAACACTAACTTATCAAGTTTTCTGACATGATAGTGGTGTTTAGCCAAAAAGGGTAAATACAGATACTCATCATCTAGTTCTATGGACGATAGTTTCCCACACAATATGTCAAATAAAACCGCACCCAGTGAGAATATATCAGATTCTTTAGTTAAGAAGCCTGTTTTCAAGTGTAGTGGGTCACGATAGCCAATTGTGCCTATAACATTATCGACTACATACCCCGCATCCTGCTTTGTTGGACAAACTAAGGAAAGCCCAAAATCAGTAATTTTTGCTTTCCAATCATCAAGCAGTAGTATGTGGCTGCTTTTGATGTCCCTATGTATCACCATTTCTGGACTTGAACCCTTTCCATGAAGGAACTCCAACCCGATTGCAATATTAATGCATATTTTTAGCCGCATTACCCACGTAAGACTATCATTGTCCAAGTACTTATCAAGACTTCCTCTCGATGCATACTCATAAACAATAATTTTCTCATCTTCTTCGTCACAGTAGCCTACAAGACCTATGACATTTTCATGTTTATACTCCATAAGGATTTCTAGCTCTGTCATAAATTCAGCTTCTCCTTCAGCAGACTTCCTATCCAAGCGCTTTGCAGCAAAGATGTTATGTCCATGAGTGTTAGTAGCTACTCCTTTATATACTTTCCCAAAATCTCCTTGTCCAATGATATTGTCTTGGCTGAAGTTTTGTGTAGCCAACTTTATGTCTTTAAGTGACCATTTGAGGTCGTCTTTGTGGTTCTCCTGTGAATCATCAGACAGTCAGTCGATGTAGTAAGTCAAAAACAAACTGAAACTACTTGCCATACAGGATTCTGTTATATCAAAATTTAATTTTTTCCAGTCTCCAAGTTCATGTCAAAGTTATGGATGCAAATCAAGGTTGGTTGTTGCAATTTCTACACCAAAGAAAATATATATACATGGAAGAAAAGAGGGAGGAGGTTTACCGGCGACTCATTAGCACGGTATAAATTTAAATTATTATGTTTACATAAAAGTTTAAGATCAAAACAATAAATCCCAAACTTAACTACTAATAAAAAAACTTAAACGGTAAGATCTTAATTGAGTACCAAAGGCTTGCGTCCAAATGGTACCCCATGTGTGAGAATGTTCCCCAACCAAATGGTTGTGGGTGAGTCCTGCTTAGGACATTGTGAGATTGATTTGTTGTATATAGTGAGATACTAGTAGTTAGATACCCTTAAAAAAAAAAGATCTACTAATGAGTAATGAGTAACAGTTTGAGAAAATGTTGTTTACACAAAGTATAATGTATGATATGTCACACTTTACTATCAAGAATATGAAGAAATTAATAAGTTGTCTTTTAAATTATTTACTTACCTGAGAGTTTAACGCTTTTTTGAGTTCTTGGATGACAACTTCTATTGTTGGACGTTGCGCTTGAGTTTCTACGACACATCGAAATGCTATCTCTAAAAAGATGTCCAAAGACTCTTTATTGGGTCCTTTACTTAAAGAAAAGACATGTTCATCGGTCTCCTCCTTTATCTTGTGATCAACAATTTCCATTATTGTTCCCTTTTCAAAATGATCTCTTGCAATGGGTGCAATTCCCTTGTCATTCACCTTCGTGTATACAGAATCATAGGCCAAACTCCCGGTCAAGATCTCAAGCAACACTACTCCAAACGAGTAAATGTCTGATTTCTTATTTAACCTACCATCCTTCTCATATTCTGGATCCAAATACGTATATGTACCTGCAATCCTATTGGTATAGATAGTGCTGGCCACTTGATCTGCTGGGTGGAATTTGGAGAGCCCAAAATCCGCAATCTTTGCCTTCCAATTATCTCCCAATAGAATATTATCGCTCTTGATGTCACGATGTATCATCTTTTGTTTGCCATGATCTGTGTTGCTGTGAATGTATTTCAAACCATGTGCAATATCAAGACATATATTTAGACGTTGCACCCAATTAAGATTAGTCATTCTATCACTGCTTCCCAAATAGCTTTCAAGACTACCTTTCGAAGCATGCTCATAAACCAGGATCATTGCACCGTTACCTTCATAACAAAAGCCAAGAAGAGAGATTATGTTATCATGCTTACAAGTAGTTAGAGTTTCAATTTCTGAAATGAATCCTTGTTCTCCTTCTTGATTGTGAATGCGCTTTATGGCTACCGTGCTTCGTTTTCTTGGTAAATCGCACTTGTTCACACCTTCTATTGATGAGGAATTACTGCCATCGAAATGTTCAAGATCTGCTTTGTATACTTTACCGAATCCGCCTGACCCAATGCAATGTGCGTCGTTAAAGTTCTCGGTAGCCTCCTTTATAACATCTAGTCCAATCTTCAAGTGTTCAAAGTTCTTCTCCTGCAACATTATGGAGTCATGCATCACCTTGTTAATGCTAGTAAGGATCGGAGTGAAAAAAAAAAAAAAAAAAAAAAAAAAAAAAATTATAATTGATTAACATTTAGAAAATATGAAAACGTTCAAAAGCAATAGTTGATTTGTTTCAATTTAACTAGTAGGAAAATGATTTCATCCATAAAATTTATGTCAAAATTGAAATGAAGATTTCTTGTCTTTTAATTAATTATTCCTCCCTCATGAAAGTTTTTATCTTTATGTTGTTACTGGTTTCCCTTCTTGGGTGCCTTTTGTAAAATTGTTTTGCCATTTCTAGAAAAAAGGAAAAGAGTAACATTATATTAGTGCCTGTGTGAAGAGTAACATTAATTACCTTCAAACGATTGGATGATGTACTGTCAACTGGATTTTCATGTTTCCACTGGAGTTGCAAAGCTTTCTCAAGTCTATTGACAACCTGATCTATATGCGGACGCTTTGCTCGTTCCTCTTGTATGCAGTAAAATGCTGTCTCTGAAAAGATTTTGTATGCTTCGGAGTCCATCTGTTCTCGTAAATGTGGATCAATCATATCATCTAAATGAGATTTGGCTAGCTGACTTAATAACCCCTCTCCCAACTCTTCATCTGGAAGAACTGCACTCCTTCCACACAGGACTTCAAATAATACAACACCGAACGAATACACATCTGACTTGTGGGTAACACCCCCGGTTCTTTTATATTTTGGGTCTAGGTATACATTCTGAACAATATCACGACTAAGAAGAAGACGCTGCCTCCGAGCTACTGTATTTTTCAACGAAAGCTCAAAACCAGATAACTTGGGTTCCCATTTGTCATCTAGTAGAATTTCCGAGCTCTTGATGTTGCAATGTATGACACTAAAATCACGTCCAACATCGTAATGGATGTAACTCAATGCATTCGCAACACCAACACATATCTTCAACCTTTGCATCCATTTGAGAGTCTGGTCCTTTAGATATCTGTCTAGACTTCCGTTAGCCTCCTTCTTGTATATGATAACCCTACCGATCTCGTCCTCATAAAACCCAATAAAAGACACCAGATTCTTATGTTTGAGACTAGAAAGCATTGAAATCTCCGTCCAAAATGTTTTTCTCTTATCACCTAACAATTTAGAAGAGAACCACTTTGCAATAATATCAATGAACTGCTTGGAACGCAAGAGACGGCCTTTGTAAATCTCCCCATACCCAAATTTTTTAATGAGATTTTCATGATCAAAACCGTTAGTTGCGGATTCTATGTCTTCACGGCTGAGGTGTAAATGAGAAAGATCTTTGAAGGAAGACATTGTGTTTTTGCTGGTATGGGATTCAACGCCTCTAAAGACGGAGGTCACTGAGCCCTATATGTATCAAACAAGACACCATTACCATTTGTGCAAATTCACAGGGTGAAACACTAAACTGAGGTAAATTACTCAATTATAAAAATTTATCAAAGAGCAGAAAATGTTGGGAGATACTTAAAAAAGAGAATCTTGTGTATTACACTCGAGAATAGCTAGATGTTAGAACAATAGTTGGGAAATGTGATTTTTCCCCAACTTTAGACACAACGTGGCCTATCATTGGCTTCAAGCCTTCAACATAAGGAGAGTCTCAATTCTTTTTTGAAATTTCGATCTGTGACTTACAAAAAGAGTTCTAAGAAAAAGTACCTTCTCTTGACTGGATGATGTACCTTCAACTTCGGCCACAACTACCGAGTGTTCCTTTAGCATCATAAATACAGTAATAAGTAGACTATCATTATCAGTTAATAATAATAAGTTAATCTGAATAGAATAGTTATTATGATATACAGATTTGAAGAGAGAAAAAAACGCCTTACATGCCTATTTTCGCCTGCCATTTGGAGTTCCAATGCTTTCTCAAGTCTTGCGACAATCTCATCTATATTTGGGCGTTGCAATTGTTCTTCATTTAAGCAGTCATACGCTGTTTCTGCGAAGACGTTGAATGCTTGTGGATCCATTTGTTTCCATAGAACTGGATCAATTATTTCATCTAGTATTTTCTCTTTATAATGGAAAATGGCCACTGGACCCAAATACTTATTATCTTGATCGTCGCTTACTGATTTCCTACCACACAGTAGTTCAAACAATATCATTCCAAAGGAGTAGATATCTGACTTGTGATAATCAGTATGGAAAGAATGGTTTCTTTCAGATGCTTTAATCTTCATGGAATGCTGAAAATCTGATAACTTGGGTTCCCACTCATTATTCAATTGAATTGCATCACTACTGATGTTTCGATGTATAACACTAAAATCGCGTGACTCCTCATAATGTATGTAGCTCAATGCATGCGCAACACCCACAGATATCTCCAATCTTTTCACCCATGTCAACAACACCGGGTCACTTAGATAGAATCTGAGGTTTCCCCTGGGCTCATCCTTGTAAATGATGGTCTCTGCGCCAACTTCATTACAAAACCCAACAATAGAAACAAGATTCTTATGCTTGAGACTAGATAGCATTGAAATCTCCGTCCAAAACTGTTGTTCTTTTTCATCATCCCATTCTTTATTAGAATTCCTATGAGCCTCGATGTTAATCAACTCACCTGACCACGAGAGTTGTCCCTTATATATCTTTCCAAAGTCACTTTCTCCAACATCATTTTTAAAGTAGTTGGTGGCGGATTCTATATCTTCAAGGGGGATTCTTAGGTGAGCAAGGTGGTTGGGGAAAGAGTGTATCTATCACAAAAACAGAGTTTAGGTTACAAAAGGATGTGAGATGCGTTATCATTATCATTATGTATATAAGTGACTTCCACCAAACGTCCCTTCTTTTAATCCTCTTTCCCATTGATAATTGAATTAAACACTAAAGTCGTTTTTTATATCTAAATAAGTTTTTAACAAATCATACTGTATTTGATTTTCAGTCCACTTTTTTTTTTCCTTTTTGTGAATCTAAATAACAGAGTGTTAGCATTGCAAAATTCAACTTCACGAATTGATATAATTCAGTCGAAACTGCAATAGGTTGACTTTTTTCATGAAGCCAACTATATAACATTCATACAGTAACTATATAGCATTGCAGATTGGGGGTAGTAATATTCAGTAAGGTCCAGCAACGGAATACATAATATCAAAGGGCTATTAATTATTGTGATAGAAAGATTAAACAGAAAAAAGAAGTCTTACAGGCCTGTTTTGGCGTGCGAGCTCCAACACTTTCTCTAGTCTCGGGACAATCTCAGCTATATTTGGGCGTTGCGATGGTTCGTCATTCAAGCAGTCATATGCTGTTTTCGCGAAGATGTCAAATGACTGCGGGTCCATTTGTTTCAGTAGACCCGGATCAATTATTTGATTGAGCTTTTCCTCTCTATAATGGGTAATGGCCACGGGACCCAAATACTTATTATCTTGATCGTCAATTACTGCTTTCCTACCACACAGTAGTTCAAACAATACTATCCCAAAGGAATACATATCTGACTTGTGGCTCAAACTCTTTGTCTCTATATATGTTGGGTCTATATACCCCTCCTTACCCCAAACTTCGTCAACACAGAATGAATCATGCCTCTCAGATGCTTTAATCTTCATGGAAAGTCTAAATCCAGATAATTTGGGCTCCCATTTATCATTTAATAAAACTGTGCCACTTCTGATGTCTCGATGTATTACGCTAAAATTGCGTGGCTCGTCATAATGAATATAACTCAACGCTTGCGCAATACCGACACATATCTCCAATCTTGGCACCCATGTCAACCGCATCGGGTCACTTAGATGGTTGCTGAGACTTCCCCTGATCTCACGCCTGGTAATGATGATCTTCTCATCATTCTCATCACAAAACCCAACTAATGAAACCAGATTTTTATGCTTGAGAGAAGAAAGCAATGAAATCTCCATCCAAAACTCTTGTTCATATTCATCATACCATTCATCTTTATTAAACCTCCGAGCATGAATTGTAATCAACTCACCGGACCACAAGAGCTGTCCCCTGTAATTATTTCCAGTAACAAATTTTCCGATTACATTTTTGGCATCAAAGTTGTTGGTGGCGGATAGAACATCTGCAAGGGGGATTTTTAAGTGAGCAAAGTCGTCACGATTGACTGAAGACATCATCTGTTTGTTTATCTGAACTAAAAAAAAAAAGGGTTTGTGGTTGTGGATTGTTACAGAAAGAACTGAAGTAGTGTTTGGGTGATATACATAGATCTGTTCGGTCTGTGTTTGTATATATTGAAGTGTGAACAAGTGTGTGGGTTCCAGCTTGTCCCCTATCTTTAATGGTGCAGTTCTACTTTTTGCATTATTGTACCGTAAAGAATAGACTTTTTGACTTTTTGGTCTACGAGTAAATAATAATAGCAACTTTTATTGAAGAGTAAATTACAAAGCAACAAACATTATTATAATGTACACTTTCTTAGTAACTACCATTCAACTACAACAATAGTACATAACGCGTTTATAATATCTACTTGTTCAAAAAAAAAAAAAAAAAAAAAAAATTCAAAACCGTACTAGTAGTAACGACTTAACACGGGTTGTGGCTAAAACAAGTTTTAGTACAGGTCAACCTAAAAAATATCAAGTTTTAAAGCTGCTGATTGATAATTAGTGGGACTTACGATTACAAAAATCATATTAGTACATTGATAACCTAGTTTTAATAAAATAAATTTTAAAATCCAACGCAATACAATTTGGAAGACTTGCGACCAGTTACAACCCATTTTGTTTTAAGCGACTTATTTAATTTACCAGTTTGGTCTATTAAAGATGAAACATAACTCGATCGGCCCATCGAAGTAAATAGGTTGAAATCGAATGTCAATGGACTATTTTAGAGTATTTACATGAAGTCACGGTCTTGAGGGTAGGGTTTTCACGGATCGTGTAATATCCACAATAACCGAAAGCCGAAACCGAACCGAATCGAAAAAACCAAACCGAATTCGTAACCAAACCGAATTGGTCAAAACCGAACCGAACCAAACTAAATATTCGGTTATCGGTTTGGATATGGGTTTGGCAATAAAAACCGATAATATATATATATATATATATATATATATATATATATATATATATATATATATATATATATATATATATATATATATATATATATATATATATATATATATATATATAATGATGTATTTAAATATAAAAATAATCACTAATATTCTTTTTTAGAATAAATATAACATTATTTAAGCTTGAAAAAAAATTATTTTAAACATATACTCCGTATATAATTAAATGAAAAAATAATTAAACGGGTTAAACAAGTTTGCAGGTCGACTCGTTTAACCCATTTAACCCGTATAATAAAATATAATTAATTTTTAGTTTAAGAAAAAAAATCTTAAACGGGTTGGCGGGTCGACCCACTTAAATAATTCCCAACCCGAACCTGACCTGTTTAATAAACGGGTTAGATGGGTCAACCCAAACCCGACCCGAAATCTATTTAGACTTAACCCAAACCTGTTAATTTTCGTGTCGGTTATAAGTCGGGTTTCGTGTCGGGTCAGAAATTGCCACACCCCTACTCTACACTACATGAAAACTGAACCAACATTGTTCAAATAGAAAACTTACAAATCTATAAAGCGATTTGTTAGAAAATGTTTGTTACAGGTGACAATGTTTGAACACACATGTCTTTTTCTTTTTTCGTTCTCACATATTCCAAGAAGTTTCCTTTTTTTCTTTGATATAAACGTAAAAGTTAATATACGCGTTTCGTTAATTTTGTTTTGCTTGATCTATAAAAGAAAATGTGAATTGTCAATGATACACGAGTGAGCGAGTTGAGCAAGCAATTGAGAAACTAACAATCGATGCGGTTTTAGTTGAGTTGAGTTTTTTCTGAAGACTTGCGAGTAGAAAGCAGAATATATATCATTTCCGCATTGTTTAACGACGATAACTATGATTACATCAACTTGAACGATCCATTTTGCACAATTTATACAACATCAAACAAATACAAAAACTACTACATTATAAATTGCCAAATTTACAATATAAGGATTACAAAGACGGGATGGACTTTTTTTCGATGAAGTGTTTGAGTAAAACTTTTTCTTAGTCAAATTTCTTTTTCTCTCGAGGATCGTTTCACTTTCCTTTGCTCCTCTACTATCCATTTGAAGAGCTCTATCTATTAGTCCGTAGGGATCGGTATCTCTGGCTTCGGGGATGCAGGAGACGATGTTAAGGTATGGCCCAATGAAGTGGGTGAGATGGCATTTGACTTAGGAATAGATGTAACTGGCACTTCTGGAGGCACCTCTTCCCGTAATCATATAAATTAGCATTGAAAAATAATTGGGGTATAAAGTGTTGTATGGTTTTACTAGATCATTTGACCCACGGTTGACAATTTTCGTCATGTTAACTACTTACCTTTTTTGGTGACATCGACTAATTATAAGTCAGGTAAGATTGAGTTTGATCAAACCAAGCAAGCAAATGCGTGAAGATTCACGCATAAATATTTCAATTGAGACTTGAACTATATGTAGATAATGTAGTTACTAGAAATCGACCTGATCTAAGTCCAGTTGAGCTCGAAAGTATATATATCAAACTCGAGTTTGAATATAAAGTCTAGATCTAGATTCGAGTTTTGCAATCAAGTTTTTATCGACTCGAGTACTCAACTTAGCTTGATTACAAATCTAGGAACCGAGACACTAGCTAGCACATCTCTCGCCCAAGTAATAGGGGCATTCATGGAGTCGGTTGGCATTGATTTGAGGCACACCATGTATTGCAATGTGGCTCCAAACAAAAACAACATAAACAAACCACCATGAACATGTGTCTAGACTGTTTACTAGACCCGCCAACCTGATAGGCTTCCAAATTTGAGGCACAATATAATGTAAAATGACAAAGTCAAGATACATTAAACTAACGATGCATACATTCATTACACACTTTGCATTTTAAGAGGTTTTAAGTTTGAATCTCGTGAGTTGAGATTCTTTGGGAAACTCGCTTTAGCTGTAACATCTAGAATGGTTGAAGTCTAGTGATTTACCATGCTTTATGGGTCTTGTGAGATCGTTTTTGAAGTCCTATGTTTACTTGTCAAATCACAAAAGATGACTCAGATTGAGTTTCACTTGTACCAAAAACGTATCCATCAATGGGTTACGGGTTGTAAGATTGTCAATTCGTTAAGCTCGCATATCTTATTACCATACACTCCATTGTGGACACTTGTAGTTTATTATCAAAGTAGAAACTGTAACAAGGCGAAACACACTGTCACATAGATCATCCTTTATTATATATGCAAGTGTCACTTCAACTCTAAAGTGAACATCATATCAATTCTCATGTTTTTCTTTTTGTCAAAATTTGGTGGTACAATAAATATTGTTAAAAGCCCGAAATTTTCAATTTCCACAAAGTATGTACAATTCCAGATGTGTACAGTAATTACAAAGATGGGACGGACTTTGATCGGATGAATTGTTTGAGTAAGGCTTTTTCTTCATCAATTTTCTTCTTCTCTTGAGGATCTTTTGTCTTTACTTTCCTTTTCTCCTCCAATATCCACTTGAAGAGCTCTATCTGCTGATCCACGGGGATTTGTTTCACTGGCTCCGTTGTGGCAGGAGGCGATGTTGGTACATTGTTCACTGCAGCAGTTGAAATAGCAGTTGATGTAGGAGATGAAGTAACACCAGTTGCAGGCGCATCTCCCTCTGTTTTCTCCTCCTTATTTGTTCTCGTGAAAAGGTAAGCTGTAAAACATCAAGAATGACATTTTGTTAAAGGAAATGGAAGAAAAACATTATTTTTTTTTAGATCTTATTAATTACTGAATCATTCATTACTTATAAAACTCTAAGGAAATGGAAGAAAGATAAAGAGAATATAACTTTTTTGACAAATGTACATCCAGGGCTCCGTTGCTTTGCTCTAACTCGGACATGTTGATATGCGAAATTAAATGAGCCCAAGTTTTTCTAATTAAATCTGCACACTGCATATTGATATCCAGTTGATTTGGTCTAACTTGAACATTTTGATACCTTTAAAGCTTATAAAAAAGTCACAGATTTCCTAAATTAGTAATCCGTCATGTTTTGGGATGTCAAGGGTAAGATATTTATCATCTATCTTTTCCCTTATTACTCACAGAGAAAGAAATGAGGTGGAACTTCTATATAATCTTCAGTGAGCTATACATTTCGCTTCTAAGAGGCTGTGCATTATTATAAAGGAGTTAATGACTTGTTTGACAAATAAATGTGGCTGAAGAGCATAAAGCTTAATCAAGTCACAATATTAACGCAAGTCAAAGATGCAACTATTTTGGGATCAAGCAAGTATAATGTCACTTAGACAATGTATCGGGGTTATTAAAAGCAATCTATTAATAGGGGATCTGGAAAACAAAGCTGCAAAGTTATATATTCTATAATGTAAGGAAATTTTGATTGTTGCACACTAAAGCTGATAACAGTGGGTCGGGTCAAGTTGGGTCTAGTCAAGCCCAGTTACAAGTGGATAGAGGGAAAAGAGGTGGAGGGAAATTAGGAGGGAAAGTAGCATTCAAAACTAAAGATAGTGGAGGGTTAACCCACTGAATTAGGGGAGGAATAAACCGCTCAACTGTTCTAGTTTAAGTAGTGTCAGTCTTTACTTTTCGAGGGTAGAGTTTTCTTTATTATTATCAGTGAGGTTTCATACCTTGTACTGGGAGATCACCCCTCTCGAATAGGGCTTCTATTTGTATTGTTCTTATTTTTAATCAAGTAATTTCGCCTCAAGTTCTATCATTGGTTCCGATGCCGGGAAACACAAATGGCCCTCAAACCAGGAGTAACTCAGATCCAAACAATTCCAACCCCAACAACCCAGACCCAGTGGCTGCTCAATTGGCAGCCATAACATCATCTATGGAATTGCTGCAGCGAGAAGTAGCTGTGATCAAAGCGCAACAAACCAAACAGAAGGATAAATCAAGTGGCGGTTTCAACCGATTTGAAGACGAAGGTTCATCTCGTGGTAATCAGCGCCACTATCGACCTTATAACAAAATTGATTTCCCCACTTTCAGTAATGGAGACCCTCGCGGTTGGATTCTCAAGGCAGAAAAATATTTCCGGTATTACAACGTGCCGGAGGAGGAACGGGTGGATGTTGCAGCAATGCATCTAGAGGGTGATGCCTTGGATCTCTACTCATGGCTCTCTACTCATGGCTCTCTACCGATCAAAATATTGAGTATTGGAAAGACTTGGTTCGTGCTCTCCAGAAGAACTTCGGTCCTGCCGAGTTCCAAAACCCCGATGAACATTTGTGTAGCATCAAAGAAACAGGTACAATACAAAAGTACCGGCAAGAGTTCGCCAAACGGTCCTCCCGGGTTACTAATTGGCCCGAACACTGCCTATTAGGGGTATTCCTTAACGGTCTCAAAGATGATCTCAAAGCTGATGTCAGAATCCACAAACCGAGAACGGACTACAAGGCTATGAGTATCGCTATCGAGTTCGAATCCAAGGTTGTTCACACGAAATTTGGGAAAAGTCTTCCTTCCTCAGCCAAAATAGAACCGGTACCCTCGAAACCAACAGAAACTTTCAGCTTGTTGCCGTCGACTACTGAAGGCCGTCTTTCTGATGTTGAAAAACAAGGCAGGTATATACGCGGGGAATGCTTTCGATGTAGGGATAAATATGGTCCGGGACATCGTTGTAAAACGGGGACTTTCAAATTTCTTGAGATTGCTGATGAGGGGGAAGGAGCAGCGGAAAATGAACTCCAAAAGACCAGTGAATTGGCTAGGATCAGCCTCCATGCGCTATTCGGTCAGTCTTCTCTAACAACCATGAAACTTCACGGCTGAAGTCCTAATTCTGATTGATAGCGGGTCCACACACAATTTCATTTCGGATAAGTTAGTCAGTGAGCTGAAACTCATCACCCACTTTATCTCTCCTTTTGGCGTCCAAATTGGGAATGGTGATGTCCTCCGATGCAACCGGATTTGTAACGATGTTGTGTTGCAGGTTTCTGACTTGCAGGTAAAACAAAACTTCTATCGTTTTGCCTTGGGGGGAGCCGATGTGGTACTCGGTATTCAATGGTTAGCAACACTTAACACAGTTCAAGCAAATTGGAAGGAGATGTTCATGAAGTTCACTATAGATGGCAAGGAGTACAATTTACAGGGACTTCCCCCAAATCTCCAACTGTCTGCAACATTTAGCCACCTCACTTCTGAAATAGTGGAGTAGGACAATAATGGACTAGCAGCTCAGTTTCCTCTAACCCGACTTGAGGACAAGTCGTCTCTTGGGGCCGGATGTACTGATACAAACCGGGTTCACAGTGGGTCGGGTCAAGTTGGGTCAAGTCAAGCCCAGTTACAAGTGGATAGAGGGAAAAGAGGTGAAGGGAAATTAGGAGGGAAAGTAGCATTCAAAACTCAAGATAGTGGGGGGTTAACCCACTGAATTAGGGGAGGAATAAACTGCTCAACTGTTCTAGTTTAAGTAGTGTCAGTCTTTACTTTTCTAGGGTATAGTTTTCTTTATTATTATCAGTGAGGTTTCATACCTTGTACTAGGAGATCACCCCTCTCGAATAGGGCTTCTATTTGTATTGTTCTTATTTTTAATCAAGTAATTTCGCTTCAAGTTCTATCAAAAGCTCAGGCATCACTTATTTAAGGTCCACTTGCACCACCTTCACATATAAACTAAAATCGCGAATGCACAGTCATCTTGGTAAAACTTACTCGGTTTTTACCGAAGAAATGGATGAATAAACACCTATAATCACACAATGACAATAACTAACAAGTAGTCAAGATAGACAACATCACTTAAATGCCAAAAGAAGTTGCAGATATCGTACTAGAGGTCTAGAGCCGAATAGGAACTTATAACCATAACGTAAAATGACCAACATATATCTGTGTTCTCTATCAAGTGACAATGAAATGAAATGAAAATCAAAAGCTAATAACAACCTTAGAACTAGATAACAAACTTTCCCAAATCTACAGCATGATTGCTTGTTCAGTTGTTCTTTCATTGAAACATACAAAATAAGACACCAGACATCCTAATTCCATTTTGAACCTAAATATAAAGAAGTTACTATGTTTGCAGAACTAGCCGTAGCAGTAATGTTTGTATTATAAAAGGGTTTGGTAAAGAAAGTGCTTGTTTTAGAAAAGGTAGCGTTACAATTTTAATGCTTGTTATTTATCACGCTAACCGTGACAAACACACCCCAAAACAAGCATTGAAACTCCAACACTAGTTTCAATTCACTTTACACATTACTACTCAAGTATAATTTAATTACAACTACTGCTAACGGCTACGGGACCATGGTTCTGACTAGTCACCTTTAACCCCCAAACTATTCATGTAGATACAAAATTTGACCGGAATATCCGGGTCATGACCGGAACAACCGGGTCTTGGCCGGATATAGCCGGGTCTTGACCGGAACAGCCGGGTCATGGCCGGATATTGCTGGGTATTGGGCGGATATAGCTTAGAAACAGAGATAGTGGTTAGAACAAGTATGAAAGGTAAGTGGGTTTTTATAAATTGAAATGTACCTCCGATGGAGAAATTGGCGGCGAGGAAAAGAGGCCAGATGTACTTGGACCGGCTAACCTTTGGCGGCGGCGGTGGTTGTGGGGCCGGAGAAGCATGTTCAGGAGCCATTGATGAAGATGATTATTTGGATGTTGTTGTTGTTGAGCTGTTTATTTTACAAGTCACCACGATCGATCCGTTTCTTCAACTGATTTCTTTGGAATAATTGAACACGACTACATGACTTTAAAAAAGAAGAAAGGGGTGTTTGTTTATATAAGCTTATACAAGTTATAATGCCCGCGCAAGCAGTTTTTTTTTTTTTTTTTTTTTTTTTTTTTTTTTTTTCTTTGAATCATATATTTTTATTTATTAAAAAACAAATAATTTAATCTTTGTTTTGTTTGATCTATGATGTTTAATTATAGTTTTTTCTTATTAAATATAATTATTTAAAAATTTTAATCATATTATTAATTGCATCTTATTTATATTTTTTGTATTTATCTATATTTTTTGAAATGAAAAATTCCTAATAAGGGTTTTGTTTTATTATATAAAAGATATAAGCCGAAAAGTTTCAAAATAAGCCATAAAAAGTGAGCTTATGAAACATAATCTCAAAACAAAATAAGTCATAAGCCCATTATATAAGTCGAAACAAAAACACTCTGAAAATGATATATAAATATGACTGATAATGCTTTTCTAGCTGAATTCTTCAAGTTTATATGAACATGACTGATAGTATTCTCTCTCTAAAAAAAAAAAAAAAAAAAAAACCTTGGTCTGTCATTAGATCTCACTCTTTTATTTGTAAAGGAGTGTTACCGGTTATGTTAATACAAACGATCTCAATTTATCTTAGTTACTTAAGGCCTTAAGGGTTTCGCGGGAGACCTATGTGAAAGTGTAACTAATTTTTATGCCTAAACCAACGTCTCAGTGATTTGATTTTTTGGTTTGTGAAGAATGATGTCTCCCTCTTGTCACTAATAGAATGCACTCACATATATTAGTCATGTCAATCGATGTTGTTAAAAAAATAAAGATCATATTATTTTTTGCGAAATGTGATGGAACTAGACTGATATAACTCATAAGAGCTTAATTTTATGAAAGCTTAAGTTGCAAACATTAGTTTACAAAGTGAATACATAATAGTATTTATGTTAATGAACACCTATAAAAGCTTATGCTCCATTAAAAGTTACCTTAAACGAGCTTGTTTTATAAACTCTTAGAAAGATTAAAAGTTGTAAAAAGTTTGTGTCAAACAAAACTTGTTTTAAAAAGGGAAATTGGCAAAAAAAATGCATCATACTTGTTATTTTTTGTCATTGTATGTAGCGTCATTTTTATTTATTTATTGTAACACTAACTTTTCAAATCCGTGTCATTGTGTGTACCGGTGAACTGCTTGACTTGTTGCAGCAGGTTGAGTTAATGATCGTTTGTTTATTATTGCTGCGTTAGTCATTTATACTAACGACAGTTTATAAATAACTAAATTGAGCCTGTTAATTTAACGATCATTTATTTTATTTTTGCAACGTTAGCCCTTGACACGTTTTCGTCCGTTTTTACACATTCTCGTCCGTTTTTACATGTTTTTGTCCGTTTTCGCACGTTTTCGTCCGTTTTTGTCCGTATTTACACGTTTTCGTTCATTTTCGTCCATTTTTACATGTTTTCGCACGTTTTCGTCCGTTTTCACACGTTTTCGTCTGTTTTCGCACGTTTTCGTTCGTTTTCGACCGTTTTTACAAGTTTTTGTCCGTTTTCGCACGTTTTCGTCCGTTTTTGTCCGTATTTACACGTTTTCGTTCGTTTTCGTCCGTTTTTACTTGTTTTCGCACGTTTTCGTCCATTTTTGTCCGTATTACTATACATTTTCATTCGTTTTTTTTATAAAAAAATTAAAAAATAAAAAATAAAAAAAAAATTTGAAAAAAAAATTCAAATTTAAAAAAAAATAAAGAAAAATTAGAAAATTAAAAAAAAATAAAAATAGAAAATAAAAAATTACCATTTTTTTTTTAAATTCAAAATTTATTTTTCGAAAAACAAAAATTAGAAATAAAATTTTTGAAAAATTATTTAAAAATAGATTATTTTTCGATAATTATTTAAAAAAAATATTTGTCGACAATTATTTTAAAAAATTATTTTCTGAAATTTTTTTATTTTCTAATTTTTGTTTTTCGAAAATTTTTTTGAATACTTTTTAATTTTTTAAAATTTTTTATAAATTATTTTTATTTCTATTTTTTAATATATTTTACATTTTTTTAAAATGTTTTAAAAAAAATTTTGAAATTTTTTTCAAAAAAAATTTTTGATTTTTTTTATTTTCTATTTTTTAAAATTTTTTTATATATTTTTTTTATTTTCTATATTTTTTTTAAAATATTTTTTTGGAAATTTTTTTGTAGTGATGGACTGTGCATAAAATGATTATACATATTCAAGGACATGTAAAAATAGACGAAAATGTGCGAAAACGGACATAAACGGGCAAAAACGTAATAGAACGGACGAAAACGGACGAAAACTTGCGAAAACGAACGAAAACTTGCGAAAACGAACGAAAACGTGCAAAAACGGACGAAAACATGTGAAAACGAACGAAAACGTGTAAAAACGGTCGAAAACGAACGAAAACGTGTAAATACAGACAAAAACGAACAAAAACGTGTAAAAACCGACGAAAACGTGTAAAAACGGTCGAAAACGTGCGAAAGACTAACGTTGCAATAATAAAATAAACGATCGTTAAGTCAACAGGCTTTATTTAGTTATTTATAAATGGTCGTTAGTATAAAGGACTAACGCTGCAATAATAAAACGAACGATCGTTAACTCAACCTGTTCCACGGGTCAAACATGTCACCGGTACATACAATGACACGGATTTTAAAAGTTAGTGCTACAATAAAAAAAATGACGCTACATACAATGACAAAAAGTGGGAAATATGATGCATTTTTTTGCCAATTTCCCTTTTAAAAACTACCTTATTTTAAAAAACTTTCTTACAGATTCTCATTATTAGAGATTGATATGACCCAAACTCTAATACTCATAAGTTTTGTGCCAAACATAAACATGATAAGGGTAACATTATTTAAGGAAAAAAGACTCACATGATTATAGATATTATGTAAATGAATGATGTTTTTTATGGTCAAATTATTCAAGAAATGCAAGTCTTTGATTTGAATATATGTGATCTAACTACGATATACTGTCATTGTTTACGAACTTTTTTCATGATCATCCCAAAAATGTTTAGCAAAGAATATTTGAACTTGTATGTTGTTGTAACAACATTAGGATGTCAAACCAATATGTCACATTGCTTAATTTGGATTTAAAGTGCTCATGAGTTAGACATATTATGTGTTGATTTTTGACTCGTCTATTACCAACGTTGTTTGAACTTATTTGTTAATTTGGCTTTTTAGTGCCCACGTGGATTTAATTCATGATTTGGATATAAAATGCTTATGTGCATTTAATTTATTTTAAGAGCATTGGGTGCACATGAGTCATAATGCTCATTTTATAGCAAAAAATGATGTCATTTCAACATTTTTCTCCAATAATTCAGTATCTATAACTTAACCTCTCGGCCACTCAAGTTATAAGACACCTACTCACCCACACTTTAACCCAATAAAACAAAAATAGAACACAAAAAATAAATAAGAAATACCATGTAACTCGGTTGGTAAATTTGACGCGAGACCTTATAACTCGATGGAGGTTGTGGTGTCAAGCTATAGGGCTAACCGGCTAAGTTATTGGGCTATAATTTGCCTTATAATTTGTCATATCGAGTGTTCATTGATTTAGATTTATGAGAGAGAAAATATAGGTAAAAAAAGAGAAAATAATGTTGTAGTTTGTGTTCTCGACTTAGGAAGAAAAAGAAATGAAAAATAATGTTGTAGTTTTTTTTTTGGGTAAAAGGGTTAATTCACCCCGGCAAAATAAAAATAATGTTGTAGTTTGTGTTCTCTCGTGAGTAAACTATATATGAAACGCAATCCATACATTAGCGTATAATGAAACTCTTCGAAAATAGTAGAACACATTTCATTTACGCATAATTTAATGACGACAACATCAATTACACCAACTTGAAAGCTAAAATGATCATTTTCACAAGTTATACTGATAAAAACAAGATGTATCAATCCAAAATTACAATACAATGCTTACAAAGACGGGATGAACCTTGATCGAATAAATTGTGTGAACAAAATTTCTTCTTCATCGATTTACTTTTGTATCCACTTTCAATTTATCCAACAATATCGATTTCATATACTCAGTTGATAATGGGGGATCGGTTTCTTTTGCTTCGAGATGACATGAGACGATGTTGATGCATGACCCACACAACGAGTTGAGAACTTGAAATGGTCGTTGATATGAGAATATACTTACCTGGTGTCTAGTTATATCGCTTAGGCTCGCAAAGCTTGTCGATCTTTATATATAAAGCTCGAGCTCGACTATTAGATGGGGTTCAGGGTGTGTTTGTTAAAAGTAGCATTTCTCAGCTCACCGCTTTTTAAGGAAGCATAGGAAAATGAGCATTTCTTAAAAATAGCAAAGCTCACCGCTCTTTTGACAAACGACTACTAAAAATCAAAATGCTCATTACTGTTAGATTACATAATTCCCCGTAGGTGATATGTTTTATTGATACGATATATATATGCAATACATAATGAAACCCTAATAGACTCAACCCCACACATTGGGCTTGGGCCTTATTTATCATCTAATACTCCCCCGCAGTCCGAGCGGCGAAATCGCGAAAGCTCGGACTGGAGTAGTGTTGGGTCACTGAATTCCCTAAATCTTCTAACAAGGATTTGAACGTAAAATCCCCTAAGTGTAAACAAGTCACTGAGTGAACAGTAACTCAGTGAGTCACCTTCAGGATGCTAAGACCGAGCCTAAGAAGAAAGGTTCTCCATTCAGTGAGGCGGAACTCAGTGAAGTGTGATCTAAGCCAAGAAGAAGGTGATGGGTTCAATGAGAATGACAATAACTCACTAAACCCCATGACTCCTCAACAACTTAATCGTACTGAAGACTGATGACATGAAGACTGAAGTTTTGGCGGGACTGGGCGGGAAAGTTTGAGCTGCTTTATTAAAGTGCTTTATCACTTTAATGTCAAACTTTCCCCAAATGGTTAAAACCAGTCTGTCATCAGAAAGTGCCTTTTGGATCTAACTCAATGAAGGTTCCTTGCCAGAAGAATAATATCTTTCAAGATATTGTTAAGGAAGCTTTAGGTCCAATGTATATTTAGTTGTTCTATACTTGTGTATAAATAGGAAGCAAATGTGAGGAGTAAAAGTTGACAAGTTTGTGCAATTAATGCAAAGCATTCACAAACCACTTTACTCCTCCAAAGAACAACGCAAGCCCCTGAGATAGCTCAGTGGGTAATTTAAGTTGTCACTCAACATAGTTGAGTTTAGTGAGGAGTCCATACAATACTTGTCAATTCAACCCCAAGTGTTATTCCGCAAACACTTGGGTACGATTCTTTTGATTAACTTCTAATAAAGAATTAAACGTTGGAAAAAATTGTCTCTTATTTTTACGTTGCTTTATTGTTAATCATTTTCTACATTTGTGTTCATGTCATATAACTTGGTTACTTTAACTTCTTAGTTACTGATAATCAAGTAAAAGGGACCAACAAGTGGTATCAGAGCCTCTGATTTGTAAAACTTATACCTGCTTTCAAAACCTAAAGAGTGCTCAAGTTTTTTTTAAAATCAAGATCCCACTATGACTGACATAGATGTTCCCCAGCTTGTTGATAAAAAGGGTGGAAGTTATTCAGCAACTGCCCCTCGACTTGAAGCTGGAAAATTTAACAAGTGGAAAAAGCGAATGCTTTGCTACTTAACTGGGATGGAACCTTATTACATCAAATTGATTAATGAGGGTCCATATGTCCCAACAACTGCCCAAGGTTTAATCAAACATGAAGCTCAGTGGACCCCAGATGAAAGGAGGGTGGTCAATCAAGACCAGCGCCTGAAAAGCATCATTATATCATGCCTTCCTGATGATATAATGGAATCAGTGATCAACTGTCCCACTGCCCAGCAGACATGGACTGACCTGGTTCATAGCTATGAAGGGCCTTCTGATACCAAAGAGAATAGAATCATGGACCTGAAGCTTGAATTCAATACCTTCAGGGCCAAGGATTCTGAAAGTCTCTCTGAGACTTATACTCGGTATAAGACCCTCCTGAATGAGCTGACCAATGATGGTGTTATACTGTCAAAACATGAAATCAATGTTGGTTTTGTCAACAGTCTCCCTGAGAAGTGGTTAAACTTCTCTCAGGGATTGAGAAATGCAAACCACATTCAGAACCTTGAGCTCCCTGCCATCTATGGGAAATTTGTCTATGAAGACAATCTTATCACCAGGAGATACCCTGGTAAAGCTCAGGAGACCAAAAAGGCCTTGACAATCACACCCATATCAACTGCTTTCTATTCAAAAGGTGTTGTGCAGGATTTTCAGGATGGATCTGATGATGAGGTTGACCAAAGAACCAGTGAGGAGTATCTTAATGATCTTCAAATTGAATTTCATGAAAGAGCACTCCTTGCTAATTCAAAAAGGTTCTTTAAGAAAAACAAATTTCCTTCTAAAGCAAATGACAATACTGAATGCTTTAAATGTGGCAAAATGGGGCATTTTGCAAAAGATTGTTTTTCAAAAACAACCTCAGAACTATCTTTCAAATTTTCAGGAAATAACTCTTTTTCAGGCCCCAGCAAATTTCAACCAAAAATGCTTCAGTCTAGTCAAAGATTTGAAAAAGTCCCTTAAATTGACTTTGATGCAAAGTACAGAAAGGCAAAAGCTAAGCTTGCCCTTCTTGAATCATCCTCAACAGTCTCTCAGCCTCCTCAGGCTCCAAAGCCTACTCAAGTCAAGAACAAAGGTTGTTGCTGAAACATATGACTGGGATGAGGTTGAAGTGTCCTCTGATGATGATGAAGTTCACATCAGTGCCCTGATGGCTCTGTCAGAAGACAACAAACTTGCTGTGGGGAAGAGTCATGCAAGAAATGGTGAATGGGTCAACATCACAATGAGGAAGGTAAATATTTTACTTTCTATGGATGATAATGATGATTGGAAATCTTACTTAGACTATATTAATGTTGATCTTAAGTATGTTGAAGAGCAAAGACTTAATTTGTTTTCAAAATTTAACAAACTTAGTTTTGAATTAAATCATTGTAGAGATGAATTACTTGCCTTAAAACAAGCCAAGCTTGAAAGTGTCACACTTCAAATTCAAAACTCTGAACTTGTAAAACAAAATCAAGCTCTTCAGGAAGAACTTAAGAAAGAAAAGGAAATTATTTGGAAGTGGACTCAGAAAAACCCCAAACTTTATGAAACACTGAGTCTCTCACCCAGCCCCAATAAGGCTGGTCTGGGTGATGATCAACTCACTGAAGTTTCTGGGGAGAGTAGCCATTCCACAACTTTTCTATTAACCAACATACTCTCTAGTAAAGAACTAGCTCCCAAACCCAGTGATTGGATTGAAAGAAACAATCCTGATAGTAAATTGCCAAATTTTAACACTGGAAGAATTCTGGAGCCTGAAAGTCAGGCTATCAAGGAGCTGCTAGGAGTCACTGATGAACTTAGTCCTACTGAGTCCATCACAGAGTCTAAGTCTGATTCACCACTCCCTCCACTGAAACAACTTCAGGGAGCAGAACCCAATTCTGACCTTGCACCATTAGTCTTTCAACCACATTCTCCTAAAGAGAAATCAGGTTTAGGAAGGACTATACTGAAAAGACCTACTCCTGCACCCACTGAACACCAAAAACCTTCAGTAACTACTGAAGTGAAGCCTGAAAGCACTGATTTAAAGGTTGATTAGCTTGCTGAACTTGTCAGGATGCTGAGTGAGAAAATTGAGTCTACTGAGAAAAACTCTGACTCTAAATCTACAAAGCCCTCAGTATCCTCAAGTTCTTCCAAACCAAAAACCACACCCAGACCCTCAGGGAGATGTGAACTGTGCAATTATCCAAATCACAGTACTGATAAATGCTACAGAGTCCTGTTTTGTATGATATGCAAACAAGAGGACCACAGAACTTGTGATCACATTCCCCACACTGCCTCTTTAAAGGCAAGGGGTCAATACAAAACCCAAGGCTATCAGTATGCCACACCTTCCAAACAAAGACTGAAGGCTAAGCCTTTCTCACCATGTCCTCACTGTGGTTTCAATGATCATCTTCCTGATGATTATATGATGAAAGAATGCTGTGACATCTGTGGAGATCCCTCCCATGAAACCAGGGGGCATGACAAAGTGATTCAGTACAGAAGGAAAAACCAAACCAACACTTCTCAGTCACCTGATGCATCAACATCCACAAAATGTAAAACATGTGGAAGCTCAGGTCACACAACTTCAGACCATAATTCACTAACTGAGTTCAAAAAGTCCCTGAGGACTAAGCCCACTAGAAGGTGGGTCAACAAGCAAAACTAACTTAGTTTACTATTTGTGCAGAAACACATCAAGGATCCTACCTGGCATCTAGACAGTGGATGCTCCAGAAGTATGACTGGTGTGAAAAGTTTTCTGCACAAATATGTGGAAGAACCAGGACCCAAAGTAGTATTTGGTGATAACTCATCAGCTCCCACTGAGGGTTATGGTTCAGTAAACTGCAATGGTATAGTTTTTACAAGAATAGCTTATGTTAATGGTCTGAAGTACAACCTGATAAGTGTTTCCCAACTATGTGATGCCAAATACATAGTTCAGTTTGATGATAAGAGAGGGACCATCTTCAATGCCAATAAGGAAGTTGTGTTGATTGCCCCCAGAAGGGATGATGTATATGTCCTTGACATGTCATCCCTGACTCAAAATGGGACTTGCCTATTCACAAAGGCTAGTGAGACAATCAACTGGCTATGGCATAGGAGACTCTCTCATCTCAACTTCAAAAACATCAACAACCTGGCCAAACAGAACAAAGTTCTGGGCCTTCCATCCCTGGTGTATACCAAAGACAAGCCTTGTTCTGCTTGTGAAAAAGGAAAACACCACAGGGCATCATTCAAAACCAAACAAACCTTTTCCATCAAAAGCTGCCTGCATCTTCTTCATATGGACCTTTTTGGACCTGTCAGTCCAATGTCCATACACCATGAGAAGTACACTCTGGTCATAGTGGATGAATACTCAAGATACACTTGGGTTTACTTCCTGACTAAAAAGAGTCAGGCAGCTGAAACCATCATGTCATTTGTCAGGAACATTGAAAATCAAAATGATATCCAAGTTAAACAGATCAGGACTGACAATGGCACTGAATTCAAAAACCAAGACCTTGAGTGTTTTTGTGATGAGAAAGGAATTTCTCAAAATTTCACTTCTCCCTATACTCCTGAACAAAATGGAGTAGCTGAAAGGAGAAATAGAACACTCATTGAGGCAGCAAGAACAATGCTGAATGGCTCAGTCCTCTCAAAACATTTTTGGACTGAGGCAGTTAAAACAGCCTGCTACACTCAAAACAGGTCAATCATTGTGAAAAGGCATAATAAGACACCTTATGAGATATTCAAAGGAAGGATTCCTGACATAAGCTATTTTCATGTATTTGGGTGTCCTGTGTTTATACATAATCACAAGGATCACTTAGGTAAATTTGATGCCAAAGCTGATGATGGATACTTTCTGGGATATTCCTTGGTCTCTAAAGCCTTCAGGGTGTTCAACACAAGGAGACAGCAAACTGAGGAAACTTATCACATTACTGTTGATGAGAGCACTGAATCCATCAGGTTCTCAAATTCCTCAGTAGAAGAGATTGGTATTGATGACTCATCAAGATATCCTCCTGATGAGTATCATCCTAAGAACAATCCCTCAACTCAATACCAAGCTGATGCTGATGTCTCCTATTACATCATCCCTCACAACCTACCCCAACCACCTATCAGTGAGTTCATAGAAACTCATCCTGTCTCAAATGAGACTGACACCACTGAACAAAATGTTCAGGAACCCACAGAACAAATTGTTCCTACAGTTGTCACTGAAGTACATATTGATGAGTTACCTCATGTTCCTGAGTCTGAACCTAATCAGGCTCCTACAAGCTCAAATTCCTATCCCAAACCCTAGGATAGCTGGACTAGATCCAAAATCATTGAGCTTGTGAACATCATTGGTGAACCCACTGAAGGCATGCTCACAAGAAGCAAGGCTGCGAAACTCAAGGCTGCCACTGCCAATATATGTCTTTATGCTGACTATCTCTCAGAAATTGAGCCTAAAAATGTCAAAGAAGCCCTGACTTATGAAAGTTGGGTTCAGGCCATGAGAGATGAATTGGAACAATTTGACAGAAATGATGTCATGACCCTTGTTGAATGCCCCCAGGGTGTTTTAATCATTGGTATGAAATGGGTCTTTAAGAACAAGACTGATGAGAATGGCACAGTCATCAAAAACAAAGCAAGACTGGTTGCCAAAGGATATAATCAACAGGAAGGTATAGACTATGAGGAAACCTTTGCACCTGTTGCTAGAATGGAAGCCATCAGGATCTTCCTTGCCTATGCAACTTACATGAACTTTAAAGTTTACCAAATGGATGTTAAAAGTGCATTCCTGAATGGTAACATCAAAGAAGATGTTTATGTGCAACAGCCTCCTGGTTTCGAAAGTAGTGAATACCCTAACCATGTCTCCAAGCTGAACAAAGCCCTCTATGGACTGAAACAAGCACCCAGGGCATGGTATGAAACTCTTTCAGCCTTCCTGATCCAAAACAAGTTTGTCAGAGGAAGAATTGACAACACACTGTTCATCTACAGAACAAAGGATGATGTCATTCTTGTCCAAGTATATGTTGATGACATCATCTTTGGCTCAACAAGTTACAAACTTTGCAAACAGTTTGAGAAACTGATGACCACAAAGTTTGAAATGAGCATGATGGGTGAACTCACATACTTTCTTGGACTCCAAATTAAACAAACTGAGAAAGGAATATCCATTTGCCAAGAAAAATACCTCAGGAACCTACTGATGAAGTATGAGCTCACTGACTGCTCTTCAGTAAAAACTCCTATGGTTCCTCCAAACAACCTTGGCCCTGATCTCACTGGAAAATCAGTGAATCAAACCCAATACAGAGGAATGATTGGCTCCCTGATGTACTTACTTGCCTCAAGGCCTGATATCCAATTCTCAGTCTGCCTGTGTGCCAGATACCAGGCTGACCCTAAAGAATCACATCTCACTGCTATCAAGAGAATCATCAGGTACCTGAAGGGTACTCCAAACCTTGGTTTGTATTATCCAAAATGTTCAGGATTTGATCTCAAAGGGTACACTGACTCTGACTATGCAGGATGTAACATGGATAGGAAAAGTACTTCAGGATCCTGCCAATTTCTTGGTGGTAAACTTGTGTGTTGGAGTACAAAGAAACAACAGTCAGTGGCCATGTCCTCAGCTGAAGCTGAATATATGGCTGCTGCAGGATGTTGTGCAAATGTACTATGGATTAAGAGCCAACTGAGTGACTATGTCATTCAGTATAAGATGGTACCTATCTTTTGTGATAATACAAGTGCCATAGCCATCTCAAACAATCCAGTACTTCATCAAAGAACCAAACACATTGACATCAGATACGACTTCCTCAGGGACCATATCTCTAATGGAGAAATTGAACTACATTTCATCCCCACTGAGTATCAGCTAGCTGATATCTTCACTAAACCTTTGGATGAACCCACTTTCACAAGATTAAAAGTTGAACTGGGCATGTTAGACATAGAATCAGGGAACTGATCAAAAATGTTCCAACATGATGTAAATTCTCTAGGTCCCTGATAACAACCTTCCTAAAATTTTTTTTGAATGATAATTCATTCAGGGGGCTCAGGATGAAAAATGGCATTGAATACCCTAACTAAATGCTCTAAGTATTTAGTTAGTTAATGTCCCAGGTAGGTAACTGAATCCTATTAAATATAGGAATATATGTCACCTACACAACTGGCATCCACTTCTTGGGCCCCCACATCTCTCTCACCAAACACCACTGAGCATTAAATGCTCCCTCACACACAATAAATTGTGATGATCGTTTTCCTGCAAAAGTGCATTATTTGCAGAAGCACCCCAAAGGGTGAGAGAAAATAGGGGTAGTGGGAATCGTGATACTTAATGCGGATCTCAAACCTATATTATTATGCCGTTTCGGTTGAATATTATAAATCTTTTTGATATCCGCAACATCACTACCCTAATTCCCACTATAAATACCCCCACAAAAAGGGAAACACACACACGCTTTTATAATCTTAACAAAACTCTTGCAAATTGTTTTCAAAACTGCGTGTGTTTCCTCACCCATACCCATTTTTTCAAACCAAAACCAGGCTTTTTATCAAACCAAATGGCTTCTTCTAAGGTCATAAAATACGCACCCAATGTGGATTTCCAAATGGAATGCGTAGACCTCACCAAAAATAATGTGGTGGGGAACTTTGCCTACCCTGAAGGGTTCCCTGAATACAGGGAAGTGGTGAAGTTCCTTCAGAACTGCTTTCTGACCACCGCATTCACAAAAACCCCCTCAGTCATCTACCCTGAGTATTTGAGGGAATTTTGGTGCACATCAATGGTTGAAAGCCCTGATGTGCCCAAAGAGGCCAAAATTAAGTTTACAGTCAAGAATGGAACTAAGTCCCTAACTCTTGACTATAAAACTTTTGCCAAAGCCACTGGGCTTGATTACACACAGACCTTCGTTGCCCCACCATCTGATAAAGATGTGAAGGAGGTCTTACTGACTCTAGGGCCTTATGACAAACTTCACCCTGAAGTGTCACCAGGGGCCCTACTATCCAAAGCCCCAATCATCAAGACCTGGTTCCCAGCTCCCTGGAGGATAATAATGACCTTTGTCATTCAGGTCCTCGGGGGAAATAAATCCTCTACTGAGCAATTGAACAATACTCAAGCAATGATATTGTTCAGTCTCATTGAGGGTAAATTTATTGACCTTGGAGAATTGATCTTCAAGGACCTCATAGCAAAGTTAGGGGGGAAGTCTAGGCAAAAACTTATGTCATACCCTAGATTCATTTCCTGTGCCCTACAAGACTTGCTTGGGACTGAGTATGCAAAGCCTGATGCAGTAGGTTTTGAGCCTGAAGTGTTACACAAGGCTAATTACTCTCGTGACCCTCTAGAGGTTACACCAGTCACCCTGACCCAATATATGCGTACTGCTATCCAGGGTGACAATATTATATCACCAGTACCCTCTCCCACCAAAAAGGTGAAGAGGAAGAAGGGACAGGGGTCCAGGAAGGTGGCTCAACCCAAGTCACTCGACACTGAGACCTCTAACCTTAAAGGTGCCCAAAAGGGGCCTGAAATACCGCCCTTGACTGCGGACACCCTGAGAATAATAACCCAGTCACTAGGCCTGCAACAAAAGCCATCGGAGGGCACTGAGACATCACACTCAGTGTCCTCGGGCAAACCCGTTTCCAAAGACTCTACTGTCATAAACAAGACAGTTGAGCCGAAACAAACTAAACCTTCACATCCTGCTAAAGGCTCTGGCAAATCACAACCAGAGTCTCAGTGAGTAAGGGATCCTAAATCCTCGGTGGGGCAGCACTACTCCACTGAGAAGGGGGTCCACAAACAATCACATCCTGCTAAAGGCTCGGGTAGATCAAAACTCAAGCATCAGGGAGTTCATGTCCCTAAACCTTCGACAGGCCAGAACAAGCCTGTTGGAAAGGGGGACTCAACCACTCATCTGCCTGATGAGGACATTCGCAAATCAAAGCTTTTGTCTGAGGGCACTCCTACTCATCCCCAAGACTCAGAGGGAAACATACAACCCGCTGATAGGGACACAACATTCACGACTCCTAGTGATGGCACTGAGAAATACCCATCAGTGTCTGAAGGGGTCACGGGGGACAAAGATTCAGAGGGATATAAACCACCCGCTGATATGGAACCCAAAACCACTCCCGGAGGTGCGCATTACTTGGGAACTGACCTTAAAGACCAGGTAGGTAAAACCCAACCTACCGGATTTGAGGGGTCAGGACCTGGCCAAAACGAAGGCAAATCTTCTTATGAAGAGGAGCCGGATAACCTCCATTTGTTGTAGATTACCTCCCTGGCGGATGCTCAGGCATTCTTATTTTCTGATGATGAATTTAACAGTGACGAGGAAGTCTTCACGGCCGGAGATGATATGGAGGATGAGGAGACAGTCCCTGCACCTGTTACTCAGTCTCCTCAAACCTCTAACCATGATGAAGATGAACAACATTCCGAGCCGGAAACCTCAGAAGACGCGTCAACTCCTCTCACTGAAAGAGCCTTCCAAAAGTTCATCAAGAAAATGACTAATGTTTTGTACAGGGGGGTCACTGAAGAGGTGTTTGATATGCACACTAAGCAAGCAGTTCACTATCACCTCCTCAAAGATGCTGTTGAAGACTACAATGATGATGTCAGGGAGCAAAATTCCACTGTCTCTCACTCCCTGACACAAATGGCTTCGCACATCAATCAGTTTTTGGAATCCCTAAAGGAGCTGGCTACAGGGGTTAAGTCAGTTCAAGAATCAGTCAAGGATGACCCTGAGCTCAACAAGAAAATTCTTCAGGCATCTGAGACGTACCAGGTCAACTCGGCGGCTCTTACTGAGTTACTTGGTTTGATAAGGGATTCAAATGTTCAGAATCTCAGCTCCACGGTGGAGTCCCTCAGGTCTTCCTTCACTCAGTTGGAAGCATCAGTGACAGCTCAATCCCTGAAGTCCACATCTCTGGCATGGACAATGGGATCCAGGATGACTGCCCTTGAAAATTCTCAGGCTACACTTGACTCCAAGGTATCTCTCATTCATCAGGATACTGCGGAGATCAAGTCCATGATGACGGAAATGTTTCAAGCCTTCAAGGGTACTTCTACTTCATCTTCAGTAACTCCAACACTTGCCATCACTGCAGCTCCGAAAATTGTTGAGGGGGAGAATGTTCCTGAAACCCCTGTTACTAATGAACAAGAAGCTGGACAGCCCTCTCACACTGAGGAGGAGCATGTCACTGAAGCCACACCAATCACACAAGTTCCACCACAAGAGGAACCAGTCGCCTCTACTCTCTTTCAGGACAGAGGAAAAAGCATAGCCACCACCTCAGAACCTGAAGTAAGACTCCAGCCTGCCTCCACAATGGTCAGAACTGACCTTGATGAACCTATCAGGGTCCTGTTTGCAATCAATGGAAAAGTTTATCAACTCACCCATGACCAAATACAAGATTACATGGACAAAACTGAGAAAGTGGCAAAGGTAGCTGAAGAAGAGAGATTGAGCAAGCCTGAACTAATACAGGTTGTTCATGAGGAGGCTGAAAAGATTGGTCTGGATGCTGAGGCACTAGCTACTGAGCAAGCTGGTGCAGCCTTTAAAAAGGCTCAGGAAGAACAGATGATTGCTCTGAAAAAGGAAAGGGAAGAAAAGCTGAAAAGGCAAGCTCAAATCAGAAAGACCAGGGTTGAAAGATATCATTGGGTGATGAAGGAAAGATTGAAGCCTGAAACCATCACTGACATCAAAATCCACAGGAATACCAAACCCGCAATGGTCACTGTCTTCAGGGGGGCTGATAAAAGAATCATGGACATTCATAACCCATTCAGATTCGCTGACTTTGGGATCACTGAACTTGATGAACTCCGTCCCATCATTGCCAAGAAAAATGGTGCCGTTGTTGATCAACTTCTCAAGTCACTGAGTGAAAGGTATGACAGACTGAGAGCAATGCCTGAAGCCCTCAACATTCCCTCCCTTCTTCCTGCTCCAACAACAGGAACTGCTTCTTCAACCACCACAAGGAGAAAAAGGAAGCACATTGAATCCGAGCCTGAGATCAAGGTCCCAGGATTGGATTGTGACAGGTCCGTTCCTGAAGGAATTACCTTCGTGAACAACACCGTGCTTGAACACCCTGAACGAGGTCTATGCTTTACTGATGAATATGGAGACCTTGCTTTCCAAAGATGGTCTGATATAGACAAGGCAGGGGTCACAGCAATGGTAACATACCTGATGTTAGCTTCTCCTATACATAGTGGTGCATACCAAAGGTTCTGTAAGGATCTTCGGGAAAAGATTGAGAAGCATCCTGAGAAACACCTACTGAGATCAAAGAAAGCTAAGATTGAGGGACTTGGCTATCATCTGAACATCTGATCTGCAACAACTATCTTTATTTTGTTTGTAATTTGTAAGAAAAATGTAGTAGCTATAAATAAAATGATGTTTTGTTTAAATAGTTATGTCCTACTTACAATTACAACAAACGTTCAGCAAAGAAGATGTACCCTGACAACTCATGCTGAATCAAGTATCACTTAGGCTATTTGTATGTTCAAATAGGGGGAGATTGTTGGGTCACTGAATTCCCTAAATCTTCTAACAAGGATTTGAACGTAAAATCCCCTAAGTGCAAACAAGTCACTGAGTGAACAGTAACTCAGTGAGTCACCTTCAGGATGCTAAGACCGAGCCTAAGAAGAAAGGTTCTCCATTCAGTGAGGCGGAACTCAGTGAAGTGTGATCTAAGCCAAGAAGAAGGTGATGGGTTCAATGAGAATGACAATAACTCACTAAACCCCATGACTCCTCAACAACTTAATCGTACTGAAGACTGATGACATGAAGACTGAAGTTTTGGCGGGACTGGGCGGGAAAGTCTGAGCTGCTTTATTAAAGTGCTTTATCACTTTAATGTCAAACTTTCCCAAATGGTTAAAACCAGTCTGTCATCAGAAAGTGCCTTTTGGATCTAACTCAATGAAGGTTCCTTGCCAGAAGAATAATATCTTTCAAGATATTGTTAAGGAAGCTTTAGGTCCAATGTATATTTAGTTGTTCTATACTTGTGTATAAATAGGAAGCAAATGTGAGGAGTAAAAGTTGACAAGTTTGTGCAATTAATGCAAAGCATTCACAAACCACTTTACTCCTCCAAAGAACAACGCAAGCCCCTGAGATAGCTCAGTGGGTAATTTAAGTTGTCACTCAACATAGTTGAGTTTAGTGAGGAGTCCATACAATACTTGTCAATTCAACCCCAAGTGTTATTCCGCAAACACTTGGGTACGATTCTTTTGATTAACTTCTAATAAAGAATTAAACGTTGGAAAAAATTGTCTCTTATTTTTACGTTGCTTTATTGTTAATCATTTTCTACATTTGTGTTCAAGTAAAAGGGACCAACAAGTAGTATACTATAAAAGAAAAGAAAACATTAACATACTAAAAACATAACTTTAGTCGACTCGTAACAAAACCATACCAACGGTCGACTTTAGTCGACTAGTACCAACGGTCGGCTAAGTCGACTGGTAACAACACCGTACCAACGGTCGCTTTAGGGACTGGTACCAACGGTCAACTTTAGTCGACTAGTAACAAAGGCGTACGAACAATCGACTAACAAACAAACATAAAAACAATTATAACTTCTTACTTTTTTTTTCTTTTTTTTTAATGAAAAAATAATAATAATAGTAAACTCGATAACTAAAAAGCAAAACAAGATCCACAACTTCTTCTACTAGTCTTGATCTTCCTATATTTGACTTTCCTTGTAGCTTTCCAGCACCCAACAGTACACGTAAGTACGTAACCTCATCATTAATATTCATTATATGATGTCCATTAATCTCCAACCTTAAAGAATGATTAATAATAGCCACTCTTTAACTCAAGGATCAACAATAAAGTTGAAACCTAGGAGACATCAACAGAAAGTGAAACAGAAGTGGCGGCTTCTTTGGTATGATTAGGGTTTGACGGGGCGGTTTTGGGGCGACGGCTCAACATAGCCACCTAGGTCTGAAGATCAGACCTGCTCCGATACCATGTTAGATTACATAATTCCCCGTAGGTGATATGTTTTATTGATACGATATATATAGGCAATACATAATGAAACCCTAATGGACTCAACCCCACACATTGGGCTTGGGCCTTATTTATCATCTAATAATTACTCACCGATGCAAAAAGCTCCACATCGCTTCGTGCCAAACATACCCACAAACATTCAACTTATTCAAAATTTACCAATTAAATCATAAGCTTTTAACTAAAATTAGATACAAATTACAATGTTTTAAAAATCAAACAATCACAAAAAATAAATTTTATTTGATATCTAATAAAATTAATCTTTTGTAGATTCTGTGATTTATAAATATTATAACAATGACTTCGGTTAGAAGCCTATAAATATGATTTTGATGGATTGTTTGGCATCTCATTTTATAATCATCTCCACCTTATCATTTTGTTCATGAGATGCAAATACCACTCTACACTACTGATGAAAATCTATAATGCAATTTAAACTAGATCACAGTTTATACTACGTTATGAACTTGATCACTAGGCTCAAAATCTACATCGATAATCCATAAAGTAGAAATGTTACACAGGCATTGCTGCATGAGCATTCAAACAACATTTCTTTTATACCATTTAAAAACTAATTAAATCAAAGCAGCTAACAACAAAATTCACTCAGCTAACCATGACCCCAACAAAGTTATGTCAAGCCAAACTCAATATATCGAGTCGGTCAATATTTACCTTGAACAGTCGAGTCAGGTCAAGCTCATAATGTATCCGTTAAGAAACCAAACTTGAGTTTCAAACCAAAGCTTAACCACACTTGAGTTTGAAAATAAAGGCTCAATTGAGCGTGCTTGTAGTAATAAACGTTGGCCGAAACTCAAGGCCACATATGATGAGGCCAGACATAGTTCCTTCATGACTTGTAAACTTCATATTGATAGAAAGAGAGTCATCCTCGAAATTATGAGTCGAGTTAAATTTCCACACTTGAATTTCCATCCATCCATCTTCCCTTTGTTTTGGAACCCGTGTGATATCATTTATATTCAGTGGGCTTGGGGTAATAAAATAGAAAATTTCAGCCTCTTCGTTTACTTGGTGGAGTAGATCTCGTACCTTCACCGGAGTATGCAGCCCCTGACATTCTTCTGAAAGCTTGAATACAAGATAACACGTGTATTCTGTATCGGCCGACAACATTTGACTTCTTATCGTGCAATTAATATAGAATACTTGTTGTGGCAAAAGCTCAATCACCTCTTGGAATCTGCATGTACGATATATATTATGATTAAATACTAGAAACAATGTGAATATGCCAAATCTAGTTCAATAAGCAAACCTTGACTGGGATGATGGTTTTGAAGCAAAGAGATCCGCATTAGAAAATTTGTATAGAGCTGCCTTTGCCGAAACCACAAGAAGTTTCTTCCCGTTTACTTCGCCCAACCAAAACAACTCATCATAGTTTCTGTGTATCTCAAATATTTCTTCAAAGTTGGCTGGCAATTGTTGCACGCGATCCACATTGAAGTTTGATTCCGAGACATCCTTCAACTTTCTGATTTCATCATGTTTCACCTATGTACAACCGTGTTAAATATGCAGCATAGACATGATTTTTATATATAAACAAAATAATTTAGAATGGAGCCAAGGGATATTTCTAAACTCACTTTGTCAATGGCTAGAAATTCAATGCCTTCGACATAAATCGCACCATCTCCACAATAGAACGACGAAAAGCTCTCTATTAGAAACGTAAACATGACATCTTCATTCTGATTTAAGAATCTGTACAACTCGATCATCAGCCACTCTTCGTCTCTCTGTTTTGCAAAATATGCATGTAGATTTTCGGAGCCCACTCTATACTTTAAATTAACATACATCGGTTTAGTTGAAACTTTTCTTGAATCACAGAATTTGAAGAGTAAATAGACCCCATAAACAGCATCCGGAGATAATAATCGAGTATCTGTCTTAATTTCGATGTTCAAATTGGAAACATCTGACATCTCCACTACTGACTCGAATCTGCACATGTTATAAATATTCAAGTCCGAGTCAGTCATAACCATTATTCCCCCGGACGTACACTTCTACTTTAGAATTTAGTATTTCTTTAAACTAAAAAAATTGAGAAAACAATTTCTTTGGGAATTAGGAAAAGACTTAAATTCAAAACAGAAACTTATTGTATCAATAAATATATAATTAATTAACTATGATTCATGGCCGTGCAAACAGATGGCCCAAAACAGGGCATACCTCAACCACGTTTTGAAAGAAAAAAAATACAGAGTCAAGCAACATAGTACATATCGACTACAAGTAACATGTAGATATCATACATAACACCCCAGATTCCAAATCTGAGACTATTAGAATCAGTAAAGAAGACTCTAAAATCTTATATATGAATTCCATAAATGCATACTTTAAGTATTATATAGGAAGAACAGTCATTTAAGTTAACATAAAATACAGTTTTTCCTCCAAAATGGGCACTATGTAATCCAATTCCTATCCAAAATATAATTTTGTCTAAAGATTGAATTTCCATTCCTTTTGATGAGCCAAAAAGTACATGTCATGCAACCTTAAGCTTGATCATTTTTACCTAATTATTATAAACTTATAAATATCAAAGTTCAACGTATAAATAAAGTAAAGCTTGAAGAGACTTTAGAGTTGATATATAAAGATACAAGAAGTTGTAGGACTGAACGTGTACAAGTTACAAAGCATCTACTATTACTCTTCTTCGAGTATAACAATTTTGTATTTCTCATTCTAAAAGTTGTTGATCATATTAGATTGTAGATTAGAGCAGAAATGTATGCATCTAACAACAATGTATATGTACCAACAGAGGTAGAGAGAATAACCTTGTTTCTGGAAGAGATTTCCACTTATGTGGACAACTGTTTTTGTAGGAAAACATTGTTGCCGAAACCACTGCATTTCTTTCTCCAATACCATCAAATGACAGCAACTGTTACACACGCACACACACAAAAAAAAAAATACTCAATGTTATGATGTGTAAATGCATGCGTGATTTTGATTCATCCCTAATAAACTAAAGGATATATAGAACACAGGATGCACTAAAATATAACTGAGATTTGAGAATGAACTGATTACCACTTTGTCCTGTTGAAGGAGGATTCCTTTAGAAAAGATGTTGTAAAGATCCTCTTTCTTGATGGTAGAATAATCTTCAGGGCACTTTGACATCTGGATTATTTCGTTGTAGTCTTTAGGCAATTTCGACTCCCATATCTCATAATCCTCCTGTACATTCATTAATAAGCTCATATTTCATACATTTACATTCCTATCATTGAAGAAACAACTAAAGAACTTCTACTAAACATAGACAGCACATTTTTTCTGGATCATGGAAACTTGTTGTCTTTTTCGTTTTGACATTTGATTTATTTATCGTGTTTTATGGTTCAACAACACTTGTTTGAACAATAGAAGTGCACAACCTATTTGAGTATCCACAAATATAGTTTTAGATCTGTATGTGAAAGAAATGGTAGCTTAATTTGAAATAATTATAAAAACTTACTTGGAATTCCAATGCTTTCTTAAGTTGTATTATCACTTCACCTGCTGTTGGCCGACTTTCTCTCCTGTGATGTAAGCATTGAAGGGCAATCCTTGTAAATGTAGTATATGATTGTGGCACAATTTGTTCTTTGATACCCTCAAACACTAACTTATCAAGTTTTCTGACATGATAGTGTTGTTTAGCCAAAAAGGGTAAATAAAGATACTCATTGTCTAGTTCTATGGATGATAGTTTCCCACACAATATGTCAAATAAAACCGCACCCAGTGAGAATATATCAGATTCTTTAGTTAAGTAGCCTGTTTTCGAATGTAGTGGGTCACGATAGCCAATTGTGCCTATAACATTGTCGATGACATAGCCCGCATCCTGATTTGTTGGACAAACTAAGGAAAGCCCAAAATCAGTAATTTTTACTTTCCAATCATCAAGCAGTAGTATGTGGCTGCTTTTGATGTCCCTATGTATCACCATTTCTGGACTTGAACCCTTTCCATGAAGGAACTCCAACCCGACTGCAATATTGATGCATATTTTTAGCCGCATTACCCACGTAAGACTATCATTGTCCAAGTACTTATCAAGACTTCCTCTCGATGCATACTCGTAAACAAGAATTTTCTCATCCTCTTCATCACAATAGCCTACAATACCAATGACATTTTCATGTTTATACTCCATAAGGATTTCCAGTTCTGTCATAAATTCAGCTTCTCCTTCAGCAGACTTCCTATCCAAGCGCTTTGCAGCAAAGATGTTATGTCCATGAGTGTGAGTAGCTACTCCTTTATATACTTTCCCAAAATCTCCTTGTCCAATGATATTGTCTTGGCTGAAGTTTTGTGTCGCCAACTTTATGTCTTTAAGTGACAGTTTGAGGTCGTCTTTGTGGTACTCCTGTGAATTTGAGACAGTCAGTCGATGTAGTAAGTCAAAAACAAACTGAAACTACTTGCCATACAGGATTTCCAGTTCTGTCATAAATTTGAGACAGTCAGTCGATGTAGTAACTCAAAGTTATGGTTGCAAATCAAGGTTGGTTGTTGCAATTTCTACACTAAAGGAAAAAAAAATATATATATATATATATACACACACACACATATAAGAAAAGAGTGAGTAGGTTTACCGGCGACTCATTAGCACGTTATAAATTTAAATTATTATGTTTACATAAAAGTTTAAGATCAAAACAATAAATCCCAAAACTTAACTACTAAGAAATAAGAATAAACTTAAACGGTAAGATCTTAATTGGGTACCAAAGGCTTGTGTCCAAATGGTACCCCATATGTGAGAATGTTCCCCAACCAAATGTTGGTTGCGGGTGAGTCATGCTTAGGACATTATGAGATTGATTTGTTGTATATAGTGAAATAGTTAGATACCCTCAAAAAAAAGATCTAATAATGAGTAACAGTGCGAGAAAATGTTTTTTACACAAAGTATAATGTATGATATGTCACATTTTACTATCAAGAATACGAAGAAATTAATAAGTTGTCTTTTAAATTATTTACTTACATGAGAGTTTAACGCTTTTTTGAGTTCATGGATGACAACTTCTATTGTTGGACGTTGTGCTTGAGTTTCTGCGGCACATCGAAATGCGATCTCTAAAAAGATGTCCAAAGACTCTTTATTGGGTCCTTTACTTAAAGAAAAGACATGTTCATCAGTCTCCTCCTTTATCTTGTGATCAACAATTTCCATTATTGTTCCCTTTTCAAAATGATCTCTCGCAATGGGTGCAATTCCCTTGTCATTCACATTGGTGTATACAGAATCATAGGCCAAACTCCCAGTCAAGATCTCAAGCAACACTACTCCAAACGAGTAAATGTCTGATTTCTTATTTAATCTACCACCCTTCTCATATTCTGGATCCAAATACGTATATGTACCTGCAATCCTATTGGTATAGATAGTGCCGGCCACTTGATCTGCTGGGTGGAATTTGGAGAGCCCAAAATCCGCAATCTTTGCCTTCCAATTATCTCCCAATAGAATATTATCGCTCTTGATGTCACGATGTATCATCTTTTGTTTGCCATGATCTGTGTTGTTGTGAATGTATTCCAAACCATGTGCAATATCAAGACATATATTTAGACGTTGCACCCAATTAAGATTAGTCATTCTATCACTGCTTCCCAAATAGCTTTCAAGACTACCTTTCGAAGCATGCTCATAAACCAGGATCATTGCACCGTTACCTTCATAACAATAGCCAAGAAGAGAGATTATGTTATCATGCTTACAAGTAGTTAGAGTTTCAATTTCTGAAATGAACCCTTCTTCTCCTTCTTGATTGTGAATGCGCTTTATGGCTACCGTGCTTCGTTTTCTTGGTAAATCACACTTATTCACACCTTTTTCTTTTTTCTTTTTTTTTGGTAACCATGATTTCAAACGTTTTGGCCAACTAATCCACGAGATTTGAACCCGCCGCCACACAGACTTAGACTTATTCACACCTTCTATCGACAAGGAATTACTGCTATCGAAATGTTCAAGATCTGCTTTGTATACTTTACCGAATCCGCCTGACCCAATGCAATGTGCTTCGTCAAAATTCTCGGTAGCCTCCTTTATAACATCTAGTCCAATCTTAAAGTGTTCAAAGTTCTCCTCCTGCAACAATATAGAGTCATGCATCACCTCGTTAATGATAGTAAGGATTGGAGTGAAATAAAAGAAAAAGTTTTTATAATTGACTAAGATTTAGAAAGTATTAAAACATTCAAAAGCAACAGATGATTTGTTTCAAGTTAACTAGTAGGAAAATGATTTCATCCCTAAAATTAATGACAAAATTGAAAATGAAGATTTCTTGTCTTTTAATTAATTATTCCTCCCTCTTGAAGGTTTTTATCATTATGTTGTTACCGGTTTCCTTCTTGGGTGCAAAAGGAAAAGAGTAACATTATATTAGTGGTTGTCTAATAAAAATAGAAAAGACAAAGTGGGTCATATTATGTGAAATTAGGAAAAGAATAGTCATACCACTAAAAGATTGTTGACTTTAGAAAACCCTCGGCTTTTGGGTATGATCATTTTAAGTCCTTAAACCAAACCTATAGTAGCGGTGATTAGCATGTGCAAGTGGGGCAACCGCACAGAGCCACTATTTGTAAGGTGGCCTCCGATTTAGTATATGTACATTACTATTTATACATGTCTAAGTATATTATGTTTTGAATTTTCCATAATAGTCAATATTTTCTTAATTTAAGAGGTTAGAGGCCTCATTTGTAGTTTCCATACCTATACCTATTCCTTCCCCGTAAAATGCATAATCTTACCTTTATTCTTTTGTAAACGGTAAACACTAATATGATTGCCTATTCAAGTATTTCACAAAAATGATTATGCGGTTCCCCCTAAAATTTAAAATACTTTTACTTTTAATACATATTTTCAATTTGAAAAACTGAACATGCTTATTACATCATTACTTTCTTAAGAGTTGCATCCTTGAAAAGATGTTCTCTGTGCATTCAGCTTGAACCCACTATTCATTTGATGTAACAAATTATTTCATACTTTCATATTCACCACATACATTACAAAAATTTAGTTTTATATAATATTTTTAGTTATAATTTAATATTATATTCAATGAAATATAAAATACAATGTTAAGAAAGATAATAATGTAAATCAAAATCACATGCATACAGTTTTTTACATTATTACTCATCTTTTTGTACAAAAAAATCTTATAATGAGGATATAGTGGTTATACGTTAAACTAGAAAACAACACTTAATAATATTTGTAGCTCTTGTTTATTAATTAGGATAATGCGTAATCCTCCTCAAATTAAGAGTTCAAGGAAATTAATTACCTTCAAACGATTGGATGATGGATTTTCACGTTTCCGCTGGAGTTGCAAAGCTTTCTCAAGTCTATTGACAACCTGATCTATATGCGGACGCTTTGCTCGTTCCTCTTGTATGCAGTAAAATGCTGTCTCTGAGAAGATTTTGTATGCTTCAGGGTCCATCTGTTCTCGTAAATGTGGATCAATCATATCATCTAAATCAGATTTGACAAGTTGACTTAATAACCCCTCCCCCAACTCTTCATCAGGAAGAACTGCACTCCTTCCACACAAGACTTCAAATAATACAACACCGAACGAATACACATCAGACTTGTGGGTCACACCGCTAGTTCTTTTATATTTTGGGTCTAGGTATACATTCTCAACAATATCACGAGAAAGAATAAGACGCTGCCTCCGAGCTACTGTATTATTCAACGAAAGTTCAAAACCAGATAACTTGGGTTCCCATTTGTCATCTAGTAGAATTTTCGAGCTCTTGATGTTGCAATGTATGACACTAAAATCACGTCCAACATCGTAATGGATGTAACTCAATGCATTTGCAACACCAACACATATCTTCAACCTTTGCATCCATTTGAGGGTCTGGTCCTTTAGATAACTGTCTAGACTTCCATTAGCCTCCTTCTTGTATACGATATACTTATTCTGGCCCTCATAAAACCCAATAAAAGACACCAGATTCTTATGTTTGAGGCTAGAAAGCATTGAAATCTCCGTCCATATTGTTTTTCTCTTATCATCTACAAATTCAGAAGAGAAACACTTCACAATAATATCGATGAACTTTTCGGAACGCAAGAGACGGCCTTTGTAAATCCATCCAAACTCAAAATCTTTAATGAAATTTTCATGATCAAAACCGTTAGTTGCGGATTTTATATCTTCATAGCTGAGGTGTAAATGTGAAAGATCTTTGAGGGAAGACATTGTCTTTTTGCTGGTATGGGATTCAACGCCTCTAAAGACGGAGGTCACTGAGCCCTATATGTATCAAACAAGACACCATTACCATTTGTGCAAATTCACAGGGTGAAACACTAAACTGAGGCAAATTACTCAATTATAAACATTTATCAAAGAACAAAAATGTTGGGAGATACGGACTACTTTAAAAAGAGGATCTTGTCTATTACACTAGAGAATAGCTAGATGTTAGAAAAATAGCTGGCAAATGTGATTTTTCCCTAACTTTAGACACATTGTGGCCTATCATTGGCTTCACGCCTTCACCATAAGGAGAATCTCAATTCTTTTTGAAATTTGGATCAGTTACTTACAAAAAGTGTTATAAGAAAAATTACCTTCTCTTGACTGGATGATGCACCTTCAACTTCGGCCGCAACTACCGAGTGTTCCTTTAGCATCATAAATACAGTAATAAGTAGACTATCATTAGTAATTATTAATAATAAGTCATTCTGAATAGAATAGTTATTATGATATACAGATTTGAAGAGAGAAAAAAACGCCTTACAGGCCTATTTTCGCCTGCCATTTGGAGTTCCAATGCTTTCTCAAGTCTTGCGACAATCTCATCTATATTTGGGCGTTGCAATTGTTCTTCATTCAAGCAGCCATACGCTGTTTCTGCGAAAACGTCAAATGATTGCGGATCTATTTGTTTCCATAGATCCGGGTCAATTATACCATCGAGTGTTTTCTCGATATAATGAAAAATGGCAACGGGAGCCAGATACTTATTATCTTGACCGTCACTTACTGATTTCCTACCACACAGTAGTTCAAACAATACCATTCCAAAGGAGTAGATATCTGACTTGTGATTCACATTGCTAGTGTCTGCATCTGATGGGCATGTATACCCTTTCGTAGACCAAACTGAATCAGTATGGAAAGAATGGTTTCTTTCAGATGCTTTAATCTTCATGGAATGCTGAAAATCTGATAACTTGGGTTCCCAGTCATTATTCAATAGTACTGTTTCACTACTGATGTTTCGATGTATAATGCTAAAATTGCGTGGCTCGTCATAATGTATGTAGCTCAATGCATGCGCAACTCCCACAGATATCTCCAATCTTTTAACCCATGTCAACAACACAGGGTCACTTAGATAGTTGTCGAGCCTTCCCCTGGAATTGCGCTTGTAAATGATGGTCTCTGCACCAACTTCATTACAAAACCCAACAATAGAACAAAGATTCTTATGCTTGAGACTAGATAGCATTGAAATCTCTGTCCAAAACTGTTGTTCTTTTCCATCCCATTCTTTATTGATTAACCTTCGAGCAGTGATATCTATCAACTCACCAGACCAAGAGAGTTGTCCCTTGTATCTCTTTCCAAATCCACCTCTGCCTTTGACAATTTCTTCTTCAAAGTAGTTGGTGGCGCATTCTATATCTTCAAGGGGGATTCTTAGGTGAGCAAGGTGGTTGGGGAAAGAGTGTATCTATCACAAAAACAGAAGTCGGGTTACAAAAGGATGTGAGATGCAACATCATTATTATGTATATAAGTGACTTCCACCAAACGTCCCTTCTTTTAATCCTCTTTTTTTAATCTATAAAACCCATTGATAATTGAATTAACAAATAATACTGCATTTGATTTTTCTTAGCAATCAACTATAAATTTCTCTTTGTATTTGAGTCCTTCACTCTTTTTTTTTCTATGAATCTAGAGAACAGAGTGTTAGCATTGCAAAATTCAACTTCACGAATTGATATAATTTTCAGTATAAATGCAATAGGTTGACTTTTTCATGAAGCCAACTATATAACATTTACACCAGTAATATTTTTTTTTACAATAAAGTCATATCCTATTCCAAACTACTTTATCACAGCCAAAGTTAAATACTGAAAATAGTCTTAAGTTATACACTTTTAATACAACTTTATCACAGCCAAAGCTAATTCAATAGGCCAAACGCCTGCCACAGTGAGGTCCAGCAACGAAAGACACAACATCAAAGGGCTATTAATTATTGTGATAAAAAGATAAAACAGAGAAAAAGAAGTCTTACAGGCCTGTTTTGGCGTGCGAGCTCCAACACTTTCTCTAGTCTTGGGACAATCTCATCTATACTTGGCCGTTGCGATCGTTTGTCATTCAAGCAGTCATACGCTGTTTTCGAGAAGATGTCGAATGACTGCGGGTCCATTTGTTTCAGCAGACCAGGGTCAATTATTTGGGACAATCTCATCTATACTTGGCCGCCGGACCCAAATACTTATTATCTTGATCGTCGATTACTGATTCCCTACCACACAGTAGTTCAAACAATACTATCCCAAAGGAGTACATATCTGACTTGTGGCTCAAACTCTTTGTCTCTATATATGTCGGGTCTATATGCCCCTCCTTACCCCAAACTTCATCAACATGGAATGAATGATGCCTCTCAGATGCTTTAATCTTCATGGAAAGTCTAAATTGAGATAACTTGGGCTCCCATTTATCATTTAATAAAACTGTGTAACTGCTGATGCGTCGATGTATTACGCTAAAATCGCGTGGCTCGTCATAATGAATATAACTCAACGCTTGCGCAATACCCACAGATATCTCCAATCTTCGCACCCATGTCAACGAAATCGGGTCACTTAGATAGTTGTTGAGACTTAATCTGGTCTCAAGCTTGTAAATGATGATCTTCTCATCATTCTCATCACAAAACCCAACTAATGAAACAAGATTTTTATGCTTGAGAGAAGAAAGCAATGAAATCTCTGTCCAAAAATGTTGTTCATTTTCATCATACCATTCTTTATTCCACCTCTGAGCATGAATTTGAATCAACTCACCGGACCAAAAGAGCTGTCCCGTGTAAGCATTTCCAATAACAGCTTCTGCGGTTAAATTTTTGTCATCAAAGTTGTTGGTGGCCGATAGAACATTTTCAAGGGGGATTTTTAAGTGAGCAAAGTCGTCATGATTGATTGAAGACATCATGTTTGTTGATCTGAACTAAAAAAGGGTTTGTGGTTGTGGATTGTTACAGAAAGAAGTGAAGGAGTATTTGGGTGATATACATAAGTCGGTTTGGTTTCTGTTTGTTTATATTGAAGATGTGAACAAGCGTGTGGGTTCCAGCTTGTTATCTTTAACGGTGCAGTTCTACTTTTTGCATTATTGTACTGTAAAGAAGACTTTTTGACCTTTTGGTCTACGAGTAAATAGTACGAGTAATAGCAGCTTTTATTGAAGAGTAAATTACAAAGCAACAAACATTAGAGCACAGGGTGCAGCAACAAGCTTCTCCCTCCCCATTCGGGCCCCACCATGCCACATCACCAAAACACCTCAACTTCAACAAACCACAACAAACCCCCCCTCACCAAACAACAAACCTCCACTTCCCCATTCGAGCCCCACCTCTTACACACTTATTTTTTTATTCCTTTTTCAATCAAATTAAATTTATTTCATTCAAAAAAAAATAACTAAAATTAAAATTTTATGCTTATATTTGTTTTAAATTTAAGCTACTAAAAAAAAAATGCAAAGATTAAAACTACAAGGACTAAAACTGCAAACATTGGATTAAAACTACAAGGACTAAAAAAAATTGCAAGGATTAAAACTACAAGGACTAAAAAAAAAAAAAATACATGTTGTCTTCATCTTCTTCAAATATACCTGCAAACATGGATCCAAATAAAAATAAAATAAAATAAAAAAAAAAAAAAAAAAAAAAAAAAGAAGTAAACCTGCAAACATGGGTTGTCGTACTGAAACACCGCTAGAAAAATGTCTCACAACGCAAAATGTCTCACAACGCATGTTGTCTTCATCTTCTTCAAATATACCTGCAAACATGGATCCAAATAAAAAAAAAAAAAGAAATAAACAAACAAACCCAAACAAAAAAAAAGAAGAAGTAAACCTGCAAGATTGTCAGATGCTTGCTTCGCCGTGGCCACGGCGAGTTTGCCAACGGCGAGCAACGGCGAGGCATCTCCGGTGTGGCGGCGAGCAACGGCTCGCCGTTGGAAGTGCCACATCGGACGGCGAAGGGCGGTTCGTCGTCTGCACCCAGTGCTCTTATTATAGTACACCTTCTTAGTAACAACCATTCAACTACAACAATAATACATAACGCGTTTATAATCTCTACAAAACCGTACTAGTAGTAACGACTTAACACGGGTTGTGGCTAAAACAAGTTTTAATACAGGTCAACCTAAAAAATATCAAGTTTTAAAGCTGCTGATTGATAATTAGTGGACTTACGATTACAAAAATCATATTAGTACATTGATAACCCAGTTTTAATAAAATAAATTTTAAAATCCAATGCAATACAATTTGGCAAGAACTTGCGACCAGTTACGACCCATTTTGTTTTAAGCGAATTATTTAATTCACCAGTTTGGTCCATTAAAGATGAAACATAACCCGATCGGGCAATCGAAGTAAATAGGTCGAAATCGAATGTCAATGGACTATTTTAGAGTATTTACATGAAGTCACGGCCTTGAGGGTAGGGGTGTTCACGGATCGGGTAATATCCACAATAATCGAAAGCCGAAATCGAACCGAACCGAAAAAACCAAACCGAATTCGTAACCAAACCGAATTGGTCAAAACCGAACCGAACCAAACTAAATATTCGGTTATCGGTTTGGATATTGGTTTGGCAATGAAAACCGAAAATCGAACTGAAAACCGAAAATATATAAATATATATATATATTTTATGATGTATTTATATATATAAATAATCACTAAAAGTCTTTTTTAGTATAAATATAACATTATTTAAGCTTGAAAAAAAATAGTTTTAAGAACATATATAATTAAATGAAAAAATAATTAAAATTATATAATCCGGGTTTTTCGGTTTGGTTGAATCAAATTTGAATTCGGTTCGGTTCGATTTGACCAAAAAAAATTTAACCGAATAACCCGATAACCGAACCGATGAACACCCCTGCTTGAGGGTGTGATATTTGTTTTAATCTATATGAAAGGAACATATGTAACATTTGTTACAAAGTCTGATAGATCGTTTATTCTTTTAATATTCTTTTTTATATGCCAAGCACACCATCATTCTGCTTGAATCAAAAAATTTCATTTTGTGAGCAATTATGTAACCCAGTTTAAACATTGTTGTACATTGGACATAGGCTTGGAAGAAAATAGAACACATTTCATTACTGCACTGTTTTATGACAACAACAATTACATCAACTTGCTAGCACGAACAATCCCTTTTTCACATGTTAGACAACATCAAACAAATACAAACTGACCAAAACGATCCGTTATAAAGAAAACGTACAATTTCAATCCTACGATGCGATGATTACAAATAATGGATGTACTTTGATCGGATTAATTCCTTAAGCAGCTTTTTATTCATGAATTTTCTTCTTCTCTTGAGGATCTATTGTTTTCATTTTTTTATTCTCCTCCAACATCCGTTTATTTATCTCTATCTGCTCCTCGTTCATGGGGATGGATTTATCTGGCTTCGGGCCGATATCTCTCACGTTCACTTTAGAGTTTCAAGTGTTTAAATAAACGGTATTCAAATCGTCAAAAGATGATACTCTTATAACTAAAATTTGAAAACAAGTTACAATGTTTTTATTAATGAAATGGTGCAAAAGTATCAATTATAATAAAATAAAATTAATACTTTTGAATCAAAATCCATTAATAAAATATTATACCTAATAATTGCAACCAAAGTATAATCCATAAGACTAATGCTAATGGCAACACCATTTCCACAAAAGCAATCCTGTCACGTCAGCGCCACCTCAGCTTTCTCTCTCCACAACTCCACCCCAACCATAACTAGCTAGTGGTGACCACAAAAGCGACCCCGAAAACATACTCCACAAAACAAATTTAAAAAAAAAAAAAAAAAAAAAAAAAAAAAAAAAAAAAAAAAACACAAATCTTGCAAATGTTTCGGTCGGCTGAGCAACCACAACTTTTAAATGGTTACTACTTGGTGACCCGTCGCTTTGAGGTGAGCTAATGGGGCAACGCGTTGCTTTTATGGGGTTGTGGTTGGGAGGCAACTCCCATTAGCATCAGTCTAACAATGACTTTGGTTATAAGTCAAGGAGTTAGGATCAAATAAGAAGAACAATTATAATAAGAAGGATAAAAAGAAATATGAACCAATGATTTAAATTAGTGTTCAAGGGCCTTTTTGGAAACACAATATTATTTACCACCTCTTTTAAGGGCATCTTCCTTCTATTTTCTCTCCAATCATACGTTTCTTTTTTTCTTTTTCTCGTAACCGGCGGATTTCTTAATCTCCACTCACATTACTCTATATACTAAAAAACAGAATACAGTGTCTTCAAACATCAACTGTTACAAGCACTGTTACAAACACTGTTACAAGCACTGTTCCCGTTTTATTATATTATACATTACATAACAAAATAAACAAAAAAAATTATATAAAAATTATGCAACAAACTTTATAACAAATCATAAAAAGAAACAGCATAATTCCGGCAACACAACAGTCGATGGCCGCAACAGCCGAGCATTCTGACGATCCTACAGTAGTTCTGAAATAAAATGTCAAAAAAATTATAAGAAACTCGGTCATAAAAGTGCAATATAATCTCCATCCGAATACAAATAACTAGAAATCCAAATACAACAAACTGATGTGCCTACTGCCGAGAGTAAGACCAAACCAAACAGTATGTGTATGATAATAATGCCAGTACCAACTCGACTCGCGCGTATGTTTAGAAGAATTAATAATGCCAACAAGTTTCAATATATATATAAAAAAATCATTATAAACCAAAAAACAAAAAGCAAAACTCGACCCGAGTCAACTCGACTCGCGCGTTAACTCGGTGAGTCACACAACTCGGACCGAGTCCGACAGTTTCAACGGCCAAAAGTTTAGATCCACACGGTTTACATCAAAACAAAAAGGTTTTACACAATTTCTATTAATGAAGATCGGTTTTATAAAAATATAAAAAATAAGGTTTTGATTTAAAAAAGAAATAAAAGGTTAGAGGGCGCGTGCGTTACCAAAACGAGAGATAACGTGGCGGGGAAGAAGCGGCGAGTGGTCGTGATACCAAGGTGGCGGCAGTGGTGTAGACCGGGTACCAAATGAGCTCCAATCGAGCTCAAAAGCTCCAGAAATAATAAGCGTGGCTTGATCTATGCTTTCAGAAGTTTTAGGATTTGGCCGGAAAAAGTTTTCCAGCGACGGCGTTGGTGGCGGCCGGCGTCGTCTGGCAAGTGAAGGGGATAGAGTGAGAGAGAAGGTTTGTGTGTGAGAATTATGAGTGAGGTGAGAGAGAGAAAATGGTTTATATATGATGAGATGGTGGGGGCCAAAGATGGACAAAAGAGAAGGTGGAGGAGGTGCAACGTAACTATCGGGAGGAAGGGGTGATGTTGCCAAGTGGGGGAAAGTTTTGGAATATTTAAGGGATAATTCCATATATACCCAAAAGAAACTTCATAATTCCATATTTACCCAAATGACAAGTTTTCAATGCATGAATACAATGCTTTTAAAGCATCTATTGGGGAAATATGGAATTATAGTGTTTGTTTTGGGTAAATATGGAATTGCCCCTATATTTAATGTGGGACTCATTTGACGTAACAAACGGACTCGAAAAATTAATAAACTTGCGCCGTTGTTTCCGAAATATTTTTTTTAATAAAACGAGTATAAATATGCAAAACTTTTACGGAATCAACTTATTTAGCAAATCGTTACGTTTCGTGTTTTCTAGGTTGTAACGATACAATAAAATAAATAACGCCCCGCAGCAACGCGCGGGCAAACCCACTCGTTCATGTTAAAATTTAATGCTTCATTGATGCATTAATCACAATAAATAATATAAACGTATACTTAATTTATATGGATGCAAATCACTTAAATGACAAATGCATATGAACAAAAACTAGATGCATATCATTTGTTCACCAGGTGCATTCGAATTCTTTAGTGATGGATGCATGTAACAATATAAATTTATAGGAAAAAATATATATAGAAACCGTTGCATCTACATGAGTCCTACGAATTCGTTCATAATTATTTGCAACATGATACCAAATTACTTAGAATTCATGCCGCATCTAATTATACGTTAGATATTAAACCGTGCATCTCGTAAAAGTAGCACAATTTTTTTTTTCTTTGGGCCTATATTCAAAATGGATGGAATATATGATCATCGAATCAATTTATAGAAACCATTGCATCTACATGAATCCTACGAATTCGTTCATAATTATGTGCAACATGATACCAAATTACTTAGAATTCATGCCGCATCTAATTATACGTTAGATATTAAACCGCGCATCTCGTAAAAACTAGCACACATTTTTTTTCTTTGTGCCTATATTCAAAATGGTCGGAAATAGATGCATTATATTATATGATCGATGCACATTGCATCTAATAAAAACTTTTGTTGACTGCACCAATCACATGAAAGAAGAAATGAAACATATAATTGATCGATGCATCAAACTAGTTAGATATATCAACAAGATGAGATACGTCAATATACAAGAGGTGTATGGGTTCCAATATAAATTATATGCATTGTCTATGCTCCATTACAAACAAGATGCATAGGCCCGCTGTATCCAAAATTAGTTAGATGCATGTGTTAATCTTAAATATGAATTGTATGCATCTAAAATTTATTCAATATGATATAAAGCGGAATGTTGTGTCTTGCGTGCGTTGGTTTTAACCGAATCTAAAAATTTGAAATTGTTATGGTAGGAGGCCAATTTACTTTTATAACCTTTTTGATTCAATAAACATCTAATTATTTACATTAATGTAACTCCTTATTCTTATCCTTTGATCGTTTAATCCATGGTCCACATTTCTTCTTATTCTTCTTATTTTAACTAATATTCTTACTGGATCTCTACTCATAAGTCAAGAAATATGTAGTTCATGGATTGTTTGGCATCTCATTTTATAATGATCTCAACCTTGGTCATTTGGTTCATGAGGGCAATGTGGGATGCAAATATCCCTGCTCTACACTAGGGGTGGCAATTCGGGTCGGGTTTGAGTTGGCGGGTTCGGGTTGACAAGTTGGCGGGTCAGAAAACCTCAATCCGAACTTGACCCATTTAAATCATCAGGTCAGTTATGTCAACCCTAACCTGTTTACACTTAACCCGAACCTGACCCATTTAACCCGTATATATACTTGAGTTGGCGGGTTAAATAGGTTACATGAGTTAAATAGGTTAAACGGGTTTCAGGTTGACCCATTTAACTTATTTAATATACAAAAGATGACACATTACATGAGTTAAACAGGTTTGCAGGTCGACTCGTTTAACCCATTTAACCCGTATAATAAAATATAATTAATTTTTAGTTTAAGAAAAAAAATCTTAAACGGGTTGGCGGGTCGACCCACTTAAATAATTCCCAACCTGAACCTGACCTGTTTAATAAACGGGTTAGATGGGTCAACCCAAACCCGACCCGAAATCTATTTAGACTCAACCCAAACCTGTTAATTTTTGTGTCGGTTATAGGTCGGGTTTTGTGCCGGGTCAGAAATTGCCACCCCTACTCTACACTACATGAAAACTGAACCAACATTGTTCAAATAGAAAACTTACAAATCTATAAAGCAATTTGTTAAAAAATGTTTGTTACAGGTGACAATGTTTGAACACACATGTTGTTGATGCATAATCTGGCGCGGGCTGGATTTGACGACTCTCCTTGGGCCGTTAGTCGTCTTCTCAAGCCCTGAGTAGACCTGTTCAACAAAGAGAACCCGTTAGGAGAGGACCCGAGGCCGTAGCCCCGAGATCCACCTCCGACGGTCAAGTTAGTATCGGTGCCACATGGCTTATAAGAGTTATGTTTAGAGTAACATGTTATCTTCTATTCTGTTGTGAATGGAATCCCAGCCCTATATTTATAAGGCATGGATTAGGGTTTAGGCATAGAGTGAGCCGCTGTCTGCCGGGTCTGGCCCAGTCCGGACCATACGTCCACAAGCCCCCCAAGTCTAGTGTGACATAGTGCAAGGCTATGTTATGCTAGACTTAAGTTCTGTTCATGGCCGCGTAGGCCCAATCAACCATGACGGCATGGCCCATGTGTGCGCAACTTGTGTGCACATGGGAGGGACCATACTGCGCAGCCCACATGCGACAGTGCGCACTGGGATTGCGATTGTGATTGTCTCACAATGGTGAAGGTGGATCTCAAATGCTGCATCCTAGGTAAGGGCGTACCTTTTTTACTAGTAGCGATGCAACATGGTGCGACAGAAGACGTATTTCTGTGGCAGAAGTGTGCGCCGTGCGCGATAAGGATGCGCGCTGTACGCGACAAGGATGCGCGCTGTGCGCTACAGAGGACGTCTCCCCTGTGGCGTGATGGTGCGAATATTTAAATCCGTCTTTGTACCGGGCTTGCAATACCTCTTACGTACGATCTGCTACCAAATATACCTGCGTGACTTGTACGGAAACAGTAGTATTATATACCCTGGTAGCCCCCCAAGTTTGATGGGGCTACTCGTGTAGGAGCATTTAACTTAGTTATTCAAATCCTGAAAAACACTTAATGCAGATATTAAAAGTATATGCCGCGAATCGCAACATATAAAACTTAATGAAGTAAAAGATTAGCGTGAAGCAACATATATCACATAGCATATGAAATTAACACATAAGAGAAGTAGCAGTGCGAATTACACCTATCGTGAGGTTTTACAAACTATATAAGAGAAGTAGCACGTAGCGAATCTGCGAACGCAGTACGCTCATGGCGATTTATGGATCTTTTTCTTTTTTATTATAATAAAAACAATGGCGCGGATGGACACACCGTGACCGCGACTAATAGTATCAATTGCGCGCACAGACGCAGATGGATGTATCGTGACAGCATAGACTCGAACCTTCGTGGATGATCGCAGATGAACATAACATGACCACAGCTTTTGCCCAGTGCGCTCATAGCGATTGGCTAGCATCGTGGTGCCTGTACGTGACAGTGCGCTCATGGCGCCAATCTGCGAAGATGTCTCTTACGCACGGCCTAACGCGGGTAGATTTATCCTGACTGCGTTGTTCGCGGCTAAAAGATAAAGTAGGTCCGATCGTGCGGACTTAGTGCGGTTATAGGTAAAATCATGTTTACCAAGTTTAAAAGATTTACATAAAATCTAATGAATATTTAAAAGATAACATATCTTAACGCACGAATACCGTATCGGCCGGGTTTTAAAGTGCAACCCAAAAAAAAAATACAAAGTTTTAAAGTTACCGGCTTTTGAACTCGATGATTGCTTTCCGGTGATGTGAGAACACGAAACTTGTCGTGGTCCCACGGATGGCGCCACTTGTCGTGGTCCCACAGATGGCGCCACTTGTTGATGCATAATCTGGCGCGGGCTGGATTTGATGACTCTCCTTGGGCCGTTAGTCGTCTTCTCAAGCTCTGAGTAGACCTGTTCAATAAAAAGAACCCGTTAGGAGTGGACCTGAGGCCGTAGCCCCGGGATCCACCTCCGACGGTCAAGTTAGTATCGGTGCGATATGACTTATAAGAGTTAGGTTTAGAGTAACCTGTTATCTTCTATTCTGTTGTGAATGGAATCTCAGCCCTATATTTATAAGGCATGGATTAGGGTTTAGGCATAGAGTGGCCCGCTGTCTGCCGGGCCTGGCCCAATCCGGACCATACGTCCACACATGTCTTTTTCTTTTTTCGTTCTCATATATTCTAAGAAGTTTCCTTTTTTTCTTTGATATAAACGTAAAAGTTAATATACGCGTTTCGGTTGTTTTGATTTGTTTGATCTATAAAAGAAAATGTGAGTTGTCAATGATACACGAGTGAGCGAGTTGAGCAAGCAATTGAGAAACTAACAATCGATGCGGTTTTAGTTGAGTTGAGTTTTTTCAGAAGACTTGCGTATAAAGTAGAATATATATATCATTTCCGCATTGTTTAACAACGATAACTATGATTAATTTACATCAACTTGAAAGCCTCAACAATCCATTTTGCACAAGTTATACAACATCAAACAAATACAAAAACTACATTATAAATTGCCAAATTTACAATGAAATCATTTTCTATTTACAATATAAGGATTACAAAGACGGGATGGACTTTTTTTCGATGAAGTGTTTGAGTAAAACTTTTTCTCAGTCAAATTTCTTTTTCTCTCGAGGATCGTTTCACTTTCCTTTGCTCCTCTACTATCCATTTGAAGAGCTCTATCTGTTGGTCCGTAGGGATTGTTATCTCTGGCTTCGGGGATGTAAGAGACGATGTTAAGGTATGGCCTAATGAAGCGGGTGAGATGGCATTTGACTTAGGAATAGATGTAACTGCCACTTCTGGAGGCACCTCTTCCCGTAATCATATAAATTAGCATTGAAAAATAAGTGGGGTATAAAGTGTTGTATGGTTTTACTAGATCATTTGACCCACGGTTGACAATTTTCGTCATGTTAACTACTTACCTTTTTTGGTGACATCGACTAATTATAAGTCAGGTAAGATTGAGTTTGATCAAACCAAGCAAGCAAATGTGTGAAGATTCACGCATAAATATTTCAATTGAGACTTGAACTATATGTAGATAATGTAGTTACTAGAAATCGACCTGATCTAAGTCCAGTTGAGCTCGAAAGTATATATATCAAACTCGAGTTTGAATATAAAGTCTAGATCTAGATTCGAGTTTTGCAATCAAGTTTTTATCGACTCGAGTACTCAACTTAGCTTGATTACACCTCTAGGAACCGAGACACTAGCTAGCACATCTCTCGCCCAAGTAATAGGGGCATTCATGGAGTCGGTTGGCATTGATTTGAGGCACACCATGTATTGTAATGTGGCTCCAAACAAAAACAACATAAACAAACCACCATGAACATGTGTCTAGACTGTTTACTAGACCCGCCAACCTGATAGGCTTCCAAATTTGAGGCACAATATAATGTAAAATGACAAAGTCAAGATACATTAAACTAACGATGCATACATTCATTACACACTTTGCATTTTAAGAGGTTTTAAGTTTGAATCTCGTGAGTTGAGATTCTTTGGGAAACTCGCTTTAGCTGTAACATCTAGAATGGTTGAAGTCTAGTGATTTACCATGCTTTATGGGTCTTGTGAGATCGTTTTTGAAGTCCTATGTTTACTTGTCAAATCACAAAAGATGACTCAGATTGAGTTTCACTTGTACCAAAAACGTATCCATCAACGGGTTACGGGTTGTAAGATTGTCAATTCGTTAAGCTTGCATATCTTATTACCATACACTCCATTGTGGACACTTGTAGTTTATTATCAAAGTAGAAACTGTAACAAGGCGAAACACACTGTCACATAGATCATCCTTTGTTATGTATGCAAGTGTCACTTCAACTCTAAAGTGAACATCATTTCAATTCTCATGTTTTTCTTTTTGTCAAAATTTGGTGGTACAATAAATATTGTTAAAAGCCCGAAATTTTCAATTTCCACAAAGTATGTACAATTCCAGATGTGTACAGTAATTACAAAGATGGGACGGACTTTGATCGGATGAATTGTTTGAGTAAGGCTTTTTCTTCATCAATTTTCTTCTTCTCTTGTGGATCTTTTGTCTTTACTTTCCTTTTCTCCTCCAATATCCACTTGAAGAGCTCTACCTGCTGATCCACGGGGATTTGTTTCACTGGCTCCGTTGTGGCAGGAGACGATGTTGGTACATTGTTCACTGCAGCAGTTGAAATAGCAGTTGATGTAGGAGATGAACACCAGTTGCAGGCGCATCTCCCTCTGTTTTCTCCTCCTTATTTGTTCTCGTGAAAAGGTAAGCTGTAAAACATCAAGAATGACATTTTGTTAAAGGAAATGGAAGAAAAACATTATTTTTTTTAGATCTTATTAATTATTGAATCATTCATTACTTATAAAACTCTAAGGAAATGGAAGAAAGATAAAGAGAATATAACTTTTTTGACAAATGTACATCCTGGGCTCCGTTGCTTTGCTCTAAATAGGACATGTTGATAATTGAAATTAGATGAGCCTAAGTTCTTATTATTAAATCTGCACACTGTATCGATATCCGGTTGATTTGGTCTAACTTGAACATTTTGATACCTTTAAAGCTTATCAAAAAAATCAAAGATTTCTTAAATTAGTAATCCGTCATGTTTTGGGATGTCAAGGGTAAGATATTTATCATCTATCTTTTCCCTTGTTACGCACAGAGAAAGAAATGAGGTGGAACTTCTATAATCTGCAGTGAGCTATACATTTCACTTTAAAGAGGTTGTGCATTATTATAAAGGAGTTGATGACTTGTTTGACAAATAAATGCGGCTGAAGAGCGTAAAGCTTAATCAAGTCACAGTATCAGTGCCAAGTCAAGGAGCAACTATTTTGGGATCACAGGAGTATACATGTCACTTAGACAATGTATTGGGGTTACACTAATTAACCCTTAACATTAAAAGCAATCAATTAATAGGGGATCTGGAAAAACAAAGCTACGAAGTTATATCTTCGATAACCTAAGGAAATTTTGATTGTTGTACACTAGGGCTCATGCATCACTTATTTAAGGTCCACTTGTAGCACCCTCACATATAAACTAAAATCGCGAACGCACGGTCATCTTGGTAAAACTTACTCGGTTTTTTACCAAAGAAATGGATGAATAAACACCTATAATCTTACAATGACAATAACGAACAAGTGGTCAAGATAGACAATGTCACTTAAATGCCAAAAGAAGTTGCAGATATCGTACTAGAGGTCTAGAGCCGAATAGGAAGGTATAACCATAACGTAATATGACCAACATATATCTGTGTTCTCTATCAAGTGACAATCAAATGAAATGAAAAGCAAAAACTAATAACAACCTTAGAACTAGATAACAAACTTTCCAAAATCTACAGCATGATTGATTGTTCTTTCATTGAAACATACAAAATAAGACACCAGACATCCTAATTCCATTTTGAACCTAAATATCAAGAAGTTACTATGTTTGCAAAACTATCCGTAGCAGTAATGTTTGTATTATAAAAGCGTTTGGTAAAGAAAGTGCTTGTTTTAGAAAAGGTAGCGTTACAATTTTAATGCTTGTTTTTTCTGCTTGTTGCCAAACAAGCTTTTTATCACGCTAACCATGCCAAACACTCCCTAAAACAAGCATTGAAACTCAAACTCTAACACTCGTTTTAATTCACTTAACGGCTACAGGACCATGGTTCTGACTAGTCGCCTTTAACCCCCAAACTATTCATGTAGATAAAAGATTTGACCATCATGTTTCCTAGCAGTAGTGATCTCTTACGAGGATCAACCGATAATTTTGCTCAAGTTGTGGTTACAGTAAAGAAACGTGCAACTGTTATAGAGAACTAATGACACGTACAACTGGTAATAGCGTGTGTTCTTTGACCGTAATACAGTGGTTGTATGTTCAAGACTCGATTTCCGTTTAACATTCTTGGAACATGCGAAATTAAACTCCATTGTGAAGGTTATGTGAATGTATAGCGGTCGGCATCCTTGCCTTCTGAAGCGTATGTTTCATTGTTCAGAAACTTGTAGTTACAAAGTATGAGTTGCGTCAATACTTGTCAGTTGTATCTTTCTAAACCAACATACAAACAAGAACCGGCTATATCCGGTCATGACCCAGCTATTCCGGCCAAGACCCGGCTATATCCGGCCATGACCCGGTTATTCCGGCAAATACCCGGGCCGGGTCATGACCGGATGTTGCCGGGTCGGATATAGCTTAGAAACAGAGATAGTGGTTAGAACTAGTATGAAAGGTAAGTGGGTTTTTTTTTTATAAATTAAAATGTACCTCCGATGGAGAAATTGGCGGCGAGGAGAAGAGGCCAGATGTACTTGGACCGGCTACCCTTTGGCGGTGGTGGGGCCGGAGAAGAAGCAGATTCAGTAGCCATTGATGATGATGATTATTTGGATGTTGTTGAGCTGTTTATTTTACAAGTCACCACGATCGATCGGTTTCTTCAACTGATTTCTTTGGAATAATTGAACACGAGTTCATGACTTTAAAAACAAGAAATGGATTGTGGCTTATGTTTCATAAGTTCACTCTTTATAACTTAGTAGCACGTACCCGCGCGATGCGGCGGCGGGTACCTTGAAATTAAAATTTTGGCGAGCAACGTTTTCTAGTTATATGCGTTTTGTGACAACAACTTTACAAATAGCGAGATTTTAAGTAAAAAAAAAAAAAAAAAAAAAACTATTTCGTACAAAAATTGTAGGGCTTGCTGGATGTTGATTGTCGGATTTTGTATTTGTAAGATTATTGCTGACTTTAGTTGTAGAGATTTTTTACTGTTGAATCATTTAGTATAAATCTCGTTTCATTTTGTTTTTTTCATTTTGACTACTGGATTTTAGGTTTATGTTTTGGAATGTTAATATTTCATAAGCTTAATTTGATTGTACATTGCGGTAAAATGGTTGTGTATTTTAGTGATAGGGTAAATTAAATAGTGTATTAATTATATGTGTTGGATAGTACTTTTTTAGTTATCTTTGTGCTCTAAATAGTTGTAAACAATGCTTGATAATTTGTATTTTTTATATAGGAGGTGTTTTAATGACTACCGTTCAATAGCATTAATGTTGTTTGATATAATTTTGGTCTTAAAATGACATCACGCTTGTTTTTGTTGTACAATATGCTTACTTTGTTGTAATTCTGAAAATTGGGTATATTAAAGTGTTGTAAACCATGCATTATTTCTTGTACATCTGAAAATTTTGGAGAGAGAGTGTTCCATGCATTATATGTAGTATAGATTTTGAATTTTTTTTGACACTTTTTAACTTATATAAGCTTTATCTCATAAGCTTGTATAAGTCAAAAAGTTTCAAAATAAGCAACAAAAAATGAGCTTATGAAACATAATCTCAAAACCAAAATAAGTCATAAGCCCGTTATATAAGCCGAAACAAACACCCTGGATATGATACATGAACATGACTGATAACATTTTTCTAGTTGAATTGTTCACGTTTATATGGACATGACTGATAATATTCTCTCACAATGAAAAAAAAAACTTGGTCTGTCATTAGACCTCACTCTTTTATTTGTAAAGGAATGTTACCGGTCATGTTAATGCGAACGATCTCAATTTATCTTAGTTACTTAAGGCCTTAAGGGTTTCGCGGGAGACCTATGTGAAAGTGTAACTACTTTTCATGCCTAAACCAACGTGTCAGTGATTTGATTTTTTGGTTTGTGAAGAACTCTCTCTCTCTCTCTCTCTCTCTCTCACACATAAAGATACTTACATATTATATTTTGCGAAATGTGATGGAGCTTGACTGATGTAACTCATAAGAGCTGAATTTTATGAAAGCTTAAGTTGCAAACATTAGTTTACAATATGAATACATAATACTAGTATTTATGTTAATGAACACCTATAAAAAAGCTTATGCTCCATTAAAAGTTACCTTCAACGAGAAACTTTCTTATAAATTCTTAGTATTAGAGGAAAGTTTGTGTCAAACAAAACTTGTTTTAAAAACTACCTTATTTTAAAAACTTTCTTATAAATTCTCATTATTAGAGGATTGATATGACCCAAACTCTAATACTCGTAAGTTTTGCGCCAACAATAAACAGGATAAGGTGACATTATTTAAAAAAAGATACTCACATGATTATAGATATGTAAATGAATGATGTTTTTTGTGTTCAATTTATTCAAGAAATGTAACTCATTGATTTGAATATATGTGATCTAACTACGCTATACTGTCATTGTTTACGAACTTTTTTCATGATAATCCCAAAAATGTTTAGCAAAGAATATTTGAACTTGTATGTTGTTGTGACAACATTAGGATGTCAAACTAAATATGTCACAATGCTTAATTTGGATTTCAAGTGCTCATGATTAGACATATTTTGTGTTGATTTTTGACTCGTCTATTACCATCTTTTTTTAAACTTATTTGTTAATTTGGATTTTTAGTGCCCATGTGGATATAAAATGCTTATGTGCATTTAATTTATTTTAAGAGCATTAGGTGCCCATGAGTCATAGGGCTTGTTTTATAGCAAAAAATGATGTCACTTCTACATTTTTCTCCAATAATTCAATATCTATAACTTAACATAAAGATACTCTCCCTCGGCCACTCAAGTTATAAGACACCTACTCGCCCACACTTTAACCCAATAAAACACAAAAAACACAAAAAAATAAATAAGAAATACCCTGTAATCAGCTGGTAAATTTGACGCGAGACCTTATAACTCGATGGAGGTTGTGGTGTCAAGCTATAGGGCTAACAGGCTAAGTTATACGGCTACAGATAGAAAAGAAGAGAAATAATGTTGTCGCTTGTGTTCTCGACTACGAAAAAAGAAAAAAAAAATCATTTTCTCAATTTCTCTCGTGAGTTGAGAGTATCCATATATGAAACGCAATCCATACATAGTGAAAGTCTTCAAAAAAAAAGTAGAACACATTTCATTTCCGCATTATCTAATGATGACAACATCAATTACACCAACTTGAAAGCTAAAATAATCATTTTCACAAGTTATACCAAGAAAAACAAGATGTATCAATCCAAAATTTCAATACAATGATTACAAAGACGGGATGAACCTTGATCAAATGAATTGTGTGAGCAAAAAATTTTCTTTATCGATTTTACTTTTTCTCTAGAGTACCTTTTGTATCCACTTCCAATTTATCTAACAATATCGATTTCATATACTCCGTTTGATAATGGGGGATCGGTTTCTTTTGCTTTGAGATGACATGAGACAATGTTGATGCGTGATCCATAGAACGAGTTTAGAACTTGAAATGGTCCTTGATATGAGAATATACTTACCTGGTGTCTAGTTATATCACTTAGGCTTACAAAGCTTGTCAATCTTTATATATAAAGCTCGAGCTCGACTATTAGATGTGGCTCACACTCTGGGCGTGTTTGTTAAAAGTAACAGTGAGCAGTACCCTCAAACTCATTTAGGTTCAGCTGATTCGAAATTTACCAATTAAATCATAAGCTTTTCACTAAAGTTAGATACAAATTACAATGTTTTAAAAATCAAATAATCACAAAAAGTCAATTATATTTGATATAATAAAATTAATCTTTTGTAGATTCTATGATTAATAACTAGTAATTGCAACAAAAATACTAAACCATAACAATGACTTTGGTTAGAAGCCAACAAATATGATTTTCATTGATTGTTTGGCATCTCATTTTATAATCATCTCAACCTTGGTCATTTTGTTGATGAGGGCAATGTGGGATGCAAATACCCCTACTCTATACTACTGGAAACAAACTGAAACAACATTGTTCTAATACAAAACTTACAAATCTTTAATGCAATTTAAACTACTAGATCACACACATGAGGTAGTTTATACTACGTTGGCTATGTTTGGCGACAGGTAGCAGTAGCAATAAGCAGTAAGCTGTAGCAGTAAGCATTAGTTGCTTGTTTAAAAAACGTGTTTGTTAACGTAGCTGTAATTGTAATGATAAAATGTAAAATTACGAAAAAGGGCATATACTTATGAATTAATGTTATTTTTTAAGGGTAAATTGGTAATATTAAAAGTAAAATGCTAGCGGTATATTGGAAAGCGTCTTTGGGAAGCATTAAGATTGCAAGCTATTGAGGTGTTGCTAAACGCTAGCAGCTGTGTTGCCAAACAAGCATTAAGACTGGAACGCTTGTCGCTTACCACTCTTAAACGCTTCCAAAAAGGTGTTGCCAAACATGACCGTTATGAACTTGATCAAAGCAACTAACAACAAAATTCACTCAGCTAACCATGACCCCAACAAAGTTGAGTCAAGCCAAACTCAATATATCGAGTCGGTCAATATATACCTTGAACAGTCGAGTCGGACCAAGCTCATAATGTATCGGTTAAGAAACCAAACTTGAGTTTCAAAGTAAAGCTTAACCACACTTGAGTTTGAAAATAAAGGCTCAATTGAGCGTGCTTGTAGTAATAAACGTTGGCCGAAACTCAAGGCCACATATGATGAGGCCAGACATAGTTCCTTCATGACATGTAAACTTCATAGAGACAGAAAGAGAGCCATTCTTGAAACTATGAGCCAAGTTTAATTTCCACACTTGAATCCCCATCCATCCATCTTCCCTTTGTTTTGGAACCCGTGTAATATCATTCATATTCGGTGGGCTTGGGGTAATAAAATAGAAAATTTAGCCTCTTCGTATACTTGGTGGAGTAAATCTCGTACCTTCACCGGATTATGAAGTCCGTGACATTCTTCTGAAAGCTTGAATACAAGATAACACGTGTATTCTGTATCGGCCGACAACATTTGACTTCTAATTGTGCAATTAATATAGAATACTTGATGGAAATATAAATGTAGTTAAGTTGTTTACCTCCGATAGAACAACCGATGGAGACACCAATGCAAATGATGACGACGTGAAGAAATTCTCATCTGATGAACGTGTACAACTGTACAAGCGTCCGAAGGAGTCACTAGCTAGAGAGGTAATATATAAACAAAATGTACAATACCAAATTTACAATACAATGGTTACAAACATAGGATGGACTTTGTTTCGATGAAGCGTGTGAGTTTTCACTTTTCTTTTCCTCCACCGATATCCATTTGACGAGCTCTATTTACTGAGACAGTGATGTTGATGCATGGCTCCTTAAAGTAATTATGTCACTCAAACGAAACTTGGCTCGTTTAGCACACTATATGTAACACCCCCAAAATTTGGTACAGCGGAAGACTCAACAAGCTTTCGGGGTGCTACGGGGATTGGTATCCAAACACAAGACATAAAAGAATGAGATAAAGTAAACAAGATAAAATACAACCACGCGGGGTTTTAAAGTTTACATTATCCCAAAAACATCCAAAGTCAGGCCCAAAAGAAATAAATATAGGTCCACAATAGTTATCAGAGTTTTAGAAATATAGATCCATAACCGGTGCCAAATGCCAAGCCTCCAATCCCAAGCATCCGCAGAGCATCACTTAATTTCCTGAGAAAACGTGCTAAAAGTCAGCTTTCGCTGGTGAGATCATAGGTTTAGATTCTTAATTCAATATAGTGGACATATACGCAAAACGCTTGCTAGCTAGACTAGGGCTCACTCATCCAACCAAAATAGACCAACCGAATCAAATCATCCCTATAGGTGCACGCTATAGCTCAAATCAATCCAATCAATAGCTTACCTAGCTCAAGTCTAGGCCTCGCTCTATAATCAATCCAATAGCTTACCTAGTTCGGGGACTAGGCCTCGCTCAACAACCAAATCAATAGCTTACCTAGATCTAGTCTAGGCCTCGCTCTATAACCAAATCAAATAGCTTACCCAGTTCAAGTCTAGGCCTCGCTCTACCTAGTTCTATAAGCATAGCAAGTTTTGAAATCAAAAAGCGATAATAGTCCACATAAAGCATTTGCACGTTTCTCACCCCAAGTATTGAAAACAAAGTTCAAGAGTAAAAGTGGGGCTATGACTCACCTCAAGTCCAGAAAAATATCAAGTAGAAGTCGGTAGAAATAAGATGTATGATAACTCACAAAACAGCAACTACGGACTTGGCACGACCTAACAATATTAACTCTTTCAGAAATCATTTCCTCAAATATATAATATTCCCAAACCCGGACGAGAATCCGTTTTATTTCCGAAAATCCATTTCGTATTAGTTTGGTGTATTTGCGTTTGGTATCCATACGGGTGGTGGGTCGACTCAAAACAAACCAAAGAGAGATCACATATAGAAAGATAAATAAACTATAGATCTAATATTAGCCCAATATATCATTTAAATAAATCGCCAAAGTTTACCAAATCCGTCGATTTGATAATCCTCATATTTATTTACGTAACATACCGTTCCAAGATTACACCCAACCTAAAGCACATAGCACATAATTACTATATAGTATATATCATAGTTTAATAAATTCCTCATATATATCGTCAAATTGGCCAGATTTCCCGATATATACGCTCGCAATCTATTACACTTTACATATACTACGACCTATGGGCATCGTAGGATACGATGCCCACTAATATATTCATTTCATATAGCCAAATAACCCGGCTCAACCTTACGGTTAAGTGGTTATTTAATTATAGAAAACGTCTATATTAGTCGTCATATATCCGTGACAACACGAACGTCACAAATGATAACTTACCTGGACCCGAGTGACAACAATTTCGCCTAACTCAATAAGTTTATCCGTTATATATCTTGAAATGACATTTTATTAAACGTTTCATAATTGTCGGGAGTTTCCCGTTTTATAACACAATTTTTATAATAGTAATACGTTTAATAATATTACGCCACTTTCGTAGCCTAATATATATCTAATCGTATTATTTATAATACGACTCGTGATTATTATTATTATTATTAATATACGCGTTTATATAGTTATATATACGTTATTCACGTATATACTTTCATATAAACGTTCATATTATCAATAATTATTATTACGAGTTTTATTATTCTCGTTTCAATTTTAATAGTTATTGAGTTATACGAAATGGTCATATGTCCGAGTCATGACTCTCGGCTCATTGTCCAAGTCCAATAATAAGCAAAAGTCATAAAATAACCAATCTCCGTCCAATCACAACTCAAACCACGGGCTACAACATGAGGGTCCGACTACGGCACCCGACTAACCTATCTCCGTCAATCTAACGACCGTCTCACAATCGGTCCCCAATAACTCTTACCAATCGACAATGTCACAACTCACCATTTCAGGTCATTTCCCGAACTTTGGAAAAACACTATTCATCAGTTTACTATTCATCATTTTTTGTGTCAGTTTGACATTCCGAGAAGCATTCAGAAAAATTACTATTCACTAAACACTATTCATTGCAGGAAAAGTTTTCACTATTCACTTGCATTACTCATTTCATCGTAAATTTAGTTTACGGGTATTCAAATTCGCGTAACCGGATTGGTTTAGGTGCGAATTCATTTCATTAGTGTTAAGGACACTGCATACGGACTAGAGACAGTCTGCATATCATCAGTAGGTCATTTACATGTTATACCACTCTTAGGATTTTCAAATTTATATATTTGATACATTTAACGTTTTTACGTATAAGTATTTATAGTAAACGTTAACACCCGGTTTATACACGACGAATATATCTAAATATTCCCACGATGGTCCCGACATATTTTTATATCCATTTTATCATCATAAAAGTTATAAGATTCAGTTACCCAGTATTTTGGAAATTTATTTTATTTATAACGTAAGTTTATGAATATTACGACGGTTTTCGTGAAAACTAAACAATAATCACCCGAACACTCAGTAATTGTACCCAACATATTTTTAACATATTTACAACTTTATTTCATCCCGGTTAACTTTGTTAACATTTATTTCTATTAAACCCGGTACCCGATTTTAACTTATAACTCAAATGTACACTTATTATACACAAGGTTTTCTAAATAAATCCCAAGTACCCCTACCCCCCCTTGCTCTTTGAAATCAGCCCCATAAGTCCTCACTAGGCCAAAAATATACAAAATTCTTAACCTTGTGCATTGATGTATGCTTATAATACATTATAAGTTACTAGTTATTTACATAAACCATAAAAACATAAACATAACAAATTCAAGAATCAAAAAGGCTCTCATCCCCATTTCTTTCACCATATCCACGACCTCATCACCAAATCAAGATCAAATGAAGGTTTTTGAAAAGTTAAAGCACCAAAGTTGTTCATTTTGTTAGTCTAATCAAGATTCTTGCATAAAAAACACAAGTAATCCAAGGTTTCTTATCATCTCACCACCTATTATTTCAAAGTGAGTATTCAAATTTATTTTCATGTTTTCATCTAATTAACATATGTATCTTATGGTATTCATGCTTAATTTCATGCACAAACTAGTTATACCACTTTATTTTTGTATACTTTTTGAACATACAAACCCTAGATTGTGATTTAGGTGTTCCCTTGTTAAATTAACTTGATTACTAGTCATTAGGAACCCATGGCACCCTAAGAAGGTGTATGGAAGGTTTAGTATAGATTTGTGGAGTTTGCAAGAGTTTTGGTTGATGTAGAAACTAGTTTTGAACCTTGGAAATGGATTTGTAACACTTATATATACCTACTGTCCCATTTTGTTAAATTCTGGAAAATCAGTACATACAAAGGAAACTTTGGCAAAACTTTTAGAAAATAGTTTCAAAAACGAATCCGTAGGCGAAAGAACGGATTAAAAAGAGTTTATAACGAAGAAGTTATGATTTTTGCAAGTTTATTGACGAAAACTATTTTCCGGAAAAATTGTTGCTGTTGGACGTTTTTCGTCGGACAAAAAGAGGCTTTAGACGTAACCCGGAGGAGCTGAGCTTTCCAAAATATATTACTACATACTAAGACGTAACCGTGGATATAAAGAACAAGTAAAACGGGCTTATAACGACAAAGATATTCACGTTTCAATATCGGCAAAAATCCTCTATAATTGGCAGCTTTTAGAAATAATAATAATAATAACACTACGTACTAAATTCTAGATTTTCTAAAAATATTAACCAAGTGCTCAATTTCATAACAAATGAAGTATTAGTGATTTCAAGTATATTTTTATGGCTACAAGACGTTATTTCAAGGATTTCAACACTAATATATATATATATATATACGATATATATACATTTCGACTAGTTTTATTTTCTAGTTGCCTTATTTTCCCAAGTTTTGGAAAAATGTATTATTTGATATCAACAAGTATTTTTCAAGTTAAGAGTGGTATAGGAAAACATGTGCATGGACATTTTCAACATCATTTCATGATCTAAATTAGATCGTTCATATCATTCATATTAGGTTGCGGTTAGAGATCGAACCTCATTTCTGTGTATCCACTTTTGTCATCATAGCTATCGCACCAGGTGAGTCATAGCCCCTACTCTTTTAATTGTTTTGTAAACTCTTTGGGGGAGATACATGCTCAATTACATGATTTCAACTTTATGCTCGTTTTACTTAAACGCATTACTTGCTTTACATGGTTGATTACTCAAACATTTTCAGCTTTACCTACATATATGTTTGATCACCTGCATTTCATTGGTATGTTTGATTACCTGTATTTCATGTGACTGTTTCCTAAACATTATTACTTGTTTATATGACCTCATTGTCATCCTTGTTTATCTGGCGACATTGTCAGTATTGTTTAAATGACCTCATTGTCATTACTGTTTACCTGGCGACATTGTCAGACTCATTTACATAACCTCATTGTCAAAGTTGTTTATCTGGCGACATTGTCAGGATTATCATCATTGTTTATCTGGCGACATTGTCAGCATTGTTTATATAACCTCATTGGACTGAATTATTTATATAGCCGTTTGCTATATTTATCATGGAATTTGGATACAAGTATTACATTTGTTCACGTATACATATTACATTTGGCAGTGGGTCGTAAACACACAGGTTACAAGTCTCTTATGGCGGGACTTGTAACTGAGTGGATTTACGATGCCTTTGCTGGGACAACTTCATCCATATGCATTACATTCTTTTTCACAAGACTCTATGAACTCACCAACCATTGTGTTGACACTTTAGCATGTATTTTCAGGTTTTAAGCAATGGCACGCTACAGGAGGTTTTGGCAGGGCAGGGCATGGTCATAGAAGACTCTGATTTAATCATTTGGGGACCGTTTTTAACTATTTTAATGGCCTACTTCCGCACTACTTTTAACAATGTAAATTCAACATTTTGATATAACTATTTTATTCTAAATGATTTAAGTGCAAACCATTTTGAACTAGTGTTGTAATACCAATTGAGTTACACTCCAGCTACTTGTATGCTTCCGCTGGACCCGATTTTGGGGGTGTGACAGATTGGTACCAGAGCTTTGGCTATAGCGAACTAAGTGTTTTTAAAACCTAGACTATAGCTACTTTCAAGAAAACTTAACCCTATGAACGTCACGTGCCTGCCTGCCAAGCTGAAGCCTCATTTGTGGTTAGTCACTGACATAGGTGATGAGATTTGTGTCTCATTATATGATATATTATATTCATTTATTATAGTTGATTTCTATAATTGTCTTTCATATAAGCATATTCACGTATCATATATGTCACCGCATTATGTTTTCCTTGCATAGTTTCATCATTTGACCTCGAGTTTGGTCACTTGCTTTTGTCTTTCAGAACGTCTTGGTATTTGTGAAGGACATAGTCTTAGTATAACTGAACTGAGTTTTCAAAATTCATGGAACCTCGGTGGAATATAGACTAGTCATCTATATTCAACCCGGGATAGTGGGACATAGGCTGACTACCTATGTCTGACTCAGAAATGAATTTTGCAACACTGAGAATGGTTATAATAAAATTCTGTCTGGATTGAATCCTTTACTCATTTTCCAAATGCTTCATGCATGTGTGTGTATACCCTCATTGTCAGAACATTCATACTTTTTATCACCTCGTGAACCGCCGCTTGGAAGCGTGTCAATTGATCATTTCATCTCATGAACATTTACGTCTATGCACAATACACTTACATCACGGTATTTTCTTTTATCACAATATCATTTTGTCGCAGTTGTCACAGTCTCTTCCCTTCTCACCATCACTATCATTTCCTTTCCCCATCCCCATATATATAAGGAATTAGCTGACACTTTATGGATTCCTATGCCACTCATCACACACTACTCCCTATATTGATAAGTGGATATTATCAATGACCTCCCTAGGAAAGACTTTCCATACCATCTATAAGGAGAATCTCTCGGTACATTAAGACCATTCAAAACTCAACAGAAATTTCAGGATATCACAAAACCACTCGAACCACGCTAACTAATCATGACGACTTCAAACCTTTCATTCTATGACAATCCACTCTCGAACATCTACTACTAGGAAACGTCTTATTTATGTTTCACCCTTCTTTTCTTGTTTTGAAGAACTATGCCGCCAAGAAAAGTTAAAGCTACTCCAACTATGACACCAACTGCTATTCGGAAACTTGTTAAGGATAGTGTAGCCGAAGCTCTAGAGATCGAGAGAGCTGAGGTAGCTGCAAGGGCTGCTGAGGCCGCTTCACAGACAGGGACAGATGGACAATCCGATAATAGGCGTGAATGTACTTGGAAGAATTTTAAGGTTGGCGATCCCATCAAGTTTAAGGGCACTGAAGGAGCGGTTGCTTTGATTCGCTGGTTTGAAAAGACTGAGAATGTGTTCCTCATGTGCGACTGTCCTGATGTCAGCAAGGTAAAATTTGCTACCGGTATGCTTTTGGATGAGGCCATGTCATGGTGGAATTCTCATGCTCAGCCGATTGGTATGGAAAATGCCTACAAGCTCACCTGGGAGCAATTCAAGAAATTGATGACTAATAAGTTTTGCCCTCGTACTGAGGTGCAGAAGTTGGAAACAGAATTTTATGAACTGGTGACTAAAGGTGATGACATTGAGACCTACTTCAGGAGGTTTCAGGAGTTGGCTGCACTATGCCCAACTATGGTTCCAGATAATGAAAAGCTGCTAGAAAATTTCATCGGTGGACTACCGCACAACATCAGTGGGAATGTAATTGCTTCTAAACCACAAATGCTGGATGAAGCTATCAGGATGTCTCAGAAGCTTATGGCTCAGGTAACAAAGAGAGAAACTACTGACAACAACAACGAAAACAAGAGGAAAAGGGATGACGACCAGGGAGACGATCAAGTATGGCAGCCAAACAAACAACATGAAGTGGTTAGGGCCTACGTTGCGAAGCCAAGTGAAAAGAAAGGTTACCAGGGTACCCTACCCAAATGCAACAAGTGTCAGAATCATCATAACCATGGACCTTGTCTTAATCCATGTGGCAACCGTAAGAAGGTTGGTCATGCGACTTGGGAATGCCAGTTTCCAATCATTACAGGAGATCAGAAACCCTCAGTGACATGTTTTGGCTGTGGAGAAATAGGGCATTACAGGAATGAATGCCCAAAACAAGGAAACCAAGAGAAAGGGAACCAAAGTGGAATGGCTCGTGGGAGAGCCTAGGTCATCGGAGGAGGAAATGGTCCACACATCAACAACGCTGAGGATGACAACAATGTTCAAGAACCAAGAACTTCTGCCTTAAAAATAAACCAAAGCCTAAACTCTCTAGTGTTGTATTTCTTTTGTGTTTTATTCCACGTTCTATCATATAAGTTTCATGTACTATTAACGAATTTCTGATCTAATGAATATTCTATCTTTTATCACCGCAATGCGACTCAAATACCCATATCTAATCATCGAGTCCACTTCAGAGACCAACATAAACTGAACTTCGGGACGAAGTTCCTTTTAGAGGGGAAGACTGTCACAACTCACCATTTCAGGTCATTTCAGGTCATTTCCCGAACTTTGGAAAAACACTATTCATCAAACACTATTCATCAAAACACTATTCATCAGTTTACTATTTATCATTTTTTGTGTCAGTTTGACATTCCGAGAAGCATTCAGAAAAATTACTATTCACTAAACACTATTCATTGCAGGAAAAGTTTTCACTATTCACTTGTATTACTCATTTCATCGTAAATTTAGTTTACGGGTATTCAAATTCGCGTAACCGGATTGGTTTAGGTGCGAATTCATTTCATTAGTGTTAAGGACACTGCATACGGACTAGAGACAGTCTGCATATCATCAGTAGGTCATTTACATGTTATACCACTCTTAGGATTTTCAAATTTATATATTTGATACATTTAACGTTTTTACGTATAAGTATTTATAGTAAACGTTAACACCCGGTTTATACACGACGAATATATCTAAATATTCCCACGATGGTCCCGACATATTTTTATATCCATTTTATCATCATAAAAGTTATAAGATTCAGTTACCCAGTATTTTGGAAATTTATTTTATTTATAACGTAAGCTTATGAATATTACGACGGTTTTCGTGAAAACTAAACAATAATCACCCGAACACTCAGTAATTGTACCCAACATATTTTTAACATATTTACAACTTTATTTCATCCCGGTTAACTTTGTTAACATTTATTTCTATTAAACCCGGTACCCGATTTTAACTTATAACTCAAATGTACACTTATTATACACAAGGTTTTCTAAATAAATCCCAAGTACCCCTACCCCCCCTTGCTCTTTGAAATCAGCCCCATAAGTCCTCACTAGGCCAAAAATATACAAAATTCTTAACCTTGTGCATTGATGTATGCTTATAATACATTATAAGTTACTAGTTATTTACATAAACCATAAAAACATAAACATAACAAATTCAAGAATCAAAAAGGCTCTCATCCCCATTTCTTTCACCATATCCACGACCTCATCACCAAATCAAGATCAAATGAAGGTTTTTGAAAAGTTAAAGCACCAAAGTTGTTCATTTTGTTAGTCTAATCAAGATTCTTGCATAAAAAACACAAGTAATCCAAGGTTTCTTATCATCTCACCACCTATTATTTCAAAGTGAGTATTCAAATTTATTTTCATGTTTTCATCTAATTAACATATGTATCTTATGGTATTCATGCTTAATTTCATGCACAAACTAGTTATACCACTTTATTTTTGTATACTTTTTGAACATACAAACCCTAGATTGTGATTTAGGTGTTCCCTTGTTAAATTAACTTGATTACTAGTCATTAGGAACCCATGGCACCCTAAGAAGGTGTATGGAAGGTTTAGTATAGATTTGTGGAGTTTGCAAGAGTTTTGGTTGATGTAGAAACTAGTTTTGAACCTTGGAAATGGATTTGTAACACTTATATATACCTACTGTCCCATTTTGTTAAATTCTGGAAAATCAGTACATACAAAGGAAACTTTGGCAAAACTTTTAGAAAATAGTTTCAAAAACGAATCCGTAGGCGAAAGAACGGATTAAAAAGAGTTTATAACGAAGAAGTTATGATTTTTGCAAGTTTATTGACGAAAACTATTTTCCGGAAAAATTGTTGCTGTTGGACGTTTTTCGTCGGACAAAAAGAGGCTTTAGACGTAACCCGGAGGAGCCGAGCTTTCCAAAATATATTACTACATACTAAGACGTAACCGTGGATATAAAGAACAAGTAAAACGGGCTTATAACGACAAAGATATTCACGTTTCAATATCGGCAAAAATCCTCTATAATTGGCAGCTTTTAGAAATAATAATAATAATAACACTACGTACTAAATTCTAGATTTTCTAGAAATATTAACCAAGTGCTCAATTTCATAACAAATGAAGTATTAGTGATTTCAAGTATATTTTTATGGCTACAAGACGTTATTTCAAGGATTTCAACACTAATATATATATATACGATATATATACATTTCGACTAGTTTTATTTTCTAGTTGCCTTATTTTCCCAAGTTTTGGAAAAATGTATTATTTGATATCAACAAGTATTTTTCAAGTTAAGAGTGGTATAGGAAAACATGTGCATGGACATTTTCAACATCATTTCATGATCTAAATTAGATCGTTCATATCATTCATATTAGGTTGCGGTTAGAGATCGAACCTCATTTCTGTGTACCACTTTTGTCATCATAACTATCGCACCAGGTGAGTCATAGCCCCTACTCTTTTAATTGTTTTGTAAACTCTTTGGGGGAGATACATGCTCAATTACATGATTTCAACTTTATGCTCGTTTTACTAAAACGCATTACTTGCTTTACATGGTTGATTACTCAAACATTTTCAGCTTTACCTACATATATGTTTGATCACCTGCATTTCATTGGTATGTTTGATTACCTGTATTTCATGTGACTGTTTCCTAAACATTATTACTTGTTTATATGACCTCATTGTCATCCTTGTTTATCTGGCGACATTGTCAGTATTGTTTAAATGACCTCATTGTCATTACTGTTTACCTGGCGACGTTGTCAGACTCATTTACATAACCTCATTGTCAAAGTTGTTTATCTGGCGACATTGTCAGGATTATCATCATTGTTTATCTGGCGACATTGTCAGCATTGTTTATATAACCTCATTGGACTGAATTATTTATATAGCCGTTTGCTATATTTATCATGGAATTTGGATACAAGTATTACATTTGTTCACGTATACATATTACATTTGGCAGTGGGTCGTAAACACACAGGTTACAAGTCTCTTATGGCGGGACTTGTAACTGAGTGGATTTACGATGCCTTTGCTGGGACAACTTCATCCATATGCATTACATTCTTTTTCACAAGACTCTATGAACTCACCAACCATTGTGTTGACACTTTAGCATGTATTTTCAGGTTTTAAGCAATGGCACGCTACAGGAGGTTTTGGCAGGGCAGGGCATGGTCATAGAAGACTCTGATTTAATCATTTGGGGACCGTTTTTAACTATTTTAATGGCCTACTTCCGCACTACTTTTAACAATGTAAATTCAACATTTTGATATAACTATTTTATTCTAAATGATTTAAGTGCAAACCATTTTGAACTAGTGTTGTAATACCAATTGAGTTACACCCCAGCTACTTGTATGCTTCCGCTGGACCCGATTTTGGGGGTGTGACAGACAACAACTCCACAATTACCATTATAATATCCAATGTCGAGACCAAACACGGTCTCGACCCAACCAAAAGCATTCGGCCAAAAATGAAATACCACAACCAGGTAACAATTAAGTTCACAATTATATCAAGAATTAACATTAACAAAGTTAATGTGTGGGTCGGTTTACCAAGCCGACCCGAGCCCTTGACTCACTTGAGTCTCGGCTCCAAACCGCGAGTCACTAGGACTCAAACCACACATAGCATCATATAGCTCACAAGAGCCAAACCAAGTAGTCATTTAAACCCATTCGACCCAATGGCCAAGTCGGCAACAAAAATAATACGCGGCTAAAAGACCGCGACCCACAAGGGTCGAACCACAACCAACTCGAGCTCAAGGCTCGAACCACAAAAATCTCGAGCATCAAAGGAAACCCCGAGACCACACGGTCTAGGTTAGCTCGGATCGAGGTACATAACACCCTCGACAAACCACTAAACAATAATCACCACGGAACCAAAGCCACACAAGGCTCGGACCACAAATAAGCCGAGAGCCTAGCTCTCGGTTCCGAGTCAACCACAACCAAAACCATGAAAACCCGGATACCAAACTTAATTTTTATCACTAAAACATCATTTCCCATTAAAAATCAACTCGATTCTCATGAAATAATCCGTGTAGCCACGGATTAATGCCAATTCATGGCACCCAAAACCCAAGAATAACTCCTTCTCACCTTCTTGGACCTCCAAACGCACGGATCTAGTAAAGCTATTAAAATTCGAACGGATTGTTACAAATTTGATGGTGTTAACGGTGGTTCTAGGGTGAGTATGATACACCAAATGAAAGAGGGTGAAGAGAGGAAGAAGATGGTGGTATTAGTTTTGTTGGGTGGTCGGAGATGCGGCGGTGGTGGCCGGTTTTTATGTCCGGCGGCTAGGGTTAAAGATGGGGAAGAAAATGTGTTTTTGAGAGAGAGAGAATGAGAGTGGTGAGGGTGAGTGTGTGTGTTGTGTGAACCGGACCAAACGCCCCTTTATCTCTTTTTTTTTTTTTTTTTTTTTTTTTTTTTTTTTTTTTTGTTAATAATAATAATAATAATAGTAATAATAATAATATTATTACGGTGGAGTGGGTAACGCGGGTAATTGTAAAAACATGTGGCCCGGACCCGAACTCATTTTTAAACTTCAATATCACTCGAGAACATCTCGTAAATAATTAAAATATAGTCAGACTCGTTAAGACGAATCATAAACTTTTGTTAGGTAATCCTAGTGCCAAAGTCAACGTAGTACCAAGCGAGAATTCAAATATACATCACCGAACATTAAATCAACAATGAATTATGAACATAATTCACGAATTCCATAACGTCATTAATTAAGAATATCCATAAAATAGGTCTTACAAGTTTGTTGTGAAATGAAAATTTCAAATAAAATTTTATAAACGAACTTTAATCGTAATGCGGGTTTTTAAAATAGCTCCCTAAACTGCCGGTTGTCACACTATACTTGAGCTCGCTTATACATAGTTACATCGTTTAGGCTCGCGAGCCTTGTCGATCTTTATTTATAAAGCTAGGACCACAGCTGAACTATTAAATGAGGCTCGTGCTCGGACTCATTTATGCTCAGCTCGTTCAAGCTTTTTTCCGATCCACTGCTAAGCTTTTCACTAATATTAGATACAACTTACAATGTTTTAAAAATCAAGTTATCACAAAACACTAACTTTTTTAATAAAAAAAGTTAGCAATTTTAGAATAACTTAATTAATAAATATTGTAACTAGCCCAAAAATAAATGATAACTATGATACATTTTGATGTTATTAGCCTAAAAATAAACCGTAACAGTTACTTACTTAAAAAGCCAAGGAAAGTTCCATGGACAGTTTGGCATCTCATTTAATAATGATCTCCACTTTGGTCATTTGGTTCATGAGGCAATGTGGGATGCAAATACACCTACTCTATACTACTGGAAACAAACTGAAACAACATTGTTCGAATAGAAATCTTATAAATCTACAATAAAACCTCTATAAATTAATAGTGTTGGGATCGGGATACTTTATTAATTTAACGAGATATTATTATATTGATAAATTAATAATTTATTAATTTAAAGAGGTTTTACGCATGACCTTTAAATTTTCAATTCCAATATATTAATTACAGTATATACTAGTTAGAAGTGAAAAATAAATTAGAAAAACAAGTTCCAACTAACATTTTATGAATTCACATTCACAAATTAATAGAATTCACAAGTTTCAATACGAGAAGACAACGGCTCAACTCTTTAGTACAATCAGAAGATTTATAGATGATTTGAAGATCAATAAAAAAAACAAGAGACTGTAGATTCATTTTTTACTAAATAAACTTAGAATTTTGAAGTGTATCACACATATGTATATATATCTTTGAAATTTTTTAGTAATTATTAATTTATAGTTTCATTGGGACCAATATATATACACTCGGGTTTCAAAAAAATATTATCTTATTATTTTATCGATTGGGGTTCAAATTTATACTGATCCCAACGTGGACTCGACAAATTATTAATTTTATCGAGGTTATTAATTTATCGAGTGTTAATTTATAGAGGTTTTACCAGATCACCAATGAGGTAGTTTATACTACGTTATGAACTTGATCAGTTGATCACTACGTACAAAATCTATGTCGATGATCCATAAATTAGAAATGTTACACAAGCATTGCCACAAGAGCATTTAAACAACATTTCTTTTATACCATTTTTAATCTCAATTTATAGCGTTATTGTAAAAACTTGTGAAATCAAAGCAACTAACAACAAAATTCACTCAGCTAACCATGACCCCAACAAAGTTAAGTCAAGCCAAACTCAATATATCGAGTCGGTCAATATTTACCTTGAACAGTCGAGTCGAGCCAAGCTCATAATGTATCGGTTAAGAATCCAAACTTGAGTTTCAAAGTAAAGCTTAACCACACTTGAGTTTGAAAAGAAAGGCTCAACTGAGCGTGCTTGAAGTAATAAACGTTGGCCGAAACTCAAGGCCACATATGATGAGGCCAGACATAGTTCCTTCGAGGCTTGTAAACTTCATATAGATAGAAAGAGAGTCATCATCCTTGAAATTATGAGTCGAGTTAAATTTCCACACTTGAATCTCCATCCATCCATCTTCCCTTTGTTTTGGAACCCGTGTAATATCATTTATATTCAGTGGGCTTGGGGTAGCAAAATAGAAAATTTCAGCCTCTTCGTTAACTTTGTGGAGTAGATCTCGTACCTTCACCGGATTATGCAGTCCGTGACATTCTTCTGAAAGCTTGAATACAAGATAACACGTGTATTCTGTATCGGCCGACAACATTTGACTTCTGATCGTGCAATTAATATAGAATACTTGTTGCGGCAAAAGCTCAATCACCTCTTGAAATCTGCATGTACGATATATATTATGATTATATACTAGAAACAATGTAAATTTTGAAGATACAAAAAGACAAATCCAAGATGTGATACTTTTGTCAACCATTTATACACGAATCTTCAGTATTTTACTAGACAACAAAGAAGATTGGCGTTAAATTTACAAACCTTCTTTTTTTAATATTTGGATAAGATTAGATGTGCACATTGTGATTGTACAGTTAGGAAAGTTTACTGCTCAAAGGAAAACATGCCAAATCTAGTTCAAAAAAGCAAACCTTGACTGGGATGATGGTTTTGAAGTAAAGAGATCCGCATTAGAAAATTTGTATAGAGCTCCCCTTGCCGAAACCACAAGAAGTTTCTTCCCGTTTACTTCACCCAACCAAAACAACTCATCATAGTTTCTGTGTATCTCAAATATTTCTTCAAAGTTAGCTGGCAATTGTTGCACGCGATCCACATTGAAGCTTGATTCCAAGACATCCTTCGACTTTCCAATTTCTTCATGTTTCACCTATGTACAATCATGTCAAATATGCAGCATAGACATGATTTTTATATATAAACAAAAGAATATAGAATGCAGCCAAGGGATATTTCTAAACTCACTTTGTCAATGGCTAGAAATTCAATGCCTTCGACATGAATCGCACCATCTCCACAATAGACCGACGAAAAGCTCTCTATTAGAAATGTAAACATGACATCTTCGTTCTGATTTAAGAATCTGTACAACTCGATCATCATCCACTCTTCGTCTCTCTGTTTTGCAAAATATGAATGTAGATTTTCGGACCCCACTCTATACTTTAGATTAACATACATCGGTTTAGTTGAAACTTTTCTTGAATCACAGAATTTGAAGAGTAAATAGACCCCATAAACAGCATTCGGAGATAATAATCGAGTATCTGTCTTAATTTCGATGTTCAAATTGGAAACATCTGACATCTCCACTACTGACTCAAATCTGCACATGTTATAAATATTCAAGTCCCAGTCAGTCATAACGATTATTTCCCTGGATGTACACTTCTACTTTAGAATTTAGTATTTCTTTAAACCAAAATAAATGACAAAACAATTTCTTTGGAAAATTCTTAAATTCAAAACTGAAACTTATTGTGTCAATAAATATGTAATTAACTATAATAATTCCCTTTTAACCATTAAGTTATTTCTTTTTTAGAGGGATTAGATCTTAAAATAGACAAGCAAGATGCTAGCAAAATTTTTGTTTCATTGCCGTGCAAACAGAAGGCAGAAAACATGGCATACCTCATCCATGTTTTGAAAATAAATAAATAAATAAATACAAAATCAAGCAACAGAGTACATACCGACTACAAGCAACATGTAAATATAAAATATCATACATAACACCCCAGATTCCAAATCTGAGACTATTAGAATCAGTCAAGACTCTAAAATCTTATATATGAATTCCATAAATTCATACTTTAAAGTAGTTCTACTTATATTATTCACCCTTTAATTAGTATTAAACAGGAAGAAAAGTCATTTAATTTAACATATAATACTCCTTTATTTATTTATTTATTTATTTTCCTCGAAATGGGCACTATGTAATCCAATTCCTATCAAAAAATATAATTTTGTCTAAGAGTGCAGGGAGCCATAACGCATGAGAGGCGTTATTCCTATGTGGCATGTTTTTAACTTGGTAACTTGAGTTATCACCATTTCCATGCTTCTCACGTTAGTCCTGCGTTTCAACTTGAGTTGGTGGAGCAACTCAAGTTATAACTTGGTAACTTGAGTTATGACCATTTCCTCACCCGGTGTTAACTTGAGTTGGCTTGGTTTGCGTTAGTTTTTTTTTTTTTTTTTTTTTTTTTTTTTTTTTTTTTTAAGTGGGTCCCAAAAAGTGGTGTTATTCGGTGTTATGATTTCCTGGTGTTATGTTATTTGGTGTTGAGATGATGTGTCACTGACGTGGCGCGGAGTTATTTCATAACTCAAGTTATGGCTCCTTGTTCTCTAAGATTGAATTTCCATTCCTTTTGATGAGCAAAAAAGTACATGTCATGCAACCTTAAGCTTGATCATTCTTACCTAATTATTATGTTTTAAACTTATAAAGTTTTTAGTGTATTTTCAGTAAATATCAAGGTTCAACGTATAAAAAACTAAAGCTTGAAGAGACTTTAGAGTTGATATATAAAGATACAAGACGCTGTAGGACTGAACGTGTACGAGTTACAAAGCATCTACTATTACTCTTCTTCGAGTATAACAATTTTGTATTATATCTGTTTATGAAACTCAGTTGTTTATATTTCTCATTCTAAAAGTTGTTGATCATATTAGATTGTAGATTAGAGCAGAAATTTATGCATCTAACAACAATGTATATGTACCAACAAGGTAGAGAGAATAACCTTGATTCTCGAAGAGATTTCCACTCAAGTGGACAGCTGTTTTTGTAGGAAAACATTGTTGCTGAAACCACTGCATTTCTTTCTCCAACACCATCGAATGACAGCAGCTGTCGTTATACAACAAAAAAACAAGTTAGACTCGATGTTATGATGTGTAAATGCATGCCTGATTTTGATTCATCCCTAATTAACTAAAGGCTACATAGAACACAGGATGCACAAAAATATAACTGAGATTTGAGAATGAACTGATTACCACTTTGTCCTGTTGAAGGAGGATTCCTTTAGAAAAGATGTTGTAAAGATCCTCTTTCTTGATGGTAGAATAATCTTCAGGGCACTTTGACATCTGGATTATTTCTTTGTAGTCTTTAGGCAATTTCGACTCCCATATCTCATAATCCTCCTGTACATTCATTAAACAATTAATAAGCTCATATTTCATACATTTACATTTCTATCGTTGAAGAAACAACTAAAGACCTTCTACTAAACATAGAAAACATAATTTTTTCTGGATCATGGAAACTTGTTATCTTTTTCGTTTTGACATTTGATTTATTTTTTGTTTTGAGTGATAAAAAAAGACTGTCTTATTAAGATATAGTTTTAAATCCATAAATATAGTTTTAGATCTGCATGTGAAAGAAATGGTAGCCTGATTTGAAATAATTATAAAAACTTACTTGGAATTCCAATGCTTTCTTAAGTTGTATTATCACTTCACCTGCTGTTGGCCGACTTTCTCTCCTGTGATGTAAGCATTGAAGGGCAATCCTTGTAAATGTAGTATATGATTGTGGCACAATTTGTTCTTTGATACCCTCAAACACTAACTTTTCAAGTTTTCTGACATGATAGTGTTGTTTAGCCAAAAAGGGTAAATAAAGATACTCATCGTCTAGTTCTATGGACGATAGTTTCCCACACAATATGTCAAACAAAACAGCACCCAGTGAGAATATATCAGATTCTTTAGTTAAGAAGCCTTTTTTCGAGTGTAGTGGGTCACGATAGCCAATTGTGCCTTTAACATTGTCGATGACATAGTCCGCATCTTGATTTGTTGGACAAACTAAGGAAAGCCCAAAATCAGTAATTTTTGCTTTCCAATCATCAAGCAGTAGTATGTGGCTGCTTTTGATGTCCCTATGTATCACCATTTCTGGACTTGAACCCTTTCCATGAAGGAAATCCAACCCGATTGCAATATTGATGCATATTTTTAGCCGCATTACCCACGTAAGACTATCATTGTCCAAGTACTTATCAAGACTTCCTCTCGATGCATACTCGTAAACAATAATTTTCTCATCCTCTTCATCACAGTAGCCTACAAGACCAATGACATTTTCATGTTTATACTCCATAAGGATTTCTAGTTCTGTCATAAATTCAGCTTCTCCTTCAGCAGACTTCCTATCCAAGCGCTTTGCAGCAAAGATGGTATGTCCATGAGTGTGAGTAGCTACTCCTTTATATACTTTCCCAAAATCTCCTTGTCCAATGACATTGTCTTGGCTGAAGTTTTGTGTCGCTATCTTTATGTCCTTAAGTGACAGTTTGAGGTCGTCTTTGTGGTTCTCCTGTGAATCACCAGACAGTCAGACAGTCAGTCGATGTAGTAAGTCAAAAACAAACTGAAACTACTTGCCATACAGGATTCTATTCAATCAAAATTTAATTTTTTTCAGTCTCCAAGTTCATGTCAAAGTTATGGTTGCAAATCAAGGTTTGTTGTTGCAATTTCTAAACTAAACAAAAAAATATATATACGTGGAAGAAAAGAGTGAGGAGGTTTACCGGTGACTCATTAGCACGTTATAAATTTAAATTATTATGTTTACATAAAAGTTTAAGATCAAAACAATAAATCCCAAAACCTTTTTTTTGGGGTAAAGGGATTATACCCGGTGAAATAACTTAAACAATAAATCGCTTAGGACATTGTGAGATTGATTTGTTGTATATAGTGAGATAGTTAGATACCCTTAAAAAAAGATCTAATAATGAGTAACGGTTTGAGAAAATGTTGTTTACACAAAGTATAATGTATCATATGTCACATTTTACTATCAAGAATACGAAGAAATTAATAAGTTGTCTTTTAAATTATTTACTTACATGAGAGTTTAACGCTTTTTTGAGTTCATGGATGACAACTTCTATTGTTGGACGTTGTGCTTGAGTTTCTACGGCACATCGAAATGCGATCTCGAAAAAGATGTCCAAAGACTCTTTATTGGGTCCTTTACTTAAAGAAAAGACATGTTCATCGGTCTCCTCCTTTATCTTGTGATCAACAATTTCCATTATTGTTCCCTTTTCAAAATGATCTCTCGCAATGGGTGCAATTCCCTTGTCATTCACATTGGTGTATACAGAATCATAGGCCAAACTCCCAGTCAAGATCTCAAGCAACACTACTCCAAACGAGTAAATGTCTGATTTCTTATTTAATCTACCATCCTTCTCATATTCTGGATCCAAATACGCATATGTACCTGCAATCCTATTGGTATAGACAGTGCTGGCCACTTGATCTGCCGGGTGGAATTTGGAGAGCCCAAAATCCGCAATCTTTGCCTTCCAATTATCTCCCAATAGAATATTATCGCTCTTGATGTCACGATGTATCATCTTTTGTTTGCCATTATCTGTGTTGTTGTGAATGTATTCCAAACCATGTGCAATATCAAGACATATATTTAGACGTTGCACCCAATTAAGATTAGTCATTCTATCACTGCTTCCCAAATAGCTTTCAAGACTACCTTTCGAAGCATGCTCATAAACCAGGATCATTGCACCATTACCTTCATAACAATAGCCAAGAAGAGAGATTATGTTATCATGCTTACAAGTAGTTAGAGTTTCAATTTCTGAAATGAACCCTTCTTCTCCTTCTTGATTGTGAATGCGCTTTATGGCTACCGTGCTTCGTTTTCTTGGTAAATCACACTTATTCACACCTTTTTCTTTTTTCTCTTTTTTTGGTAACCATGATTTCAAACATTTTGGCCAACTAATCCACGAGATTTGAACCCGCCGCCACACAGACTTAGACTTATTCACACCTTCTATCGACAAGGAATTACTGCTATCGAAATGTTCAAGATCTGCTTTGTATACTTTACCGAATCCGCCTGACCCAATGCAATGTGCGTCGTCAAAATTCTCGGTAGCCTCCTTTATAACATCTAGTCCAATCTTAAAGTGTTCAAAGTTCTTCTCCTGCAACAATATGGAGTCATGCATCACCTCGTTAATGATAGTAAGGATTGGAGTGAAATAAAAGAAAAAGTTTTTATAATTGACTAAGAGTTAGAAAGTATGAAAACATTCAAAAGCAACACATGATTTGTTTCAAGTTAACTAGTAGGAAAATGATTTCATCCCTAAAATTAATGTCAAAATTGAAAATGAAGATTTCTTGTCTTTTAATTAATTATTCCTCCCTCTTGAAGGTTTTCATCTTTATGTTGTTACCGGTTTCCTTCTTGGGTGCAAAAGGAAAAGAGTAACATTATATTAGTGGTTGTCTAATAAAAATAGAAAAGACAAAGTGGGTCATATTATGTGAAATTAGGAAAAGAATAGTCATACCACTAAAAGATTGTTGACTTTAGAAAACCCTCGGCTTTTGGGTATGATCATTTTAAGTCCTTAAACCAAACCTACAGTAGCGGTGATTAGCATGTGCAAGTGGGGCAACCGCACAGAGCCACTGTTTGTAAGGTGGCCTCCAATTTAGTATATGTCCATTACTATTTATACATGTCTAAGTATATTATGTTTTGAATTTTCCATAATAGTCAATATTTTCTTAATTTAAGAGATTAGAGGCCTCATTTGTAGTTTCCATACCTATACCTGTTCCTTCCCCGTAAAATGCATAATCTTACCTTTATTCTTTTGTAAACGGTAAACACTAATATGATTGCCTATTCAAGTATTTCACAAAAATGATTATGCGGTTCCCCCTAAAATTTAAAATACTTTTACTTTGAATACATATTTTCAATTTGAAAAAATGAACATGCTTATTAGATCATTACTTTCTTAAGAGTTGCATCCTTGAAAAGATGTTCTCTGTGCATTCAGCTTGAACCCACTATTCAAATTTGATGTAACAAACTATTTCATACTTTCATATTCACCACATACATTACAAAAATTTAGTTTTATATAATATTTTTAGTTATAATTTAATATTATATTCAATGAAATATAAAATACAATGTTAAGAAAGATAATAATGTAAATCAAAATCACATGCATACAGTTTTTTACATTATTACTCATCTTTTTGTACAAAAAAATCTTATAATGAGGATATAGTGGTTATATAGTGGTTATACGTTAAACTAGAAAACAACACTTAATAATATTTGTAGCTCTTGTTTATTAATTAGGATAATGCGTAATCGTCCTCAAATTAAGAGTTCAAGGAAATTAATTACCTTCAAACGATTGGATGATGTACTGTCAGGATTTTCACGTTTCCGCTGGAGTTGCAAAGCTTTCTCAAGTTTATTGACAACCTGATCTATATGCGGACGCTTTGCTCGTTCCTCTTGTATGCAGTAAAATGCTGTCTCTGAGAAGATTTTGTATGCTTCAGGGTCCATCTGTTCTCGTAAATGTGGATCAATCATATCATCTAAATCAGATTTTCCAAGTTGACTTAATAACCCCTCCCCCAACTCTTCATCTGGAAGAACTGCACTCCTTCCACACAAGACTTCAAATAATACAACACCGAACGAATACACATCAGACTTGTGGGTCACACCGCCAGTTCTTTTATATTTTGGGTCTAGGTATACATTCTCAACAATATCACGAGAAAGAATAAGACGCTGCCTCCGAGCTACTGTATTTTTCAACGAAAGTTCAAAACCAGATAACTTGGGTTCCCATTTGTCATCTAGTAGAATTTTCGAGCTCTTGATGTTGCAATGTATGACGCTAAAATCACGTCCAACATCGTAATGGATGTAACTCAATGCATTTGCAACACCAACACATATCTTCAACCTTTGCATCCATTTGAGGGTCTGGTCCTTAAGATATTTGTCTAGACTTCCTTTAGCCTCCTTCTTGTATATGATAAACTTGTTGTTCTCGTCCTCATAAAACCCAATAAAAGACACCAGATTCTTATGTTTGAGACTAGAAAGCATTGAAATCTCCGTCCAAAATGTTTTTCTCCTATCACCTAACAATTTAGAAGAGAACCACTTCACTATAATATCGATGAACTGTTTGGAACGCAAGAGACGGCCTTTGTAAATCCCTCCAAACCCAAATTTTTTAATAAAATTTTCTTCATCAAAACCATTAGTTGCGGATTTTATATCTTCAAAGCTGAGGCGTGAATGAGAAAGATCTTTGAAGGAAGACATTGTCTTTTTGCTGATATGGGATTCAACGCCTCTCAAGACGGAGGTCACTGAGCCCTATATGTATCGAACAAGACACCATTATCATTTGTGCAAATTCACAGGGTGAAACACTAAACTGAGGCAAATTACTCAATTATAAAAATTTATCAAAGAACAGAAAATGGTGGCAGATACTTAAAAAAGAGGATCTTTGTGTATTACACTCGAGAATAGCTAGATGTTAGAACATAGCTGGCCTATCATTGGCTTCAAGCCTTCAACATAAGGAGAATCTCAATTCTTTTTTGAAATTTCGATCAGTGACTTACAAAAAGAGTTATAAGAAAAATTACCTTCTCTTGACTGGATGATGTAACTTCAACTTCGGCCGCAACTACCGAGTGTTCCTTTAGCATCATAAATACAGTAATAAGTAGACTATCATTATTAATTATTAATAATAAGTTATTCTGAATATAATAGTTATTATGATATATACAGATTTGAAGAGAGAGAGAGATCGAGAGAGAGAGAGAGAAACGTCTTACAGGCCTATTTTCGCTTGCCATTTGGAGTTTCAATGCTTTCTCAAGTCTTGCGACAATCTCATCTATATTTGGGCATTGCAATTGTTCTTCATTCAAGCAGCCATACGCTGTTTCTGCGAAAACGTCAAATGATTGCGGATCAATCTGTTTCCATAGATCCGGGTCAATTATTTCATCGAGTGTTTTCTCGATATAATGAAAAATGGCCATGGGAGCCAGATACTTATTATCCTGACCGTCACTTACTGATTTCCTACCACACAGTAGTTCAAACAATAACATTCCAAAGGAGTAGATATCTGACTTGTGATTCACATTGCTAGTGTCTGCATATGTTGGGTATGTATACCCTTTCGTAGACCAAACTGAATCAGTATGGAAAGAATGGTTTCTTTCGGATGCTTTAATTTTCATGGAATGCTGAAAATCTGATAACTTGGGTTCCCAGTCATTATTCAATAGTATTGTTTCACTACTGATGTCTTGATGTATAACGCTAAAATCGCGTGGCTCGTCATAATGTATGTAGCTCAATGCATGCGCAACACCCAAAGATATCTCCAATCTTTTCACCCATGTCAACAACACCGGGTCACTTAGATAGAATCTGAGCCATCCCCTGGAATTGTGCTTGTAAATGATGGTCTCTGCACCAACTTCATTACAAAACCCAACAATAGAACAAAGATTCTTATGCTTGAGACTAGATAGCATTGAAATCTCCGTCCAAAACTGTTGTTCTTTTCCATCCCATTCTTTATTGATTAACCTTCGAGCAGTGATATCTATCAACTCACCAGACCAAGAGAGTTGTCCCTTGTATCTCTTTCCAAATCCACCTCTGCCTTTGACAATTTCTTCTGCAAAGTAGTTGGTGGCGGATTCTATATCTTCAAGGGGGATTCTTAGGTGAGCAAGGTGGTCGGGCGGAGAGTGCGTCTACCACAAAAACAGAATTTAGGTTACAAAAGGATGTGAGATGCATCATCATTATCGTTATGTATATAAGTGACTTCCACCAAACGTCCCTTCTTTTAATCCTCTTTTTTTAATGGGTTTTGGTCATAGAATAGCAACAAATTTTCTTCATTGCCTCGTTTTGATACATGAACTCTGAAAAAGTTGTATAAATGTAATGAACTTTCATAAAATGTTCCAATCTACACATTTTGATGATGTGTCATGTTATAAATGGTGCCACATGTCAGACTTTCAGGAATGAGATGGTATCAAAATGTACATTGGAACATTTTATGAAAGTTCGTTACATTTACACAACTTTTCCTGAGTTCACGTATCACATCAGTACATTTGAAAAAGTTTGTTGCCATTTAATGACCAAAACCCTTTTTTATAAAGCCCATTGATAATTGAATTAAACACTATTTTTTTTTTTAATCTAAAAAAGTTATTAACAAATAATACCCTACTTGATTTTTCTTAGCAATCAACTATAAGTTCCCCCATGTATTTGAGTCTTTCACTCTTTTCTTAATGAATCTAGAGAACAGAGTGTTAGCATCGCAAAATTCAACTTCACGAATTGGTATATTTGTCAGTCTAAAATGCAATAGGTAGACTTTTTTCATGAAGCCAACTATATAACATTTATACCAGTAATATTTTTTTTTACCATAAAGTAGTTTTGCTGTTTGATTTTGGGGATGTTACATTACCTTTTGCCCCTGAAGATATTATTGTCAAAGTCATATTCTATATATCTTTTGGGGTCAAAATAGTAGCTCTATTCCAAGCTTCTGAGGTTGAATTTTTGAAAGTAAAATAGTCTCAAGTGATGCACTTTTAATACAACTTTATCACAACCGAAACTTAAATATGGTCATATCTTAACTTGAGTTTTGTTAGCATTGCATATTAGGGGTGGTAATATTCAGTAATGTCCAGCAACGGAAGACCTAATATCAAAGGGCTATTAATTATTGTGATAGAAAGATGAAACAGAAAAAAAAGAAGTCTTACAGGCCTGTTTTGACGTGCGAGTTCCAACACTTTCTCTAGTCTTGGGACAATCTCGTCTATATTTGGGCGTTGCGATGGTTCGTCATTCAAGCAGTCATATGCTGTTTTCGCGAAGATGTCGAATGACTGCGGGTCCATTTGTTTGAGTAGACCCGGATCAATTATTTGATTGAGCTTTTCCTCTCTATAATGGGCAATGGCCACGGGACCCAAATACTTATTATCTCTATCGTCAATTACTGCTTTCCTACCACACAGTAGTTCAAACAATACTATCCCAAAGGAGTACATATCTGACTTGTGGCTCACTCTCTTTGTCTTTCTATATGTCGGGTCTTTGTACCCCTCCTTACCCCAAACTTCGTCAACACAGAATGAATCATGCCTCTCAGATGCTTCAATCTTCATGGAAAGTCTAAAGTCAGATAACTTGTGCTCCCAGTCATCATTTAATAAAACTATCTTACTGTCGATGCCTCGATGTATAACGCTAAAATCGCGTGGCTCGTCATAATGAATGTAGCTCAACGCTTGCGCAATACCAACACATATCTCCAATCTTCGCACCCATGTCAACCGCATCGGGTCACTTAGATAGTTCCAGAGACTTGCCCTGTTCTCAAGCTTGTAAATGATGATCTTCTCATCATTCTCATCACAAAACCCAACTAATGAAACCAGATTTTTATGCTTGAGAGTAGAAAGCATTGAAATCTCCATCCAAAACAGGTGTTCTTTTTCATCATACCATTCTTTATTAAACCTCTCAGCATGAATTTTAATCAACTCACCGGACCACAAGAGCTGTCCCTTGTAACAATTTGCAAAAACAGCTTCTCCGATAACATTTTTGTCATTAAAGTTGTCGGTGGCGGATATTACATCTTCAAGGGGGATTTTTAAGTGAGCAAAGTCGTCATGATTGACTGAAGACATCATGTTTGTTTATCTGAAAAAAAAAGGGGGGGGTTTGTGGGTTGTTACCGGAAGAAGTGAAGTAGTGTTTGGGTGATATACATAGATCTGTTCGGTTTCTGTTTGTATATATTGAACATGTGAACGGAAAATACTAGATCCACCTAAGGTTTACAAAATTTCAGCCACTCGCTGATGTGGCAGAGTGCTGATTGGTTGGTTTTCTGTGGGCCACAGAAAATCAACCAATCAGCACTCTGCCATGTCAGCGAGTGGCTGAAATTTTGTAAACCTTATGTGGGTGTAGCACACCTCCATGTGAACAAGCGTGTGGGTTCCAGCTTGTTATTTTTAACTTTAATGGTGGAGTTCTACTTTTTACATTATTTTAAAGAATATACTCTTTACTTTTTGCATTTTTGTAAAAAATGCAAAAATTATACCTTTTACTTTTTAAGCGTGTGGGTTCCAGCTTGTTATTTTTTATTTTTTATTTTTTATTTTTTTGTGAAGTTCTACTTTTTGCATTTTTGTAAACAATTATACCTTTTACTTTTTTGTCCACGCGCAATACCAACTTTATTGAAAATTTTCAAAAGTTTCAATAGAGTATACTAATATATTACCCGTAAAAAGCAATAAGCATCATTATTGTAATGTAAAGAATATTTTCAAAAATAAAAAATGTAAAAAAGAATAGACTTTTTGACTTTTTTCCTACGCGTAATAGCAACTTTTGCCGAACAAATTCAAAATTTAAATACTATAATAAATTTACAAAGCAACAAACATCATTGTCATATACACCTTCTCAGCAACTACGATTTAATTACCATGAAAATACATAACGCATTTAATAATATCAACCAGAAATTTCAAAACATTACCACTAATAATGAAAGGTGTCTAATAATAGAGCACTGGTGCAGCTTCGCCGTGCCTACGTGGACGGTTCGTCACAGCTCGCCACCACACCCCTGTACCTCGCCAAAGTGGAGCTCCTCGTCTGCACGATGAAGCAAACTTTTGCCCTTTTTGTCAGAGTTATTTTCTATTTTATTTTCTTTATTCGATTTATAAAATGGTTGTGTAAATTGTGTGTGTGAGAGAGAGAGAATATGTGTGGGCGTGAAGGTTTTCAAGGAAGAAGATAAGGGTTTTTTTTTTTTTTTTTTTTTTTTTTTTTTTTTTAAAGAAAAAAAATGGGTCTGGGAAGGAAAGTGGGCTGGGTAATGGGTTGAATTTGGATTAAATAATTGGTAAGGTTTAAGTTTTTTGTATTACTTTTTTTTTATATAAAAAATGTTATTTATATTTTTATTTGAATAAAATTAATTATTTTGTATTACTTTTTTTTTTATAAAAAGTGTTATTTATATTTTTATTTGAATAAAATGAATTTTGTTTATTTGAAAATTTGAATAAAAAAAAAGGTTGTAAGTGATGGGCTCAAATGAGTAAGTTGGGATTAGTTGTTAGTGAAGGGGGTTAGTTGTGGAGGTTTGTTGTGGCACCTTGTGAGCCCTAAATGAGGAAGTAAGGGTGCTCACTACACCAAGTGCTCTTATAAGACTGCATGCAATGATCACCGCTCCCTCGTCGTCCACCTCAACATAAAATCATCTTTCAATACATCACCATTCTTCTCACCTTTCACCTACAGTGGTCACCACTCCCCTCACCTTTCAAATATACCTCACAAAATATCTCTCTCTCTCTCTCTCTCTCTCTCTCTCTCTCTCTCTCTCTCTCTCTCTCTCAAATCAAATAAATAATAAAAACTTGCATTGGTTTTGAGTGGTTACATCACCAACCATTCACTCATCTTTTTCTCCCATACACGTGTGAATGGTAACCACAATGGTGTGGTGTCGAAGTGGATGGTGACCCCTCACATACCCATTGCACCTAGCCTAAGGTATTTTGTATGAATATGATCATAACCGTGCTCCATGGTAAAGACAAACTAAGTAAAATGGGTAAATATGAACCCTATATGTACATTTTAAAGAATATACTCTTTACTATTTTTGGGGGGAGTTCTACTTTTTGCATTTTTGTAAACAATCATACCTTTTACTTTTTTGTCTACGCGTAATAGCAACTTTTATTGAGAATTTTCAAAAGTTTCAATAGAGTACTAATATATTACTCGTACAAAGCAATAAACATCATTATTGTAATGTAAAGAATATTTTCAAAAATAAAAAATGTAAAGAATAGACTTTTTGACTTTTTTCTACGTGTAATAGCAACTTTTATCGAACAAATTCAAAGTTTAAATACTATAATAAATTTACAAAGCAACAAACATCATTATCGTATACACCTTCTCAGCAACTACGATTCAACTACGTGAAAAAATAATACATAATGCGTTTAATAATATCAACCAGAAATTTCAAAACAGTGCCCACTAGTAATGAAAGGTGTCTAATATTAGAGCACTGGGTGCAGCTCGCCACAAGTTTCGCCGTGCCTATGTGGACGGTTCGTCACAGCTCGCCACCACACCCCTGTACCTCGCCAAAGTGGAGCTCCTCGTCTGCACGACGAAGCAAACGTTTGCCCTTTTTGTCAGAGTTATTTTCTATTTTATTTTCTTTATTCGATTTATAAAACGGTTGTGTAAATTGTGTGTATGTGAGAATACGTGTGGGTGTGCAGGTTGTCAAGGAAGAAGATAATATTGTTTTTTAAGAAAAAATGGTTCTGGGAAGGAAAGTGGGCTGGGTAATAGGTTGAATTTATAGTTTTGTTGGCATCAATATATATACACCGGGGTTTATAAAAAAATATTATCTTATTATTTTATCGATTGGTGTTCAAATTTGTATTGATCCTCAAGTTGGTACCGGAAAAATTATAAATTTTATCGATGTTATTAATTTATCGAGTATTAATTGATAGAGGTTTTACTGTATATGAAAGGAGAACTTATGTAAGTTTTGCTACAAAGTCTGAGAGATCGTTTATTCGTTAATTATTTTTTATATGCCAAGCACACCATCATTCTGCTTGAATAAAAAAAGTTCATTTTGTGAGTCATTATGTAACACAATCTAAACATTGTTGTACATTGGACTAGGGCTGAGCAATCCCGACCAACACCCGACAACCGTCCCGATCCAGACCAGTCCCGGCCGTCTCGAAACCGAACCGAGCACACTCGGTTCGGGACTTGGTTTGCGTTTTCCGGCAAATCGGTTTCGGGCCAGTTCAAGATGGAAACCGAAGAACAACAAATAAAATCGAGAAATTCGACCGATCCTGACCTGTCAGAACTGTCCCGATACCGAACCAACTGTATTCGGGTCGGAAGTCGGTTTGGTTTTCCGGCGAAATCGGTTTCGAGATTTGTCAGTATCGGGTTGGGACGGGACGGGATCGGCCCAAAGCTGAGCCCTATATTGGACATAGGCTTGAAAGAAAGTAGAACACATTTCATTATCACACTGTTTGATGACGACCACAACAATTACATCAACTTGCTAGCACGAACAATCCCTTTTTCACACGTTAGACAACATCAAAACAAATACAAACTGACCACAACGATCCTTTATAAAGGAAATGTACAATTCCAATCCTACTATACAATGGTTACAAATATGGGATATACTTTGATCGGATTAATTCCTTAAGCATTGCCCTTTCTTCTTCTCTTGAGGATCTATTGTACCTTTAATCCGTTTATTTATCTCTATTTGCTCCTCGTCTATGGGATCAATTTATCCAGCTTCGGGCCAATATCTCTCACGTTGACTTTAGAGTTTCAAGTTTTTAACTAAACAGTATTCAAATCGTCAAAAAATACACTTTTAACTAAAATTTTGAAAACAAGTTACAATGTTTTTAGTAATAGCCATTACAATAATATCAATTATAATAAAATAAAATTAATACTTTGGCTAGAAGCCAAGAAATATGTGTTTCATGAACTGTTTGGCATCACATTTTATAATAATATCCACCTTGGTCACTTGGTTCATGAGGGAAATGTGGGATGCAAATACCCGTACTTTACATCGATAATCCATAAATTAGAAATGTTATTGTAAAAACTAATGAAATCAAAGCAACTAACAATCAAATTCACTCAACCAACCATGACCGCACAAAGTTAAGTCAAGCCAAACTCAATATATCGAGTCGGTTAATATTTACCTTGAGTAGTCGAGTCGGGTCAAGCTCATAATGTATCGGTTAAAAAATAAAATTTGAGTTTAAAAGTAAAGCTAAACCACACTTGAGTTTGAAAATAAAGGCTCAATTGAGCATGCTTGAAGTAATGTAACTAGATTACACCCGACTTAACTAGATTACACCCTTGGGCACTAAGACGCTAAAACATATGTCATGTAAGTAATAGGGAAAACGAGGGGGTGGTTGGCATCGGTGTGGAGTTGGATAAGACTTTCGAGTGATTGCAGTTTAGATGTGTCATTGGCCGAATTACATGTATTGTTACAATCTTGATGGAAACGAATCTGGAAGTTGAATGACAGTGGACTAATGGAGTGTTTACATGAAGTTACTTATGCAGTTTAGATGTGTCAATGAGGTTTCGAGCATCTTTCACGCAAAACCTCCCTTCTCCATTTAAATCCCATATCCAACGATCGTCGACATTAGAAAGCATAACCGTCTCAACTAACGATTGGAGCTGCTCAAGTTGTTGAGTTTCCGCACCACCGCGAACAGCACGCCTAAAAGTAAAAGAAATAGATCCTTGGATTTTCTCGGCTACCGTACACTCTTTACAAGTCTCCAAAGCAAATAAACGAGGGAAAAGCAAACAAAGCCGAGACTCTCCTAACCAAAATACAAACCATAAGAATAACTTTGGTTAGAAATCAAGAGATATGTGTGTGTTGGAATGTTTGGCATCTCATTTTATAATCATCCCCACCTTGGTCATTTGGTTTCATGAAGGCAATGTGGGATGCAAATAACCCTACTCTACACTACTCAAAACAAACTGAACCAACATTGTTCCAATATGACAAAAGACTAACAATTTACAATACAATGAATGCAAAGATGGGATGGACTTTGTTTCAATCAAGTGTTTGAGTAAAGCTTTTTCTTCATCAATATTCTTTTTAACATGTCTTTTGTTTTCACTTGCCTTTTCTCCTCTAATATCCATTAGAAGAGCTCTATTTGCTGATCTATGGGGATTGGTATCTCTGGCTTCGGGATATATAGCGTGAAACGATGGTGATGTATGGCTAGTTGACGTTGGAGTAGTCGTTACTTATATATGACAAAAGACTAATAATTAAATGCTTCAACAAAAACTTAAGATGTTCTCATCATCTCATGTGCATGGTTCTCTTCTACTGCTCAGTTGTAACTTATAACATCAACGATTTGCGAATGTTAGATGACTTGGTTATGGCCCAAGTCTAATTGTGGGCTTAGGGTCCATAGCCCATAGGTTTCAGGGTTATGAGAATGTTGCTTGTTTAGAAATATTATGGTATATATGGATGTAGTTAGTAACTTAGTATACGATCTTCCAATTACTTTTGTTTAATTCATCGACTCGTCTTTTGAAAGATAATGTACGTGGTCTCATTGATACGGTGTAAGCTAGTCGAGTAAACCATAGAGCCACTTATCGAGTCGATTTACGTCGAGTTGAGCTCGACCTTCTTGATAATTTGGTTGTTTATACTTAACAAAAATCGAACTTGAAACCATTAACAATTTTTAAATGCAATGGAGCATTATTGCAGGCGCAAGTTTCGTGCAACAATTAACAATTTTACATATCGTCTTTTTCGCTTCATTGTAGTACGAACAGTACATGTAAATTTGTAATTGTGTCATGTGATTAAAGAATCTGTTGGTTTGCAAAGTTTTGCTGCTTTTGATAGTCTCGTCAAAATCTCTAGCGTGGGGTGTGGGGTTTATCTTACTGTCCCACAAAGTATTGTACTGTGGCTCGAAACGAATACGACATGACCAACCACCATATATGAACATGGGTCTAGACTTTTTACAAGAATAGTCAATCCGATGTACGGAGTAATAATGCTATACTCGTATATTGGGGTGTATACATCAAAATTGCATTTCTTTTTCTGTTCCGCTTGTACACGCGAACTTGCCGGAGGTCTTTCTGGAAGCAGTCCCTTTACCCTATGTTTGGGTTGTGACTGTCTACATCTCACCTCCTCCATACCTCGCTCCAGCGGGATTGGGTGTTGTTATTGTTGATTTTCAAAGGAAAGCATAAACATAATGCTAAAATCATTTATCTAATAAATGTAAAACATTAATGGTTTTAAGAATCTTGTTGCCTTTATTCAGTATGAGGAGATGTATGTAGATTTTGACCGATTTCGTGCCAAAACTAGCCAGTGTACACTGGAGACACAAAATAATGCAAGGGGTCATGGGTACGTAAGAAATTGCCAAAATATATTATCGTGTCATAAAGGAATCAATTATATTTTTTGTTAGTATATAATCGACTAGTTCACTCATAAATCACATGGGGGTGTCATGTGGTCCAAAATTGTAAAGGTTCTTGGTACTGATTTGTAAGAAATAAGAATCATGCAAAGTCAACACTTACTTTGGTTTTGAGTCAAAAAGTGATAACCAGACAGTAATGTGTGTGACTAGCGATGTGTTTAGTAAAAGTAGCAGTGAGCTGTTAGCAGTAGTTGTAAGTTGTGACTCACAGCTCACCGCTTCTTAAAAAACATTGGAAAAATAAGTATTCCTAAAAAATAGCAAAGCTCACCGCTCATTTGTCAAACGAACAATAAAAATCAAAAAGCTCATTACTCACCGATCATCGCCCCCAAACGCTCAAAGAAGTTCCGCGCCAAACATTGCCTAAGTACTAAAGAAGGTTCATTAAATAGAAAAATGGGTCAATATCAAATCACTGTCAAATGATATGTCAGTTGGCTCAGGCTTAGGCTTGAGCCAACCGACATATCACCACCTTAGGCCAACTAATATATTCTATCACTTAAATCACAACCCAAAACATTGACGAGAGAAGGATTTCTCGATCCTAAGCCTCAGCTCGCTCACTATCAATTTAGTATCGAACCGTTTCTTTTAAATAAGTATAATTAAACACTAACATGTACTGGTATAAGTGTTTACTACAAATGTAACACATAGGTATAGAAAAGTCCAATAATCAGTGGATCTTAAATTCATTTATTGAAAGCAAACATTTATTTTCAGACGAACTAAAATCTTAAGGTCGACATTTATCATGGGACCGTTAATTACGTTGTCCTACAAAGTTATGTAAAAAATCATACTCCGTACCAATGTGGTAAAACTTTACTATAAACATGGTAAAATATAAAAATGAACCCGTGTACAATTTTTGGATTATGTATATTTGTAGGTTCAACTATCACTTTCATTCATACAAACGAATCCTTGTGCTTGAAAGCACATCCCTCAAAAGTCAAAACACTCTTTTTTGTCGCAAATATCTTAATATGAATCCATAACAACGATGGCAAACGGAACAAATAGCATTTCAGAAACCAAGAGGAACGTTCAACATGTTAACAATCGTAACCATGAGCAGCGAAACAAAGGTATTCACAACAATTCCAACCTTAATTTTCGTGAGGTTCATAAGTCGTATTCATCAATCTTTTTCTCTAATATCCCATGGAACTCGATGGTCCAAGATCTTTGGGATACATGTAACAAATGGGGTGTGGTGATCGATGTATACATTGCAGCAAAGCGATCCAAATCGGGTCACCGGTTTGGTTTTGTACGGTTTGAAAACGTTAATGACATCAATCTGTTAGTTTCTAATCTAAGAACGGCATGGATGGGTGGTTTCCACTTATTTGCTGATGTGGAGAAGTATGGCCGAACTAATAACAATATTGAGGAACGATCTGGGGACTGCAAACCCAACGAAGGTTTGAATTCTAAACCTGTTAGTGATAAGAAAAACGTTTTTCAGTCTTTCAACTCATATGCTAAAGTGGTCTTGGGCAATAAATCAACAGGTATGTCGGGTAATAATGATGCAAGTAATGAGGGAGCAAAATCTGTGGGGGTGTCGTTTTGTAATAAGGTAAACGAGGAGTTGGAATGAAGCGGTGATGTCTATCTCGATAGATGATTGTATAGATTTGGATGGTATGGAGCGTAGTATTCTTGCTAAAGTCAAAGATTTAAGTGTCATTACGGATCTTCTGAAAATTATGTCTTCTGAGGGTTTCGATGATGTTGGTCTTAGATACGTTGGGGGACATTGGGTTTGGTTGGAATTTGATTCTATGGATCACATGGAAAGTGTCAAGACTTCAAAGGCGTTAAATGAGATATTTTTGGAGTTCAAAGATGTTTCTCACGACTTTATTCCGGACGAAAGATGTGTTTGGATAGACTTGGTGGGTTTGCCATTGGCATCATGGGCTCCAGAGGTTTATAAGAAGTTGGGTGCTCGGTGGGGATGTAGTGTGTTTACTGACATGGTAAAAGACGAACCATTGTCTCATGGGAAGGTTTGTGTCCTTACTGAGTCTTTACATCGAGTGCTAGAGTCCTTTATAGTTTCGTATCGTAATCGGTCTTATCGTATTATCGCTACTGAGTTTGCATATTGGGCGCCCAATATAGAATCGACGGAGGTTAATTCCGTAACTGTTTCTTCCGAAAGAAAGGATGATGAAGGTCCTAGTTTGGAGGGAGGATTGGAACATGAGGTGCCTTTGGACGGTGTTAGTTGTGATTCAGTCCCGTCGAATGATGACAGCAAAGATTCGGGTTCGTCTAGTGATTTATCAGCTATTAGTCGGTTTTTGCGAGAGGAGGATGTTCATGGGGTGGAAAGTGATCTTGTTGACTCCATTGAAGAAGGTGAGATCCGTGGCGATTCGGTCTTGTATAATGATAGGTGTGTTAAGAATTGTATGGAAAAGAAATTGGAAGACGATGCTGATATAGATATTCAAGATTGTTATAAATGTTTTAATGAGAAATGTGAGGAGGTTAATAACAATATGTCTAATAAGGTGGAAGGTGAGACTCTTGGAGAACATTTTGAGTCAGTTAATGCTCCTGCAAAGGATCCCAACATTGTGTCTCCATCTACACCCCCGGGTAATGATATAAACCTTGCTGACGAGTCTGACTCTACGTGGCTTGATTATGTTGGTCCTTTAATTAACGGCGAGCTAGACTCTGAAAAATGTTGGAGCTATAGAGACCCAAATGGGAATGTTCATGGGTTGTTCTCTCTCGCGCAATTACGTATGTGGAAAGATTATTTTCCTAGCGATCTTCAGATTTGGAGTTATTATGGCAACGTTAAAGAAGCTATTTTTCTACACAACGCCTTAACGAGACAAACAAAGGATGCCGGTTAGATCGCTTTGCATTTGCGGTATGATGCAACGGGTGTTCGGTTTCGTTAACGGGAGGTCATTTTTTTGGCGCCATGGTGGCATCTCCTGTCTGATTCTAGTTGCCATCCGTTTTTTGCGTGTCTGTCCTATTTCATTAGAGCTTATTTAGTTCCCTAATCTCTTTGGTCTATTGGATCAATTTGCGTGTAGCTTGTACTGCTAGTTTCTTTCTAGCTCTTTTTAATATAATCTCATTTGCCGTTCAAAATATATATATATATATATATATATATATATATGAATCCTTATTGTCATCCAGTGAAATATAAAAGAAAATACACAAGGTTAGGTTGGTTGTAACAAATTTACAATATATTGAGTGGCACGCAAATTTGCAGAGCATTTTTTACGGAAAAATAATAAAATAACCAATTTTACAAATATACTTTATCAAATATCTAATTTTTATCTAAAAAAATCATTATTACCCATGAAATTTGGTACAATTTTGCGGATTTTTTAAAATTGCAAGGTGAACCTTGCTTGTTTTTAGAAAAATCGAAGAAGAAGAAAACTAGCAAGGTTTTTTTATTTTTTATTTTTTTATTTTTTTATATATATATATTTTTTAATCGCAAGTTCAACCTTGCTAGTTATCAGAAAACTAGCAAGGTTGACCTTGCTAGTCAACCTTACGATTTAAAAATAAAAATAATAATAATAAATAGCAAGGTAAAACTTGCAACTTTTTTAAAAAATCCATAAAATGTAGCAAGACTTTGCTAGTATCATGAATATAACAAATCTCGGATAAATTTAGGTATTTGATGAAATATGTTTGTAAAGTTTGTTATTTTTGTCATTTTTCTTTGTTTTTACTGTAAACTAAACTAAAGATAAATAAAACAATCGTCGTTTTTTTTTTTTTTTTTTTTTTTTTTTTTTTTTTACCTTAATGGACCACAGATTTAGATTAGTTAGATCGAGGATAGATAGAAGCTTTTCATATGTATTCACAAAATGTTTTTAAGTGGCAATGGTGTCACACATTCATACACTTCTTCTAGTAAGGATGAGTTGGGATGACAATTATATACTTATGCTCGAGAATTAACTCACTAGACAACATACATACAAGGTGTTTCTAACATGGTCCGGTCTCATACAAAAGTGTAAATCAAACTAAACAAAATCCAAAATGTTTACCACTAACATGCTCAAATGATTACTAGTAATCTTCACCAAAGTGAGCTTATCGAAATTAGGATTAAGAGTCAAATAAATAGCTCATTAAGACACTTTTCTACTTAATTTTTTATAGTGTAATTGTCGACGAGAAAGCAGGCCCCACTAGCCACTTATCATCACTTTTACACAATAATCATTTTTTCTAGCAAAAATGTTCTCACACTACATTGGTAAAAATAATAGTACTACTAATCTACATAAAGCAACATTTTTGATTTTTTTCTTACCTCCTTTAAGTATCTATAAAAACCCATTAATAGAACACAGCTATGAGTGAGTGTGCTGTGTTTCTTGGTATCTTTCTTTATCCAACTTGTTATATCTTCTAGCTTAGTTTTAATATAAATGAATGAGTATTTCACATTGTCTTTTTCACTCGTACTGAAAAACCATCCATGGCGGTTTCTCAAAAATCGAATGATTTTAAGTCCTAGCTAACAAATTTAAAGTTTTCATATCGTTGTTTCATTCAATGTGAGTACAAATATATACAATGGACACACAAAATAATGCAAGTGGTCATGGGTAAGAAATAGCCAAAAGAATATTATTGTGTCATAAAGGAATCAATTATGTTGTTAACATAAACAACAATGTGTGCTCATAAAAGGGCACCACATGGTGTGTGTCATGTTGGTCCAAGTTAATTTGTAAAGGTTTTTGCTAGTAATTTTCTGATTTGTAAGAGAGAATAATATCATGCAAAGTCAACACTCACTTTGATTTTAAGTCAAGATTTTAAGGAAGGTTCAATAAACAGAAAAATAAGTCAAGATTTAGATCCACAAACCAAAACCCTGACAATAGGAGTATTTCTCTTAAAAATATAATTAAAGAGTATTTTGTACGATATTATTACATTAGATTGCTTAACTAAAAAGTGTTAAGAAATGTGCATCGAGTGTTACCAAAAACTAATAATGTTTAATAAGATTTCAAGTACAATAAGTAACATGGTTAAGTTTGCAAATGAGACAAGTTTTTATCACGAGCCTTTTTTGGTTGACAATGTCGTTATTCTGCGTGTTTGAGCTCAAGCTCAAACATAACTAACGTCTAGCCGAGTTGAGCTTGTAAGGGTTTGACTCGAACTTTAGTAGAATTTGATATAATGGGCACGTTTGGCAAAATTAATTATTGCAGATGAAGTTGTACACGAAAATTGAGTGGGAGTAAAAAAAATTGATTATTTTTATATGTTATATACAGTAATACGTAGTTATTTAACTTGTTAATATCAAATTATTTACTTAATAGACGAGTTAATTTTAGCAAATCCAGAAGCGATAAACACGTCTTTCAGTCTTTGTTCGGATCCAGAACTTGAACACTCGTATTCAAAATAAACATCTTCCGATTCCTCTATTATCTGTTTAAGTTATGTTAGGTGGCTATACATTACTCGTTAAATATATCTAAGATTTTCTTATTTGAAAATTGCAAAGCATAATAAACTTGTGTGAAATCGAACCCGTGTATGATTTTTGGATGTATATATATATATATATATATATATATATATATATATATATATATATATATATATATATATATATATATGGTAAAGATCAAATAAAAAGACAAATTTCCGTAAAAATAATAAAAAGAAAACTTTTTTTAAAAAAAGTTCTCGAAAAATTCCAAAAAAATTCCACAAGATCGAGTATGTTGGTGCATGAAAAAGTTGTAAATAAAGTTTATCTAAAAGTTGATACTTTATCCCGAAAAAAATTATTAAAAAATACGTTTGTGCACTAAATCGCTTTTTTGTGCATCAAAAATTTGTTTTTGGACCCAACTTCTTTTGACTTTTTTCATTAAAATAACATTGCACATCTAACTAAAACAAGTTGAAAATTTTGTGCATTAAATTTTTTTTTTGCGCATTAAAATTCGTTTTTTGTGCATTAAAAAAAACGTATAAAAACTCAAAATTGGAAAAACTTCTTTCCCAAAGTTTTATGCACCAACATACCTGATCTTGTGGAATTTTTTTGGAATTTTTCGAAAACTTTTTTTAAAAAAAAAAATCTTTTTATTCTTTTTACGGATATTTGTCTTTTTATTTTAACTTTACCCTATATATATTCAAAACAAAAACTATAAATTAAACTCAAAATTTAAGCTAATGATCTAAACTCAAATTTCGCCAAAGAAAATAAAAATGCTCCTACAAGCACCACACACAGAGTCTTATACGTCATACTTATGAGTATTTCGAGAAGCAATCTCTATACCTTACACTCTGTTCCCGAGTATAAAGCGGAAAGAAAAGAGATGGAGAGGAAAAAAGGAGTGAAGTAAAAAGGAGAGGAATAAGAAATTATTTTTTTATCTTGTGTTCCCGAGTTGGAAAGAAAAGAGAAGGAAGTAACAAAAAAAGAGCTTTAAAATCAATTTCACTCCATTTCATCCCAATTTGGGAAGTAAATTAGGAGAGTAATTTTGATGTAATTTACTATCATTTACTTTCCTCTCCCCTCCTAAAAAATCTCAGGAACACAATTTTTTTTACTACCATCCCAAACCTTTCGCTTTCACTCCAAAAAATAAACTCGGGAACAGAGTGTTAACCTTTAAGCTTATGACATGACTATTTACACCGTGACTTTATACTTAAAGACATGACTATTTACACCATGACTCCCAATTTCATGTTATAGCAAAGTTAGGTATTGTTGTCCATTGGGCTAGCTTAGTTGGCTACCAAGGTTTCTTTAAAGTGCTTTGGGAAGGGGATGTTTAGTTAGGGGAGGTTTCAAATTCAAGTCTCCCGAGGTTTTCTTATTAAAGGGCCTTAGGAAGGGGATGTTTGGCTAGGGGAGGTCTCAAGTTCAAGTCTCACCTACTCAGTGGCGAAGCTAGAAGTTTTTCGGTGGGGGGTCGGGATCTAATTTTTTTTTCCTAAAGCTATTTTTCAGGTAATACCGAAATTTTGGGAGGTTGAAACCGAATATACCGAAATTTTTCTACATGAAAACTATATACCCCCATTCCAACGACCAGTACATCCCTTGGATAGATAGAGAGGGAGGGCAGAGCTTTTGGTTTTTCATGTTGTCAAAGAGTTGAACAATGGTTTTTTCATGTTGTTAAAGAGTTGAACAATAAAAATAGATGGCGA